>OY986975.1:7154945-7223450 GCA_963920575.1 Narthecium ossifragum | reverse complement strand
TGTCCTTCCCATGGATAACTCAGAGAGAACTAAGAGAGAGATGGTGCTTACAAGCCCCCAATTATATGAACCAAGAGAAACAGTTGGTGCCTCTGGAGACAACATGTTACATAATTGGATCTCCACCTTCGTCAAGTTCCACATGGAAAGAAGTTCTGTAACAGTGGATATGACCAAGCACATCGCAAGTGACAAAACCTAAACAGGAACCAATGTAACACATTACAAGAAGGAATCATGATTAGCAATATTGACCAAACCTGCTACCACTCTTCCCATATGAATAGAATAAGCAGTGGTATCGGTTTCAAAATGACACTAACGTAGAGCTTAACCTATGGTCATCATGTTGCTTTTGCAGCTCTATTTCCTGATTAGAGCTTATTCAACACTTGTTTTCTTAGAAGATTGGACAGATAAACATATATCAAAGAAGATAAATCAAAATACTCCCCAGATACAATGTCCTTTAGCAAAAACCTTTTCATCTCAAATACAGGCTATGTTACAAAGAATCAAGAGTGCTCACCACAAGATGGAGATGTGTTTTCGCCTAATGGATGGCCGCTATACCATGCTCTTAGGGCTGCTGCAAAATGTATCATTGCCATTGCATATGGCGAGACAAAAGCCCAGGATAAATAGCAGTGTGAAGAAAATAGTGCACGGTTCATGAGCCAATTAACTCTGGAAATGTACGATTCCAAAACAAATGTTTGCTTCCTTAGATAATTCCAGTACCTGCCCAGAACAAAACAAATAAGTACCTACAATTACAAGAGAACAGAAATAGAGAGTGAAAGATTATGCACCGCGGAAAGCTAAGATCACTTGCAAGAGGATGAGGAAAGACAGCAACAGGAGGTGAACTAATAAGCCTGTTGTTTGCCCCTGCATAAGAACAATTCGGCTTACTTCAGAAAATTTGGCAAATTATGAAAATATGCCCAGCAAATATGCAAGAAAGACATCCTATAGATTGTGGTTTTCAGAATATCATACTAAAAGATACGGGCCAGATTGGGCCAGACCCAACATGAAATGACCTGGTTCAAGAGGACCAGGCGGCCAAGTGGACCAGCGGAACCAAACCCCTTACCCCTAAAGGGCAGGTTAGGGCTAGCCTTGGTTGGACCGGTCTTCTTTCCTAGTTGGAGACCTAACTATAGTGCTTTCCTAGTTTACATGTTGCTTTCATAGTTGATTTCTAATTTGTATTCCTAGTTTAGCTTTAGTTGCATATTTGAGTCCTAGTTGAGTTAGTTACTTTCTTGTATTAGGAAACCCTATTACTTGCTTTCCAAAAAGGAGGTCTTTTGCTTATTAGACTAGGTTTAGAACAAGGACACAGAGGTCTATAAGGACCTCCTCCCCTTTGTATTTGTTCATGCTTAAGTTTGATAAGAGAATCAAGTAGAGTAGTGAGTAGGAACCCTAGTTCCCCACTTTCTGCCTTCAATTGACAAATTAGATGTAACGACGCTTTTCAATCGGCACAGTACCATGCCAGTCGGGTTCCGGTGCAAGGCATGCCAGCCAAACGAAAATCCTTGCTATGAGTATATCAAAAATTTGGTCCTTTATATCCCTCCCTTGTTTTCCATAATCATCAGCAACTTTTAAAGTTTATAATCTGCTGTACTTTAGAGGATAAACAGATTGCAGCTTGAAGCAAGTATAAGTTCAACTTAAATTACAGTCACAAGGATTAGCACGAGGATAAATCAACACCAAACTATGCAGGGTATAGACTGAAAGGATTAAAAAACTGACATAAGTAAAAGTTATTTCTCTTGCTTGCACAGCCAAAGGCAAAACTTACCAGCTATTGCAGCGAGAGTCATATCATCTGAGTATCCACCGTCCCTAAGTCCACTGACAACACCATATAAATCCTTTCTGAAATCATCAGCATGCATCTAATGAAAATAAAAAGGAAAAGAATGATAGTAAGCAGACTTCATTTATGGTTCAAGTGGCTGCAACAAAAACTTGTAATATAGCTTTTACCATCATACAACCACCCCACAGGAAGAACGTTTTTCCACCAGTTGCAAATCCCATCGAGCAAGGCTGGAGATTTATCAGTCTTCAGTATATGCATAAAATCTCATCCAAGGAACAAAGATCAAAGAAAATCGACAAAAAGATCAATAACAATAATGCTATTTAAATTAAAAAGTAAACAGTACTTATTTTAATTAAAAAGTATACAGTAATTCTTACACTCTATATAGAAATTAAAATCACAATTTTGCGATCAAAATTGACAGCCAAGATGGAAATAAAAGGTGGCAAAGATTTGTCAAAGACTTAGTTTTGCATTAACGTTATCTTACCTTGGTAAAATTAATAATCATCATCTGAGGTAGTTTTGTCCTTTTTCTCCAAGAAACAATGCACCAAATCATTATGTACAACGGCATATAGATGCGACTCGCTAAAACATGCATAAAACTCAAGTGAACTTGTAGTCTCAGATGTTAAATTCAGCTGTAAGAATGACATGGAAGCTTTAGGTATCACAGAACATTCATAATAGCCTATCTCCACAATAACATGACCAAAACTTCACATTTTGTAGTCTCCAACTATGCTATTTGGGCATATATCACCTGAAACGCATCTGTTTTTGTTTTTCTAGTGTTTGGGTGAAGTTGGTATCTGGGATCCTCATTTCAGTTAACAAAGGAGTCGTAGTCTTAAAAAGCTGAAACAGTTAAATAAAACAGAGCCTACAAATAAGGCTAAAAACTTAAATTAAACCCGGTGTCTCTTCTCTATCTGTTCTCAAATTGAGCTCTCTCCCTCCCCCTCTTTGGCTCAACCCTAACTGCTCCTTTGCAGCTCTCCTAGTCACGGCCGATGCAGCTGCTGTGCTGCAAAATGCCATCGTAGTGGAGGCCATCTGCTGTCCTGGTCCTCATTGTGCTACCCTCTTTCCTTTCTGTGCGCTGCCGCCACCGTTAGACCAAAAGTCTAACTGTAGGCCTCCTCTCGCCCCAATTTGGCTGCCAAATCGCCTGCAGTCTCAGATGAGCTTGCTATCTTCTTCCTTTCCTATCTTCCTCTCTTCCTTCTTCCTCTTTTCCTCTCTTTCCACACCAAAACTCTATCAACTATGCTTCAATCGCAATGGCACGACACAGCCATCCACATCAATTCCTGACGTGGTTAGTGCCACAGCACCGACCATTATAGAAAAATACTTGCACGAGACATGTCAGCAGCATGACATTCTTTGACCCTGCATAATACTACAGAAAGTGGACAATGTGTCCTTTATGTCAACCAACTTTCGCAGGGAATTCCCTTGATTTGATATACTTTGTTTGAGTATGTTCACAGTCAAATCCTTGAAGATCCCAAGCAAATCAAATAATGTTTTCTGCTTATAGGTCTTTGCATGTGATCAGTCTTCCTTCATAAGTGTAGGTAGAATGAAGACAGACTACTATTGAAAAAAGCCAAAGATTACAGGAAGATCGCGGCGCCAAGGAAAAAGAAACCCGTTATTAGATATCACTGTCCTATATGGAAGGGCTACTTATGGCGTATGTTAGCTGTTAATGTGAGATTTTCCACTGAATTAAGGAGGTACATTTGGCAAGCTAATATCAACAAAAGCATAAAAGTGATGATGAAATAAAAGATGCGAACAGAATGTTTTCCCCTCTATACATCATAGAGTATGAACATAAGCAGTTGGTGTTTCATTGAATTACACGTGGTGTAACACGCATAATGATACTTGAGTAGTTATCGAAACGAATAGCGCAAGCATTGGAGAAAACAAGACAGATCATAAATACCAAAGCTCATAGAGTAAACAAGATGCAGAAACATAAAATCAACGCATATCTGGTAATATAGAAAAAAAGAAAGGAAGTAATAGATACCATATGATATTCATAAATGCAGTAACTCCCCAAGCTTCCAGAAGGCAAATCAAGAGGGTATCCAGTTTGAATAAATATCTGCGTCACCACACAAATACAAACACGTGATTTCATGAAATGTGTGTAACGTCTTTATACATGTTAAGTAAAATCAGGAGGAAAAAAAGTAGACAAAATAAACTGCAAATGAAACCTCAGGATTTTTCTCCATTTCTGCTGCAAGGGCACCAATGGACCCAGGATGCAACCTAACATCATCATCTAGAAACAAGACGTATTTGCTGTCTTTATGCATCTTCTCAACACCGACCTAGTACATGTAAATCGTGCCACGTATTCAGCTATCAAGTGCATTCGTAGTGTAGAAAAAGCAAACAGAGGAAAAAACAAAAGAATCCATATGCTTCTATAATAAAATGAAATTGACTCCAGACTTTTTGATTCAGTAAAGGGATGAAAAAAAGCTAAAAACCATAAAGCACTATGATTCAGTCTCATGCTCAATAGATAAAGCATCTAATTACTAATTCATAAGAAGGTAACTATATTTGTCTTAATTATAAGAATTCAATATCTCAATCAACAATTGAAATATTCCATATTCATTTAATCACCAAGTGATGATCTAATACTTGACGAAACTAAATGTAACTGAATCTACTCCATGTCTAAGCCGATTAAAACAAAATTGAAAAAAAAAAAACAAATGAGAACTCAAAATAGTAAAACTTCTCCCTCAGCGAGAGTGAAGTCCGTCCCTTATCCAAATTCCTTGTGGGAAATTGTGGGACGGGACTAATAAGCTGATACTTCTACTATTCGAGTTTCAGTTTATAGTAGAATGTTCAGCTTGACCTAAGGAAAGAAGAAAGACGAAGGCCATGACCAGTTATCTGTGTAATTGCTCCAAAATAGATCGGTGCACAAAATCATAACTAATGATTCAGATAAATTCATCTCCTTCTCTTTATCATCCTCATCCTTTTCTTTCATTTCCACATTTTACAACCAGTTACCAATATAATTGCTCATAATTAGAATAGTAATAAACAGAAACATGGCGAATTATATGAGAACATGTCCTTAAAAAATGTCAGAAACAGTTCCCTTATTCAATCTTTATTTGATCATGTTAGACATATTTGTTAACCCCTGCATCTCCTTCTCTTCATAACTTGCTTCTCCTGATCGATTCAGGAACAGATTAAATATGTAAAGGAAATTTGTTAGCAGACTTTCTTGTTTGCTTTTAGGACTATATTGAATCTGCATGGAGAGGATAGTACAAGAAAGTATGAGATGATAGAACGTCATGTGCCGGTTAGTCAAATTCCTTTCAATTATGCAGTGAAATGAGATGTGCCCTTCACATTCCTAAAGCTAGTATCTTCATTTTCAGTTGTCCCATCTCATAATTCTATACCATATTGGACAGCAAATGAGAATAGCAATCAAACATTCTATCATACAGCCTCTCAGGAATTCAAGGTTACAACAGAACAAGTGGTACTTAAGCAGTACAGTATGGAACACTCAAATGGAAAGTGAAGGTATGGACCCTTTACATACTAACTGATTATGAATCTTCTGACTGCATGTTGCTGAAAGCCCAGCTACAACAATTCTGGCGTCAACGCTATCCTGAAAACATTCAACAGCAGTTTAATAAAATAAAGGGCATATAATAAACTCTGACGTGCTACGAGCTAGCATGCAAATATGCAATCAAAAACTCAAAAGCTTGAAACCAACAGTGATGAACAATCAGGGAAAGTCCCAATAAGAATAATAGTACCCTTTTCACCAGTGCCATTGTTCATAGAGAGCATTTACGAGAATCAACTCGATTAGTTAGGAGGGAGATTGGACACATAAAGAGCATAATACACTTGCCTCTAGAATGAAGCCAGGTCAGACTCAAAGGGCAAAAGATACTACAACTATGACGGGCAATCAACCAGTAGCCTGATGCTGAAGAACAAGTGAATGGCTAAAATGAAATTCTAACTCTCTGAGTGCCCTTCACACTTTGCAGTCCCATTGTTCTAGTATATCTATGGCATAAAGCAAGGCTGGTAGGAACCTGACTACACAAAGTGTGAGCCTTAAAATCTCAATAGGTTATTTACAAATATTACGAGGATATGCGTATGAGTACATAGGTAATTTAGACAAACTGAGAAGATAAAGAACTGTACGGACACAAATACACATTCACAAAGTAATGCATATGGGGCAATTGGTTTGGGGGGAGGGGTAAGAAAATGAGCAAAAGCAGAAGGAGATCGCTTATTAAACAACAAGTGGCATGAAGAATTAGTTTATATTGAAAAGTTCAATATATGATTGGCTTTGGGGTCAGCATTTCTGTACATTCCGTCATGCATTCTTTGACAAATAATAGCTTATATCTTTGGAAAGCCTTGAAGCATTTTGATGTCACCTTGCAGTACAAAAGCTTGACACCATTATTTTCAAACAATTAGCTAATCAAAAGGGACGTCACACACCACCTCGAAAGCACATATATACATGAAATTCAAGTGAACCTCTAGTACAAAAATATCCCACGGGGTTAAGCATTACACTAGCCAACAAAAATAAAGCTCATTCTGCAACCTTGAAATTCAAGTGCTAGCAGATAAGCATGTGGAAAACAAAGAGCATGTCAGAGGAATTGTAACCTACCTTAAACTCCAATACAAGACGAGACACAACCTGGTATGCTGGATCCTCAGTGCTCTCGACTACAAATATGAACTCCAATGGTCCTCCATAAAGAGAAGTTATCTGCACACAAGCAATTGTCTCGGAATTTCAACAAACGATAAAAAGTTGCGCTAAAAATGCAAAAGATTTCTCGTGCAAATGTATAAACACAAAAACACACACTTTAGTTGAAGATTTAATACTCGTCGTATGTCACCAAAGGTTTGTGTATATGTATCTCAAATTGAGATTCTAGATTTATACTTGACTAAAATAATTTCCGCACCCAATATCATCAATTAGCCGACAATATAGAAGAGCAAGAAGTTTCAAATGATGATTTCCGATTGCAATGAAAACAAAGAAATTGTTAGGTTTTTGGAAAGTTGTTAGAATTGACCTGACTTTTCCAATTCTGAAGATTGTGCTCGCCAAAACCCTTCAAAGGCATGATAACCGACACTCTTGACAATTTCAACTGAACAGAGTGCTCAAGATCATTGATATCTTCACATATAAATGCGAAATTATTACCAGCTTCAATCTTTTCCTTCATCCGCCTTATTACCCCATTTCTGAAGGAAGATGAACAAATATTAACTATACCATTCGAGCTGTCCTGCTAATTAAATTCCTGTGATTCATAGACATACCTAACAAATGCAGCAAAAGTCCATCCAACAGCAAGAGTTAAGCATATAAAACAACCCTATAGAAACAAAAAAAGAGAAAGCTCTTGATCATATAAAGAAAAGGTTCAGTGGGGTAAGCAGGAAAATCAAATCAAGAACATTACTTCAAATGATTACTTTTAACACTTTCAAAGAAGATTTTGCATTTATTGAAATTTCAAAACTCAAACAGTTACAGATTGAAAATAGTGGCAAATGGAAGAACAAGCAGGTCATTATCTATTTATCCCAAAATGGTTGTCAACTACTTATCAAGGAAAAGCAATCATAATGATAAAACATATAACCATATGACTGGTGTACAAGACATTCTAAATAATGACAATTGTAGCGAGCTGTCTTCACTAAAAGTAAGATTTTCTGGAGTATTGGAACTTTTTGAATAATGATATCATTATCTAAAATTCTCTTGCAGAAACTCAACATATAAGGCACAAGTAGCTGAGACCGGGTGGCTGCTCAAGATAATCGTTTCCTTAACCTACTTTAGCTCCCTGTGTTGCCTATCTTCTATCAAAGTTCATTCTAGCTACATGTAGCTGCTATGCTCACATTTCTTCTCAACAGAACAAGGAGTGACCATTCTACCATTCACTTAGAAAGAAAACAATAAGGATGATTGACAACTTTCAACAGTCACACAGTTCCTTCCAGTTTTTCCCTCAATCAGTCTTCTAACATTTCCAAGCATTTGTTCTAGCCCATCAATAGAATCTGGAAAGCAACTTTCTCGCAACCCTTTGAGTGACCTAAACTGTTATCATACTTTACTATGTACCTCTTGACACTTTACAGGCAATTAAAGCTGATAATTTGTCGATCTTTCAGGAAATTCTTGTTGGCACATAATACATGTATCTGAAAGTTCAGCCAGTGCATTTGAAAACATACATGCTTCACAAGTTTTCGCGGAAGCTTCCTCAGGAACCAGAGGACCGCAATCGTGCCTGAAGAATGAACCTAAAGGAAAGCCACAATCCAGAAGAGTACACAGGCACTCATGATGAATTGGCTGCTTCCTATCACACTCTAGCTTGAAATCCTCATCCCAAAAAAAGAAAAAAACTTGCCTTTCCACCAGTATTCCTTCGGCGATCCAACATAACGAGCACAAAACCAAAGAGAAGAAGGACCAACACAAACGAAAAGAAAACAATAGAAACGGGAAAACAACAAAGCACCGTTCCCCTTCCAGATCGAAGAGATCCGGAGGAGGATCTCCTCCAGACTCCGGACGCCATACCACACCCAACTTTACCTGGATCTGGATGAAGATGGCGAGTGGGCTACAGCAAGCCCTGCTCGCCGCCGCCAGGTACTCATCCAAGCCCGCCATTGCTTCCCCACCCACGTCAAAAGACCACCAACAAAACCAAGGACCCCGCTCTCAACTCAACGATTCAACCAGCCCTAAAGAGAAGAGAGCTCTCAAATCCCCATGAATTCCCAATGCCTCATCCCCATGGATTCTCTAGGGAGAGAGAAGAGAGAAGCTAGAGAGAGAAGAGAGGCGATGAGGGAGCGAAGGAGCGAGATAAAAGGAGAACCCCGAGCTTGAAGGAGACCACCCTCTCTAAACTTAGAGGCGGATCCGGGTCTTCCTTTTTTTCAAACCCGGATCCGCTAAGGAGTTACGTGTGGGGCCCGCGCCATCCGGGTCTTCCTTCCAGTTTTTCAAAAGCCCTCGTGGTTGACGCCGGTTCGGTGACCCGATACGCTGAAAGAAGCGAATCCGGTTGTGACGCGTGGCGGTGGAGGGCAGCGTGATCCGGGGGATTCCCCTGAGAGGTCCGAATCTTACAGCCTGTTACCGGATTGGCGTTGTCTGCCCGCTTTGATGTGTTTCGCTGTCACGTTGGCGCTTTATTAAAGAGGTATTAGTGCAAAACCCTATATTACACCCCCGTTCATTGAAAACCCTAGCCGGTTTGCAAAAAAACCCCGCGTCCTTTTTCTGACACAATAAGCCCAAATCATCCAAAAAGGACGATACTGTCCACGCGTCCCTACTATCATCCATCGCGCTCAACAGTGCCTTTTTTCCTCCGACCGTCTTCTTTTTCATTTTCATCTTTCAACCATCACGCTCGCTCTTGCTCGCTTCCGGCGTCACCCTCTACTAGTGATTCGCAGCCTTCCGTCGTCTCTATCGACTCCGATGGCTTCACAAATATCACATCTCCTCCACGGCTCTATCCCTCTCGCCTCCATTTTCATATTTTCAACCCGAAAGCCCTAATCCATATTTCGATCAGGATGGTGAAAGTTGTGAAGATGCTTAAAACAAAGGCGAAGAAGGTAAGTTTCGATTCTTATCCATTTACCTATAGATTTCAATGGTTTTATCTTTGATATTCATTTTCATCTTTCTGATTGATGCCTACAAGTTCATTTCTATCTTCTTGATTTCATGATAATTGGATTGCAATCCCATTTAAGGTTTACTCATATGAATTCAATCAGATAAAACCCTAAAAAAAGAAAAAAAATGAAAATGCATCAGTTAGGTTTTTTGCTTCATTTGTAAGATTTCTCTTCATTGAATGTCATTTTCATCTTTGTTGATTCATTTTCATCTATATTGATTACATTAAGCAACCTTCTCAGTCATTTTCATCACTCTCATTCATTTTCATCTTTGTTGATTCAATTTCATCTTTGTCAGTCATTTTGATATTTGTTGATTCATTTTCATCTTTGTTGATGACATTGATCAACCAGTCCAGTCAATTAATTCATTTTCATCTTTGTTGATTTATTTTCATCTTTACTGATGACATTGATCAACCAGTGAGTCATTTTCATCTTTGTTGATTCATTTTCATCTTTACTGATGACATTGATCAACCAGTGAGTCATTTTCATCTTTGTTGATTCATTTTCATCTTTGTTAATTCATTTTCATCTTTACTAATGACATTAAGCAACCAGTCAGTTATTTTCATCTTTCTCATTCATTTTCATTTTTGTTTATACATTTTCATCTTTCTCATTCATTTTTATCTTTGTTTATTTATTTTTATTTTTGATGATGACATTGATCAACCAATCAGCCATTTTCATTTTTATCATTCATTTTAATTCTTGTTGGTTCATTTTCATCATTGTTGATTCATTTTCATCTTTGCTAATGACATTAAGCAATCAGTCAGTTATTTTCATCTTTCTCATTCATTTTTCATCTTTCTCATTCATTTTCATCTTTGTTGATTCATTTTCATCTTTGTCATTCATTTTCATCTTTGTTGATTCATTTTCATCTTTCTCATTCATTTTCATTTTTGTTGATTTATTTTCATCTTTGCTAATGACATTAAGCAACCAGTCAGTCATTTTCATCTTTCTCATTCATTTTCATATTTTTCATTCATTTTCATCTTTGTTGATTCATTTCCATCTTTGTACCGCCACCATCATCTCCAACATCACAACCACCACCACCTCTACCATCACTGCCACAACGACCACCACAAAACCGCCTACCCTCATCTTCATCTCCCATCCACTTTCTCCATCTCCACCACCTCTTCAACGTCTCCGACTACCCTTGCCCCCACCGCCGCCAGCCACCGCATTCTCTATCACCACCCGAAAAGGTGGGAGCTTGAATCCTTCTGGAGGTGGTGGTAGTGGGGGAGGTGCTCCCACCACATCTACGCCATGGACGGTGAGCCTTCAAATCTCGATGCCTCCCCATCCTACTCCACCACCACCATCCCTCTCCTCTCATTCTAACCCTATCCTAAATCCGTTCACCGCCGACAACCATCTGATACATCCACTCCCACTTCCCAGGCTGCCGCCGCTGCAGGCGAGGTCGGGCTCTACTCTTGCCGAGAACGATGGAGACGTGGATGCCATGAAGCTCATTAGGATTAAAGGTGGTGGAGGGGTTCCGGATTTCGTCGGAGGGGAGGATGAGGTTGGGTGGTGCTAGGGCGGTGGCAGTGTTGCTATGGGGAGAAGAGAGAGAGCTGGAGGGGGTAAAGATGGTTGTGGTTGATGAACATGACTAACAGCAGCTTATTTACTAAGTTTTCATAATTTATGTAGATGATTTCATCCGTATATGTTGCTACACAAAGTTATTTGTATTATGCAGGAAATTGAAGCAAAGATGGGTCTTTAACACCAAAACTGTACCTTCTCATGAAGAACCAGATGATATTCCATAAATGGTTGAAAAGCTCTTGAAGTCTAGTTTCTGGAGAATTTTACGGTTCGTGATTCCAAGTTTCCTAGAGGAAGTTATGACAATTTTAGTACTAATGGCGCAGTCTGGATGGCAAACCCGTAAGTACTCAGGAAAGAAAGATCGATCATTTTCCCTAAAAGGATCGATCCTTTTAGGGAGACAGACCTGACAGAGCACATACTTTTCAGATGATCACAGAAGGATCGATCCTCCTTTCACTCGAAAATATTGAGGAAATCGTCGAGAAGAAGGATCGATCTTTCTCCTATCGAAAGATCCATCCTACTGAGAAGGATCGATCATGCTTCTATCAAAGGATCGATCTTCCTCGGACGTAGCCAGAAATTGAATATTTTGATATCAAAGGATCGATCTTACACCTATGGAAGGATCGATCTTACCTTCGCAGTGAAGAAAATTAACGGGTCAAATCTAATCCGAGGATGGAGACACTTTAAGGCTATAAATATGACTCTTTCTAGGGTTCCAAGGGGGTTTTTCTACAGAGCTTTGGAGGGGAGAAAAAGCAAGAAAGAAGATGAAGAAATCTCCATCCATGGCCGAGTAATCCGTGGGCATGGCGGACGAATGATCTAGCGAGGATTAATGTTTCTTCTTCATCATGGTTCATAGTTTTAATCTTTATTGTTAAACTCTTTTCTATATATTGAATCTTCAAAAATTGTTTTCAGATTATAGATTCCTATGTGAATGATTAATATTATGAATCCAGTCATGCTTCTTTCATGACCTTATAATCCCATAGTTTTATCTATTGTTTACCTACTTTATCTCGTGAAATCTTTGCTATGCATTGCCGATTGTGAGAGTTGGTATTGTATATTCTTAAAGATCTAGTAAGATAGAGTTAGGGCTTTGTCCCGATGAACTTTTGCTATACGTTGCGTGTAGTGACAACCGGTATCATATATTCTTAGGTTTGGGTTGGATGAAGTTAGAACTATAATAAGGAAGAATCAATCGTACGAAGAGACATTTATATATTTTGTTAGATTCATAATTCCATATCTTCCGGTTAAGGTGATTGGGATGTGAATCCCTTAACTGAGTATTGAATGAACCGTTGGTAGAAGAAGAACCTAAGTCCGAGTGAAGTGATTCCCGATGCCTAACCTTATCAAAATCCTGATATCTTTAGTCAACCTTTCATTATAATTAAATCCTTTGATCTAATTTAGTTAATTCTTAAGTTCTCGTTTGTCTTCAATTCATTGTTATTTGTGTTTTGGATATTTTCTACTTGTCTCTCTGTGGGTTCGACCTCTCTTATGTTGTACTACACCGTGACCGCTGTGCGTGACACATTTGAGCGATATCAGTGGTGAAGGATGTTCGTGGGATTTGAGGGGCTCGTCGGAGGTGTTGGCAGTCCGACGAGGAGGTGATTCTTAATGATGGTGGCTATGGAGCTAGGGTGGCTATAGGAAGATGGAGCTAGAAGGAATAGGTGGGGTTGATAGATAGGTGGTGGTTGATGGAGGTAGTTGCCGGAGATGGTTGGCCGGAAATCTAATGGCGAGCGGCTCACATCGGTCATTGGTCATCGTGCTCAAGAAACAACAAGGGCAATTTCATCCTTTCTTAAATAAACTTCCATAATAAAAATATCAAATGGGGTTATGGCCTTACAAAACTTACAAATAGTGTTTTTACAAAAACTTTCACTAATATGATGTGTTCATCAATTGTCTATTTATTAAATCCCTTTAAAAAAAGGGAGAATTACCAATTAGTCTTTTAAAAGATGCTAATTTATCATTAGGTCTCCAAACTCATATTGGACTAAAATGCCCTTATTATGTATCTATATTTACCCATACACCCCCCTCTCGCCCCATATCTCCCCTCCCCCCCCCCCCTATCCCCCTGCACCCCTATCCCCCCCGGGTCGTCGCCGATCCCTCGCCATCGCCGATCCCTCGTCGTCGCTGATCCCTCGTCTTCGCCATCCCCGTCGTCACCTCCTTCTCCGGCTCCCCATCACCGATCCAGCGGATCTCGATCCGACTTCAGGCTGGATCGATCCATGGGTACGCTGGATCGATCCAGGTTGCACCAAGATGGTCTGTTCATTGAGGGCTGTCGGATCGATCCATGGGGTACGTTTGGATCGATCCAGGGTTTCCCAGGAACAGTATCTGAGGGCAACAGGGAATGGCATGTTAGTGATATTGCTATAACTGATGTTTGTTTATATTGTTATATTATTTGCTTGCTTATACTGTCTTGTTTGTTGCATGCTTTACTGTTTTACTTATCTGCTTTACTGCTTTATTATCTATCTGTTAATATTGCTATAACTGTTGTTATATTATTTGCCTGCTTTACTGTTCTCTTCCTGCCTATTTATTCTGTTTTATAATTGTCTTGCTTTCCTGTGCATTAGAGGCATGTTAGGCTAGGGCGTGGGTTTGGGGTTGTCCCTAGTACTCTAGTATCAATAGCTAAGTGGTGGCTGTCGTTACCCCGGCATGGGTGTCCTACTGGTATCGTCATTGTCCACCCTGTGTCTGGGATTATCAGAGGTGGTCCACCCCTGAACAGTGGCCATCGGAGGGACATACCATGGACAGGAACCCTAGGGGTATCGAAGGGATTTGTGGGCTCTCTGGTTGGCTCTGAGCTTTTGATTTGGAGTTTAGGGGTGGTATTGGCTCTGTGCTTCGAGTGCTGGGAGATGGTTGTCGTAACCACAGTTGTTCCGTCAAGTATGGAGGTCCCGCTTGGAGAGGGGTGTCCTACGGGTAGCGTCATGTTCACCCTGTGTCAGGGATTGTCGGAGGAGGACCACCCCTGAGCAGTGGCCATCGGAGGACGTACTTTGGACAGGTGCCCTTCGGGTTATTGACGGGATTTATGGGGTCCCTGGCAAGCCTCAGTACTTGGCACAAAGTTAGTACGGTTGGAGTCGCCCTTCCTTGTGTGTGTCGTAGAGTAGAACTCTACTGAGCTTTTGCTCATTCCTACCTGGACCGTGATGTTTGCAGGTGCGGGTACCAGCGCTTCTCCCGTGGGCCCCCGGTGTTCATCCTGTGGCAACGCGTCTCCAGCCGACCATGTTTGAGGGCCAGGACGGTTTCTTCTGTGTTTTTGCGGAAACCTCAGATGTTGTAATTTTGTATAACCCGGTTATATGTAAATATAGTTTTGGCTTAGTAATTGTTAGATTACTGTTGTCCTTTGTTTATTCTTGTATCTGTTCCGCCAGCTTGTTGTCAGTAGATGTAGGTTCTTCCCCCTCGTGTCCCGGTCCGGGTGGGTTTCCTGGGCCAGGGCGCGACAGTTACTTTCCACAATACTGGTAGTTACTTTCCACAATACTAGTGGTAGTTACTTTCCACAATACTGGTAGTTACTTTTCACAATTATGATAGTTACTTTCTAAAATTCTGATAGTTACTTTCCACAATTCTGGTAATTACTTTTCACAATGCTGGTGGTAGTTACTTTCCATAATTTTGGTAGTTACTTTCCACAACGATGGTGGTAGTTACTTTCCACAATGATGGTGGTAGTTAATTTCCGCAATGCTGGTGGTAGTTACTTTCCACAATAATGGTAGTTACTTTCCACAATACTGGTAGGTATTTTCCACAATTTTGGTAGTTATTTTCCATAATGCCGGTGGTAGTTCCATAATACTAGTGGTAGTTACTGTCGCGCCCCGACCCGCGTAGGCCCAACTGGGCCGGGCGACACGAAGCGGAACCCAACCTACTGCGGAAATTTTGGCGAGGTTTCCCTCTAATCGTAGTGGTTACCCTAGCAATTCACAATCATCCTGTATTATACAAATATTACAAACTCAAAGACTGAAACTGGATATTTATATACAATCCTCAAAAAGGGAAATTATACATTTATCACTCCCGAGGGAGACTATCTATAACAAAAAGGGGTACAACAGATCGCCGCTCCTCAAGCACCGCCAGACGCCGCCACGTCACCAAACACCGGCCCGGTAGGGGCGACCGAAGAAGAGCTAGCGCCAGCACCTGCAAAACGTGGCCCGGGTAGGAGTGAGCACTATGCTCAGCAGGGACAATATACTACGACACTCACAAGGGGAGGGAACACAATAGTGTCGCCTCCAAGTTTACCCTAGGTGTATACAAGGGTCTCATAACCCTACCGAAAGTCCGTGAACGCAGGCCCAAAACACTACATACTCTCAACAGGACACAGAACACTGTTTGGCGGGCCAGGACACCGCTGGACAGGCACTCCTCCTCCCAAGAGTTTAAGAACACCGGACTCCGGCTACACTTCAGATACAACTTGAAGTCGACACAACCTCTAAACATCAAACAACATGTATTCAGGTCATCTAGCTTTATCATTAATATCGACTGAATACTACAAATCGAGTCCTAGACCAAGCTACCCACAACGGTCCTAGAGATAGATCCAGACTACCCGAAAGCCCCGGATCGACGGTCAACTCACCGCCAACGTCCTACACAGATGCAACTAATGCACAACACAATGCATGCTATGAACATGTGCAGGATAATACATGTAAGCATGCAACAGTATGTGATGATATAAATAACAAGGTCTGGGCACGGCACTCTGCCGGCCCGGGGTGGTGAACAGGTAAATAAGGTCTAAGGAGCTGCTGCAGCGGTACCACCACCAACTGCCAGCAGTCCACCACAACACCTGCACCGGGAAGCAGCCCCGCAAACAACAGCTTACAGATATAATAGATAAAGCCCTCGGCGCACGCCAGCATGCGAGGCTAAGGAAAGCTATAGGGCTACCCGCCCGTTTATTCTAAACATCCCGGGAGTCATCACTCCCCCGGTTCACCACTGCCCTATTATAGGGCTAACATGCTTAAACATATGTACCAGGTATTAAGACAGTGGTGACTGGAACTGCCGTGGGCGCTGCGACTGCTGCTGGAAAGGTCGCTGACGCCGCTGCTGCCCTCTGCCGAACCCACCCCTGCCCTGGGGTATCTGTGGTACACCGGTTGAGAATGCCGGTGGAACTGCCCGGCACCTCTCGTCTCGCAACTGCGCCTCCACTGCCAAGGCGCAGTCCAGAACTGCTGAGTACGCCCGGAAGCGGTAAGAACTGGTCCGTCGCCTGACCTCTGATCGAAGCCTCTATTCAAACTAACGTGCCCTGGCCACTGAACCTGCTGACCCACCACTGAACCCAGACGGATCCAGCTGCAGAAAGTCCAACAAGACTGCTGCAGCGGTCCGTCCGTCGACAGGAGGGAGAACCCTCTCCTCGGCGAGATGGGTCTCCTCCCGTGCGACCGAAACTGTCGCTGGTGATGGCTCAGTCCGTCTAGCTCTGACCTCCCTGACAGATGCTACCCCGTCTGGTCGGGCGGGTCGACCAAGTCGTGCCCCATCCCGACCAACAACCGAAGGTCGGCCTCGAGCTCCCGACATCTGCGCAATCACCAACAACAAACGAGCATTCACTCGTCAGAACGGCAAAACGAACAACATAACAATAAAACGGAAGACATACACATCGCAAAGAGAGCATGCAAGGATGTTCTAAGCCTAGAACTATCCCATTCCACGCTTAGCTCAACCGAATCCTGATCATAACACCCTGGGATCTACAGCCTATGCTTTGATACCACGTTGTCACGCCCCGACCCGCGTAGGCCCAACCGGGCCGGGCGACGCGAACCGGAACCTAACCTACTGCGAAAAATTTTGGCGAGGTTTCCCTCTAATCGTAGTGGTTATCCTAACAATTCATAATCATCCTGTATTAACAACAATTACACACCTCTAACACTGGAACTGAAATAGATACAAAACCTCAAATAAGGAAATTATACATTTATCACTCCCGTAGGAGACTATCTATAACAAAAAGGGTAAAACGGTATGATCACCATCTCTCAAGCACCGCCAGACGCCGCCACGTCACCAAACACCTACCCGGTAGGGGCGACCGAAGAAGAGCTCGCGCCAGCACCTGCAAAACGCAGCCCGGGTAGGAGTGAGTACTAAACTCAACAGGGACACTAAACTACGACACTCACAAGGGAGGGAACACAACAGTGTCGCCCCCAAGCAAAGCCTAGGTGTATCACAGGGGTCTCATAACCCCGCCGGACGTCCCAGAACGCAGGCTCCCAGCACTGCGGACTCACAGCAGGACCGTGAACACTACTGGCGGAAAGAACACCGCTGAGTGGCCCCACTCAAGAGTCAAAGACTGCCGGACGCCGGCTACACCTCAGGACTTGGTTCGAGGCCGACACGACCTCTAAACATCAAGCAACATCAGTATTCAAGTCACCTAACCCTATCATCGAAAACGAATGAATACTACAAATCGAGTCCTGGACCAAGCTACCCGCAACGGTCCTAAGAGATAGATCCGGGCTACCCGGAAGCCCCGGATCGGCAACGCCCTAAACAGATGCAACTAGTGCACAATACAATGCATGTTATGAACATGCACAGAATAAACACATGTAGGCATGCAACAGGATGTGATGATATAAATACAATGTCTGGGGACGGCACCCTGCCGGTCCGGGGTGGTGAACAATATTTAAAGTCTAGAGACTGCTGCAGTGGTACCACCACCAACTGCCAGCAGTCCACCACAACACCTGCACAGGGAAACAACCCCGCAAACAACAGCTCACAAATATAGCAGATAGAGCCCTCGGCACACACCGGCATGCAAGGCTATGGAAAGTTGTAGGGCTACTCGCCCGTTTATTCTAAACATCCCGGGAGTCATCACTCTCCTGGTTCACCACTACCCTATTATAGGGCTAGCATGCTTAAGCATATGTACCAGGTATTAAGACAGTAAAGAAAACTATCATACAAAGCCCCGCGGGCAAAAACCCACTTAAAACGCCCTTCAGCCACTAAGGGATCGATCTCCATTCCCAAGGGGATCGATCTCTTAGTACTTAGGGAAAACTCGTCCCTGTCAATCGAAGGAGATCGATCTCCCTTCCCAAGGGGATCGATCTTCCTCGTGACCCGGGACTCATCGCCACCAGCCACCAAGAGATCGATCTCCCTTCTCAAGGGGATCGATCTCGCTCGGGCTGGGCACGACGCACCAGAAGAGATCGATCTCCCTTCTCAAGGGGATCGATCCCAATGGGTTCTCCGGCGTGCTTCCGGCGAGGAATACCGCCGGAAAACACATCCAAACCTAACCAAACTCTGGGATCTGATAGATCAAGATCCTACGAGTCCAAAACCGGTGAAAACACGAAGAATAACCATGTATACAAATAGATCTAAGCAAAACAACACAAATCAAACCGGAAAACTCAAAACTCCGAAATAAAAGTAGGTAGGAATCCCTACCGGAGTAAGAGCGGCTTAAATCCAAGCAGCTAGGCCTTAGATCTTCCTCAAACGAGCTCAGATCCAGCAAGAACGCAGCTCAAATCTCGGAAAATCCAAAAAAATCAAAGGATAACAATCTCGTTTGCTTTATAGGCAAACGAACGGACATAAGGGAGATCGATCTCCCTATGAGAAGAGATCGATCTTCCTTGTCAGAACGGGTTTGACTTTTTGGCACAAGGAGATCGATCTCTTAGCTAGAGAGGATCGATCCCACTTGCCCAGAAAGCTAGACTTGGGCCAAATCTCAAGCCCAAGCCCGGATCTTTCGATCCCGGATCCAACTAACCATTCTAATTAAACATTACCAAAAACATGGTCAGCGTGTGTACAAGCGCGAGTGTGAAACTAGCCGACAATGTGTAATTTACCAAATTGCCCTTGCGGCCCACAGCAAGCCACAGGAGGAGAGGGACGGGTCCTCACATAAGTGGTAGTTGATTTTCACAATGCTGGTAGTAGTTACTTTTCATAATACTGGTGGTAGTTACTTTCCACAATTTTGGTAGTTACTTTCCACAATACTGGTGGTAGTTACTTTCCACAATACTGGTGGTAGTTACTTTCCACAATACTTGTGGTAGTTACTTTCCACAATGCTGGTGGTAGTTACTTTCCATAATGCTGGTGGTAGTAACTTTCCACAGTGCTGGTGGTAGTTACTCTTCACAATGCTGGTGGTAGTTACTTTCCACAATACTGGTAGTTACTTTTTTAAAAAATAGGGCTTACGTAAGTAATAGTTACTTTCGATAATTTTGATAGTTACTTTCCACAATACCGGTGGTGGTTACTTTCCACAATACCGGTGGTGGTTACTTTCCACAATACCGGTGGTGGTTACTTTCCACAATACCAGTGATGGTTACTTTCAACAATACCGATGGTGGTTACTTTCAACAATACCGATGGTGTTTACTTTCCACAATGCCGGTGGTAGTTACTTTCCACAATACCGGTGGTAGTTACTTTCCACAATGCCGGTGGAAGTTACTTTCCATAATTTTTGTAGTTACTCTTGTATTATTTTGACATGTTTTTCTACATTTTTCCTTTTTTCTCCGCTCTTTCTCTCTCCCCTCACCTCTTCCCATGGTTGTCCCCCATTCTCCTCCTACCCCGATCTCCTCCTTCCCCGCCGCCACCTCCATCGCCACCCCGATCTCCTACTCCTTACGACCCCGTCCATCGTCGATCTCGTCCATCGCGATCCTGTCCAACGGAGCCCTCATCTTCGACCTACCCATCCCGATCCCGAGGTTGCGGATTGTGACGTCGGGACGGGATCGCGACCGACGCCAACGATTCTCACGGCCTTCCCCGATCTCCTCTTTCCCCACCGCCACCTCTATCGCCACCCCGATCTCCTCCTCCTTCGGTGACGTCTCCGTCGCGATCCCGTCCAATGGATCCCTCGTCTCCGACCTCCCTGTCCTGATTCCGATATCGCGGATCGGGACCTCGCGACGGGATCGCGACCGACGCCGACGTTCCCTCGGCTTTCCCCGATTTCCTCCTTCCTCGCCGCCACCTCCATCGCCACCCCGATCTCCTCCTCCTTCCGACCCCGTCCGTCGTGATCCCGTCCGACGGAGCCCTCATCTCCGACTGCCACCTCGCGACGGGATCGTAACCGACGCCGATGATTCCCACGGCCTTCCCCGATCTCCTCTTTCCCCATCACCTCGCGACCAACGCCGACGACATCATCAACGTGTTCGGACGGGGAGAGCCCGCTTCGCCGATGAGGGAACCGTCACCTCAACCATGGAGGAGATCGAGGATAAGGGCATTTTTGTCATAAAATTTTGGATCATGGACTAATCGGTTTAAAATCTTCTATCCAGACCCAAGAGGAAAACAAATCACCAAATGAGACCAATAGGTAATTATCCCTTAAAAAAAATATCTTTAGCACAAACACCCTTGTAAAATTAAAAAATACACATGTTTCGAGTAAACTATCATTTTTTTTTACGTGCGTGTCTTTCTAGTACTTTGACGGGAGTGTATTGAGTGTCCTAAATATTGATATCAGTCTTATAAAACGGCGCGGAGAAAAAACAAAGTAGATCCAAAGACGAGGGTTTTTTAATCTAAAATCTAAGATAATATCACGGAGGAGATAATCTCTATCTTGGTTGTCGACTTGCGTTTATGAACAGAATTGAATCACGGAGGAGATAATCTCTATCTTGGTTGTTGACTTGTGTTATGTCCGTGAGCATTAGATGGCTCGACTCCGATGGCGTGTGGGAATCATCCAATTGAAGTTGAAGCTTGGACGGAACACTTAACTTTCATGAGCAGTGAACTTAAGAAAACGAGTTGTTCCATTTGCAATTAGAGATGAATATTTTAAAGTAAGGTCTCTCTCGGATCGAGACACTTGGTGTGGGTCAAATAAAAATGTTTTTGATAGATATAAATATAGTCATGTCCTAAACTCATTTGGGCGTTTATCAAGATTAATGGTAATTTCGTAAATATTGTCAATCAACTAATAAATACTTCAGGTTTGACACAGCTGAAGTATTTTGGTCATAATTTTTACACCAAGTATCTAAATGGGGCGAATCTTGAACCATTGGAATAAAGTGTCTAATGGTAAAATAGTAAATAATGACCGAATTTCCAAATATCATCGTCCATAGAATGACCGATTTCATCCTCCAAAGAAAGGCCGATTTCATCGGCCAAATTCCAATCGGCCGATGTCCATCTTTCATGTCTAATCGACCATATTTTGGTGTGGTCGATGTGATCCGACTATTTCGGTCATGACTTTCTCATATAATGTCCAAATTAGACGTTTCTAGTACCTTTGGAAAGATAATTTTAAGAGATACAACTTTCATGTTTAGAGTTTTTCCATATTCCAATGTTATCATCGGTCAAATTACAGTGGAAGATAAGACGCTATATCTGATGACAGTTTCATAAATAACTGAAGATGTCGACCAGTTATGCAGTTCTGACGATTTCAGATTCAATTCTGGCAGTTCCAATATAGTTGTAGAGTACGTATTTCAGAGCAGTTCCAAAATAGTTTCAGAGTAGTTCAAACGGTTTCGAGATAGTTTCAGAATAGCTCAAACGGTTACAGAGTGGTTACGTCAGAAACTATAAAAAACCAAGAGGATGAAGAAAAAGGGGCTCTGGCTACCAAAGTAAACCAGCGTTTTATCTTTATTTTCAATGTAGTCTTTTATATTTATTATCAATGTAGCATTATTTATCTTAATGAAGCCTTTTTCTTCCCTTTAAATCCATGCAATGAAGTCTTTCATTCATAGGAGTAGTGCTATCATAATTCCATTCATAGGAGTAGTTCTACCATAGTTCTTTCACTCATAGGAGTAGATCTATCACTCATAGGAGTAGTTCTAGCATAGTTCATCACCCATTATTCTCATTTTTCATGACTTCTCATCATACATTTTGTCACCACTTCCCATCTTCCATTTTTCCACTTCTTATTGTATCATCCATTTTTCACACTTTTCATCTTTTAAGTTTCAGCACCTCTGTTCGAACTGAGTGATCCAAGGAGTTGAATCTTGTCACAATCTCATAGAGATTAATTAGAGTATTGCACAATTTATGTGCCAACAGTTTTAATAAGTTGGGTTAAGCTAAATGAATATTTTAAAATAAGGTCTCTCCCTTGGAGTGAGACGCTTGGTGCGGGTCAAATCAAAATGTTTTAATAAATTGGGTTTATAGCATATTAGACTCTCAAATCTTATATATATTTACATATAAGTCTCAAATTATGGTGTTTGCATTTCAATCCCAAGAATCATTGGCGGGATTACAAAATTGTACTACTGTCCAACTCCGTTTCGTTAAAAAGCCCAACCCGAGTTAAAACCCAACCATATCCTGAAAATCACGAAATTGCCCTTATGCAGTAGGACAAGCACTTAGCTCCGAAGCCTTAGCTCATAAGTCTTCTAAACTCGCGTGTCGGATCGATTGGGCTGAAGTACATGTCACGTCTCGACTCAGAAAACCCATTCGGATCGGGATATGATGGACTTAAATCTGTTCACTTTCATCACTGACGCATTTAAGTATAAAAAATACGTCAAAACAATAGCTCTAGCAACTACTAACAGTTAAAATTGCAAATTAAGGCATCTGGATATGATACAATTTCACTTATACAAGTGCAATTTATATAAACTGATGTTAAACTTCGAACATTCACATATATGTATATATAAAAAATCCTCAATTAGGAAAATTATATATTTACACAACTGTCAAATATAAAATATCCCCATGAAGCTCAGATACTTCCAGAAGTCGATACGTCACCCAAAGCCTATCTGTAACACCCCCAGCCCTCCACTGGGCCCAGGCCCCGGGCTCTCGGTCCGACCAGGATCCACCCGAGGGCCCCACCCGACACAATATTGTCTGCTTTTGGCTCACCGCAGAAATCTGGAAAAACTTCCCAGTAGGTCACCCATCCCGGGACCGCTCCAAGGCAAGCAAGCTTAACCTTGGAGTTTTCTGGCGGATCATTGCCAGCACGGCTTTAAAACGCGTTGTGTCTATTAAGGGCTTACTATATACTTATATCGAACCCCGGACCATACCCAGACGTTGTGGGATTGCTTACCCGGCTACCCGACTCAGCCCCGCCCTCCAGGCGCTGGCATCTTGTCCCACGGTAGACCCAGCCAGCGGGCCTCACAATCCACCCCCCTTGGAGGCCCAACGTCCTCGCTGGCACAATTTCCGGTTTCCAACCTTGGAGTTTTCTGACTGATCACTGCCAGCACGGCTTTAAAACGCGTTGTGTCTATTAAGGGCTTACTATATACTTATATCGAACCCCGGACTATACCCAGGCGTTGTGGGATTGCTTACTCGGCTACCCGACTCAGCCCCGCCCTCTAGGCGCAGGCATCTTGTCCCTCGGTAGACCCAGCGGGCCTCACACTATCCACCTGGAGCTACAGAAGAGGAGCTGGCGTTTGCACCTACAAAACACAGCCGGGGGTAATAGTGAGCAACATGCTCAGTCGGGTTCTTGTCGCGCTCGACCCGCGAAAGCCCCACCGCGCCGGGAAGCGAACCAGAACCTAACAAACCGTGGAAAATTTTGCCCATGGTTCCTTATAACCTAATGGTCTCCCTAAACAATTTATCAAAAACCCCAAATTACAAATTAAAGATTAAAGAAACCTCAAGCTTAAATAAATT
The DNA here is from genome assembly GCA_963920575.1 of Narthecium ossifragum. Classification (NCBI taxonomy): domain Eukaryota; kingdom Viridiplantae; phylum Streptophyta; class Magnoliopsida; order Dioscoreales; family Nartheciaceae; genus Narthecium; species Narthecium ossifragum. The sequence goes on along the minus strand of OY986975.1, from coordinate 7,199,353 downwards.
AACTCAAAAGGTATAATATACAAAACCTTGAAGAAGGGAAAATCAAGTACAAATATTTACACTCTCCCATAGGAGGCTAACTATACAAGGGTTCTGGTCACATGACGGGTCACACTCAGTAAGCAGGAAACCCACACTGCTGACTCATAAGCAGGAAACTGACACTGCTTGTCGCGCCCCGACCCGCGTAGGCCCAACCGAGCCGGGCGACGCGAACCGGAACCTAACCTACTGCGGAAATTTTTGGCGAGGTTTCCCTCTAATCGTAGTGGTTAACCTAACAAGTCATAATCATCCTGTATTAACAACAATTGCAAACCTCAAACACTGGAGCTGAAAATAGATACAAAACCTCAAACAGGGAAATTATACATTTATCACTCCCGTAGGAGACTATCTATAACAAAAAGGGTAAAACGGTATGATCGCCACCTCTCAAGCACCGCCAGACGCCGCCACGTCACCAAACGCCGGCCCGGTAGGGGCGACCGAAGAAGAGCTCGCGCCAGCACCAGCAAAACGCAGCCCGGGTAGGAGTGAGCACTAAGCTCAGCAGGGATACTACACTACGACACTCACAAGGGAGGGAACACAACAGTGTCGCCTCCAAGCAAAGCCTAGGTGTATCACATGGGTCCCATAACCCCACCGGACGTTCCAAAACGCAGGCTCCCAGCACTGCGGACTCACAGCAGGACCGTGAACACTACTGGCGGAAAGAACACCGCTGAGTGGCCCCACTCAAGAGTCAAAGACTGCCGGACGCCGGCTACACCTCAGGACTTGGCTCGAGGCCGACACGACCTCTAAACATCAAGCAACATCAGTATCCAAGTCATCTAACCCTATCATCGAAAACGACTGAATACTACAAATCGAGTTCTGAACCAAGCTACCCGCAACGGTCCTAAGAGATAGATCTGGGCTACCGGAAGCCCCGGATCGGCAACGCCCTAAACAGATGCAACTAGTGCACAACACAATGCATGCTCTGAACATGCGCAGAATAAATACATTTAAGCATGCAATCGGATGTGATGATATAAATACAAGGTCTGGGCACGGCACCCTGCCGGCCCGGGGTGGAGTACAAGTATTTAAGGTCTAGGGACTGCTGCAGTGGTATCACCACCAACTGCCAGCAGTCCACCACAACACCTGCACCGGGAAACAACCCCGCAAACAACAGCTCACAAACATAGCAGATAAAACCCTCGGCGCACGTCGGCATGCAAGGCTATTGAAAGCTGTAGGGCTACCCACCCGTTTATTCTACACAATCCAAGGAGTCATCACTCCCCTGGTTCACCACTGCCCTATTATAGGGCTAGCATGCTTAATCCTATGTACCAGGTATTAAGACAGTAAGGAAAACAGTCATACAAAGCCCCGCGGGCAAAAACCCACTTAAAACGCCCTTCAGCCACTAAGGGATCGATCTCCCTTCCTAAGGGGATCGATCTATTAGTACTTAGGGAAAACTCGTCCCTGTCAACCGAAGGAGATCGATCTCCCTTCCCAAGGGGATCGATCTTCCTCGTGACCAGGGACTCATCGCCACCAGCCACAAAAAGATCGATCTCCCTTCTCAAGAGGTTCGATCTCGCTCGGGTTGGGCGCGATGCACCAGAAGAGATCGATCTCCCTTCTCAAGGGGATCGATCCCAATGGGTTCTCCGGCGTGCTTCCGGCGAGGAATAACGCCGGAAAACTCGTCCAAACCTAACCAAACTCTGGGATATGCTAGATCAAGATCCCACGAGTCCAAAACCGGTGAAAACACGAAGAATAACCATGTATACAGATAGATCTAAGTAAAACAACACGAATCAAACCGGAAAACTCAAAAACCCAAAATAGAAGTAGAGGGAATCCCTACCGGAGTAAGAGCGGCTTAAATCCAAGCAGCTAGGCCTTAGATCTTCCTCAAACGAGCTCAGATCCAGCAAGAACGCGGCTCAAATCTCGAAAAATTCAAAAAAAATCAAAGGATAACGATCTCGTTTGCTTTATAGGCAAACGAACCGACATAAGGGAGATCGATCTCCCTTTGAGAAGAGATCGATCTTCCTTGCCAGAACGGGTTTGACTTTTTGGCACAAGAAGATCGATCTCTTAGCTAGAGAGGATCGATCCCACTCGTCCAGAAAGCTAGACTTGGGCCAAATCTCAAGCCCAAGCCCGGATCTTTCGATCCCGGGTCCAACTAACCATTCTAAGCAAACATTACCACAAACATAGTCAGTGTGTGTACAGGCGCGAGTGTGAAACTAGCCGACAAGATGCAATTTATCAAATTGCCCTTGCGGCCCACAGCAAGCCACAGGAGGAGAGGGACGGGTCCTCACATCCTATTACCCTTAAAGGAAATCTCGTCCCGAGATTCGATAAAGGTAGGGCTCGGAACAACAGAAAAAGCTACACTAGTAGACAGGACAAAAGGTACCTCGAGAAGGAAACAAGTGCGGCTACTCCTGCCGCATGCGCGCCTCGCGCTCCCAGGTCATCTCCTCGACGCCTCTGTGCCTCCACAGTACCTTGACCAAGGGAATCGTCTTGCCCCGCAAGACCTGATCCCTCTGGTCAAGTACGCGAACTGGCTGCTCAACGAAGGTCGCGTCTGCCTCAAGCTCAATGTCATCCACCCTGATGACATGAGACGGGTCTGGGTGATACTTCCTCAGCATCGACACGTGGAAGGTCGGGTGCACAGCTGACATGTGCTGAGGAAGATCAAGGCGGTAAGCTACCTCGCTGACTCTCTCTAATATCTCGAACGACCTGACGAACCTCGGAGCCAACTTGCCCCCGCTGCCAAACCTAACAGACCCTCTGTACGGCGATGCCCGCAGGAACACTCTGTCACCAACTGCGAACTCAAGCGGTGATCGCCTCCGATCTGCATAGCTCTTCTGCCGACTCTAAGCCGTCAGAAGCCTCTGCCTAATCTGCACTAACCTCTCTGACGACCTCCTGACGATGTCTGGACCGGTGAGTGAAGCCTCTCCAACCTCTGTCCAGCCAACTGGGGAATGACACGGCCTACCGTACAACGCCTCGAAAGGTGCTACTCCAAAACTGGACTCGTAGCTGTTGTTGTAGGCGAACTCCACCAAGGGAACGTGCTCCTCCTAGCTGCCTCCTGCGTCGAGGACACATGCTCGCAGCATGTCCTCCAAGATCTGGATCATCCGCTCTGACTGCCCGTCGGTCTGCGGATGAAACGCCGTACTGAACGTCAGGAGTGTGCCGACAGCCTCCTGAAAGCCTCGCCAGATCCTGCTAGTGAACCTGGGGTCTCGGTCTGACACGATCGACACTGGTACTCCGTGTAGTCTGACTACCTCTCTGACGTACAAACTGCCCAACCTGTCTGACGAGTCTGTCGTCCGCATAGGCAGGAAGTGCGCCGATTTGGTCAATCGATCGACGATGACCCAAATCGCGTCATTCCCCCTAGGCGATCTCGGTAGCCCAGTCACGAAGTCCATCGTGATGTGCTCCCACTTCCACTCAGCTAGTGGAAGCAGCTGAAGTAACCCCGGAGTTCGCTGGTGCTCTGCCTTAACCTTCTGACAGGTAAGGCAGCGCGATACGAACTCCGTCACCGCCCTCTTCGTCCCTCGCCGCCAGAACTGTCGCCGAAGATCCTGGTACGTCTTGGTGCCGCCGGGATGAACTGCAAAGCGAGAGTGGTGAAACTCTCATAGGACGTCGTCACGAAGAACTGGATCTGCCGAAACTGCTACTCTGCCTCGGAACCGTAGCCCTCCGTCTGGCGACACTGCCCAGTCTCTGTCTGCGCCCTCCGTGCCCGATGAGGTGCGTAACTCCTCGAGCTCTGCGTCACTGTGCTGCGCCTCTAACACTCTAGCCAGTATTGCTGGCATGCTCTGCACTGCGTAGAGGAAGCCGCTGGATCCCTGATCCTCGAACTCTAGCCCCAACTGGCCTGCCGTCTCGAGTGCCTGCCACTGCCGCGCTGATAGCCCTTCTACTGCTGCTCTGGTGTCTCTCACCTGCCTGCTCAGTGCGTTTGCGACAACGTTTGCCTTACCGGGATGGTAATGCAACTCGAAGTCGTAGTCCTCTAGTTGCTCCATCCAGCGTCGCTGCCTCAGGTTGAGATCACGTTGGGTGAAAAGGTGCCTCAAACTCTTATGGTCCAAGAAGACTGAGAACTTCTCGCCATAGAGGTAGTGCCGCCAGGTCTTCAGGGCGAAGACCACTGCTGCTAGCTCCAAGTCATGGGTCGGGTAGTTCCTCTCATGGTTCTTCAGCTAGCGAGAACCATAGGAAACTACGTGGCCCTCCTGCATGAGGACACACCCCAAACCCTCACCACTGGCGTCACAATAGACACTGTAACCAACGCCTCGCTCGGGGACGATCAGCACCGGTGCACTGGTCAACCTGGTCCTCAGCTGCACGAAAGCCCGCTCACAAGCATCATCCCACACGAACGGGACGGCCTTCTGTGTCAGTCTGGTCAACGGTCTGGCGACTCTGGAGAAGTCCCGCACGAACCGTCTGTAGTAGCCCGCCAAGCCCAGGAAGCTGCGGACCTCGAACACTGTCCTCGGTCTCTGCCACTGTACCTGATGAGAATGCATAATGTTATATTTTTATTCCTTAATATTTAGTCTCCTATGCTTATTTAGTTCCTAAATACACTCATTATTCTTATATTTTGATTTAGGATGCAATTGAAGTCCTTAAGTCGAAAAGAAGCTGAAAAGAGTGCATGGATCAACTTTAAAGATTTATCTGTACCTTCTCATGAAGAACCAGAGGATGTGCCATAGATGGTTGGAAAGCTCTTGAAGTCTAGATTCTGGAGAATTTTACGGTTCGTGATTCCGAGTTTCCTAGAGGAAGTTACGGCAATTTCAGTACCGATGCGCAGTCTGAATGGCAGAAAGGAAAATAAGCTGGAAGTCCGAGCGAAGGTCCGATCGATCGGACCTGGCAAAACCATGACAGAACATGTAGTTTTTGGCTGAATATGGTTCGATCGATCGAACCATCACTCCTACTGAGCCCGATCGATCCGACTCCTAGAGTTGGATCTATCGGACTCAAAAATACCCAGAGAATGTGGATTTTTATGCCTCCGATCGATCCAGCACTTACAGTTCGATCGATCGGACTTGGGAATTAAAGTTGACAGAGCGTATGCTTTTTAGAGGAATCGAATTCGATCGATCGGACCATCGATCGAACTCGGGAAGAGCCAGAGACGAAGATTTTTACGAAATCGATCGATCCGACTCCCATAGTCCGATCGATCGGGCTCGGGCGTGAATAGAAGTTGAAGATTTTAATGAGACCGATCGATCCAGCATCCAAGGTACGATCGATCGGACTTTCCCAGTAACAAAAATCAACGATTGTGATCTAATCCGAGGGTGGATACAATTGAGGCTATAAATAGGACTCTTTCTAGGGTTTGAGGGGGGATTCTTGGACACTTTTGGCTACTCTTTCTCCTCTTTTATATTTTTTCTAGGTTTTCTTTTGCTTTATGAAATCTTTTGGAGGATTGTTCTCGATGGCCCTGCGTGGCTAAATCTTGATCCTTGGTCGAGGAGACTGAAACCTCGGAATCAATGAAACTGTGAGATCTAATTTATTTTTATTGTTCAGTTTATACATGAGTATTGGATGTTCTTCTGAGATTAAATCTTCATGATTACCTTGTCTAATTGCTAGGAGGCCTACTAGTTTATTACTCATGGTGATCTACTGCTAGGTTTGATATCAAATCCGGAATTGTTTGATCCCTCTAATCTGCGAAGCAACTAGGATCTAATAATTTACTGCTGATCAGATCTTGTTAGATCTTAGGAAGAATATTCAACTAGATTAAATGCAACCGCTTGTGCTTGTGTTGTTTAGCTTCATCGATCTCCGTATTCTTAACGCTGCTACTAGATTAAATCTACAGCGCTTGTCTTAGGTTGTCTAGTAGTTAGGGTTGATTAGATCGCTTGTTTCTAATTAACTATGATCGAGGAGAGCTTCGAATTGAATTCGGACGATGAATATTCATGGTATAAATTGATTGATACTTGCATCTATGATCAGTTGTTGGATTCCGATGGTGGATGTTGACTCAGACCAAGGTTTGTTCTCTTGATTCAACTCATTTCTTCGCTTTAGATTATTTCTTTATTGTTTTTCCTCACGTTTAAAACCCCCATCTTTGTTCACTAAGCACAAAACACGACTGAACACTCTTCGTGGGATCGACTCGTACTCGCACTACTACATTTATTTTAACGAGTACTGGATTTATTTTTGAGTGCCTGCGACAGCACACCAAATTTTGGCGCCGTTGCCGGGGAGTGATTCTAGTTGATTTTTGTGTTTATTGTGATCCTTATTTTCATAAAAAAAAAAGAGTTATTCGAATTTTCTTGATTTCTTTTTCTCGTTTTGCCGGAATTCTCTTGATTGTTTATGAGTATAGCTCGATCTTTTAATCAAGGTGGTTTACAGTACGATCCAGAGATAGAAAGAACTCTGCACAGGTTAAGGAGAGAAGCTCGGATAAATCCTGAGGAGGACGATTTGGCTCTTGACCACGTATTTATCAGTGATTCTGAATTAGAGGAGAAAGTCATGGCCGGAAATCGGACTTTGAAAGAACTTGCAGCCCCAGATTTGAATCAACAACCCTTATGCATTACATTTCCTACTTTGGATGTTGCTACTACTTTTGAATTAAAATCTGGACTAATACACCTCTTACCTACTTTTCATGGACTTTCATGTGAGGATCCTCACAAGCATTTAAAGGAGCTTCATGTTGTGTGCACAAGTATGAAACCCATGGGGGTGACTAAAGATCAAATCAAATTGAGAGCCTTCCCGTTTTCTTTGAAGGATTCGGCTAAGGATTGGCTTTATTATTTACCATCTGGGAGTATTACTACATGGAATGAGATGAAGAGGTTGTTTTTAGAGAAGTATTTTCCAGCCTCAAGAGCGGCCAACATTAGGAAAGAGATCTGTGGTGTAAGGCAACATAATGGAGAATCTCTACATGAATATTGGGAACGTTTTAAGAAATTATGTGCAAGCTGTCCCCATCATCAAATTAGTGAGCAATTACTTATTCAATATTTTTATGAGGGCTTACTAATCAATGACAGGAGTATGATTGATGCAGCTAGTGGAGGAGCTTTGGTGGATAAAACTCCTGAAGCCGCGAGGAACTTGATTGCAAATATGGCAGCTAATTCTCAACAATTTAATACTAGACTTGATTCTTATTCAAAACATGTTAATGAGGTAAATGTTTCATCTCTTGAACAACAGATTGCGAGTCTAACTTCTCTTGTTCGTCAAATGGCGGTAGGTAACATGCAAACAGCGAAGGTTTGTGGAATTTGCTCGGTGGCGGGACATCCAACCGATATGTGCCCAACTCTTCAAGAGGAACCCATTGAACAAGTGAATGCAGCGGGGAGTTTCCCAGGACCACCGCAAAGGAAGTATGATCCCTATTCAAACACGTATAATCCAGGATGGAGGGATCACCCCAATCTCAACTATGGGAATCCACAAGTGAATCAGCCTACAACTCAATTTCGCCCAATTGGACAGCAATATCAACAATATAGACCGCCATACCCCCCGAGACCACAACAAAATCCAACTCCGAATTCTGGTATGTCTTTAGAAGATATTGTTAATTCCCTTGCTACTAGTGCTATGCAACTTCAACAGGATACAAAACAATTTAAACAAAATACAAAGGCCAGTATCCAAGGTTTGGAACATCAAATGGGCCAGATGGCGTCAGCAATTAGCAAGCTAGAGGCGCAAAATTCGGGAAAATTACCCTCTCAAACGGTAATAAATCCAAGAGAGAATGCAAGTGCAATTATTTTGAGAAGTGGTAAAGAAGTGGAGACTCCAGTAAAGGAAGTTCCTACATCGTCTGCGCAAGGAAAAGAGCAAGACATCGTCGCGGACAAAATCTTTCCTGATGACGACGACGTACCTAAACGTAAGTTTCCACCTCTTTCTGATTATAAACCTGTACCTCCTTTTCCTCAGGCTTTAACAGAATCAAGGAAATATGAGAAGAATTCAGATCTATATGAGACTTTTCGCCGATGCGAGGTAAATATTCCACTCTTAGATGCTCTTAAACAAGTACCTCGTTATGCTAAATTCTTGAAGGAATTGTGCACAATTAAAAGGAAGCAAAAACTTAAAGGATGTGAGAAGGTGAAAGTAGGGGAAAATGTTTCTGCAATTCTGCAAAGAAAAATTCCTACAAAGTGTAGGGATCCAGGTATGTTTACTATCCCATGTACAATTGGTAACACCAAATTTGAGAAAGCTATGTTAGATTTGGGAGCTTCTATCAATGTCATGCCATATTCTATATATTCTTCTTTAAAACTTGGGCCTTTGAATGAAACTGGTGTTGTGATTCAATTGGCTGACAGATCTAACGCCTATCCTAAAGGTGTAGTTGAAGATATTCTTGTGCAGGTCAATGATTTAGTTTTCCCTGCTGATTTTTATGTGCTTGATATGGAGAGTGGTGATCATAGTACTCCTATTTTGTTGGGAAGACCTTTCTTGAAGACATCCAAGACTAAGATAGATGTCCATAGTGGCACACTTACCATGGAATTTGATGGTGAAACTGTTAAGTTTAATATTTATGATGTCATGAAATATCCTGCTGATGATTGTTCAGTGTATTCAATTGATGTGATTGATTATTTATCACAGGAAGTTTTTGAACTTAGTGATAAAGATGAATTGGAAGTGGCTATTAGCAAATCTCTTGAGGAAGAAAATGTGGAGCTATCTTTGAGTACTAATTTGCAGGAAACTGTTGCAACACTGAATGATTTTTCGATAATTCAGCAATCAGGTAACGATTCTTCTAGTTTATTACCTGTATCTAATGAGAAATCATTACCTTCTGAATTGCAAGCACCTATTCCAGATCTGAAACCTCTTCCTAATCATCTTAAATATGCTTTTCTTGGAGATGAAGGAGTATTACCAGTGATTATTTCCAATAACCTTAGTGCACCACAAGAAGAAAAACTTGTGCAGGTTCTTAAGGAGCATAAGACAGCTATTGGTTGGACAATTGCAGACATCAAAGGAATCAGCCCAAGTACATGTATGCATCGTATCTTGCTTGAAGAGGGAGCGAAACCTTCCCGCCAACCACAAAGAAGGTTAAATCCGCCCATGATGGATGTTGTAAAGAAGGAGATCCTCAAACTGCTTGAAGTTGGAGTGATCTATCCTATTTCGGATAGCACTTGGGTTAGTCCAGTTCAAGTTGTTCCTAAAAAGACAGGAATAACCGTGGTGAGAAATCACAAAGATGAGTTAGTTCCCACCCGTGTGCAAAATGGGTGGAGGGTTTGTATTGATTATAGAAAATTAAATGCTATAACCCGCAAGGACCACTTTCCTTTACCTTTTATTGATCAGATGCTTGAAAGATTAGCTGGTCATTCTTATTATTGTTTTCTTGATGGTTATTCAGGTTACTTTCAGATTGCAATTGCCCCTGAAGATCAGGAAAAGACGACGTTCACATGCCCATTTGGAACTTTTGCATATCGTCGCATGCCTTTTGGTCTTTGCAACGCCCCAGCTACTTTCCAAAGGTGTATGGTTAGTATATTCTCAGATTATATTGAACAGATCATAGAGGTTTTTATGGATGATTTCACAGTTTATGGAAACTCTTTTGATAATTGTTTACATAACCTTACACTTGTTCTTCAAAGATGCATAGAAACTAGCCTTGTGTTAAATTCTGAGAAATGTCATTTCATGGTTGAACAAGGTATAGTTTTGGGTCATGTTGTTTCATCTAAAGGAATTGAGGTTGATAAAGCTAAAGTTGATGTCATTCAATCTTTACCTTATTCCACTAGTGTGCGGGAAGTTCGTTCTTTTCTTGGACATGCAGGTTTTTACCGAAGATTCATCAAGGACTTCTCCAAAATAGCATTACCGTTGTGCACGTTGTTACAAAAGGACAAGGCTTTTGAGTTCGATGAAGCATGCAAAAAGGCATTCGATAAGCTGAAAGAATTGTTGACTTCTACTCCAATTATTCAACCCCCAGACTGGAGCGTTCCTTTCGAGATAATGTGTGATGCGAGTGATTATGCAGTGGGCGCAGTTTTGGGTCAAAAGATTGGAAGAGCTTCTCATGCAATTTACTATGCTTCCAAGACTTTGGATGATGCCCAGAGAAATTATTCTACAACTGAAAAAGAACTTTTAGCTGTAGTGTTTGCTTTAGAAAAATTTCGTTCTTATTTACTTGGTACTAAAGTCATTGTTTACTCTGATCATGCAGCCCTTCGTTATTTAATGACGAAGAAGGAGGCAAAGCCGAGATTAATCCGATGGATACTTCTCTTGAGTGAATTTGATTTGGAGATAAAAGACAAAAGAGGAACAGAAAATCGAGTTGCAGATCATCTGAGTCGGTTAGTTCATGTGGAGGATAACCTTCGTCTACATGAAACATTCCCTGATGAAGAATTGTTTTCTGCAACTGTGACATTACCTTGGTATGCAAATATTGTGAATTATTTGGTTACTAATATGTTACCTTCTGAATTGTCTAAGGCTCAAAGAGATAAGATTAAAAGTGATGCTAAATATTATGTGTGGGATGACCCATATTTATGGAAGCATTGTGCAGATCAAGTAATAAGATGGTGCGTTCCTGAAAGTGAAATTATTTCTATACTCACTTTTTGTCATTCTTATGCTTGTGGCGGTCACTTTGGAGTTAAGAGAACGGCCAGAAAAGTGTTAGAATGTGGTTTCTATTGGCCTTCTTTATTTCGAGATTCATATTTTCTTTGTAAGTCATGCGAAAATTGTCAAAAGACAGGAAATATATCCCAAAGGAATGAGATGCCACAAACCCCCATATTATTTTGCGAAATTTTCGATGTTTGGGGCATTGATTTCATTGGTCCGTTCCCTATATCTTTTGGTTATGTTTATATTCTACTTGCTGTGGATTATGTTTCAAAATGGGTAGAAGCTAAAGCTACCAGGACTGATGATTCTAAAGTTGTTGCAGATTTTATCAAGTCTAACATATTATCCAGGTTTGGAATTCCAAGAGCTTTCATAAGTGATCGAGGCACTCACTTTTGCAATCGAACTGTTGAGGCGTTACTAAGGAAGTACCATGTGACCCATAAGGTGTCAACTGCCTATCATCTGCAAACGAGTGGACAAGCGGAAGTGTCAAATCGAGAGATCAAGTCCATCATTGAAAAGACGGTAAATCCAAATAGAAAAGATTGGAGTTTGCGTTTGGATGATGCGTTGTGGGCATATAGGACTGCATATAAGACACCCATCGGTATGTCACCTTATCGCTTGATATTTGGGAAACCATGTCACCTTCCAGTTGAGTTAGAACATAAAGCTTATTGGGCTATCAAGAGCTTTAATATGAACATGGATGAGAGTGGAGAACACAGGAAGTTGCAACTGCAAGAATTAGAGGAAATTCGCAATGATGCCTATGAGAGCGCTAGGATTTACAAGGAAAAGACAAAAGCTTTTCATGATAAGATGATCTCTAGAAAGGAGTTTAAAGTTGGTCAAAAAGTTCTCCTTTACCAATCACGCTTACGTTTGTTTCCAGGTAAGTTGCGTTCTCGTTGGATTGGACCTTTTATTGTTACTAATGTTTTTTCTCATGGTGCAGTTGAAATTCAAAGTTTAGCCACTTCCAAAATGTTTACGGTGAATGGCCATCGACTTAAACCTTTCTATGAAGGCGTTCTAACAGAAAAGTTGGAAAAATTGGACCTTGAGGAACCAACTTATACTGATTAAAGAAGCAAGCATGAAGTCGAGCCAATGACAATAAACAAAGGCGCTGCTTGGGAGGCAACCCAAGGGGAGTTTGTTCCTTTCTCTTTTTATTTTCGCATTTCCATTTTAGTTATTTTTGCTTTTCTTTGCATTCCACCTTCCATTGGGGACAATGTCAGTTTCAAGTGTGGGGGAGGAGATCTAGGTTGCATATGCCATGAGCAAGAATTAGTTAAGCTTGACATTTTTATAACATGATTGAATGAGTAATTTTGCGACTTAGAATTAATTAATTGAGTTATTTTCCTTGAGTTGGTAGTGACTGAATGAGTAGACAAAAGTTGGTGAGATTTTGAGCCTTTAGACTGACACATTCATATCAGTCTCACTAATTTCTTTCATGAGAGATATTCTTTCATGGATTTGTTTCTCTAGAACTTGCTTTGATTCTATTTGAGGTCACATTGACACATGTATACATGAACATGATTAAGGCCATCTTTGTTATAAGTTACATAAGCCAAATAGCCTACCTTTTGATTAAATCCTTTGCTAAACACCTTTGAGCTTTATTGACTTCATTGTTAACCCACATTACAAGCTTTAAACCTGAAAAAAAATAATCCCAATACCCAAGTCATAGGACTAGTGGAGCATTGATCATCATTATGACATGTATGGGTGCAAAAGTTCAAGTGTGGGGGTGTTTGGATTTGTGGTATGGCTATATTTGAAAAAAAAAAAAAAGAAAAGAAAAGAAGAAAAGAAAGTGAAGGAGGAAATTGTTTCTCATGTTACAAAATATGTGTATGAATCCTCCTAATATTCCAATAAAGGGGGATGTTTATGTATGATCTCTACAAAGGTGGAAGTTTTTGTAAAAGATTGTTCACTATTTCAGTTAAAAAGTATTCCTTTGAGCAATCTCTTTGCCAATGTGGTAATGTTTTATGGGTTGAGTATGTTAAAGCTAAGTTGAAGAAAGTTGTTGAATGGAGTGATTGGTTGTACATGTCTTATTAATGCATTTTTTGCTCCATTAGTTTCATTGGCTTTTAAGCTACATTCCTAAATATTTCCCACCTTAATCCTGGACCCCATTACAACCTTTGGAAGTCCTTATGATTTGTGTTATGCATGTGATTCTAGTGGTGGAGAATGAGAAGATATGCAAGCTTATGGTAGATCATTTTCATTGGAATGAATTTGAGTGAAATACATACCCTTCAAACACATGAGAGTTGAGTGTTTATTTCCGTGAGGGTCTACTTGTTTAGTATGCTCCATATTCAAGTGAAAATGCTTATTGATTGATTTTTAAGTTGTTTAAAAATGTTTGTTCATGATATGTTATGAGTTGTGAAGGGCTTAATTGTTCTTTGTTGATGGTGTTGCAACCTTGATTTCTTGAGTAGAGTGAATTTTAGTTTTGCCCGAGGACGAGCAAAAGCTAAGTGTGGGGGGAATTTGATGAGAATGCATAATGTTATATTTTTATTCCTTAATATTTAGTCTTCTATGCTTATTTAGTTCCTAAATACACTCATTATTCTTATATTTTGATTTAGGATGCAATTGAAGTCCTTAAGTCGAAAAGAAGCTGAAAAGAGTGCATGGATCAACTTTAAAGATTTATCTGTACCTGTTCATGAAGAACCAGAGGATGTGCCATACATGGTTGGAAAGCTCTTGAAGTCTAGATTCTGGAGAATTTTACGGTTCGTGATTCCGAGTTTCCTAGAGGAAGTTACGGCAATTTCAGTACCGATGCGCAGTCTGAATGGCATCAAGGAAAATAAGCTGGAAGTCCGAGCGAAGGTCCGATCGATCGGACCTGGCAAAACCGTGACAGAACATGTAGTTTTTGGCTGAATATGGTTCGATCGATCGAACCATCACTCCTACTGAGCCCGATCGATCCGACTCCTAGAGTTGGATCTATCGGACTCAAAAATACCCAGAGAATGTGGATTTTTATGCCTCCGATCGATCCAGCACTTACAGTTCGATCGATCGGACTTGGGAATTAAAGTTGACAGAGCGTATGCTTTTTAGAGGAACCGAATTCGATCGATCGGACCATCGATCGAACTCGGGAAGAGCCAGAGACGAAGATTTTTACGAAATCGATCGATCCGACTCCCTTAGTCCGATCGATCGGGCTCGGGCGTGAATAGAAGTTGAAGATTTTAATGAGACCGATCAATCCAGCATCCAAGGTCCGATCGATCGGACTTTCCCAGTAACAAAAATCAACGATTGTGATCTAATCCGAGGGTGGATACATTGAGGCTATAAATAGGACTCTTTCTAGGGTTTGAGGGGGGATTCTTGGACACTTTTGGCTACTCTTTCTCCTCTTTTATATTTTTTCTAGGTTTTCTTTTGCTTTATAAAATCTTTTGGAGGATTGTTCTCGATGGCCCTGCGTGGCTAAATCTTGATCCTTGGTCGAGGAGACTGAAACCTCGGAATCAATGAAACTGTGAGATCTAATTTATTTTTATTGTTCAGTTTATACATGAGTATTGGATGTTCTTCTGAGATTAAATCTTCATGATTACCTTGTCTAATTGCTAGGAGGCCTACTAGTTTATTACTCATGGTGATCTACTGCTAGGTTTGATATCAAATCCGGAATTGTTTGATCCCTCTAATCTGCGAAGCAACTAGGATCTAATAATTTACTGCTGATCAGATCTTGTTAGATCATAGGAAGAATATTCAACTAGATTAAATGCAACCGCTTGTGCTTGTGTTGTTTAGCTTCATCGATCTCCGTATTCTTAACGCTGCTACTAGATTAAATCTACAGCGCTTGTCTTAGGTTGTCTAGTAGTTAGGGTTGATTAGGTCGCTTGTTTCTAATTAACTATGATCGAGGAGAGCTTCGAATTGAATTCGGACGATGAATATTCATGGTATAAATTGATTGATACTTGCATCTATGATCAGTTGTTGGATTCCGATGGTGGATGTTGACTCAGACCAAGGTTTGTTCTCTTGATTCAACTCATTTCTTCGCTTTAGATTATTTCTTTATTGTTTTTCCTCACGTTTAAAACCCCCATCTTTGTTCACTAAGCACAAAACACGACTGAACACTCTTCGTGGGATCGACTCATACTCGCACTACTACATTTATTTTAACGAGTACTGGATTTATTTTTGAGTGCCTGCGACAGCACACCAGTACCACTGCCTCGACTTTGGCGGGGTCGACTGAGATCCCTGCTACCGACACCACGTGCACAAGGAATCCCACCTGTGCAAGCCAGAACTCTCACTTGGAGGCCTTGGCGAAAAGCCGATGCCTCCGAAGTAGCTGCAACATTGTCGCCAAGTGTCGCTCGTACTCCACCTCTGACCGGGAGTAGATAAGAATGTCGTCGACGAAAACCACCACGAACTCGTCTAGGAAGGGCCGGAAGATCCTCTGCATGAACACTGCTGGTGCGTTCGTCAGCCCAAACGGCATCACCACGAACTCGTACAGGCTGTACCGAGTCCGGAATGCCGTCTTCGGGATGTCGCAATCCTGAACCCTCAACTGGTGGTAGCCGGTGCGGAGGTCGATCTTCGAGAATACCGAAGATCCTCGCAACTGGTCGAACAGGTCGTCGATCCGCGGCATCGGATACCTGTTCTTCACCGTTACCCTGTTGAGCCGCCTGTAGTCTATGCAAAGTCGAAGGGTACCATCCTTCTTCTTTGCGAACAACACTGGCGCCCCCCCAGGGAGACATGCTGGGACGGATGAAGCCTCTGCTGATCAGCTCATCTAACTGGGTCCTCAGCTCGCTCTGCTCTGCTGGTGGCATCCTGAAAGCCGGAAGAGAGATCGGTGCGGTACCTGGTACTAGGTCGATCTCGAAGTTGACCTCTCTGGACGGTGGAAGCCCTGGCAACACCTCGGGGAACACGTCCGCAAAGTCGCACACGATCCTCGGAAAACTGCACTGCTGCTGCACTCCATCAGAACCGGACAGGGACAGGCTGGCCAACAAGGCTGACAGCTCGCTGCCACGTCTTCCCACACCACCAGCAAAGGAATCGGTGGAGAACCGATCCCCCAACAACACAAACCGTGTCCCGTCGGGTGTCCAAGCGACCACTCTCCCGCGACCACAGTCGATGACGGCCCGGTATGCTGCCAACCAGTCCATACCGAGTATCACGTCAAAGCCGGTCATGTCTAGCATCCGCAGGTCTAGACAGACCCGGAGGCCTCCAACCTCCAAGGAACAAGACCGGCAGACACGGTCCACCCTGACCGTCCCGCCGATCGGTGAGTCTACAGACTGTGCCACCTCTAGCCGACTCGTCTCTAATCCTAGCGATGCCACGTACATGCTAGCAATGTAGGAATGGGACGCCCCAGAGTCTATCAGCACATCTACCAAAGAACTAGAAAGCTAAAAGATACCTCTGAGGACGGACGGCTCTGCTGCGGTCTGCTGGTACTGCTGAGGCTGGTGGTACTGCAACGGCTGCTGGCACTGCAACGGCTGCTGGTACTGCAACGGCTGCTGGTACTGCGGTGGTGGCTGGTACAACTGCACGGTGTCCCGCTGCTCACGCACTGGGAGGGCAAACACCTGCCCCCGTCTGCCGCCTCCGCCCCTGGGACGCCCCGGTCCCGCCCATGATCCGTGCCCGCCACTGCTCCCCTGCCAAGCACCGGACCCTCCGCCTCTACTGCCCTGCGACACTGCGCCTCGCGCTCCTCGCTGGGGGTAGTCTCTACGAAAGTGCCCTGGCTGCCCGCAAAGAAAGCACGTGCCTGACGCACTATCAGGCGGCTGACCCTGGCGTCCCTCTGATAGAGCCTGCCCCGATGGCGAGGCCCTCGAGAGGAACGGGGCTGGTAGACTTGGCAGTGGTGACTGGAATTGTCGTGGGTGCTGCGACTGCTGCTGGTAAGGTCGCTGACGCCGCTGCTGCCCTCTGCCGAACCCACCCCTGCCCTGGGGTCTCTGTGGTACACCAGTAGAGAATGCCGGTGGAACTGTCCGGCACCTCTCGTCTCGCAACTGCGCCTCCACTGCCAAGGCGCAGTCCAGAAATACTGAGTACGCCCGGAAGCGGTAAGAACTGGTCCGTCGCCTGACCTCTGATCGAAGCCCCTGCTCAAACTGACGTGCCCTGGCCACTGGACCTGCTGACCCACTACTGAACCTAGACGGGTCCAGTTGCAGAAAGTCCAACTGCTGCAACGGTCCGTCCGTCGACAGGAGGGAGAACCCTCTCCTCGGCGAGATGGGCCTCCTCTCGTGGGACCGAAACCGTCGCTGGTGATGGCTCAGTCCGTCTAGCTCTGACCTCCCTGACAGGTGCTGCCCCGTCTGGTCGGGCGGGTCGACCAAGTCGTGGCCCACCCCGACCAACAACCGAAGGTCGGCCTCGAGCGACCAAGTCGTGCCCCACCCCGACCAACAACCGAAGGTCGGCCTCGAGCTCCCGATATCTGCGCAATCACCAACAACAAACGAGCATTCACTCGTCAGAACGGCAAAACGAACAGCACAACAATAAAGTGGAAGAGATACACATCACAAGGAGAGCATGCAAGGATGTTGTAGACATAGAACTAACCTAGTCCACGCTCAGCTCAACCGAAACCTGATCCTAACACCCTAGGATCTACAGCCTATACTCTGATACCAAGTTGTCGCGCCCCGACCCGCGTAGGCCCAACCAGGCCGGGCGACGCGAACCGGAACCTAACCTACTGCGGAAATTTTTGGCGAGGTTTCCCTCTAATCGTAGTGGTTACCCTAACAAGTCATAATCATCCTGTATTAACAACAATTGCAAACCTCAAACACTGGAGCTGAAAATAGATACAAAACCTCAAACAGGGAAATTATACATTTATCACTCCCGTAGGAGACTATCTATAACAAAAAGGGTAAAACGGTATGATCGCCACCTCTCAAGCACCACCAGACGCCGCCACGTCACCAAACACCGGCCCGGTAGGGGTGACCGAAGAAGAGCTCGCGCCAGCACCTGCAAAAGGCAGCCCGGGTAGGAGTGAGCACTAAGCTCAGCAGGGACACTACACTACGACACTCACAAGGGAGGGAACACAACAGTGTCGCCTCCAAGCAAAGCCTAGGTGTATCACAGGGGTCCCATATTTCACCAAATTGCCCTTGCGGCCCACAGCAAGCCACAGGAGGAGAGGGACGGGTCCTCACACTCCTAGTAGGAAATGGCACCGCTGAGTAGGCACACTGTCACGCCCCGACCTAGAAAACCTAACCAGATCGAGACGTGAGCCATCTAAACCTGTTTACATCATCAATTGGAGCACAAGTATATAACTGCTATGAATTTATACCATCTAGTCCTCCAGTTCATAAAAAAATTTGGCAGCATCTCCTTTACAATTATAGCATAAGAAACCTGTACATTTTACAATTTTACAACTTTACCATTTCGACATCATTACATTCCTCAATATCTATATAAAAAAATATTACAATATTTCTCAAATACAACTGAATTAATAATCATACAATTCTCTTCTTGGATAGATCATATTATACATCAATTTATACATCATTGATTAAAACTGTAAATTAACTGTCGACGAACTCCTCGAAGCTCTAAGTCCTCGATCTCCTCGAAATATCGCGCCATCTTCTAGAAGAACACATGAAAGAAGGAACTGTATCGACCTGCATCGCTGATGCAGCCTAGGTAGGGTGAGCAACAATGCCCAGTAAGGTTCTACTCTACGTCACACTCAAGGAAGGGGAAACCACAATAATATTGCCCTTCATCCCAAGTCTAAGGTGCCACAGGAAGCATCACACCTCGTCGATCCAGAATGGGCCCCTAAATAGGGTCACCCTCACCCAAGCGGCGAAACAAGGAGAATGGCCAACACGAGCCCGGACACAGGGTCGGTGCATCATCGCTGTACTCACCGCCGGAGCTCTCACCGTACACCACCCCTTGTACGGGGACATACGTCATGGACATCGACATCCACACTTAGGCCCTTGGGACAAACAGACGATACGACCTCTATTCCTCAGTCAATGGAGATCAAGTCAACTATATAGCAATAACCTCAAATCTTAGCAAACATGATCACTCGATGATAATCACGTCCTAATTCTCAACTACCCAAACCCCGGTCCTAGGGCTAGATCCGGGCTACCGAGAACCCCAGATCGGCGATCGAATCCATCGCCTACCACCTAGTCTTAATGCTTCTAATGCATACAACATGCATGAGCCTATTCAAGCAACTAGGCCTAGGTGTCTCTACATGTCAAATCATCAATCAATTGTCCAATAGGGTGAGATAGCAAGCTAACAAGATAGAGGAAGAAGCATAGATGCATAAGCTAGGAACAGGGGAGCAATAAGAGGCCACAATCACTCAACCATCCACAAGGTACAAACCAACACATGGTCACTACAGATACATCAAACATCAAGTAATTAGATTTACACTCTACTTGTATCATTTTCGAACCGTGCATAATATCATTCAACACGTAGGGCACACAGTCGACCCAAGGCATAAACTGGATAAGAGAATATGATTGGACAATTAATAAGAGATCATACGATTTGCGAAGTTAACATTAGTTCAAAGGAATTGAACAGAGAAGGAAACATGCTACGATATTATGCAACTAACATGGTTGATGTACATATACCATGCTCACAGGGAAATTATAGCACTAATCAATCGGTAGCCTAACATTTCAACAACAACTATAAGGCATAGCATGAGATGAATTTGACTGGAAGCGAAGGAGAAGGAACGAGAGAATCTAAAGAGATGAGAACCTTGTCAAAACTCAGCTGCGATCCGTGACCGAAATTAAATACCATACTTCAATTAAATTCAGCAAGATGCAAGAAGTCGGAAGCCAGGAATCGGGAAACCACAACTTCAAAGCCATCAGGAAGAAGAGGGGGAGGAAGGTGGGAGACTCGGCCACTGATCAAGCCAAACTCCAACCAAAACCCCCATAAGCAAGCCAAGGAAGGAATCGTCTCGGAATGTCATTGGTACCCAGTCATACGTCACAAAATCCGAAGGAATGCCGCAGTTGTTTCAACGATGAAAACATCCAGGAAAGCAGTATCCAAAGCTCCACAGACCAAAACAAGGCTTCAACCTACCTCTACTGATAAGGAAGTATAGCTCTAAACCCATGCTGAGGAAAATCCCCGAAACAAAACAAGTCCAGAATCCCAACTGATCAACCTTAATGTGAGGACCTGTCCCTCTACCCCTGGGTTGACCGCCCGGGTCGGGCCCGTGGCTCGTTGTAGACCGCAAGGGCAATTTGGTAAATTGTGCCTTGTTGGTTTGTTTCACACCCGCGTGTGCACACATTGACCGTGTTTGTGTTAGTGTTTGATTAGAATGGTTAGGTTGACCTGGGATTGGAAAATCCGAGTTTGGGCTTATGTTTTAGCCCAAGTTTGAGTTTCTGAGCAAAGGAGATCGATCTTCCTTGCTAAGGAGATCGATCTTCCTTGAAAAAAAGATCGATCTTCTTGTGCCAGAAAGTCTTGGCGGTGATTTTTGAGAGGACAGCCGCCGTTGGCCGTCGCTCTCCACTGTCAGAGGGAGAGAAGACTTTCTCTCCTCTCCTCTCCCTTATCCTCTTCTTCTCCCCCTTCCCTGGGTTTTCCTCTTCTCCTTCTTCCTCTTCTCCTTCTTCCTTTTTCTTCCCGCGGCCCTGCTTCCCCTGTTTCCGGCAGCCCCTTCTTCCCCTCCGTTTTCCCTCATCCGGCTACCGTTTTGGGTGCTTGAAGGCTCGTTGGATTCATGGCAGCGAGAGGAAGATCCCTGGATCGGTTTGAATCCAGTTTGGTGGTCGTACCGTGAGGAATCAACCGAGGATTGCGTTTCCGGTAGGTTTCTACCTACGTGGGTTAAGGGGGTTTTCTCTTGATCTAGCCGATAGATCTTGGTGTTCTTGGTGTGGTTGGGTGCCTCTTGCTTAGCTTAATTTCTGTTGTAAGTTTCATAAGATTTGATTGAGATTTTAGTAGGTTTTTAGCATGTTTAAACTCGGATTTTCCGGTTTCTCTGTTCTTGAAGAACAACATGTTTACGGCGCGTTTTCCGGTCTGTACATGCATGATCTTGGTTTATGCTGAACATGAGAGTTGTAGATCTTTGAATCTAATCTCAGACCCAACTAGTTTGATAATTTTCTGATTTTCCTATGATTTGTTATGATGTTCCTACGCATAGGCTGCGTTGCAGCAAGTAAAGGTAATTAGTGAGATGAATGGTTTTTGATTAGTGTTTTCTCGGTAATTGAGCCGTTGGATGTTTCCCGGTTTTGAATATGTTGATCCCATCATGTTTATCTGCGGGAGTCTAAGTTGGATCTCCAATCTGACATCGTTTGGACGTCGGATTGATGAGGTCACTTAGCCCCTAATTAGAGGATCTTGGTGTTTTTAATAATATTATATGTTCATCTGAGTTTTCGGGGCTGCTTCCCGTTGCAGGAGTCCGCGGTTGACGATCGCGGTACCGTCGTAATGCCAGGACCCGCTGTGGATTGGTTGGTAGTGATTGGTAGTACCGCTGTAGCGATCCAGTTGGACTTGTGTGTTGCTTTTATCATACTGTTGCATGCCTACCTCTTGCCTACGTATGATCATAACATGCATTCTGTTGTGCATTACATGCATAAGGATAGGGCGTGGGCGATGGGTTGATCGCCGATCCGAGGCTTTCGGGTAGCTCGGATTTAGCTTTAGGACCGTGGCGGGTAGTAAGGTCCAGGTTGGATTGTAGTATTCAGTCGATATCGATGATAGGCTTAGATGACTTGAATACATGTTGATCGATGATTTAGAGGTCGTGTCGGTCCCGAGTCGGGTTCGGAGGTGTAGCCGGTGTCCGGTTATAACGACTTTTGAGTAGAGGGTGTGCCTACTCAGCGGTGCCATTTCCTGCCAGCAGTGTCGGTTTCCTGCTTGTGAGTCGGTAGTGTTGGTTTCCTTCTTACTGAGCGTGACCCATCATGTGACCAGTTCTTCTGGAAGATCATGATCGTGGACCTTAGGGACACGCGGTGGGGTTATGGGGCCCCTGTGTACACCCAGACCTTACTTGGGAGCCACACTGTTGAGTTCCCTCCTTTCTATGTGTCGTAGTGTAGAACCTTACTGAGTTTTATGCTCACTTCTACCCGGGCTGCGTTTAGTAGGTGCAGGCGTCAGCTCTTCTTCGGTGGCCCCTACCGGGCAGGTGTTTGCTGGTGTGGCGGCGTCTGGCGGTGCTTGAGGAGCGGTGATAGTCTTCTACACCCTTTTTGTTTAGATAGTCTCCTAGGGGAGTATCTTGTACAAATGTAAACCCTTTTGAGGATTTGAATATTATCTTATATTTCTTTTGAGGTTGTTAATCTTTGCTTTATTAAGGGTGCTTATGAATTTTTTAGGGAGACCAGTAGGTTAGAGGGAGCCCCTCGCCAAAATTATTCCACATTAGTTAGGTTCCGGTTCACGTTGCCTGGCCCGGTTAGGCCTTCACGGGTCGGGGCACGAGACCTCCATCTCTGCCCAGCTGCAGACCTCCGATGTCCAATCACCAAGAATTGGATAGAGGGAGCCGACCAAGCACTCAGCATGTAACACCCCGGCCCTCCACTGGGCCCCGGCCCGCGGGCTCCCGGTCCGACCAGGATCCGCCCGAGGGCCCTATCCGACACAATATTGTCCGCTTTTGGCTAACCACAGAAATCTGGGAAAACTTCCCAGTAGGTCACCCATCGTGTGACTACCCCAGGTCGAGCACGCTTAACCGTGGAGTTTTCTGACGGATCACTGCCAGCACGGCTTTAAAACGCGTTGTGTCTATTAAGGACTTACTATATAGTTATATCGAACCTCAGACCATACCCAGGCGTTGTGGGATTGCTTACCCGGCTACCCGACTCATCCTCGTCCTCCAGGCGAAGGAATCTTGTCCCACGGTAGACCCAGCGGGCCTCACAATCTACCCCCCTTGGAGGCCCAGCGTCCTCGCTGGCACAAATTTCGGCTGGGAACCGGCTCTGATACCATACTGTAACGCCCCGGCCCTCCACTGGGCCCCGCCCCGCGGGCTCCCGGTCCGACCAGGATCCGCCCGAGGGCCTTACCTGACACAATATTGTCCGCTTTTGGCTCACCGCAGAAATCTGGGAAAACTTCCCAGTAGGTCACCCATCGTGTGACTACTTCAGATCGAGCACGTTTAACCGTGGAGTTTTCTGACGGATCACTGCCAGCACGGCTTTAAAATGCGTTGTGTCTATTAAAGACTTACTATATACTTATATCGAACCCCAGACCATACCCAGGCGTTGTGGGATTGCTTACCTGGCTACCCGACTCATCCCCGCCGTCCAGGCGAAGGAATCTTGTCCCACTGTAGACCCAGCGGGCCTCACAATCCACCCCCCTTGAAGGTCCATCGTCCTCGCTGGCACAATTTTCGGCTGGGAACTGGCTCTGATACCATACTATAACGCTCCGACCCTCCACTGGGCTTCCGGTCCGACTAGGATCCACCGGAGGGCCCCATCCGACTCAATATTGTCCGCTTTTGGCTCACCGCAGAAATCTGGGAAAACTTCCCAGTGGGTCACCCATCTCGGGACCGCTCCAAGGCAAGCACGCTTAACCTTGGAGTTTTCTGACGAATCACTGCTAGCACGGCTTTAAAACGCGTTGTATCTATTAAGGGCTTACTATATACTTATATCGAACCTCGGACCATACCCAGGCGTTGTGGGATTGCTTATCCGGCTACCCGACTCAGCCCCACGCTCCAAGCACAGGCATCTTGTCCTACGGTAGACCCAGCGGGCCTCACACAGCAAGCCCACGACAAAACACAAAGGAGAGGGAAAACCCTCCTCGAATCTGCCGGGTGTATACACCAGCCGCGAAGGCAGAGCATGGCAGCAAGGAACAAAAACATAGGAAGAAAACGGGGAAACATGATCACAACACCTAGCTTCCGCCATGGCAGCAAGGGGGGAGAATGCAGGGAACACAGATACAGGGGAGAGGATGAACAGAGGAGAATAGAGCTTCTCCTAGCGTCAGGATTCATGGCACCACAATGAAATCCAACAACCCAGAGAAGTAGGAAGGAAACCCAAAGGAAATCCAAACCATCTCAGCAACAGGGGAGAAGAAAAACAGAGGAGGAAAGCCTTGAAAACCCAAAGAGAAATCATTTAAAACCACAAGCTTAGCATCGAGATCCATCAAATTGAAAAAGGGGAAGCAAAACTCACCAAAATCCACCACTAATCCACGGATACAAGCAATGGTAGCAAAGAAAAGAAAGAAGAACATCAATAGAGCATCAACATCCTAATCCACCACTAATCTACGGATTCAGTCGCGGTCGCCGCCCATGGGAAGCCCAGCCGCCGCCTCGTTCCTCTCCAGCCGTGGTCGTTGGTCGCCTCCGGTCACGGTTGCCGAGGTCGCCTAACCCTCCATCGTCGTCGCGGCCGTCAAAGCTCTCTCTCTCGCGCGCTCTCTCTCTCTCTCGTGAACCCAATAGTGCCCTAACGGGCTGGGGTTAACAAGAGGGGTGTTATGTAATTGGCTTAGATTAGATCCTGGCCATCCGATCAGCCAGATCTGATCCTAGCCGCTCAAATACCGATCCTCGTGATCGAACTCAATTCTTTCGATCTAGAGTACTCCTAATGGTCTAGTCAAGCACATACATCATTACAAGGCCATGCGTGCGTCACGCGTGTATGAAACCAACTCCGTAAAGGGTAATTTACCAAATTACCCCCGGAGTCACAACGATCAAAGGAGATCGTGAAGCAAGGCCAACCGAACCAGACCCTCGACCAACGCGGTCGGACCGGGTTGGCGGTACGGGTCCTCACACACACCCTCTACTCAAGAGTCGTCACAACTGGACACCGGCTACACCTCAGAACCCGACTCGAGGCAGACACGACCTCTAAAATCATCAATCAACAGGTGTTCGAGTCATCTAGGCCTATCATCGAAATCGACTGAACACCACCAATCAAACCTGGACCAAGCTACCCAACCCCGGTCCTAGGGCTAAATCCGAGCTTCCAAGCCTCGGGACGGCGACCCACAGATCGCCCATGCCCTAACATTATCCAACTAATGCACAACAAGATGCATGCTATGAACATACGCAGGAAAGCAGATAAGCATGCAACATATGTGGCGATTAAATAAAGGGTTAATAATAATTTACTCCCCTCTAGTTTGACAATATGTCAATTTACCTCATATAGTTTAAAACGTGACAAAACTAACCCTTAATTTTTCAATGTGGTCGTTTTACACCCAAATCTCAAACGCCGTAAACTGGGCTGATGGCAAACCAGGTAAATAGGTCACGTGCAACACACGTGACCCAGTTTGACCGGTTAAGCCCGTCGCGTCGCAAAACCTGTTCACCCCGTGAGGATTTATATATCCCTGTCCCTCGCCCTAATTGCTGGAGGGAACCCTCCACCACCGGAGGGAACCCTCCACCACCGGAGGGAACCCTCCACCGCTTCTTCGCCATCAACGACACAGGTTAGTTAGGGTTTTTCCTATCCCCCCTTAAGGTTCATTAGGTGTTTAGGTTTTTTCCCTTGGCTTGGGGTTAGTCTACATTTTGGTGATTAGCTCCATGTCGGAGAAGTCACCCACAGAGGGAAGTACCCACCTCAGTTGGGGTTCCATCGCCTCCTCAAGGAGGGAGGATTACAAATGCCACTGCGGAGTGAAGGCCAAATTGAGGATTTCACGGACGCAGCAGAATCCTGAAAGGAAATTCCTAGGTTGTGCAACCCATCAGGTAACTTGATATGTATTGAGCATTTGATAGGGGGGTTTACAGGGATTTGGTACTCAATTGATCCTTTCATTCTTTCTGTAGGGTCATGGTAGTTGCAATTTCTTCCTATGGGTTGATGAAGAGGTATGTGAGCGCAACAAAGATGTTGTTATCAATGAATTAAGGGATAAGGTGCATACACTCGAGGCACGGTTGGATTCCTGCCACGATAAGGCATTGGCAGATCTGCAAGTTATGAAGAATTTCAATGATGATAAAGACAAAATAATTGCCATGCTTGAGGTGCAGAATAGACAATTGAAATCTAGAGTCAGGGCATATTTGATTGGTTTGATGTTGTCATGGATAATAGGAATTCACCTAGTATTCCATTGTCTTATGTAACAAGTTATTGTGTAACCAATGTTGATGTAAGCTAATGTATAACCCTCATTTTGTATGGAGCAGTTGTATAACTCCTGTTTTGTTTACACACTTGGTAAGCAGTTGTTTGATGTTTGATGTTGATGTAAGCCCAATGTTTTGTATGGAGCAGTTGTATGGAGTCAGGGCAATGTTTGATGTTGAACACTTCAGTTGTATAACCCCTGTTTTGTATTGTATGAACACTTGGTAAGCAATTGTGTAACAAATGTCAATATAATGGCAATGTAAGCAGTTGTATATAACCCCTGTTTTGTGTGAACATAATATAAGTAGTTGTATATAACCCTTGTTTTGTATGAACACAATGTAAGCAGTTGTATATAACCTTTGTTTTGTTTACACCTCTATAGTGTCAAAATTTGATGTTTCACATCTCATTGACAAAGTTCAAAGTTTTACATTATCACACATTACCATACATACATTGTCACACATAAACACTGTTTTACAGAACCACAAAATACCTAACAACAACCATACATAATCACGCATTACCATACTTACATTGTCATTCCATACTTACATTGTCACATATAAACACTGTTTTACACATCTGTAGTGTCAAAATTTAATGTTTCACATCTCATAGACAAAATTCAAAGTCTCATTAGTAGTCCTAAACATTTTCAGTTTTGGCCATTGCTTCCATGCTGACTCCATTGATTGTTTGATCCCCCAACACTTTCAGGTGCTGCCATCCTCACCCCTCCTTCCAACACCAACACCTCTCCCAACACCAACACCTCTCCCAATACCAGGTGCTGCCATCCTCACACCTACTCCCCTCCCTCTCTCAACACCAGCACCTCTCCCTCTTCCAACACCAACACCTCTCCCAGTTCTCACCCCTCCTCCTCTCCCTCTCCCAATACCAATACCTCTCCCAGAGCCAGTTGCTGCCATTGTTGCTGAACCAATAGTGACTGTAGCATTATCCTCAGAAACATCCGTGGTTGTAGCATTGATCCTCTCCACAGGTTTAGGTTTAGGAGGTTTTTTGTAGCTTCTTTTGTTATGCCCATACTCCCAACAATTCTTACACCTATTGCTTTGGGCCTCATTAGGCTGCCTTTTTCTGACTTTTTTAGGCCTCCCAGGCTGTCTCATGTAAGGAGGTGGTAGTGGTAATATGGGATCTCCAGTTGCCTTCTCCCACAGCAAAGGACCATTCACAAGTCTAATCCAATTGCTGTAACACTGCACTAATTTTTCAATCTTGTAGCTGCCATCTACAAAGTCTTCAACCCTCAATCTGTTATGAAATATGCAAGCAATTGCATGTTGGCAAGGTAAACCAGAAACATCCCATAGCTTGCAACTGCAAGTCTTAGTTTCCATATTTACTATGTATTTTTCGTATGGACTTGAAACATGAAACTCACTGCCCCCACAATAGTTCTGTGACCAATTCCTTGCTTCGTTTTTCAGTATCTCCAACTTCTTTTGCATCATTGACCCTACTGCTCCTTCCATTCCTTGAATTATTTGTCTCCTCTCCCTTAGTCTGTTCATCAGATTGATTATAATGTCCTCAAACATGCTGATAATTGGTTTCTCTCTAGCATTCTTGATCATGGAGTTGAATGACTCAGCATTGTTGTTTGTCTGCATGTCACACTTTGGGAAGGTAATGCATGCATGCCTGCACCAGTACCTGGGATCCAGGTTACTCAAGTAAATGAATGCCTCTTCACTTCTTTTCAGTATCTCATGCATAGCAAGCTCAAACTTTGGCTTGATTGTTGCACGAGCAGCTCTATAGTAAAGATCTTTCACTCTTAGACTTTTGAATACTTTAGCAAAGTTTTGATAGAGATGCCTAATACAGAATTTGTGTTTAGAGCTTGGCATGATAGCTTCAATTGCAGGAATCAAACCCTGAAACAGATACAATCAAACATTAGCTACACAGTTAACCAAACAGAGCAGTTAACTATCACACACAATTAGGACACTTAACTATCAAACTTGACTTACCTTTTGTTGGTCTGTTATGACAGTCCAAACAGATCCTTTGACAAAGTGTGAGGACCTGTCCCTCTACCTCTGTGGCTCGTTGTAGACCGCAAGGCCAATTTGGTAAATTGTGCATTGTTGGTTTGTTTCACACCCGCGTGTGCACACACTGGCCTTGTATGTATTAGTGTTTGTTTAGAATGGCTAGGTGAATCCGGGATCGGCGGATCCCAGCTCGGGCGCGCAACAACCCGTCTTTGGGCTGTTGGCGGCCCTCGAGCGATCGGTCGCTCGTAGGAGCGATCGATCGGACTCGTGAGCGAGTCGGGGGGTTTTTGACCCTGTGGATTAATCCCAACTAGTGTTGGATCGATCCATCCTTGTCTTGGATAGATCCAGCATGGTGTTGGATCGATCCAGACACTGTAGCTAGTCGGTGTTTCCTTCTCTTTCGCGAGGACGGCCGTTGGCCGTCGCTCTCCTCTGTCAGAGGGGGAGGACTTTCCCTCCCCTCCTTCACCTTTCTCCCCTCTTTCCTAGCTGTCCCCTCCCCCTTTCCTCCTTTTCTTCTTTCCTTCCTCCTTCTTCCTTCTTCTTTCTTCTCCCGAAAGCTCTGCTTTCTTCCCCTGTTTCCGGCAGTGAGCTTCCTCTCTTCCGTTCTCCCTCCTCCGACCATCATTTTGGGTGTTCTAAGGCTCGTTGGATCCATGACAACAAGAGGAAGATCTCTGAAGTGGTTTGGAACCTTGTTGGTGATCAACTCGCGGGGAATCAGCCGAGGAAAGAGCTGTTAGGTAGGTTCTTCTACCTACTGTGTTGTTTTTGGGTTTTCTTTAGATCTAGCCGTTGGATCTTGTTGATCTTTATCTTGTTGGATTCCTTATGCCTAGTAAAATATCTGATATAAGTTTCATGATGTTTGGTTGAGATTTGAGTAGGTTTTATGCATGATTAAGCTCGGATTCTCTGTTTTCTGCTGTTCTTGAAGAACAGCCGGCTTGCGGCGAGTTTTTCGGCCGGCACGTACATGATCTTGGTTTGTGATAACCATAAGAGTTGTAGATCTCTTCGTTATCTTTCCATTCCATCTTATTTCGTATTTTTCCAATTTTTCTACGCTTTGTTATGAATTATTTGCTGAAGGGCTGCGTTGCAGCAATTAACTGGTAAGCTGGTATGAAGCTTTCGGATCGATCCCAAAGCTAGCTGATGGTGTTTTAATGGTCTTTGTTAGTGGTTTTGATTAATCTTTTCCCGTTAATCCAACCGTTGGATGATTATGGATTTTGGATATGTTGATCCTGGTATATACACCTACTGATGGCTAAGTTGGATCTTGAATCCGACATCGTTTGGACGTCGGATCGACGGGATCAATTAGCACCTAAGTAGAGGTTTTGAGTGTTTGAATATAATATAATATTTCAGAATATAATATTATATTGTTTACTGTTCAACATCGTTTTCGGGGTTGCTTCCCGTTGCAGGAGTCCGCGGGTGACGGTCACGGTACCGTCGTAATGCCGGGACCCGCTGCGAATCGGCTGGCAGCGGTTGGTAGTACCGCTGCAGCGATCCAGTAGACTTATATGATGCTTGACATACTGTTGCATGTTTTGCCTCTTATATGTGTATGTCATAGCATGCATTGTTGATTTGTGCATTAGTTGCATTGGTTAGGGCGTGGGTGATCTTTGGGTCGTCGTCCCGAGGCTGGAAGCTCGGACTTAGCCCTAGGACCGGGGTTGGGTTGTTTGGACCCGGTTTGAATTGTGGTGCCCAGTCGATTCGATGATAGGCTTAGATGACTGGTGCACTTGTGGCTTGATGATTGTAGAGGTCGTGTCGGCCTTGAGTCGGATGCTGAGGTGTAGTTGCCTACTCAGCTTGTGTGTTGCCAGTGTTGTTCCTGCTATTGAGTGCTGCTCCTGGGCCTCAGGGACACGCGGTGGGGTTATGGGACCCCTGTATACACCCAGGTCCTACTTAAGGGCGACACTGTTGCGTTTCCCTCTTCCTTCTCTGTGTCGTAGTGTAGATCCCTACTGAGCTTAGTGCTCACACCTACCCGGGCTGCGTTTTGCAGGTGCAGGCGTCAGTTCTTCCTCTGTGGCCCCTACAGGGCAGTTGGTCGGCGGTGCGGCGGCGCCTGGTGGCTTTTGAGAGATGGCGATATTTACTGCTTTTACCCTATGTTAGTTAGTCTCCTACGGGAGTAATGTTGTATTTGAATCTTCCCCTCTCCGAGGATATGTATATTAACACTTTGAGTTTATAATCTGTGGTTCGAGGTTTGCTAATTAATGTTGTTTTAATTGAGAGTGCTTTGGTGAACTGCTAGGGAGACCAATAGGTTAGAGGGAACCCTCGCCGTCTTTTTTCGCGTTTTGTAGGTTCCGGTTCGCGTCGCCCGGCCCGGTTGGGCTTTCGCGGGTCGGGGCGCGACACAAAGCCTATGTCATCAGCAAGCAGCTCCAAGAACAACATCCAAGCTTCCTTATTTTCAATCTCCACTGCAGCAAATGCCACGGGGAATATCTGGTCATTTGCATCCACACCCACACCTGCTAACAGTTGGCCACCATATGGCCCCTTCAAATGACAACCATCCAATCATATGACATGTCTACAGCTACTCTTGAACCCCTGCTTGCATGCATGCAAACACATGTACATCCTCTCAAAATAACATTTACCATCATACCCCCTAGTTGTCTTCAATTTACAAGTGCTGCAGGATTACTTCTAAGAATCTCTTGGCAGTATTCCCTCAGCTGATTGTATTCCTCAGCCCATCCTCCCTCCAAGTACCCCAGAGCCTCTTCTCTGGCTCTACGTGCCTTCGATATGGTGATCTTTACACCACAATCATTTTTTACCCTATCCTCATGTGAGGACCTGTCCCTCTATTCCTATGGCTCGTTGTTGACCACAAGGGCAACTTGGTAAATTGCGCATTGTCGGTTTGTTTCACACCCGCGTGTGCACACACCGGCCTTGTTTTGGTGTATGTGTTTGAATAGAATAGTTAGGTGGACCCGGGATCGGAAGATCCCAGCTCGGGCGCGCAGAAGCCTGTTTTTGGGCGGCTGACGGCCCGTGAGCGACCGATCGCTCCTTGGAGCGATCGATCGCTATCGAGTCGGTGGCTTTTCTTCTTTGAGAGGACGGCCGCCGTTGGCCGTCGCTCTCCTCTGTCAGAGGGAGAGGAGACTTTCTGTCCTCTCCTCCCCCTTTTCCCCTCCTTTCCCGGCTTTCTTCTGCCTTTTCTTCCTCTTTTCTTCCTCTCCTTCTCCTTCTCCTTCTTCTTCTTCTTCTTCTTCCTTCTTCTTCCTTCTTCTCGCGAGCTTTGTTTCTTCCCCTGTTTTCCGGCAGCTCCTTCTTCTCCACCGTTCTCCCTCCTCCGGCCACCGTTTTGAGCGTTTAAAGGCTCGTTGGAACTGTGGCGGCGTGAGGAAGATCCTTGGTGTGGTTTGGAACCTTGTTGGTGACTGATTAGCTGGGAATCAGCCGATGATTAGCATTTCCGGTAGGTTTCTACCTACCTGAGTTAGTTTAATGGGTTTCTCTTAATCTAGCCGTTAGATCTTGTTGTTCTTTGTGTTATTGGATGCATCTTGCCTAGTATAATTTCTGGTATAAGTTTCATAAGCTTTGGTTGAGATTTTAGTAGGATGTCTGCATGTTTAATTTCGGATTTTCCGGTTTCTGCTGTTCTTGAAGAACAGCCGGTTTGCGGCAAGTTGTCCGATCAGTACGTGCATGATCTTGGGTTGTGATGAACATGAGAGTTGTAGATATTTGAATCTACTCGCCAACCCAACTAATTTCATAATTTTTCGATTTTGCTACGATTTGTTATGAATATATTACTGGAGGGCTGCGTTGCAGTAAGTAATTGGTAAGTTAGTTTGATTAGTGGTTTTGATTAGTGTTTCCCGTTAATCTAGCCGTTGGATGTTTCTGAATTTTGGATATGTTGATCCCGACATGTTGGTCTACTGGTGTCTAAGTTGGATCTCGAATCCGACATCGTTTGGACGTCGGATTGACGGGATCAATTAGCCTCTAAGTAGAGGTTTTTGGTGTTTTAAATATAATATTATATGTTTGGATTATAATATTATATTTTACTGTTCATCAGTATTTTCGGGGTTGCTTCCCTTTGCAAGAGTCCGCGGTTGACGGTCGTCGTACCGTCGTAATGCCGGGACCCGCTATGGATTGGCTGGCAGCAGTTGGTAGTACCGCTGCAGCGATCTGGTTGACTTGTATGCTACCTGTATCATATTGTTGCATGCCTATCTCTTGTATGTGTATGTTCATAGCATGCATTGTTGATTGTGCATTAGTTGCATGATTAGGGCGTGGGCGATCTGTGGGTCGTCGTCCCGAGGCTGGAAGCTCGGATTTAGCTCTAGGATCGAGGCTGGGTAGCGAGGTCTAAGGTTTGACTGTAACACTGATAATCTGATGATTGAGGTTTGTCCCTAGTACTCTAGTATCAATTGTTAAGAGGTGGATGTCGTTACCCCGACATGTGTCGTCATGCTTGGTATCTAGCATGGGAAAGGGTGTTCTACATGTGTTGAGGCTCTCCTTATTTGTGGCGGGAGAGGGTTACATGGACAGGAACCCTGGGTGTATCGATGGGATTTATGGGCTCCATGGCATGACTTAGCTTTTGATTTGGAGTTTAGAGGTCGTGTTGGCTCTATTGCTTTGAGTGCTGAGAGATGGTTGTCATAATCACGGTTGTTCCGCCAAGTGTGGAGATCCCGTTTGGAGAGGGGTGTCCTACTGGTATCGTCATGTCCACCCTGTGTCAGGGATTGTCGGAGGTGATCCGTCCTTGAACAGTGGCTGTCGGAGGGACGTACTTTGGACAGGAACCCTTCGGGTTATTGACGGGATTTATGGGATCCTTGGCAGGCCTCAGTACTTGGCATAGAGTTAGTACAGTTGTTCGTCCTGTGGTGACGCGTCGACATCAGGTCATGCTTGAGGATCAAGAGGGCTTCTGCTGTGCTTTTTTGGAGACTTCTGATGACGTAACTTTTGAGGACTGATATATGTAAATTTTGATATAACTCTGATGTATGTACAGTTTTGGATTGTGATGGAATAGTAGATGTTAGATTTACTTCTGCCCTCTGATTGTTTATTATAATTGTTTCCGCCAGTTTGATGTTAGTAGATGTAGGAACCCCCCCCTCGTGTCCCGGTCCGGATGGGTTTTCTGGGCCGGGGCGCGACACCTCAAAACTGCTAAGCTTCATGTTTGGATCAAGTCTAAACCCATCTTTATACCTCTTGGTTAGCCAACCAACCTTTACAAACATGTTGGTGTGTGTTGTCTACAACATGTGTGCTCGTTTCTGAAGGTTTTCACTTGAAATGCATCTGACCTATGTACCAAGGATGCATGTATCCTCCAAGGGCATTCTCCTTTGTCACACACAACTGTCATCCTTCCACTTTCAATTTTCTTGAATTCCAAGTTATGGCCACCCATCACACCATAATCTTTGATGGCTTCTTTGAAATTTTCTGCCGTGGAAAAAAGCATGCCTAGTACAAAAGGGCAATCAGAGTCTCCTATTCTCCCTTCTCTGTACACAGGGTACTTCACAGTTTGTTCTTCATTTGAATCTGCTGGGAGACTCCTGACCTCATCATTTAATAACTCATCTGACACATAGCATGTCCCTTTTGCCTTTCCAGGTTCACCCCCCCCCCAATAGGCTCATCAAAAGCCTGGAAACTGGCATCTGTGAATGCCTCATAAATCAAATCATCATCTTCATCTGTAGTGTCCTCCATTGGCTCATATGTACTAGTGTCTGAGGAATCCAAGTCAGTAGCAACATCTTCTTCAACATCAGCAACAACAGCTTTGCCTTTGCCCTTCCTAAGCATACCATCTGCAAGATGCACAGCCTCATCCTCTTCAAGATGCACAGTCTCATCCTCTTCAATATGCACAGCCTCATCCTCTTCAAGATGCACAGTCTCATCCTCTTCAATATGCACAGCCTCATCCTCTTCAATATGTACAGCCTCATCTTCAAGATGCACAGCCTCATCTTCTATCACCTCAGGACCAGTGAGGACTGGAATTTCTTCTGGCTGATTTATGTTGTGTTCAACATACACATCAACATACCCAGCTTCTAACCCCAGTGGTCCCATATCAAGCACATGTTGATCAGTCATCAAGTCTCTCAAATTATCCTTTGTGAGATCAGCATTTGGGATCGAATACCACAACTTCTTAAAAGTGGGGTAATTTAGTTTCTCCACCATGTCTTCCATATCCATGTACTCCATAGTG
Organism: Narthecium ossifragum; assembly: GCA_963920575.1. Lineage (NCBI taxonomy): Eukaryota > Viridiplantae > Streptophyta > Magnoliopsida > Dioscoreales > Nartheciaceae > Narthecium > Narthecium ossifragum. Next base: position 7,164,935 of record OY986975.1, on the reverse strand, counting down.
TCAGGATCACAGTGGTCAAAGTAATCCACTTTACCTCCCACATAAACTAGTGAAGAGCCTAAAATACTTTGTTGGAAATGTCCACCATGGTGTAAATTGAGTGTGAAGTCCATCCTACATGGAACAAATTGTGTGTAAGCAATTCAATAGAGGACATGACATGGAGCACATGCAAGATGACTAAATAACATTGGAGCACATGCAATTAATCAGTAAATAACATTGGCATCGAGCTTAGTGGACGGATTAAACAATGTGCACATCATCATGTGAGTTTAAAGTAAACCATGAGAGGAAAAAAACATCACTGGGACCACAACTTTACATGGAACATGTTGCGCCCCGACCCACGAAAGCCTAACCGGGCCGGGAGACGTAAATCGAAACCTACAAACCGCGGAAAATTTAGCGAGGGTTCTCTTTAACCTATTGGTCTCCCTAGCAATTCATCAAACACCCCTCCCCAATTTAAAACAACAATTAATTAACAGAACATCGAACCACAGATTCAAAACCCAAAGTGTTTAATATACATATCCTCGGAGAGGGGAAAATTCGAATACAACATTAACACTCTCGTAGGAGACTAACTAACATAGGGTTTAAAGCTGTAAATGATCACTACCTCTCAAACTCCGCCTGGCGCCACCGCACCGCCGACCAACTGCCCAGTAGGGGCCACTGAAGAGGAGCTAACGCCTGCACCTGCAAAACGCAGCCTGGGTAGGAGTGAGCAACTAAGCTCAACAGGGAAACTACGCTACGACACACAGAAGGAAGAGGGAAACACAACAATGTCGCCCTCAAATAAGACCTGGGTGTATACAGAGGTCCCATAACCCCACCGCGTGTCCCTGAGGCCCAAGATCATGGTCTTCCAGCTGAGCTGGTCACATGTCAGGTCACACTCAGTAGCAGGAAACAACACTGCTGACTCACAAGCAGGAACCCGACACTACATGAGGGAAAAGGCACCGCTGAGTAGGTAACTCCTCTACTCAAGAGTCAACACAGTGGGATACTGGCTACACCTCAGCATCCAACTCGAGGCCGACACGACCTCTACAATCATCAAACAACAGGTGTACCAGTCATCTAAGCCTATCATCAAGTTCAATTGGACACTACGATTCGAACCGGGTCCAAACTACTCAACCCCGGTTCTAGGGCTAAGTCCGAGCTTCCAGTCTCGGGACGGAGACCCACAGATCGCCCACGCCCTAACCATGCAACTAATGCACATGCGATGAACATACACAATATAAGCAGTTAGGCATGCAATAGTATGTGATGATAGCATAACACGGTATGGGCTCGGCATATTGCCGGCCCGGGGTGGTGAACAAATATTTAAGGTCTGGGACTGCTGCAGTGGTACACCACCAACTGCTAGCCAGTCCACCAGCAACCTGCATCGGGAAGCAGCCCCGCAAACAACAAAGACAAACCACGCAGGTAAAAGCCCTCGGTGCACGCCGACATGCAAGGCTATGGAAAGCCATAGAGCCACTCGCCCGCTTATTCTAAACATCCCAGGAGTCATCACTCTCCTGGTTCACCACTGCCCCTAATATGGGGCTAGCATGCTTAAGAGTATGTACCAGATATAAAGCTGTAAAGAAATCTGCACATACAAAGCCCCGCGGGCAAAACCAAGGAAAAATTCCCTCTCTACCGTCGAAGGATTGATCCTTCCCCCAAGGGATGATCGATCTTCCAAGCGACAGAGAGCATCCTCTCCACATCGTGCCAAGGATGATTGATCCTTCCTCCGAGGAAGATCGATCATCCTCGCGATAGAGGATATCCTCCTTGCCGCGCCAAGAAAGATCGATCTTTCCTCCCAGGAAGATCGATCCTCCTCGCGACAAAGAGGATCCCATGCTACCCAAGGCGCAAGGATCGATCATCTTCACCCGATGATCGATCATGCTCGGTTTTCAGCATGACCAACAAAGAAGAATCGATCTTGTTGGGTTCTCCGGCAAACCTTCGACGAGAAATATCGTCGGAAAACTCTACCAAATCCCACAAAACCTTGGGATCTGGTAGTACGAAGGACCACGAGTCCAAAACCGGTGGAAATACTATAAACTAACAAGTATTTACCAATATCTAAGCAAAGCAAGCTTCAATCAAACTCAAACTCACAAAACCGGAAAAGAAACATAGGTAGGATCCCTACCTAGGCTAGAACAGCTTCAATCCTAGCTACAAGGCCTTGGATCGTCCGAAATCTCTTCAAAATTCGGCAGCTCTGAGCTCAAGAATGCGGATTTCAAATGGGATTCAAGAAAGAAGGTTACGTCTATTTTATAGACAAACGAACCGACTTATGAAAGATCGATCTTTCCAAGAGGAAGGATCGATCCTTCCTGACGATCACTGTCACACCCCGACCCAGAAAACCCATCCAGGACGGGGGCGTGAGGGTTCCTATCACTACTCATCTTCAATTGGCGCGATACAATCGGAAAAGACGGATAATTTAAACAATTGTATTCTAGAGGTGAACAGATATTCAATTCATATACATCAGTTGTACAGTTACAAAAATTCCGTTCCAATACTTCCAAGGTAAAGATTTAATACAAGATCCCAAAAGTCCTCAAAAGTTTACAACATATACATATATATCAAAAGGGTACAACAGTTAATCCTCCAACAAAACCTCAAGCGCCTCTGGATGTACTCACGCCGCCAAAGGCCGATCCTGCCGGCTCCGAGGAAGAAGAATTGCCGCCTGCACCTGCAAACGCAGCCCGGCTAGGAGTGAGCGATAAGCTCAGTAGGGTTCTACTCCACGGCACACAGAAGGGAGGAAAACAACAACAGTGTTGTGTCCCAGCTCAAGTCTAAGGAATGCCACGGGGTCCCACAACCCCTGTCGACTCCCCAAGGGGTCCTACTCTTCTCAACCGACCACGCTGGGAGGAAAAGAACCGGAACCAGTAGAATCACCATTACCCAGCAGGAAACCACTGCCTGGGGACCATGTCAGGGATGTCGACACCCATCCTTAAGACTTAGCCTTGGAAGACAACACGACCTCTAAACCTCAAACACTGATCAGAGTCAACTATCGCAAATCCTCAACACAAGAGATTCAGATTACACAATCACACCCTAAACCTGACTATCCAGCCACGGTCCTAAGGCTAGATCCGAGCTACCCGAGAGCCTCGGATCGGCGACCCAAACCATCGCCCGCCTAACCTCAAATGCCTCTAATGCATACAATGCATGAGCCTAGGCAAACATCTATCCTAGATGTCTCTACATGTCACATCATCAGTTATAAGTTCAACAGATATACAATAGCCCTCGGCACTCGCCGGCAAGAGGCTAAGGTTCCACAATTTCTCATTAGCTAGCACTCATAGCTAGCTAATGGCTAAGCATACAATTAAGTAATTAATTACAACCAAACATGTATCAAATGCAATCGAAACTATAGATTTGCCCAAAAAGGAAAGTTACTCGAATCGATCCTCCAACCGGATGAAAATCCTTTCAAAACCTCATAAAATCCACATATATACTTCCCAACATGTTTAGATACTATCACAAATCAAATCCATCCAAGAAAAGCCAGAAAACCAAGTTCAAGGGCCCACGGACGATGTCACGGTCGATCCGGCGATCGACCGTGAGGCCACGGACGATGTCATGGTCGATCCGGAGATCGACCGTGAGACTAAGGTTAAGAAAACCAAGGGCGACGGTCGATCCGCTCATCGACCCTGAGGAGCCCAAAACCAAACAGCGTCTGACGGTCGATGCGACGGTTGATCTGACGGTCGACCGTCAGGTAAGATGAAAAAGGGAGAGAGCCCGCGGTTAATCGATCCATCGACCGTGAGAGTCCAAAATCCTGACAGAGCCCGACGGTCGATCCGACGGTCGATCCGACGGTCGACCGTCAGGCCCAGAAAACGCAAATCAATACTTGATGGTCGATGCACCGATCGACCGTCGAGCCTTAGGCACAGTTCATCAGAACAGTGCCGAAAATCCATTTTCTTGGATTTCAAGGATCAAATCAAGTTGGAAAACAATGAGATTTTGCAAGCAAGTGTAATTCTCGATGGGAAATCACATTTTTGACGGTTAAATCTCCTATCTAGGTCCAAATGGGCGAAAACCGACAAAAAGGCGATAATACGGAAACCAACCGTTAGAATAACGAATTTGCAACGCAGGAATACAGGAAATGAGCAACACCACATATACAAAGAGCTACAAAGCATTCTAACATGTATTCCTACAGCGAAAGAGCAATAAACCTATCCTAGGAGAACTCGATCCTAAGATCGAGGTAGAAACACCTACTTGAGCAAGTAGGGTACCTCCTCCACGCGTCCCACTGGTCAAGCAGCCAAGATCCGCGCTACGAAGCCCAAGTCTCCAAACCCTAGCTCAGCCGAAGGAGAGAGAAGGAGAGAAAACGATAGCCGCAGAGAAAGAAAGAGAGAGAAAGGGACAGGGCTTATATAGAAAATCCGGATCTATCTCAGTTGTCCGATTCGATCTTTCCCGATCGAGCTCCGATCTTCCGATCGGACGCACCCTAGAGATTCTAATCAAACACATACATCAATCCAAGACCGTGGGTGCAACGCGGGTGTGAAACCGACCACCAGAGGGCATATTTACCAAAATGCCCCTGGGGTCCAAACCGCCACACGACACGATCGCCCGATTGTGCCCGACGCGGAACCAAACCAACAGGAAACCGGCTCTCGACCCACGCGGTAGAGCCAGGTCAGAGGGACGGGCCCTCACAATCACACCTTGACTTTAGGCGTAGAAAGCTAGACTTGGGCTAAAACTTAAGCCCAAGCCTGGATCTTTTGATCCCGGGTCCACCTAACCTTTCTAATCAAACACTAACACAAACATGGTCAGTGTGTGCACACGCGAGTGTGAAACAAACCAACAAGACGCAATTTACCAAATTGCCATTGCGGGCTACAACGAGCCACAGGAGTAGAGGGGCAGGTCATCACAGAACATGTGGTCCACAATTAGTCCATCATCCAAAATCAGCAAATCTAGGTTATTTCAAAAGATTAAATAGCATGAAACGTATGTAAACATCACTGGGACCACTGTAAACATATGTAAACATCACTGAGACTACTATAAACATATGTAAACATCACTGGAACCACTATTAAAATTCAAAGTTAGCAAATTTAGGTTATTTAAGAAGATTAAATAACACGAAAGATATGTAAACTTCACTGGGACTACTATAAACATATGTAAACATAGTTGGTATGTGCTCATCATTCAAGGTCAGCAAATGTAGGTCATCCATGGATAAAATTTAACAAGTCATGCTCCTTTGGTAGACGGGCTCATCATACAAGCATCGGATCCACCTCCTTTGGGAGGAGACAGGCTAAACCTGGGATAAGGAGGTGATAAAAAAACCCGAAATAGAGGGCAAAAGGAGGGGAAACTTACCTAACATATGTTAGCCTCATCGACGACAATGACTCTCCGGCGAAGAAGCGGTGGTGGAACTCGGATTCACTCCGGCGATTAGGGCAATGGAACCCTAGATAAATCTCCCCGGGTGGTAAGTGGTAACCGTCTTACTCGCGGGGTGAACAGGTTTTGCGACGTGACGAGCTTAACCGGGCAAAACCAGTCAAACGGGGTCATGTGCGTTGCACGTGACCTATTTACCAGGTTTGCCGTCAGCCCGGTTAACGGTGTTTGAGATTTGGGTGTAAAACGACCATATTGAAAAATTAAGGGTTCGTTTTGTCACGTTTTAAACTATAGAGGGTAAATTGACATATTGTCAAACTAGAGGGGAGTAAATTGTTATTACCCCTTAAATAAATAAGGTTCGGGCTCGGCACCCTGCCGGCCCAGGGTGGTGAACAGTAAAACAGGCCAAGGAGCTAATGCAGTGGTAGCTCCACCAACTGCAACCAGCCCGCCAAAAGACAGCATATTACGGGAAGCAACCCCCGCAAATAAGGCTAACAATACAACATGCTATCTACACATCCCGGGAGTCGTCACTCTCCCGGTTCACCACTACCCCTCATTATGGGGCTAACATGCTCAAGGATATGTACCAGTTTATAAAGCGGTAGAGAAAACCGCATAAGCGAAGCCTTGCGGGCAAAAAGCATTGAAAACACCTCCTTGTCACACGAAGGATCGATCATCTCCTGGGGAATGATCGATCACCCTCATGATGGGAAGGTTCTGTCCCTATCAAGCTACAAGGGATCGATCTTCCCTCTAGGAAGATCGATCACCAAGCCAAAGGATCGATCTTCCCCCCAGGAAGATCGATCACCTTCGTGACCAAGGACCTCGCCCATGTCAGCGAAGGGACATGATCGATCATCTCCAATCAGACGATCGATCCTTCCCAGGCTTAGCATGATGCACCAAGAGTGATCGATCCTTCTTCAGCAAGCATCGATCCTGTTGGGTTCTCCGGCAATCGGACGGTGAGAAATACCGTCAGAATACTCTACCAAATCCAACAAAACCTTGGGATATGGTAGTACAAAGGATTACGAATCCAAAACTGGTATTTCTACTATAAATCGACGAGCATGCAACAAGATTAACTCAAACCAAACACAACCAAGCTCAAAACCTCACAAAAACCTGAAAGAAAGTAGGTAGAATCCCTACCTAGACTAGCGCAACTTCAATCCCAGCTGCCAAGCCAACGATCGCCCTCAATCTCTTCCAAATCCAACCAGAACTGAGCTCAGGGGTGGAGGATTTTAAAAGGATTGAAAGAAGAATGTCGCGTTCGTTTTATAGACGGACGAGTCGACTTATGAAATGATCGATCCTTCATGACGATCGCAACTTCCTTTTTCCAAATGATCGATCCTTCCAACGAGGGATGATCGATCATCACCAAATGATCGATCCTTCTAGCAAGGAATGATCGATCATCTAGGTGCAAAAAGCTAGACTTGGGCTAGAACACAAGCCCAAACCCGGATCTTTCGATCCCGGGTCCACCTAACCGTTCTAAACAGACATTATCACAAACACGGTCAGTGTGTGCACACGCGGGTGTGAAACAAACCGACAATGTCCAATTTACCAAATTGCCCTTGCAGTCCAAGAACAATACGATCCGCCGGATCGCGCGCTCGATGTGAAACAAGCAAACGAGCCACGGGACTGACCCAGCCAGTCGACCCAGCAGTAGAGGGGCAAGTCCTCACAGTTCTACTCTACGTTACACTGAGAGGAGGGAGGGAATAACAACAGTGTCATTTCTCCGCCTAAGTCTAAGATATGCCAAGGGGCCCCATAATCCCATCGATGCCCCAAGGGCTCCTGTCATGAATCATCTCCCTTGAACATGTTACAAACGGGCCATGAAATTGTAACAAGCATGATCACCCTTACCCAAGCAAGATTCCACTGCATGGGGACCACGTCGGGAACACATCGACAACCATCCTTGGCACTTTACATTGGATAACCGACACCACCTCTAAAGCTCAATTAACAAAACTTGTGGCCAACTAGACATTAACATTGAGAATACATAGAATTCAACATTATAATCATGCCCTAAACCTTACTACCCAACCGTAGTCCTAGAGTTAGATCCGAGCCCTCGGATCAGTGAACAACCCATCGCCCACGCCTAACCTTGAATGCCTCTAATGCATATAATGTGTGCACCTATGTAAGCATCTAGCCTAGGTGTTGCTATATGCCACAACAACCGATAAATAGTTCAACATGAGGTATATCTAAATTACCACCATAGGCGCAACGTCGGCGACCACAACAGATCAAAAAACAAACCAACAAATAACTATACAGGTAAAAGTATACATGGCACACCTTCGGCCCATTTATTCTACACATCCCCGCCGGTCATCACGCCACGGTTAACAACTTCCCTTATTCATAGGGCTCAAACCCACATACGAGTCTATATATATATATATATATATATATATATATATATCTATTATATAAGGAAGGGCGGTTTTTGAAATGTCTCGACTATAAAACATAAAGAGCGGTCTAGATTCATCTCCAAACACATCCAACGGTCCAGATTTCATCATCAATTTTAAGATTGCCGTCCAAATTTTGTTTCCCACCAAAATCTCCCGCCCAAATTTTCTTCCTCTCACCAACCCACCCGCCCGCTCAAAATTCAGCCCACCCACCCACCCGCTCAAAATTCAGCTGAGAGAGAGGGATGGGACGGGACACCCGTCCCTCTCCCCCGTCCCCTCTCCCTCTACCCATCCCCACGCCATGTCCCCCGTCCCCTTGATGATGATGCATAATGTTATATTTTTATTCCTTAATACTTAGTCTCCTGTGCTTATTTGGTACCTAAATACACTCATTATTCCTATATTTTGATTTAGGATGCAATTGAAGTCCTTAAGTTCGAAAAGAAGCTGAAAAGAGTATATAGATCAACTTTAAAGATTACACTGGACCTGCTCATGAAGAACCAGATGATGTGCCATATATGGTTGGATAGCTCTTGAAGTTTAGTTTCTGGAGAATTTTACGGTTCATGATTCCGAGTTTGCTAAAGGAAGTTACGGCAATTTTAGTACCAATGGCGCAGTCTAGATGGCAAACAGTAAATACTCAGGAAAGAAAGATCGATCCGTCTCCCTAGTAGGATTGATCCGTCTACGCGCAGACCTTACAGAACACATACTTTTCAGGTGATCACAGTAGGATCGATCCTACTATCTATCCTACTGAGCAGGATCGATCCTACACCCCTGGAAGGATCGATCTGACTCGGGCGTAGCCAGAAATTGAAGATTTTGATGCAAAGGATCGATCTTACACCCCTGGAAGGATTGATCCTACTTTCCCAGTGGAGAAAATCAACGATTCAGATCTAATCCGAGGATGGAGACACTTAAGGCTATAAATAGGACTCTTTCTAGGGTTTGAGGGGGGCTTTCCTGGATACTTTTGGCTGCTACTTTCTACTATTTTATATTTTTTCCTAGGTTTTCTCTTGCTTATTCGAATCTTTTGAGGATTGTTCTTGATGGCCCTGCGTGGCTAGATCTTGATTCTTGGTCAAGGAAACTGAAACCTCGAAATCAATAAAATTGTGAGATCTAATCTATGTTTATTGTTCAGTTTATACTTGAGTATTGAATATTATTCTGTGCTTATATTCATGATTGTTTCATCTAATTGCTAGGAGGCCTACTAGTATATTATTCATCGCAATCTACTGCTGGGTTGGATATCAAATCCATAATTGTTTGATCCCTCTAATCTGCGAGGCAACTAGGGATTAATGATCTACTGCGTTTCAGAGATTGTTAGATCTTAGGAAGAACATTCGACTAAATTAAATGCAACCGCTTGTGCTTGTGTTGTTTAGCTTCATCGATCTCCCTATTCTTAAGGCTGCTACTAGATTAAATCTACAGCGCGTGTCTTAGGTTGTTTAGTAGTTAGGGTTGATTAGATCGCTTGTTTCTAATTAACTATGATTGAGGAGAGATTCGAATTAAATTCGAACGGTGAATATTCATCGTTTTGAATTGATATATACTTGCATCGATGATCAGTTGTTGGATTCCGATGCTGGATGTTGACTTAGACCAAGGTTTGTTCTCTTGATTCAATTCGATTCTTCGCTTTAGATTATTTCTTTATTATTTTCATTTTACTCAAAGCCCCCATCTTTGTTCACATAGCACAAAACTTATATTAGACACTCATCGTGAGATCAACTCGTACTCGCACTACTACATTTATTTTGAAGAGTATTGGTTTTATTTTTGAGTGCCTACGACAGCACATCACCCCTCTCCTCCGTCCCCTCTCCCTCTCTTTTCCCTCACCCATCCCCTCTCCTCTCCCCACGCCGACCTCGCCCTCAGCCGTCCCGACGCCGACCTCGCGCCGTCGCCGACTGCCCAACCCGCCCCTCGACGCCATCGACATCCACGCCGTCGCCTGACGCCATCGACA
>OY986975.1:6811505-7154745 GCA_963920575.1 Narthecium ossifragum | reverse complement strand
GCCCAACCCGTCGTCAGCCACAAGATCCACGAACGTCGCCGACCTCGCCCAACCCGCCGTCGCCGACCTCGCCCAACCTGCTGTCAAGAAGATCCACGAACGGACGGGCTCCGTGCAGCGTCACGTCCCACGCTCCACCTCGGCCTTTTTCTCCCTTCGGCGGCGAGTGGCTGGTGCCTCTCATTCCTCTCTCACCAACTCCGTCGCCGACGACCTCGCCCAGACGGTGCACGTGCCATCCGCCACGCCCGACGACCAACCGACGACTGATTTCACCGAGGTAGTGTTTTTTTTTGGGTTTTTTGGGATTTTTTTTGTGGAGTGTTGGATTGTCATATGCTGGGTTTAGTGTTCACTGATTGTATATGCTAGGTTAGTGTTCTGATTGTCGATGATATTTCAACTGCAAGAAAAGTTTTCCAAATGCTAACGACAAAGTACAAGAACCTAGTATTTTCATGTGATACAGAGGAAAGTAGATAAATCTTTGTCAATGCCACATATAAATGTGCTATCGCTGCTTTAATTTTTGTATTCTACGAACAATTTTTGAAATCCAAATAGGTGCATTTCGGTTTTCATATCGTGTAGTGTATGTTTGTAGCTAGACGTTGTTGTCTTCCCTCCTAATAACGTAAATGTCTAACTATCATGCACTTCCAATTTTTTGTTTGTTTAAGCTGTATAGCTGAGGCATATTCCTAGAACATTGTTTTGATTTTATTTTACGTGCTTGCATGCTAAGATGCTAAGAGGAATCAAACTGGTTCAGCCTCTTTCCTCTTTCCTAGTTTGACTTGGTCTTCCCTAGTTCAAACTAGAGTATTTGATTAGGATTTATTATTATTCTTTTATTGAGTCCTAGTTAATATTTGATTGTTAGGAATTAATTAAGAGTTCATTTGAGTTAGGAGGTTGAGTTGAGTTTGAAAGCCTTATTACTTGCTAATTAAGCAAGGGGATTTTTTACTTGGATTAGGACTCTGTCAAGGCCTCTATAAAAGAACCTCCATAGCTTGTATTAGGGTTTTTTTTTATGCATGACGAATTATGAGAATAAAATAGAGTTATTAGTAGGATAATTTAGGAGTAGCTGTAACCCTAGGAGTAGCTGTAACTTGATCTTCCACAAATCCCCCAGCCACCTTCATCTCTCTCTATTGTCGGATTCTCTCTCCACCAGCCGGCCACCATCCATCGCCGCCCGTCGCTGCCATCTACAGTGCACGTCCCCATCACCGGCATCCATCCTTGGCTGCCGCACCTCCTCCGCCACCTCCCTTGGCTTGGATCTCCAAGAGAAGCCACCAACCATAGAGGAAGCTGCAAGGTATCCCTCTTATCATTCGTCTTCTTCCTCCAGTCTTCGCCTTCCTCGTCGAATACCTAGTGTTGCGCCCCGCCCAGAAGACCCATCCGGACCGGGACACGAGGGGGGTTCCTACATCTACTAACAGCAACTGGCGGAAACAGTTACAACAAGCAGTAAGAGGACAGAAGTAAATCTAACAACTCCTATTATTACAAAACTGCACAACAAGCAGTAAGAGGACACAAGATTTACATAGACAGTCCTCAAGTACAACAGATGTTATAAAGCTCATAAAAGGGTTACATCATCAGTAGTCTCCTGAAAAGCACAACAGAAACCATCCTGGCCCTCAAACATGCCCTGACGTCGATGCGCCACTGTAGGACGAGCAACTAGGGCCCACCGTGGGAGAGCTGGTACCTGCACCTGCAAACATCTCCCGGGTAGGTGTGAGCACTAAGCTCAGTAAGATTCTACTCTACGACACACATAAGGAAGGGGAAACTGCAACTGAACTAGCTCTGTGCCAAGTACTGAGGCCTGCCAAGGACCCCATAAATCCCGTCAATAACCCGAAGGGTACCTATCCAAAGTACGTCTTCCGACAGCCACTGCCTAGGGTGGACCTTTTCCGACATTCCTGACACAGGGTGGACATGACGATACCAGTAGGACACCCTTCTCCAAGCGGGACCTCCACACTTGGCGGAACAACCGTGGTTATGACAATCAACTCTCAGCACTCCAAGCAGCAGAGCTAACATTACCCCAAACAGTAGACTAACAGCACTACAATCAAACCCTAGGCATCTAATGCACAATCAATCAATGCATGCAACAGTATAAACGAGCAACAAACAAGGGCATAACCCATGGCCCATTTATACTAAACATTCCCAACGGTTCATGACTCCCTCGGTTAACCACAAAGCGATAAAGGGCATACAGTCAGCCCATTTATTCTACACAATCCCGGGAGTCAGCACACTCCTGGTTCAACCACAAAGCGGTAACAAACAACAGTTATAGCAATATCACTAAACATGCCATTCCCTGCTACCCTCAAATGCTGTTCCTGGGGTACACTGGATTGATCCAAACATACCCATGGATCGATCTGACTACCCTCAGTGAACAGACCATCTTGGGTGCAACCTGGATCGATCCTAGATCCAACAGCATCCACGGCTCGATTACCGGGAAAACACTAATCAAAACTACTAAAAATAGTCCATAAAACACCATCAGTCAACCTTGGGATCGATCCGGAACATTTGGATCGATCCAGAAGATATTGGATCGATCCGGACTACTTGGATCGATCCAACAGCTTCATACCAGCTTCATATCAGTCTCATCGCAGGCCACGAGAAAAATTACCACAATTCGTAGAAAAATCGGAAAAATACGAAATAAGCTGGAATGAAAAGATAACTCAGAGATCTACAACTCTTATGTTCATCACAACCCAAGAACATGCACGTACTGATCGAAAAACTTTCCGCAAGCTGGCCGTTCTTCAAGAACAGCAGAAATCGGAAAATCCGAGATTAAACATGCATAAATCCTACTAAAATCTCAACCAAAGGTTATGAAACTTAAACCAGAAATTCTACTAAGCAAGAGGAAGCCAATAACATAAAGAACAACAAGATCAAACGGCTAGATTAAGAGAAACCCATTAAACAAGTCACGTAGGTAGAATACCGACCGGAAACGCTAATCCTCAGTTGATTCCCAGCTAAACGGCCGCTAACCAAGCAACTAAACCACACCAGGGATCTTCCTCACACCGCCACGAATCCAACGAGCTTTGGAACACCCAAAACGGTGGTTGGAGGAGGAAGAAAGGCGAAGAAGAAGGTGGTAGCCGGGAAGAACAGAGGAAGAAACAGAGCCGCGGAAGAAGAAGAAAAGAAGAGAAGAGAAGAGAAGGAAGAGAAGAGGAAGTAAAGCCAGGGGAAAGCCGGGAAGGCCGGGGAAAAGCAGGAGCAGAGGAGAGAAAGTCTCCTCTCCCCTGATAGTTGAGAACGACGGCCACGACGGTCGTCCTCGCAACTCCACCGACAATCCCACAGTGCCCGGATCGATCCAAGGCTAAGAGGGATCGATCCAAGACTTGGCTGGATCGATCCAACACTAGTTTGGATCGATCCTCAAGTCAAAAACCTCCCAAACGGATCTAGTCAAACACAATCAACAATCAGAGGTTACGAGCGCACACGCGGGTAAGAAACGAACCAACAAGACGTAATTTACCAAATTGCCCTTGTGGTCAACAACGAGCTACAGGAATAGAGGGACAGGTCCTCACACCTAGGGTCCTTCTCCTAAAACCCTAAAGGTATCTCTCGATCTAGCCATAGATTTGGCTAAGGAGGATCTGAGACCAGGTACGAAAGCCTTAGAGAAGGTGCATCGTAACAACTTGGTATCAGAGCTCCGTTCCGCGGACTGTGTCACACCCCGACCCAGAAAACCCATCCGGGCCGAGGCGTAAGGGGAAACCTACACTATTCATCTGCAACTGGCGCGATACAAAGCGAAAATATAGATAAACTTAAACAATTTATTCCAGAGGTGAAACAGAAATTCAATTTATATAACATCAGTTGTACTATTCAATATTTGATACAAATCTTCCAATGAAAGAATATTCTACAATAATCCCAGAATTCCTCAAATATGTACATAATTTACAAAATCTGCCAAAAGTACAACAGATAATCCTCCAGCAACCTCAAACACCTCTGGATGTAGTCACGCCACCAAAGGCCGATCCTGCCGGCTCCACTGAAGAAGAACTGCCGCCTGCACCTGCAAACGCAGCCCGAGTAGGAGTGAGCGATGAGCTCAGTAGGGTTCTACTCTACGGCACACTGAAGGGAGGAAAACAACAACAGTGTTGTCTCCCAGCTCAAGTCTAACGGATGCCACGGGTCCCATAACCCTGTTGATGTCCCAAGGGCTCCTGTCATGAAACCTCTCTCCTGAACAAGTTACCAGTAGGCCAAGGAACAGTAACATGCAAGATCACCCTTACCCAAGCTGGAATACCAAGCCTTGGGGAAACACGTCGGGAACGCATCAACATCCATCCTTAGCACTTGGCCTTGGAAGACAACACGACCTCTAAACCTCAAACACTGATCAGAGTTGACTAGCGTGCATCCTCAACAGCATGAGATCCTGATTAACAATCACCCTAATCCTGACTACCCAGCCACGGTCTTAAGGCTAGATCCGAGCTACCCGAGAGCCTCGGATCGGCGACCCAAACCATCGCCCGCCTAACCTCAAATGCCTCTAATGCAATCAAGATGCATGCAATGCTCAGGCACAGATAACAAGATATAAACATGCAACAAGATGTCATCAATTATACAGGGCTAGGCATAGCTTACAGCTAGCCAAAGGGTAAGCATAGCAAAGACCTCAAATACAGATAATCTATGCTAACCAACAAACATCTAAGCAAAGCTATGAATACAAATATACAATAGCCCTCAGTGCTCTCTTGCACCTGACAGACTAAGGTTCCACAGTTACCCCGCAGGTAACTGGCCACATTTATACTATAGCCCTCGGCACACGCCGGCATCAGGCTAAGGTTCCACAATTCCTTATTAACTAGCACTCATAGCTAGCTAATGGTTAAGCAATCAATTAAGCATCTAACTATAATCAAACATGTATTAAATGCAATCAAAACCCTAAATTTGCCCGAAAAGGGAATTACCTGAAACGATCCTCAAACTCGATAGAAATCCTTTGAAAACTCTACGAAATCCACCTTTAAACTTCCCAACATGTTTAAAGATCAATCACAATTGAAAGCCATTCAAGAAAAGCCAGAAAGACATGCTCAAGGGCCCACGGTCGATGTGACGGTCGATTCGACGGTCGACCGTGAGGCCACGATCGATGTCGCAGTCGATGTCACGGTCGACCGTGAGGCCAAAACGGGGAAAACCACATGGGTGACGGTCGATCGGCCCATCGACCGTCGGGAGCCCAAAACGAGACAGAGCCTCACGGACGATGCGACGGTCGATCCGACGGTCGACCGTGAGGCGGGATGAAAAAGAGAGAGAACCCACGGTCGATCGACCCATCGACCGTGGGAGGCTAAAATCCAGACAGAGCATGACGGTCGATGCGACGGTCGACCGCCAGGCCCAGAAAGTGTAAAACAACACTTGACGGTCGATGCACCGATCGACCGTCGAGCCTTAGGCACAATTCTTCAGAACAGTGCCGGAAATCCAATTTCTTGGATTTCAAGGATCAAATCAAGTTGGAAATAGATGAGATTTTGCAAACAAGCGTATTTAGCAATGGGGAAGCTAATGGAGTGAAGAAATCCAGTTTTTGACGGTTAAATCTCCTATCTAGGTCCAAATGGACGAAAACCAATAAAACGGTGAGAATACGGAAACCAACCGTTAGAATACGGGAATCTCAACGTAGGAATACCGGAATCGAACAACATCACATATACAAGGAGCTACAAAGCATTCTAACAAGTATTCCTATAGCGAAAGCACATAAAACCTATCCTAGGAGAACCCGATCCAAGGATCGAGGTAGAAACACCTACCTGAAGAGATAGGGCAGCTTCTCCACGCATCCCCCACGTCCGATCGCCAAGATCCGCTCCGCGAAGATCAACCCTCCAAGCCCTAGCTCAGTCGAAGGAGAGAGGGAGAAGAGAGAAAGAAAGGTCGGAGGAGAAGAAAAGGAGAGGAGAGAGAGAAAGGAAAGGGGGTTTAAATAGAAAGCTGGAATTCATCACAGCCGTCCGATTCAATCTCTCCCGATCGAGCTCCGATCTTCCGATCGGAAGCACCCTAAAGATTCTAATCAAACACATACATCAATCAAAGGCCATGTGTGCAACGCGAGTGTGAAACTGACCACCAGGGAGCATATTTACCAAAATGCCACTGGGGTCAAAGGTAGCGATACGATCAACCGATCGCTTCCCAAGGCCAACCAGGCCAAACCACAAACCCAGACCCTCGACCTAACGTGGTCGGACTAGGTTGGAGGTACAGGTCCTCACAGACTGTGCCGCCCAAAGCCTTCTAGAAGCTACTCTGATAGCAGGAGTACCAACCTATCCTATACCGCCATCTATGATACCCCTACCATATCATCATCTACCTCCACCCTATGCAGCATACAATCCAATTCCTCCTAACCAGCCTACTACCCAACCGGTTCAACCCACTCATTCTCTTTCCCTTGGTCATCCGTTCCCTAACCCTAACCCTAACCCTACTGTACCTGGCCGAGTCCCTCCACTACCATATCAACCTCCTACTCAGCCGGTCCATCCCTCACCCATACCTAGTCCCACTACCCTTCCTCCGCCACCATACCAGCCCCTATACCCGACCCATGCCCAGCCTCCATACCGGCAGCCTATGCCACCTCCCTACGCACCGTACAACCTTAGTCTTCCCTACAATCCATCACCACCGTATCAACCATTACCTCCACCCTACAACCAACCTAAACCTGCAAACACCAACGGGTATTTGAGTACAACTTGGACTCCAAATCCTACTGGAACTAGGATTACAAATCCTACTCCAACTAGGAATTCGAGTCAAACTCAGAGTACGACTTGGACTCAAGATCCTACTGGAACTAGGATTGCAAATCCTACTCCAACTAGGAATCCTAGTCAAACTCGGAGTACGACTTACCCTACAGCTGACCAATGGAAGGAAGCTGTCCAGAGTTGGGTCCCTTTGCCTTACCCTTCAGTAGAACAGTGGGAAGCAATGATCCAATGATATTCTCCTTTAAATCAGTCAAGCCCTATCGGAGTTCAGATTCCCAGTCAAAATCCCATTCTAGCTGCGACTTGGATTGCGAAACCTAAACCCAGCTCTACCTAGATTAGGACTCCACATGAGATTCCGAGATCAATTCCAAGTGGGGCGGCAGCAACCATCAGGGAAGAAGAGATCAAGGAGATAGTTGAGGAGCAACAACTATCAGATCCTCAGCTTGAGCACCCCCCTCTACCACCTTACCCAACTTCACCACCTCAGCCAGATCCCGCCCCACATCTCAGCCCAGTCAGTACCCTGCCATCATCTCCTTCATTATCCCCTTCATCCAAACCCTACATCCCCACCACCAGCAATTCCTTTTCGGCAACCCCCGTCACTAACCAAGGCCCTCCTCACTCCTACCCCAATCCCAAATCCCTCTCCTTCAACTCCGACAGCAACCCCCAAGGTAATCGTTGCCTACCTGTCCCTGATCCTACCATAACCTCCTTCCATGGCCCACTGAAGGATTTCTCAAGCCACCAAAGACCGTCCCCTAACCCTCATGACCCTTCCCGTAGCCTTACCGAGGCCAACCCCAAACCCCCTCCAGATCCACCACCCGTACCGAACCCCCATCCTCTCATCCCCTCTTCTCCATGGGAACCAAACCCTGATGAACATCCCTCACCGGCGACCAAGTTCAGTCCCCTCTCAGTTGCCAGAGCCCTTCAGCTATCAGATCAGATCAAATCAAATCACTACGGTTTGAACCTGATCAAACTCCGACTCCATCACCTACAATTGGTTGAGTCAGATTGCAGCTTACAAGACTTGGTCAGATTCCATCCAAGCATGACTAGGTTTGGTTACACCAACCAGATCCGACCAAGCTCAGATCAGACCAGGCTAAGTCAGACTCAATTGGATGCAGCCAGAATCAATCAGACTAGATCTGATTGCAGCCAGCCAAGCTCCATCAAGCTCAGCCAAACTGAACCTGATCAAGATCCAAATAGTGCAGCAGAAGCGTGGCCCAGCCGACTTCACTTCAGATTGGACCAAAGCCAGCTTGACCCAGATTCAAGCCAAGTCCATGCACAGTTGATCAAACCATGGAGATCAGATCCCATCCTATGGTCATGGGCAACACTACTGATGGGACATGATAAGGATGATCCAGGAGAGCCATTGAAGATCTTATTCTTGGAGCTACCTGAGCCGTCGAATTGACCCCCAGATGCTCCTTCAGCACTGCCCCTGCTACTCCTGGACCCGTCATGGGATCAACCTAGTTTCTCACCACCGAGTCCAGAGCTACAGAAGCAAGTTGATTCGGTCCAGCCACATAGAGCTATCCTACCTGACTTGACTCTGGCCTTGAGGGCAAGGCCAATTATGAAGGAAGGGGGGATGATACGAGTTGATCCGACTCGACCAACTGGACTCGAACCCAGAAGAGGAACCAAACTGGTTCAGCCTCTTTCCTAGTTTGACTTGGTCTTCCCTAGTTCAAACTAGAGTATTTGATTAGGATTTATTATTATTCTTTTATTGAGTCCTAATTAATATTTGATTGTTAGGAATTAATTATGAGTCCATTTGAGTTAGGAAGTTGAGTTGAGTTTGAAAGCCTTATTACTTGTTAATTAAGCAAGGGGGTTTTTTAGTTGGATTAGGACTCTGTCAAGGCCTCTATAAAAGGACATCCATAGCTTGTATTAGGGTTTTTTTTATGCATGACGAATTATGAGAATAAAATAGAGTTATTAGTAGGATAATTTAGGAGTAGCTGTAATCCTAGGAGTAGCTGTAACTTAATCTTCCACAAATCCCCCAGCCACCTTCATCTCTCTCTATTGTCAGATTCTCTTTCCACCAGCCGGCCACCATCCACCGCCGTCCGTCGCTGCCATCTACAGTGCACGTCCCCATCACCGGCATCCATCCTTGGCCGCCGCATCTCCTCCGCCACCTCCCTTGGCTTGGATCTCCAAGAGAAGCCACCCAACCTTATCATTCGTCTTCCTCCTCCTGTCTTCGCCTTCCTCGTCGAATACCTAGGGTCCTTTTCCTAAAACCCTAAAGGTATCTCTCGACCTAGCCATAGATTTGACTAAGGAGGATCCGAGACTAGGCAAGAGATCAGGTACGAAAGCCCTAGAGAAGGTGCATCGTAACAGATATCATCGTTGCAGCAGTAATCAATCAGCAAATAAAGAACTCATTAGTATGTCAAAATTTTCACCACAATGCATGGTATAAATTGTTCGTCTAAGTGCTCTTTATGGGGATTTGCCCGTCTAAGTGCTTTTTATGTCGTTTGTGGGGTTGTACTTGAGGAATGTTATAGAATTGCTTCATTTAGCCTTCGATACAAGGGAGGTTTTGTCAAAATTTTTGTTTAGAAACCCTAAATATTTAATGTTGTATTACATAAGTGTCCGTGTCGTAGGCACGGGCATTTACTACTATATATATATGAGTTGGACTAGACACCACTTGAGTATTTTTTTGGTAAAATAATACCCAACTTTTTAACCAAAGATTTGCCTCGAGATGCGGTCATATGAGATTAAACCAGGTTTCATTAAACCAATTAGTTTTGGAATTCAAAACTAAAAATAGATAAAGGTATTAAAAATAAATTATTAGCCTAATTATTAGTCCTCGTTATCTCTCCCGATTCCGGCGATGGGCTCTATCCCTTTCCACCACTCAGCCTCTAGCCATCGTTTTTCTCCACTTCCTTCATCAATCATCATGATTTCTTATTCGATTAAAATTCTGTTTCAAGGCGCTTTTCATTAAAGTCTTAATACGATCGGGGCTTTAGTTGAGCTTTAAATACCTATCTATAAAAAATAGTTAATCTGCTGCTATAGAGAAGAAATAAACCATTGAGTTTGTAGCTTTATGTAGGGTTTAATATAGTAAAAAGCCATATCCATAGCCTTTTCTCTGCATGCAAACAGTGGTTGTCAAAGGGACAAAAAAGATCGCCAGAGATAACGTGGTCCCCTATCGCACTACTATTTTCTAATAATTAGACTACCAGCTTATTTTTTTAATGCCTTTATCTACTTTTAGTTTTGAATTCCGAAACTAGGTGGTTTAATGGTTTCTTGTTTAATTTCATATGATCACATCTCGAGGCAAACTAACGGTCAAAAAGTTGGATATTATTTTACCAAAAAATACCCGAGTAGCGTCTAATCCAACTATATATATATATATATATATATATACATGTCACACCCCGATCTAAAAAACCCATCCGATCCAGGGCGTGAGGGTTACTAATTTATTCAATCCATCAGTGACACATTTATAATAAAATAACACAACTAATTTAAACAATTGATTTGGGGTCAGTATTATAATCTTTGATATAGTTCAAGATTCAGATGTAGAACTGATCCTCAAGACATTTATAAAACTATCTCAAAAATCTTTACAGAAGAAAATTATACATTTAAATAATCCAATAAGATAACTGAACCCCAAGTCCTCAAACACCTCCAGAGGTCGACGCGCCACCAAAAGCCTATCCTGCGGATGCTACGGAAGAAGAGCTGACGCCTACACCTGTAAAACAGAGCCCGGGTAGGATTGAGCAACAAAGCTCAGCATGATTCTATTCTACACCACTCACAAAGAAGGGAACTACAACTGTGTTATCTCTCTCTGCCAAGCCTAAGACGTAGCTAACTACATTAACAGAAAAGTAAACCACGACGAGGATTACGCTGACTCCGAGCGCTCCTCGAGGTGTGCCCAACAGGGATTTCAGTGCATCTCCAATGCAACCCAAACCCCAAGACTGGTGAGAAATCGCCCCAATGCGTAATTTAAATACACCATCTTAAGCCTTGGCACAAGAGAAATGGCATGAGCTCTAAACCTTAAAGACTATGATATGTAGCCAGTTAAACAATTACCTTGATAGCAAAAGATTATCATAACAATTCGCCCTAAACTTTACCACCCAGCCTCAGTTCTATGGCTAGATCCGAGCTACCCGAGCCCTTGGATCGGCAATCGACCCATTGCCTACGCCCTAGCCTAATGCTTCTAATGCAATCAAATGCATGCAATGTTCAGGCACAAATATAGAAGTATAAGCATGCAACAGTGTGTCCAATAATATACAAGTCTGGGCGTAACCTACAACTTGCCAAAAGGGTATACATAGCAATGGTCTTAGGAAAGCGAAATATTTATTCTACACATCCCAAAGGGCGTAACCCTCTTGGTTCACCCACATGCCACACACAGGGCCCACACATATAATAACATATAAATAATGAAAAGCTCGATTAATAGAATTAAAACAAACGAGCTACAACTAACTTCGAAAAATTATAACTTTCGATCTAAACGTCCCATTGACGTGAAATTTGATATTCCCACTCAATGACATACTCCGATTCACATATCCAAATATCAGATTAATCGGATGACGAAAAACCACTTAATTTCACTAATTAAACTAACTGCTTTGTTCTGCACAACCCAGCCATTTAATTCATCAACAAGCGTATATAAATCCAAAAACTATGAAACCAGTTTGAATCGAAAGATAACTCAGAGATCGACAACTTTCATGTTAAAGAGCAACTAACATAATGCACGTACAACTCGCTAATCAAGCTCAAACATAGATGTTTTAATTAAAATAGAAATCCATGAATAAATCAAGGAAAACCACACTTAAATTCGGTTTAAATCCAACCAAAATCCAATCTAACATCAGTCAGATATCCAGCAAGCCTATTAGCACAATCTAGCATAGATTGATTAAAAAAACAAGGATCTAATTAACAAAGAACAAATAAACACGCCTAAGGTCAAGAATCCTACCAAACTACGGTAATCCATGATTAATCCTTGATTAATATGTGCAAGGGAGGTATGGATCTGCTCCTCCCCTTGCTGGCGACGCCTCCAAGCCTCTAGAATAGCCTCCCATGCAAAACCCTAGCCTCAGTGTAGAGAAGGAGGAAGAAGAAGAAAAGGAGAAAAATAGAGCTGCTCACGGGTTTATATAAGCCTGAGTCCGATCTGTCGCTCCCAGAGCGATCGATCGAATTAGGTCGGTTCGCGTCCTTATCTGGACACGTCAACGTCAGCGTCGTCCCTAAAACCGATCCATCGTCCCCAGGATCGATGGATCATCCCTGGGATGACAGCTGTCACAAAACCAGCTGTCGCGCCCGAGCCCGGATCTTCCGATCCCAAGCTCGCCTAAGCTTCTAACAAGCACAAACATCAATCAAAAGGCCGTGTGTGCACTACGCGGGTGTGAAACTGACCGCTAAGGTGTTATTTACCAAATTGCACTTGGGTTCCAAAAACAACGCGATCAACCGATCGCAAAACAAGGCCAACCGAGCCAAACTACAAAACCTGACCCTCGACCCAACGCGGTCAGACCGGGTTGGAGGAACGGGTCCTCACAAGACATGCTTCACAATTAATCATTAATTACATAAGGGAAATTAGTAATGATCTAATCATGCCAAAGCTAAAAGTTTAATCATAAAAAAACCTACCAAATTAAGGATGTTAGTCCTAGATGTCGCTAGGAACATCAAATCCAAGGTTCAAGATGAATTAAGCTTGAAAAACCAATGAAATCCGAGAAAATACCCAAATTTGGATTTGTTACAGTAACCGACTGTTGACACCGATTTTGGCTAAGGCTGGAATTCGTAATATTTGTGAAATTGCCTTTGTCACATGTGTGCATGCTTTAGATATTTTTCAAAGGCATGGCAATATTGGAATATCCTTAACAAAACTCAAAATATACATAAAGTGCTATATACATTCTTTCCGGGCTTTAGAGAGGACAAAGGGCATTTAGGAAATTTTGACTAAATATACATGGTCAAACTCCCGAACACATCTCAATTTGTCCTATATAGTTTTCATGGCATCCTATTGAACTAAAGGGCACTTCGGTAATTTTCACCATAGTGGGGGTATTTTGGTCAAAATATAGACCTAAACTCTTCATAACATTCCAAACTAACCCTTTATGATTTTGACAACATCCTACGTACATAGAGGGGTATTTTGGTAAGAAATATGACTACCACAATTCAAGCCAAATTAAGAGTTCTAATCGAACTCTTAATTGCAATTTTTGGATTTATTTTATTGCAAGAAATATGACTGCCGCAATTCAAGCCAAATTAAGAGTTCTAATCGAACTCTTAATTGCAATTTTTGGATTTATTTTTTGGCTGAAAATATTTATGTGGGAAATCAGGCCAAAAACTTACCAAGAGAGGTAACGTAAAAAAAAAAATCCAAAACAAAGCGGAAAAGAGAAAGGATGCAAGCTGCATGTCATTCACGTCTCTCAAGGAAAATGACATAATCAAATACATATCATCCATGACCATGGACAGTATTCATGGATGCATACATCAAAATAGCCAAGTCCGGTATTCATGGATGAATATATCAAAATAGCCAAGTCCGGTATTCATGGATGAATACATCAAAATAGCCAAGTCCGGCTATGGCATGGACCCTTTCGTCGGAATTTATCTTATGGACATGTATTCAAGTATCGGAATGACCATAGATGCTTATGGAATTTTCCTTCTAACGAGAGACAAGAATGAGACTATTCCACATTGAATAGCTTACTCAAAATTTGTGCAAGTTTAGATGCCTTAGAAGAAGGAAGAATTGTACATGGTGTGCTCTTGAAAACAATAGAGGACACCAATTTGATTGCATGAAACAATCTCTTAGAGATGTACGGGCAATGCAATGTCATCGATGAAACAATAAGTGCATGCTCTTTAAAAAATGAGAGATGAAGATTGTCACCCGACACAAAAAAATTAGGTGACGTCTGCTACATTTTATCCAAATTACGGAAAGAAAGTTGGCCACAAAATTTAAGCTCCACGTGCTTCGTGAGATATCTCGCACCTCACATGAGTATGCAACTTTTCGAGCCCTATATGTTCAAATTACATACGTTTCACACGTAGGCCTCAAAGGGGCATCTGTTGACACCGATTTTGACTAAGGTTGGAATTCATAATATTTGTGAAATTGCCTTTGTCACATGTGTGCATGCTTTAGATATTTTTTGAATGCATGGCAATATTCGAATATCCTTAACTAAACTCAAAACATACTTAAAGTGCTATATACATGCTTTTCGGACTTTTGGAAGGACAAAGGATATTTTGGGAATTTTGACTAAATATACATGGTCCAACTCCCTAACACATCTCGATTCGTTCTATATGATTTTGATGACATACTACATAAACCAAAGGGCGTTTCGGTAATTTTCACTATTGAGGGGATATTTTGGTCAAAATATAGACCTAAACTCTCCATAACATTCCAAGCTAACCCTTTATGATTTTGACATCATCCTACATGCATAGAGGAGTATTTTGGTAATTATAGCCTTCAGGGGTATTTTCAGAATTATGATAAAAACATATAAATTCAGATATTCCACAACTCTTTCATCGGTCCTTAGATGGTTTTGACGGTATCCTTCATAAGCCTTCTAGTCTAAAGGGAATTTTTTGTCCACCTAGGGGTATTTTGGGAATTTAGGCAAAATATACACCCTAAACTTCCTACTACAAACCATGATACCATATATAGCTTCGATGACATCTTACCTAAGCTGAAAGAATAACAGGGGTATTTCGGTAATTTTCACCCCAAGGTAATTTGGTCATTTTGCATCCCTATGGTGTGATACTCTAGAACATATGCATAAAAGCACATATTGCTTGCTATAAGGGTATCTCGGTCCTTTTTCACCCTCACGGGTATTTCAGTCATTTTCACCCTCATGGGTACTTTGGTCATTCTACATATTAAAGGTGTAATAGTGCAAAATACACATAAAATATTCAAAATTTTATTAAATATTAAAAATTCGAATATATATTCGAAATTTGAGTAAATATTTGAAATTCAAACATATATCCGAAATTCGAATAAATTCAAACATATATTTGAAATTCAAATAGATTCGAATGAATATTCAAAATTCGAATCCAAATTCAAAATTCAAACACATGATGATCAAAGCTTGAAAAGGAAAATTCCCAAGATTTGATTCTCCCAACCATCCATATTGGGCTTGATATAATTAATATGGTTTCCATAACCATTTAATCACATCTCTTGACATGATATGAGCATCCAATCAATGTCCAAATATGACATGATTTCATCACCAATCAATATTCTCTCAAATTCAAGATTCCCTCGAAGGCTCTCAACCCTCACCTATAAATAGGAGTAGGGCTCATGAACAAAAGGATGAACAAGAGGAAGAAGAGGAGACACGAGCAAAGAGGCACGTGAACGGGAGGAAAGAAAGGCCCTGACGAAGACAAAGTTAGGAGTCAGAAGTTGAAGAAAAAGGCGCTGGAAGCAAGGAAAGTTGTAAGTGCGGTTGAAGAAGAAGGAGCCATCTTCACCTTTGAAGAATCCAATGCGGAAGATCGAGGAAGATCGACATCAACAATGAAGGTGAGGGTGGGTGCAGGTTTTGCTTCCACCCAAGATCCTTCTATCCCCTTTCTTCCCCTCTTTTTTCATTTTTCTTCTTCTGAGGTAATGGGACTTTAATCCCCGGATCCTTAATCAGGAGTCTTCCCTATGGGATGTAAATGATGAGTTGTCAATCTCATCTTGGGTATGCAGTTCCTAAAGAAAAAAAGGATCTGCAGCTTAAGATGATATTGGGAACTCAGGAGTGTTGTTCTTACAATCTCCTACCACCATATGTGAAAAAAATGACTTTTGATCACAATAAAATGAGCACAAATCTCATCCCCTTGAGATCGCGAGTTTATTGTCAAACACCGACAAATTGAAATAAATGAAAACTCGATCAATTAAAGTCCAAATGAAGTGAAACTTGAAATCAAGTAAGGTAAGTTGTAGAGAAACATACTAGGGGCAGCATATCCAAGATCTGAGTCAAACAGATGTCAAAAATCCACTGGATTCATGGATTTTTAATGGAAGCTCTATTTCATCGCAGATAAGTAGAAAATTCACTATAAATCATATAAACACGTAAAAATTATCAAACTTTTGGGATCTGAAAGTTGACTCGAAGATATAAAACTTTGATCTTGAAATTTGAACGAGATTATGCATGTATTAGCACAGAAATCGAGCTTAAGCAGACTGGTTTTAAGCTAAAGAGAGAAATCAGAGAAATCCAGGAAAAAGAATGGTTAAAACGTAATCAAATCACTTCCAAATCCTATGAAACTTAGATCAGGTGAAATTCAAGCTTAGAAAAGCAAGCTAGAGAAGAGAAATCCAAAAACAAACCATCAACCACCTTAATTTACCCTAAACAAGGGTCTAGGGATAAAATCCCTACCTTGGACGCGCTAATCTTCTCCTAATCCTCGCTAATCCAACCTAGGGTGGTCTAAATCGGTCTTCCCCCATGTCGTCGTTGCCTCCAGCCGTCCGAAATCTCAAGGAAAGGGGGGCCGGAGAGGAAGAAACGGGGAAGAGAAAAAAAATAAGAAACGAGAGAAGGGGGGGGGGTATTTATTGTTAAGTTGAGATTTGATCTCGGCCGTCTATTTCGATTTTTTCCGATCGAACTCTAATCTTTTGATTGAGAGCGCACCTAATGGTCTAATCAATCACAAAAATCAATCCAATGTCGTGTTTGCACTACGCGATGTGAAACCTACCGATAAGGCACAATTTTTCCCTCTTGTGTACACTACGCGACGAACTTGGTCCGCTCTGACTGCCCGTCTGTCTGCGGATGAAATGTCGTGCTGAAGGTCTTTTGTATGCCGATTGGCTCCTGAAAGCATCGCCAGAACCTACAGGTGAACCTGGGGTCTCGGTCTGACACTATAGACACTGGGACTCCGTGTACTCTGACCACCTCTCTAACGTACAAACTGCCCAACCTGTCTGTCGAGTCTGTCATCTGCATAGTTAGGAAGTGCGTCGATTTGGTCAATCAATCAACGATGACCCAAATCACGTTATCCCCCCTAGGAGATCTCAATAGCAAGATCATGAAGTCCATCGTGATGTGCTCCTACTTCCACTTAGCTAGTGGAAGGGGCTGAAGTAACCCTGGAGTTCGTTGGTGCTCTGCCTTGACCTTCTGACAGGTAAGGCAGCGCGATACGAACTCCGTCACTGCCGTCTTCATCCCGCACCACCATAACTGTCTCCGCATGTTCTGGTACATCTTGGTGCCCCCGGGACGAACTACAAAACGAGAGTGATGAAACTCTCATAGGACGTCCTCTCACAAAACTGGATCTGTCGGAACCGCCACTCTGCCTCTGAACGGTAGCCCTTCGTATCACGATACTGTCGAGTCCCCGATAAAATTTATCTATTTGAACAAGCACATCCTCTACTACTCCTCGCGGAGTCTTCGTGGATATATCTGCCAATTGCAAAACCACAGATGTCGACTTAATTTGTCCTAAACCAAGTTGCAAGTAAACAGAATATGGCATCAAATTAACACTTGCACCAAGATCTAATAAAGCTTGTCCTACTTCATGCTCTCCAATGAGACAAGGCACAGTAGGACAGTCAGGATCCTTATATTTAGGAGGAATCCTATGCTGAAGCAGTGCACTAACCTGCTCTATTAAAAATGCAATTTTCTTTACATGATGTCGTCTCTTCATAATGCATAAATCTTTAATCACTTTAGCATATGTAGGAATTTGCTTAATAACATGGAAAAGAGGAAGGTTTACCTTAACCTGCCGAAGATGCTCCAAAATCTCGCTGTTGGGCTCCATAGTAAATTTAGTGGATTTCAATGCCTGAGGGAAAGGGACACGTACCTTAAAGTCACATGGCGAAGCGCCATCTGGATGATCGGCATCTGCATGGTTCTCCTCAATCCGGTCCTCTTCTTCAACAACAATAGGAGGTTCGGTGGGCTCTTGTGAAGGGCTTTTCGTTGTTTTCCCGCTTCTTGTAGTTACGGCATTTGTTGAGGTTGAGCTGGGAACTTCCCTCGTTCATGCACGCGATCAGCTTTGTGATCCGGCTCTTGATCTCTTGAACATCCTCCTTTCTTTCCTTGGATTCCTACACAATCATAGATTTCAATTCCTGTAAACTGTCTTTAAATGTAGGCCTAGGAAAACTAGATGTATTATAAGGAGGGTTAGAAAAATGCTTATTAGGTGGCGGTGGATGATGCTCGTTGCTTGGTGGAGCATTCGATTTTCAGCTGAAGTTCGGATGCTCTCGCCATCCTGGATTATACATTTCCGAGTAAGGGGCGTACGGCCTCCTGAATCCGCCTTCAGCGTTGGAATGCTCGTCGTACACACCTCTCATCTCAGCATAAGTAGGGCAACCGTCAATCTGGTGATCCGCGCCTTAACAAATCGCACACGCCCTAGCCGGCCTTGTAGGTTCGCTGTATGGAGAGGTTCGGACAGCCATCATATCTTTGGTCTTTAATAGCTCCAGCTCCCTTGTTAGACTCTCCACTTTAGCCTTGAGTGCATCCTCCTCTCGCAGCTGATAAATTCCTTCACCTTGTTGCTGTGGTGGTGGTCGGCCCTGTTTGTACTTTCTGTTGCACTCGGTCCAGTCCATGTATGAGCATTCTCAGCAAGCTCAGTCAAATATTCAATTGCTGCATCAAGATCTTTTTGTAAAAATTCACCATTACACATCATCTCAACAAATTGGCGTTTTCTAACAGTTAAACCATCATAGAAATAACTAACAAGACCCCAACTTTCATGTCCATGATGAGGAAATAAATTCAACATGTCTTTAAATCATTCCCAACGCCTGATACAAAGTTTCACTATCCTTCTGTGTGAAGAAGGTCGAAATCGGTATCTTAAGTGCATTGGTTTTGTGCTGTGGGAAATACTTGTTGAAAAATATCTGTATCCCAAGATCCTATAGATCGTGGCCTCAAGCAATATAACCAACTCTTCACTCTATCCTTCAGTGAGAAGGGAAAAAACGTAAGTCGGATCATATCTAGTGCACCTGGTTGGCCATGGAAGGTTGCTACTACTTCCTCAAATTCCCTAATATGCACATATGGATTTTCATTTTCCAACCCATGAAAGGTAGGAAGCAACTGAATCATGCCAGGTTTAAAGTCAACATGTGTTGCATTAGATGGAAACATGATGCATGAAGGTGTAGCAGTGCGTGTGGGATGCAAACATTCCTGCAAACTCCTAGGAGCTTGTTCTTCCTCGTGCTCAGCCATAATGAAAGTATGATGTGAAGTTTGTGACTGTGTGTCAAAAAGATCGGTCAAATGTGTCACGCACAACGGTCGCGGTGCAGTACAACATAAGAGAGGTCGAACCCACAGAGAGACAAGCAGGAAAGATCCAGAAACACAGATAACAATATATCGAAAACAATCAAGAGCGATAAAAGTTAAGAAAATAAATCAAAGATGTAATGATAAGATAAAGTTAACGAAAGAAATCAAGATTTTAATGAGGCTAGGCTTCAGGAATCACTTCACTCGGATTTAGGTTCTTCTCTTCTCAATGGTTCATATAATACTCAGTTAAGGGATTCACATCCCAATCACCTTAACCAGAAGATAAGGAACTATAAACCTAACAAAATATATAAATGTCTCTTCCTACGATTGATTCTTCCTTATTATAGTTCTAACTTCATCCAACCCAAGCCTAAGAATACACGATACCGGCTGTCACTACAGGCAACGCGCAGCAAAAGTTCATCGGGACAAAGCCCTAACTCTATCTAACCGTATCTCTAAGAATACACAATACCAACTCTCACAATCGACAATGCATAGCAAAGATTCCTTGGGATAAAGCCCCAACCTTGTCTTACCAGATCCCTAAGACTACACAATACCAACTGTTACTACGGGCAATGCATAGCAAAGGTCTCTCGAGACTCGATAGGAGAATCAAAAGAGATAACTATGGGATCACAATATCATAAAAGAAGCATGACTTGGTTTATAATATTAATCATCCACATAGAAATCTATAATATGAAAATAATCTTTGAAGATCCAATACATAGAAAAGAGTTTAATAATAAAGATTAAAACTATGAACCACTGTTGGAGAAGAAGCTCTAGTCCTCGCTAGATCATCTGTTCACCATGCCCGCGGATTACTCAGTCATGGATGGAGATTCCTTCATCTTCTTCCTTTGGAAAACGTCCAGAAAAGAGCCTCCAAAAACGTCCAATAACTCCCTCTGACTTACCCTAACTTTCCTATTTATAGGGTCCAAAAATTAGCAAACTCGGGTTAAGTTTAAACCCGTTATACGCCCCTGGATGATCTGGCGGTCGACCGTGAGACCCTAACGGTCGACCATGAGGTGCACAATTTATTTTGACAAGCTGCGGTTGATCTTCACATCGACCCTACGAAGTATTTTCCTTGACAGAGGCTGACGGTCGATGCCATGGTCGATGCCACGGTCGACCGTGAGCATTTTGAGTGCGACGGTCGATCTCGCGGATGATGTGACGGTCGACCGTGAGAATTTCTGAACGCGACGGTCGACCGTGAGATCTGACGGTCGACCGTCACTATTCATTCAACACTGTGCATCGGTACGAAAAATATTGTAACTTCATGTGAAAAACTCGGAATCACGAACCGTAAAATTCTCCAGAAACTAGACTTCAAGAGCTTTCCAACCATATATGATACTTCATCTGGTTCGTTTCAAGAAGGTACAGTTTTGGCGTTAAAGACCCATCTTCGCTTCAATTTCCTGCATAATACAAATAATTTTGTGAAGTAACATATACGGACCAAATCATCTATATTAATCATGAAAACTAAGCAAATAAGCTGCTCTTAGTAATGTTCAGAGTGCACTTTCATGCACTCATCAATCTACAATATAGAAAGTAACTTGTAATAAATGTGGATAGTAATGTAATAATTGTGGAAAGTAACTCAAGTTAATTTTCATTAGTTTAATTTGGAAAGTAAGTCACAAACTTTCCACGATTTCATCATTGAGACTCTAGTTACTTTCCTTTTGCTACTTTCCATTAGTTTCATTAGTTACTTCGGATCCGCTTAAAAAGGTCGATCCCCGCCGGGGCGGACCCCGTCAACTCTGCGTAGTGTGTCATAGTCGAGCCGGCAACATCATCCAATGCACAACAATTACTTTCCACAATTAGTTACAATCACTAGTTACTTTTCACAATTTTAGTAGTTACTTTCCTCAATTCTGTTAGTTACTTTTCATTAGTTTAATTCGGAAAGCAACTCAAGTTGCTTTCCACGATTTCATCATCCATAACTCAAGTTAGTTACCACAAAATCATGGTAAGTTACTTTCCACAAATAATTTATGAAAAAATCGGCTGAAACATTTTGGTAGTTGCTTCCCGCCATAATTTTGGTATTTTTGGTAGTTACTTTCTAGTTTTTTCGGTAGTTACTTTTCAGTTTTTTTTCGTAGTTACTTTCCAGTTTTTTTTTAGTTACTTTCCAGCTTTTTTTGTTAGTTACTTTCCAGTTTATTTTGAGGGAAATTCACCTCCAATATTTTGGTAGTTACTTTCCGCCATAATTTTGGTATTTTTGG
This sequence comes from Narthecium ossifragum, assembly GCA_963920575.1. Taxonomy (NCBI): domain Eukaryota; kingdom Viridiplantae; phylum Streptophyta; class Magnoliopsida; order Dioscoreales; family Nartheciaceae; genus Narthecium; species Narthecium ossifragum. The sequence goes on along the minus strand of OY986975.1, from coordinate 7,133,034 downwards.
TAGTTACTTTCCAGTTTTTTTTTCGTAGTTACTTTCTGGTTTTTTTTTCGTAGTTACTTTCCGGTTTTTTGACATTTTCCTTTTTTTGGTAGTTACTTTCATGTATTATTTTCTTTTTAAATCCACTTGTCTTTCGATTTGTCAATCGAGGGACACTTTCGTGTTTGTTTACAAAGCAGACCAAATTCATAAATTCGGGACCAAAATACCCTTGCTAATTCTCTCTCATCATTTAATGCCACCTGACACAAGTATGAGAGAGAGAAATGAGAAAATTCCGTACTTATGTGAGGAATTTCTTAATGTCACGTGACATAGGTCTGTCAATTTTATTCCTCCATAAGTGAGAAATTCAATTTCAAGGAATCCTTGATTATTTGTTAGGAATACCCTTCAACTATAGTACAAAAAAACAGGATGTCAAGGTTCTCTCTCCTCTGCCTCTCTTCCCATGGTCTTGTCTCTCCATCCACTCTCTCTCTCTCCTCCCGCCTCTCTCCTCGTCCTCTCTCTCTCTCCCCTCCTGCCTCTCTCTCCTCTCTGTTTTTTTGTACTACATAGGTCTGTCAATTTTATTCCTCCATAAGTGAGAAATCCTTGTCAATTTCAAGGAATCCTTGATTATTAGTTAGGAATATTTAGTTATTAGTTATTACTTAAGAGATACCCTTCATCTGTAGTACAAAAAAATAGAGTGTCAAGGTTCTCTCTCCTCATGGCGGTCTTCTCTCTCCATCCACTCTCTCTCTCCTCCCACCTCTCTCCTCCTGCCTCTCTCTCCTCTCTCCCCCCCTCTCTCTCTCTCCTCTATTTCTCCCCCCTCTCCTTTCTCTCCTCCCTCTTCCTCTGTTTATCCCCTCTCCCTTTCTCTCCTCCCTCTATTTCTCTCTCCTCCCTCTTCCTCCGGCACTTCGCCCGGTGCCCCCACCCCACCTACAACGACCCCCACGCCCCGCCGGGAGAGGAAGGGCCGGAAGGGGGGGACGGGTGGGAGGCATCGAGCTCGGAGCCTCCGAGCTCCTCCAAGCTCGATGCCGCCTCCGAGCTCGAGGCAGTCACCTCCGAGCCAAGGAATCCTCAGGAGACTCCCCAGCAGCGACAGGGGGAGGTTGAGGTCCTGGAGCTGGTACCTGGAACGCCCCCTGTACCGTCGCCTCGTGTTGGAGCTCGACATCGATCTAGTTGTGGGTATGGAGCTGGTGGTGGCAAGGAAGAAGGCATTGGAGGGGGTGAGCGAGGAGCTCAACGCGGTGGCGTCGCAGGCCTGGGAGAGTGCCCGCATGAGGATTGACGGCGGACGGGGCGACGTCCCCCGTCGAGGGAGGACGGGGCGTGTCGCGCCCCGACCCGCGAAAGTCCAACCGGGCCGGGCGACGCGAACCGGAACCTAACAAAACGCGGAAGAAAAGCTGGCGAGGGTTCCCTCTAACCTATTAGTCTCTCTAACAATTCACCAAAAACACCCTCAATTAAAAGACATTAATTTAACAACATCGAACCACAGATTTAAAACTCAAAGTGTTTAATATACATATCCTCGGAGAGGGGAAGATTCAAAAACAACATCACTCCCGTAGGAGACTAACTAACATAAGGTATAAAAGCAGTAAAGATCGCCACCTCTCAAAGTCAACCAGGCGCCGCCGCACCACCGACCAACTGCCCGGTAGGGGCCACAGAAGAAGTACTAACGCCTGCACTTGCAAAAAGCAGCCCGGGTAGGTGTCAGCACTAAGCTCAGTAGGGATCTACACTATGCCACACAGAAGGAAGAGGGAAACGCAACAGTGTCACCCTCAAGCCCAACTCGAGTGTGCTACAAGGGTCCCATAACCCCCCACCGGTGTCTCTAGGCATATCCAACCATGGTCACCCCAACGGACTGGGCCCATCCTGGATACACGTAATGTCGCAGGGTGCCAGCTGCGGTCACCCAACACGGACTGGGCCCACACTGATCCCCTACTGGCAGGAACAGACACTGCCTGGGCCGGACTAACCCTCCCAGCCCCCCGAAGAACAAGACCCACCACCGGTGGCACCCTCAACACCTGACTTGAGGCCGACACGACCTCTAATCATCATCAAGCAACAGGTGTACCAGTCCTCTAGGCCTATCATCAAATTCGACTGGACACCACAATTCAAACCGGGTCCAAACTTCCCAACCCCGGTCCTAGGGCTAAGTCCGAGCTTCCAGCCTCGGAACGGCGACTCACAGATCACCCACGCCCTAACCAATGCAACTAATGCACAACAGGGAAATGCATGCTATGAACATACACAGATAAGAAGTAAAGCATGCAACAGTATGACAAACATCATATAAGTCAACCGGATCGCTACAGCGGTACTACCAACCGCTGCCAGCCGATCCGCAGCGGGTCCCGGCATTACGACGGTACCACGACCGTCAACCGTGAACTCCTGCAACGGGAAGCAACCCCAAAAACCACTGATGAACAGTAAACAATATAATATTATATTCCTAAATATAATATTATTTTCAAAACACCCAAAGCCTCTACTTAGGGGAAAATTGATGCCGTCGATCCGATGTCCAAACGACGTCGGATTCAAGATCCAACTTAGCCATCAGTAGGTGTATATATCAGGATCAACATATCCAAAATCCATAATCATCCAACGGTTGGACTAACGGGAAAACATTAATCAAAACCACTAAAAAGAGACCATAAAAGACCACCAGCCAGCTTTGGGATCTATCCGGAATGTTTGGATCGACCCGAACAGCTTCAAACCAGCTTCAGATCAGCCTCGTCGCAGGTCACGAGAAAAATCACCAAAATTCGTAGAAAAATCGGAAAAATACGAAATAAGCTGGAATAGAAAGATAACTCAGAGATCTACAACTCTCATGTAACAGACAGATAATTAAAGCATGATAGATAGGCAAGTAGAAAACAGTAAAGCAGGCAAATAATATAACAACAGTTATAGCAATATTAACAGATAGATATAAAGCAGTAAAGCAGGCAACAAACAAGACAATATAACCAAGCATCAGCACAGGGGCACACCTTCGACCCATTTATACTAAACATGTCATAAACGCTAATGAACAGTAAAATATAATATTATATTCCGGCATATAATATTATATTCAAACATGTCCAACGGATCAAAATCCGGCATTACAACGGCGTCCGCAGCCGTTAACCACAAGTAGTACAATGGGATACAACCCCGACCAAACAATACACATTAACTAGGGCACACCCTTGATCCAAATACAACGATAACAGTAAACAACTAATACAAATGGCACGCCAGCGGCCCGCTTATCAATCTAAACATCCCAAGGGGCATTACTCCCTTGGTTCAACCACGAGCCCCACACGGGCTTAAACATGCATATAGTACATATTATAATTAACATCTAAAGCAATGGCATGTTCTATAAATTGAGCGTTAATTAGCTAATTATCCGCCAAAAGAACACCAATTCGAGCATACTAATCCTAGATGTCACTAGGAGCCTTAACTACGTGATTCTAGAAAGATTAAACACCATGAGCATCAAAATCCACTAATATTATGCATTTCCGGATTTGCTACAGTAACTATAATTAGAAGCGATGAAATCTTCGCAATTCGATGTCCAAACAACGTCGGATTTCAAATTAAACTTGGGTAGGAGTAGATTTGCATGCTAGGAAATATGCTGATTAAGAACTAGATTGATTATAAGATTAAAACTCCTGGAAATCACTAACCAAATCACTAATCACTTACTAATCATTGCCTCGTCGCAGATCCGAAGAATAATCACCATAAATCATAGAAAACTCTGAAAATTATGAACTCAGCGGAAATTGGAAGTAGATTCGATGATCTACAACTTTCATCTTGAAAGTTACACGAGATCATGCATGAATGAGCCGGGATCTGAGCTCGAACAGCTCAACTCATAGAAAAACAGGGCTTCGATGAAATCCGGGAAAAGTTTGCATAAATCTGGATAAAATCAAGATAAAATCCTACCAAGCTTAGATCAGTTGCTAAACAAGTCTATAAGCATCATATTACACAAATAAAACCATACATTTAACAACCAAACCCTAGATCTAACTCACTCCAAAGTTCAAGGTAGAAACCCTACATTCAAACGCTAATCCAAGCTTTCTCCTTGCTAATCCGTTGTCCTCCCTTGCCGCCGTCGTCACCAGCTCGCCGGAGAGTCGCCGGAGGCTTCCCACAACCGCAACCGTCGTCGCCGGAGAAGGAAGAGAGGTCGCGGGTGAGAGAAAAGGCCCGAAGGAGAAGGGGGAAGGTGGCCTCGCCGCCGCCTCTGGTCGCCGGGGAAGATGGCCGGAGAAGGAAGAGAGGTCGCGGGAGAAGAAAGGGAAGGAGGAGAGGATCGGGCAAGGGTAAGCAGGGAAGGAAGAGAAGGAAAAGAAAAAGAAAGGAAAAGAAAAGGAAGAGAGAAGGGAGATAAAGCTAAGACACTTAGGTGGTTGAGTTGGTCTAGCTGAGTCAACTAATCGGACTGGATCCGATTTGACCCCAAATTACGATCTCGCCTAATCTCATCCGGATCTGATGATCGCGGACGCTCCTACTGGATCTATTCACTCACGTACATCAAACAAGGCTGTGTGTGCACACGCGGGTGTGAAACAAACCATCAAGGTGCAATTTACCAAATTGCCCTTGCGGTCCACAACGAGCCACATGAATAGAGGGACGGGTCCTCACACAGCTGGTATTGTGTATTCTTAGGGATTTGGTAAGACAAGGTTGGAGCTCTATCCCGAGGAATCTTTGCTATGCATTTCCGATTGTGAGAGTTGGTATTGTGTATTCTTAGAGATCCGGTTAGATAGAGTTAGGGCTTTGTCCCGATGAACTTTTGCTGCGCGTTACGTGTAGTGACAGCCGGTATCGTGTATTCTTAGGTTTGGGTTGGATGAAATTAGAACTATAGTAAGGTAGAATCAATCGTAGGAAGAGACATTTATATATTTTGTTAGGTTTATAGTTCCTTATCTTCCGGTTAAGGTGATTGGGATGTGAATCCCTTAACTGAGTATTATATGAACCATTGAGAAGAGAAGAACCTAAATCCAAGTGAAGTGATTCCTGAAGCCTAGCCACATTCAAATCTTGATTTCTTTCGTTAACTTTATCTTATCATTACATCTTCGATCTATTTTCTTAACTTTTATCACTCTTGATTGTTTTCGATATATTGTTATCTGTGTTTCTGGATCTTTCCTGCTTGTCTCTCTGTGGGTTCGACCTCTCTTATGCTGTACTGCACCGCGATCGTTGTGCGTGACACATTTGAGCGATGTCATAGATGTTAGTACTGTGGAAAGTAACTGAAGTAACTTGCCAGATTAAACTTTACTTTCCACAATTATTACATTATTATCCACAATTACTACAAGTTACTTTTCATAAAATAGATGGAAAGTAACTCGAGTTCTCGATAATGAAATCGTGGAAAGTAACTCAAGTTACACGTGGATGTGGAAACTACAGTCAATTAGCAAAACAATAGTCACCCTATGCAACAAATTCGCCTAAGCTTCAGGTGATTGTTCATGCAAATAATTTTAAACTTGAAGAAAATCTAGCTTGATTGTTCTTAAATTAGTTAATCAGCATTGGGTCAGTTCATTGACAATAACATAAAACTTAATTAACTACGTTGGTTTCAACATTTGACATAGTACTACTAACAGTGCTGGAAAACAGCGGTAGAGTATTCTTCTGTCCCGAAGTGGTGTTATCCATAATAGATTTCTTTGTGTTCTACTTACTGGTGTTGGGGTTCTCTCCTCATGAGGCCTCGACAAACGGGATCTGGTTGATCGAACCAAACGGATGCGACGGAGAGAAAAGTGAAGATCGAGGGCGTTGAGCTCGGAGAGGTCGAGCTCGGAGACGTTGACCCCTAAGCGTCGAGGGTCAAAGTGTCGAGGGTCGAGGCATCGAAGGTTGAGGCGTCAAGAGTCGAGGCGTCGAGGTCTTGATCAGTCGGATAATGAATAGGTTCCCTGAGCCGTTGGATGCTATCAAGTGTGATCAAGGTCTTCGAGACTAGATAACTTGATCAAGTTAATCCTATGATTGTAAAACTCCTAGTATAAATTAAACCTCTATATAAGGGTCGGTTATCGAGTTAGGGTTGTTAGCACTACTAGAAAAAACGCTTTTAATCACGGTTTTTCCCTGTGATCTATTCACATCCATCACGGTTTTCAAACCGTGATCTATGTGGTGTGATTGAAAGTAGTTTTATTTAATCACATTTAAAAACTGAGATGTATTATAGGTTTCAATCACGTTTAAAAACTGAGATGTATTATAGGTTTCAATCACGGTTAATGTGTGTGATTAATGGTTAAAAACTGAGATGAAAACAATTTAGCCATGTCCTATTAAACGGTTTAGATCTCAGCCAACAACTGAGATGGAAACCCAACAATGCTGTGATCTATAACCATTTTAGATCTCAGTTTTTTCAAAAACCTGTGATTGTCTCCTTATTCAATCACTGCCAAAGCGCAATATTTTCATTTACCAAACCTAAAACTATTTTCCCAAACATCACCACAAGTGCAATGTATACAAAACAATAATTCAACCAATAAAACTCATAATATATATTGAAACTGTCAAATGAGTCGTAGTACATCAAAAATAAAGTAATTCTTTATATACAATCTAACCCAGAATCCTCAATCTAAAAAAGAAAAGCTAATCAACAATAACTCCAATTCGCTAAACGTTAGGTTTGCATCATCTCAACAATGAAAACAAAGAACGTAAGAAAAGCTAAACAAATCTGTCTCCATTAAGATGTCACGCATGCCATTGACTAGATGTGGTGATCCTCATCATCAAATACACCTGCAAGTAGTGAAATGCCATGATCAGAAACAATGTAAACTATAGAATGGCAGCATGAGAGTCTGTAGGCTTGAAGTGATGACAATAGCTAAAAGTCTGAAGTGAGGGTTGAATGAGAGAGAAGCCAACTGCTGAATAAAAAACATGAAGGAAAAAGAGAGGAAGGTGTGGTGATGAGAAAAGACAACTGCTGATCTTCTCGTCAGTGAGGATCATATATAGCAACAGATAATGCCTGAAATTTCTTTAATATTCACAGAACCAACCAAATAAAACAATGACACACCTTAGAGTTTCATGTGAAGCTTCATAAATCAATTGCCAACATGCTTGTAATTAACTCTGCATCCAGTATTTTTAGTAATTAATATGTGACCCTCAGAGTTTGAAGATATATCAGTTATAGTTTATAGGGATAATTACTTTTGAATCCTCCCAAACTTCTTAAATTACGAATGTACCCCTACATTCTTTCATATTACATATATACCCGTACAAACATCAAAAAAATCCAAACCATACCCCTCCGTCCTCACACCGTTAAAAATGCCCTATAAAATGACCATTTTGCCCTTATCATACCCTTGTGAGTTGAATCCTAATAAACATGAATAAAGGGCAAAATGGTCATTTTATAAGGCATTTTTAACGGTGTGAGGACGGAGGGGTATGGTTTGGATTTTTTTGATGTTTGTAAGGGTATATATGTAATATGAAAGAATGTGGGGGTATATATGTTATTTAGCAAGTTTTTAGGGATACATATGTAAATAACCTAGTTTATATAAATATAATTTCTGTGGTCTTTCCCAACCTATCTTTCCATGTTCCACATTTTTACACATCTTTTTCATGTGAGCATGCAGCTTTAGACTGAGACAAAGGACAATCACATTCCCTTATAGGAGCTCTTAAGTAAAGGTATGGACGGACAGTCAAAAGAAAGCCATGGTTGCTGCCATTCTTGAAAGTTAGTGCCATTCTTGATCATCCTATGAGCATGTGCATGAATTTGAGCTTATCTACACCATTCATTGAAAGATACAGGCACTTACAGGTGATTTTGGAGGGTTTTGCTTCTTCTTTTTTTTATAATGGATTGGAGTGAATAATTTCTTAAGATTCAAACTGCAGGGGATCATCTTGGCAGTGATGAGAAGATCATGGCACATGACGTCCCAGCTTAAACTACTAGCAATCATTTGGGGGGTCAGATGAATATAGACTCACTGATGAATTCAAGGCATTTATCTGATCGCATCAAAATATAGAACTACACTTATAAATTAAATACAACCTATTGACGTAAACTAGCTAATATAGAAATCTCATAAATTATATGAGCTTATCTTAGATCTATGATGTTTTTTACTAGTTTCATTAGATACACATTGATGGTCTAACTAATAAATCAGAACAACTACCGATAAGGCTTAAACTATATTGACCATCCATATGGAACAATAAGTTTAACTTTGCAGGGTGCCTTCCAAAGTCCACAACCAATCAAAGGACCCAATTATCGATGCTTATTGTTGGTCTGATTGAATTTTGTCTAATTTTGGCACGTCCATCACTTTGCTACAAAGAGAATTGAAAAAAAAACATAATATTGTAGTGGCATATCTCACTTCTTTAGGCAACACATATCGAATCGCCAAAAGTAGTAATTGTTGCATCAACACATGACAATCATGTGACTTCAGACCATAAAGTTTCAAATCATCCATTGAGACACGACTTCTAAAGTTTGAAGAGTACCCTTCTGGGACCTTGAGTTTTGATAATGTTGTGCAAACTCTTTCTTTCTCCGCCTTAGACAATGTATAACATGCTGGAGGCAAGTATGTTCGTTTCTCTCCAACCTTTGGTGCCAACTCCTTTCGCAAACCCATCTCCACAATATCTAGACAAGATTTAATGCCATCCTTTGTTTTCCCAGGAATATTAAGCAGCGTACCGAGGATGCTATCACATATATTTTTCTCAATGTGCATGATATCCAAGTTGTGTCTCACATGCAAGGATTTCCAATATTCAAGATAAAAAAATATCGACTTCTTCCTCCAACACTTCGTTGTAGAATCTAATGATTTTTGTTTATTTTTCTTTCCCCAAACAGTTTTAAGCCCTTCTACTTTAGCCAATACTTGCTCTCTGTCTAGTGGTACTGGAGCCGTTCCAAACTCTTGCTCGCCATTAAACGCCTTTTTTTGCTTTCGATAGGGATGGTGGTGTGGAAGAAATTTTCTGTGGCCCATATAAACATTCTTCTTACCATGCTTCAATCTATGAGAGCATGTTCCTTCACTACAAATTGGACATGCATAATAGCCCTTCACCTTGCAACCACTTAAATTCCCATAGGCAGGAAAATCATTAATTGTCCACAATAATACGGCCTTCAACTTGAAATGTTGTTGTTGGTAAGCATCATAAGCATCAACACCTACCTCCCATAACATTTTCAGATCATCAATCAAAGGAGCAAGATAAACATCTATGTCATTACCAGGTTGTTGTGGACCAGATATCAACAATGTTAACATCATAAATTTCCTCTTAAAGCACAACCATGGTGGTAGATTGTAAGTAACCATAATAACTGGCCAACAACTATACCGGCTGCTAAGGGAGCTATAGGGGTTTATACCATCTGCAGAAATAGCAAGCCGAAGATTTCTGGGTTCTGCGGCAAAATCTGGCCATTTGTGATCAACTAACTTCCATGATGGAGAGTCTGATGGGTGACGTAATTGGCCATCGGAATTGCTTTGATCAGCATACCATGTCAAGTTCTTTGCAGTCTGTGTTGATTGAAACATTCTTAAAAATCTTGGGATGGGTGGAAAATACCACAAAACTTTAGAATTTTCCTTCAACTTCCATCTTGACGTTTGACATGTAGGACATGAAGTCGCATCTTTGAACTCTTTTTTATAGAGGATGCAGTCAAAAGGACATGCATGTATTTTTTCATATCCCATCCCCAAGGCAGCCATGGTCTTTTCTGCTTCATACGCAGTTAACGGTACTTCATTAATGGCCGGTAGAAAGTCAGCAACCATCTCTAACAAATCTGACAAACCCAAATCGGACAAATGATGTCTAGCTTTGAACTTAAACATTCTAACAAGGGCAGATAACTTCGAGTGTTTATTGCAACCAGGATACAATGGTTTTTCTGCGTCTTCAAGTAGCTTTTTAAACTCATCAGGATCAGTCGTGCAATGATTGTATGCAGCTTCAACCATTTCCACAGCATCTGCTGCATCATGTACAGGGGAAGTGTCCACTTGTTCGTGAAAGAAATCTCCTTCATTTACAAACTCTGATGCCTTATTGGCGATTGCTTCTCCATGCCATATCCATGTGCGATAACTCTTATCAATACCATGGAAAAATAAATGATTTCTAATCTCATCAGCTTCTTGGTATTTCAAATTCCCACAAACCGTACAGGGACATCTAATGGATTGAAGATTACTTGCATGGATCACAGCAAAGTTAACAAATTGTTTAACCCCATCCTCATAGTCTTCTGATCTTCGATCCTTAAGTATCCAAGATTTATCCATTTTAAGTAGATTTATAAATCCCTATATCAATAAAACCAATTGTGGATATAGTAAACATAATTTTCTTTATCCAAAATAGTGTGAAATACACAATCTCATAACCCTTTACATGTATACGCTAAAAGATATCAAGTAAAAATTACTAAGACATGAATAGTAAATCTTACCGAGTCGCAATGTTTTTGGATTGAATGGAGCTCTTCCCTCTTCCAACACAATCACCTTGGGAGAAATGTAAACGTCTCTTTACACACACAATAAATAAATAAATAAATAAACATATTAGATAAAATACAAAAGAAGATGAAACAGGGGCCTTTCTGTGCATGTATTGTATATGCAAAAAGATGATGAAAGCTAGTGCAGACTTAGCAGAACAATGCTATTCTATAGCGAAAAGAGTCAATAATGGCCAACTTTAAATGCCACAAGTTTAAGCAAAATTTGCAGCAGAATTGTATATTATGGCTTGTATCCTGTTAAGGACCTTGGCAAACATGATGGGAACTGAACTTTCTGAAACCTGTAAGTAGGGCTATCAACGGGTCAATTCAGGTAAGTTCCTCTAGGGAACTAGTCGGATAAGGTTTTGCAATAGATAGAAATGAGGATCCAAAACTGCCAGTATAGACCAGTTAATGTCAGTTTTTTTGTTTCAGTTTCATAGTGTTTATTTCACCAAATTGCCTTTGAGAGTTGAAATTTATGGAACCTATCCTAAAGAGAAATGAGTTGTAAGATATTTGGCCATAACTAGCATAGAATTACCACAATGAGCATTACATGAGCTATATTCATCTACACATCATCCATAATTTATGGTAGTTATAATAGTTAGTTTCTTGTATGCATCTGGATAGTCCACCTACCTCAAAAATAGAGAAAAGCAAGCTAGTGCACGTCCAAAAATCCAAGCACCTCAAGTATTCCCAAATCTTCACAGATCTGTTTCACAAAGACCCAAACCAACCCCAAGCATTAGGCTTCAGTTAAAACATTAAGGAAGGATGAGAACTCTACTGCCAAGGAACCCAACGTAGCCCTCCATGCATGTATTAATCCAAAAATCAAGAAGGAACTGAGAGCTCAAGCAAAACTCCACTATACTTGATGATGCAATCTCGGTATGACCCAGCCAAGGCTGCTGTGGCATAGAGGCAAACCCTCAAACACCCTACGTGCATGCTCCGGAAGCCTACCAATATCCAAACGAAAAGAAAAGACCCAGCAAGCACCCAATAGCCATGGTCAACACCTCTTCAGATTTAGGTCTAACACAGGGCCAACAAGAATAAAAATCCAAAGGCCACTAGATGATCCAACAACACCCACAAGAACAGAGGAGAGAAAAAGAATCAAATACCTCACAGCAATCCGATCCAAATCAAAACCCACGTCTACAGATCCGTAATATGCTTGCATTAATCCAAACGAAGTAGAAAGGGAACTAGAAACTCAAGAACTCACGGCAACTCGACCAAAAGTAAACAAGAAAAATCCAGCACTGACATAAGAGAGCTTATGCGCAGCCGATTGCCAAAAGATCCACCCCAAATCCTTGACCCAAAAACCGATCAACAGGAAAAACAATCAAAATCTAGCGGAAGAGGGCGCGGTGAAGAATCGACATGGCAAAGAAACAATGGTCAAGAGAAGGAGAAAAGGAAGGAGACGCTGCTAACCACCAGAAGCTGATGAGTGGGTGGAGAAGAACGATGCCGACCGTAGAAAACCCTCGAATCCTAGTGGGTGGGCAACTGGCGAAAACCCTAGGATCAGGGGAGAGGAAGGAGGTGGTCCTCGAAGAACCCTACCTCTAGATCCACTGGATTGCAGCAGCCGCCTAAGTTGGCAACGAGATCCAGCAACGCCGTGAAGAGACCAGAGGTCCTGGGCCGTCGGAGCTTCAGATCCACCACCAAAGCGAGAGAGGAGCGAGTGGATGGAGAAGAACGATGCCGACCGCAGAAAACCCTCAGATCATGGAGGCGGCCCGTGAAGAACCTTAGACGCGAGGGAACCGTGGGATGAGAAGCGTAGATACGCGGGAGTCCTAATTTCATTAGGCACACTATAAAGTTTCGACGACAGATAAAACCTGAGTTTTAATTACAAAGCATCACATAGTTTTAATCACAGTTAAAAACTGAAATTATTTTATATATTTAATCACAGTTTTAAATAACTGTGATTAAAAAAAACCAACTATGATTCAATCACTCTTCTCATTTTCTTTATCACGGTTTTTTTAAAAATCGAGATTTTTTTGATTTTTCTAGCGTGATCTTTACCCTTTTTTCTAGTATTGTAGGGGTTATGTGAGTTTTTATCTGTGCGAAGAAAAACAGAGCTTCTCCTAAAGAGAAAGGAAGAAGTCCTAGAGAGAGAGTCTGTCTCCTTTAGAAGAACCCTTGTAACCTTTGATTCATAGTGAAATCCTTCTTCTCTGCCCCGTGGTTTTTTCCTCTTAGTCACTTGCTGTGAGGTTTTCCACATAAATCTTGTGTTTCTATTTTTGGTTTGGATTCTTGAGTTTCTGTTCTTGTTTGGCCATCGGAGAGGGGGTTTGGGTGATCCAATTCACCACCAAAATCCCAACAATTGGATTATATGTATAAGAAATTTGACAGAATTGTATATAGTCGTTTCTCTTTGTTAATTCTTATTATCGTCATATCTCCCGCATTTATTTCTATAGTAATTGCTCAACCAAACATTACTGTCAGCTAAAAATTAATACAAGTACCTTATCCATCCACAAGCATTAGTTTGCAACATGGAGAGTCTAGCTAGGCTCTCTTCACTGAGACATATATAGGAAATGACACAAACCAGACCACAACAGACCTACTAAATTAAAGCACCAAACTAGCTCCATGCATGAACTCTCTTATGATTTCAATGGTCGCTAATAGAACATCTTTCAGCACTGGGCCGGTGCGGGCACATTGCACTTGGCCGGGAGCTGCATGGCGAGCTTAGGATCGATGCCGAGGTACGGCAGCAGCGGCGAGCTCTTGTACCCGCACAGGCAGGTGACATTGGCGTGAGCGAGCGCGGCGCAGCAGACATCGGTCGGGGGGTTAGCCGCGGCCTTGGTGCCGAAGCTGCAGGCAGGCTTGCATGCCGTTAGCCCGTCCTGAGTCATGTTGCAGAGCGCCGGCGCTGCCGCGGAGACCTCGACAGTGATCAAGGATGAACTGACTATGAAGAGCGCAAGCAATGCTGCTACGGACATAAAGAGAACCTTCTCCATCTCTTTCTAGCTTCTATAGTATTGATTGAGAATGAGATTGGAATGCATATTTGTGCTCTTTATATAGAAGGATGGAGGGAGGCTAGCCCGTGAGTGGAGCTTGTCTGCATGCAGAGGGTTCACGGGGGAGCCTTGATACTGGTGTTTGGCCACTTTAGAGTTTCTAGTGAGTATATGTGTGGCAGAGGAAGTTGCTACCAAGCTAGGGTCCAATAAGTGACTGCATGAGGAGATGATAGTGGTGATCATGGGAAGTTGCGAACAAGGGATTTGAGGTTTGTCTTAGGCTCACTTGATCTACATGCATGCATCCATGCTTCAGTACTGTGTGAAGTGTGGGAGGACAAAGTGATAAACAAATAGGAATGCATCTGGCGAAGCTGGTGTTTCTGTTTGCAAGCAGAGCATGTGGTTCATCAGCAAACACTGATACTGTTTGCAATGCTGATATGAGTTGATCTGACTCAACCAACTGGACCCGCGCCCAGAAGATGACTCAAACGGGTTTATCCAATTTCCTAATTTAACTTGGACTTCCCTAATTCAAAATAGAGTATTTAATTAGAATTTATTATTACTCTTTTATATTTAATTGAATTCTAATGGTTATCTGCTTTCCTAATTGGCTATAAGTTGTTAGGAATTAATTATGAGTCCTATTTGAGTTAGTAAGTTGAGTTTGAGTATGTAAGCCTTATTACTTGTTAATTAAGAAAGGGGGTTTTCTAGTTGGATTACAACTTAGTCGAGGCCTCAATAAAAGGACCTCAGTAGCTAGGTATGATGTATCCATAAACAATGAAGTATTGAATAGCAGAATAAAGTAGAGAGTAGTTTAGGAGTAGCTTCTCATAGACTAATTATCATGGCTTGATCCTCCATCAGGGATTGAGAAGGCTTAATCGTATAGATAGGATTATTCAAGGGTTAGTTCTCCATTAGGAACTATCCAGAGGTTGAGATCTCTTCCCCAAGAGTTTTCTTCAACTGACGTCCATCGATCCACCTTCTTCCTCGCCGGTCACTTCTGCGCAGCGGGTTCGCCTCCACTGGGTGCTTCCCTTGACTCCCCCTCCATCTTCTCTATCTTCTTCCAGCTCTTCCTACCATGCCAAATTCTACGTATCCATAGTTCATCCGATCCCTAACTCATTTGGCTAATCTCAACCATCCATTAAGAACCCCCTTATCAAAATAACTTGCCCAATCCAATCTCCTTCCCTCTCCAAGCCGTACCCTTCTTTCTCTCTCTAGAATCCCATTTTCTCTCTCCTACCTTGTTTCTCTTCCCTTTCGATCTCTCTTTAACCTACTTATTTCTCTCCCTAGAATCGACCAATAGGAATCACCCTTTGTAAACCCAACCACCCATTAACCATGCCCTAGATCCAACCCTAGATCTAATCCCAACCATCCAAACCTTCTCCTTCCTTAAAAACCTAGAACCTTCCTGGCGCAGGGTAAACGTGGATCTCTCAATGGGAGAGACAACCAAACTCTCTATGGGAGAGATAACCAGATTTCTATAGAGGAAGAAACCAAAAAACCCTATTTTATTCATCAACCAAAAACTGACTCTTTACAAACCCTAAGGCCTCCTTTTATAGGATTAAGGAAAGACCTGACCAACTCAAACATGGACTCAAACCCTAATCCAAGTATTAGACCCGGAATTCAAATAAAAGAAATCCTACTCAAAATAGGAAAGTTGCCAAAAATAGAAATCGATAAAACTGCCTAAAAAGAAAAGTTTTCACTAAAACTGAGATTTTAGATCAAAGGAAAAGTTATGGCCATCCAAAGATCTCAGTCGACCCGGTCGTTTCGACTGGTCGCACGCCCCGATCGGACACCGGATCAAAAGTTATGGCCATCCAAAGATCTCAGTCGGAAGGATGGGGTCCGAATGCGTCCGGATCGCCTCGGGAGCTGCTCCGGATCAGACTCAGTCAGGTCCGCTCTTGGTCCTGCATCACTTCCCCTATCTTAGCCGAAACCCTAAACCTAGGAACCCTTAATGCCCCCTTACCATCTGACAGTTGATCTAAGGCGAGATACGAGAAGCATACTCGTATAAACTTGGTATCAGAGCTCCGTTCCGACGACTGTGCCGCCCAGAAATTTCTGGAAACTGGGAGCACCAATCAAGATTCTTTAGGCCAAGGTGAGCCTCTGTTTAACCTGGATGAAACACAATAGCAGAAAGTTGGAGCAAGTCTCCCGTAGATGGTCAACTATAGCTCAGACAAGTCCTACTGAGACCCAGACTCCGAGGCAAACCCCTACTCCAGCTATTACGGAACCTAACCCCAAGCCAACTCGGATTAGGACTCCGTACGCGACTCAGTACCCAACTCTGACTGCAACACCAATTGTAACTCCGAGAGTGATTTCGGTTAAGACTCAAAACTCAACTTTGGTTGTGATTCTGAGATAAACTCCAATTGGGGCATTGATGAGTCACTAAATATTCATACTTAAACCCCTTAATTTACATTTGTTAGCCCAAGAGTGTTTGTATTTGTTAGTTTGTTAGTTGATTTCAGGTTTAATGAAGAATCAAGTTAGAAAATACAGAAAAAGACTAATATGTGGAAGTTATGCCGCTTCGCTGTCTGTTTGAAAAGAATTCGCCAAAATCTCCAGATAAATCCTAAATTCCTGAAATTTGGAAGACTTCTAGAAGACTTCAAGATGGATAACTGTTATGTTGGACAATTTTCGAGATTCCTGACAGATTAATACAAGTTTTGAAGACTATAAAGATAAACAGATATTGAGAAACTGATCCGTCGACGTTCAGGAGAATATTCATAAAATATTCCAGATAAGTCCAAATAATGTCAGCTATTCGGGATAGGATAGAAGACTTTCTAATCTACATCTTTCATGTTGAGTACGTTTCCAAATTCCGGGTTGATTGGACCCAATTGCGACCAGAATAAGACATCCAGGAATTAATCTAAGAAATCCTAGTTGTAGTAGAAGTCCAACATAGCCATAACCCTAATTCCGGGAATATACCTATAAGAAGGTGTTTGCTGGCCGAAAATTGGAGGTCCCCATAGAGAGAAAAGAGAGAATTAGGGTTTGGAAGATTCTCTGGAGAAAATGGAGATACAGCGTGGATCCCAATCGTTCTTCATCAAATCTATGGCTTCCATCTCTAAGATGAGTAGCTAAATTCTGTACTTAGGGATCTCATGAAGCTTTAGTGTAGCTTCTTTGTATCTCCTCGTTTGATACTTGTATTCTTTTTCTGGACATGATCTTATAGATATGTTTTTAATGATAATAGAGTGGAGGGAACAGAGTTCATTAACGTACATTGAGGCCTACTTGATTTCGGTGATTGATGATAAAGATCTATAGGATAGTTTTGATGTGGTTTGTGAATAACTGATGAGATATTTTATGCTTAGTGACGATCGCTTCTGCTAAGGTTGCCCCGAAGACAATGTATGCTAATCGAAGATAAAATATGTCTTTGGAAAACACTATCTTTTTTTTAGGGATTCATGTAAGCTTAAGAAGCTGTGAATCTATAATGTCTAGATAAGAAAACAAGAGAATAATTAGAGAATACATGAAGTGAAACTAAAGTGGATTGAGTAATCCCTAGGTTTTCTCTCATTAATATATTTTAATCCTTTTACATCGCTTTCTTAATTAGTTTTTAAAACCCAAATCAATCCTTTTTCGCTTTAGCATTAGAGTTCCGAGATTTAATTTTTGTTTCTCCGTCGTAATCAATGTTTTCCCTGTGGTTCGATCCCGTATTTTATCACTATTCTACCCCATAGTTTAGTATTTTGAATAAGGGTTTATAAATTTTATCCTTGATTGAGTTTGCATCTGATTTAACGACGGGTTTGCAAGCGATCAGATGTCAGCAACCATCACAGGAGAAGAAGCCAAACAAGAAGAAGCAGATTTTGGAAAAGAGATCCAGGAGATAGTCAAGGAGCCAGAGCCATCAAATCCTCAGCATGAACCATAGCCACTACCACCACATCCAGCTCCACCACCTCCGCTAGACCCAGGTGAAAACTTCGTTTTACCTTCCCCTATTTTTTCCGGAATTTTCCCTATTTTCTCATATTTTTCCAAGAATTTCCCTTATTTTCTCTCTCCTCTTGGATTGGCTCAAGCCGCGGCTCATCCCCTACCTTGCGATCGGCTCATCGTCCCGGCTCACAACTGGCGCCCATCGGCTTTTCCTCCAGTCTCCACCCCAAGGCCGCCCTCGGACGTCTTCCTCTCCACCCATCCACCGAGGAAGCATCAACAACCTTCTCCGAAGCCAATGTGGCCAACCACGACCCTGATCGAGGCTTGGATCGCCGAGATCCAACTCCGACGAACTCCCCTATTCCAGCCTCCTCCACTCCGCCTGTGAGGACCCGTTCCTCTAACCCGGTCCGATCGCGTTAGGTCGAGGGCTTGGCTTGGTTGGTTTTGGCCCGGTTGGCTGATATCGCTCAAATGTGTCACGCACAGCGGTCGCGGTGCAGTACAGCATAAGAGAGGTCGAACCCACAGAGAGACAAGTAAGAAAGATCCAGAAACACAGATAACAATATGTTGAAAACAATCAAGAGCGTAAAAGTTAAGGAAATAGATCGAAAATGTAATGATAAGATAAAGTTAACGAAAGAAATCAAGATTTGAATGAGGCTAGGCTTCAGGAATCACTTCACTCAGATTTAGGTTCTTCTCTTCTCAATGGTTCATATAATACTCAGTTAAGGGATTCACATCCCAATCACCTTAACCGGAAGATATGGAACTATAAACCTAACAAAATATATAAATGTCTCTTCCTACGACTGGTTCTTCCCTTTATAACTCTAACTTCATCCAACCCAAACCTAAGAATACACGATACCGGCTGTCAGTGCAGGCAACGCACAGCAAAAGTTGCCCCAACCTCACAATCAGCAATGCATAGCAGAGATTCCTCGGGATAGAGCCCCAACCTTGTCTTACCAGATCCCTAAGAATACACAATACCAGTTGTCACTACGGGCAATGCATAGCAAAGGTCTCGCAAGACTCGGTAGGAGAATCAAAAGAGAAGACTATGGGATTATAAGATCATGAAAGAAGCATGACTGGATTCATAATATTAATCATCCACATAGAAATCTATAATCTGAAAATAATATTTGAAGATCCAATACATAGAAAAGAGTTTAACAATGAAGATTAAAAACTATGAACCATTGTTGGAGAAGAAGCCCTAGTCCTCGCTAGATCATCCGTCCGCCATGCCCACAGATTACTCGGCCATGGATGGAGATTCCTTCATCTTCTTCCTTTGGAAAACGTCCAGAAAAGAGCCTCCAAAAACGTCCAAGAACCCCCTTTGATTAACCCTAAGTTTCCTATTTAAAGCCCCAAAGTCTCTCCATTCTCGGATTAGATCTAAACCGTTGATTTTCTTCACTAGGAAAGTAGGATCGATCGGACTATGGGTGTCGGATCGATCCGTTACGTAAAAATCTTTAATTTCTGGCTTCACCCGAGTCCGATCGATCGGGCTATAGGTGTCGGATCGATCGGACTCAGTAGGATGGATGGAGGGATCGATCGGACTGTGTACAACTAAAAAATATACGTTCTGTCAGGTTTCTGCATAGTCGGATCGATCGGACTTTATGTGAGGACCCGTACCTCCAACCCGGTCCGACCGCGTTAGGTCGAGGGGTTGGGTTTGTGGTTTGGCTCGGTTGGCCTTGGGATGCGATCGGTTGATCGCATCGCTGCTTTTGACCCCAGTGGTATTTTGGTAAATATGCTCCCTGGTGGTCAGTTTCACACCCGCGTTACACACATGACTTTTGATTGATGTATGTGTTTGATTAGAACCTTTAGGGCGCATCCGATCGGAAGATCGGAGCTCGATCGGGAGAGATCAAGTCGGATGGCTGTGATCGATTCCAGCTTTCTATTTAACCCTTCTTTTCTCTCTTTCCCTGGTTTTCTTCCTTCTTCACCTCTCGTTCTCTCTTCCTCTCTCTCTCCTTCGGCTGAACTAGGGTTTGGAAACTTGGGCTTCGGAGCGTGGATCTTGGCGGCTCAACTGGTTGGACGCGTGGAGGAGCTGCCCTATCTCATCAAGTAGGTGTTTCTACCTCGATCTTAGGATCGGGTTCTCCTAGGATAGGTTTAATGCCTTTTCGCTGTAGGAGTACTTGTTAGAATGCTATGTAGCTCATTGTGTATGTAATGTGAATGATTTGAAGTATTTCTATCTCGTGATTTCCGTATTCCAACGGCTGGTTTCCGTATTATCGCCGTTTTGTCAGTTTTCGTACATTTGGATTTAGATAGGAGATTTAACCGTCAAAAATGTGATTTCTTTATATCATTGGTTTCCCCATCGAGAATTACACTTGCTTGCAAAATCTCATTGTTTTTCAACTTGATTTGATCCTTGAGATCCAAGAAATTGGATTTCCGACACTGTTCTGATGAACTGTGCCTAAGGCTTGACGGTCGATCGGTGCATCGACCATCAAGTATTGATTTACATCTTTCGGGCCTGACGGTCGATCGTCGGATCGACCGTGACATCAACCGTGGCATCACGGTCGACCGTCGGATCGACTGTCGCATCGACCGTCGGGCTCTTTCGGGATTTTAGCCTCCCAGGGTCGATGCATGGATCGACCGCGGCATCTTCTCTTTTCGCCATTTACCTAACGGTCGACCGTCGGACCGACCGTCGCATCGACCGTCAGGCGCTGTTTGGTTTTGGGCTTCCCAGGGTCGATGAGTGGACCGACCGTCGCCCCTTTAGTTTTCTTCGCTTTGGTCTCACGGTCGATCGCCGGATCGACCGTGTCATCGTCCGTGGCCTCACGGTCGATCGCCGGATCGACCGTGACATCGTCCGCGGGCCCTTGAACTTGGTTTTCTGGCTTTTCTTGGATGGATTCGATTTGTGAGTAACATCTAAACATGTTGGGAAGTATGTAAGCGGATTTTATAGAGTTTTCAAAGGATTTCTATCGAGTTTGAGGATCGATTCGAGTAATTCCCTTTTTGGGCAAATCTATGGTTTTGATTGCATTTAATACATGTTGGATTGTAGTTAAATGTTTATTTGATTGCCTAACCAGTAGCTAGCTATGAATGTTAGCTAATGAGAAATTGTGGAACCTTAGCCTGTTGCCGGCGAGTGCCGAGGGCTATTGTATAACTGTGGCCAGTTACCTGCGGGGTAACTGTGGAACCTTAGTCTGTCAGGTGCAAGAGAGCACTGAAGACTATTCTATATCTGTATTCAAGGTTTGCTCAGATGTTTGTTGGGTTAGCATAGATATTCTGTATTTGAGGCCTTTGCTATGCTTACCCTTTTGGCTAGCTGTAAGCTATGCCTAGGCCTGTATAATTGATGACATCTTGTTGCATGCTTATATCTTGTTATCTGTGCCTGAGCATTGTATGCATATTGATTGCATTAGAAGCACTTGAGGTTAGGCGGGCGATGGGTTGATCGTCGATCCAAGGCTCTCGGGTAGCTCGGATCTAGCCTTAGGACCGCGGCTAGGTAGTCAGGATTAGGGTGTGATTGTGTGATCAGGTCTCTTGTGATTGAGGATTTGCGATAGTTGACTCTGATCATTGTTTGAGGTTTAGAGGTCGTGTTGTCTTCCAAGGCTAAGTGCTAAGGATGCAATCGATGTGTTCCCGACGTGGTCCCCAGGTAGTGGTATCCCTGCTGGGTAAGGGTGATCCTGCATGGTACTGTTCCCCTGTTAGTGCTTTGGGTGATCTTGGTAACATGTTCAAGAGAGAGGTTCATGACAGGAGCCCTTGGGACATCGATGGGTTATGGGACCCGTGGCATCCGTTAGACTTGAGCTAGGAGACAACACTGTTGTTGTTTTCCTCCCTTCAATGTGCCGTAGAGTAGAACCCTACTGAGCTTATCGCTCACTCCTACCCGGGCTACGTTTGCAGGTGCAGGCGCCAGTTCTTCTTCAGTAGAGCCGGCGGGATCAGCTTTTGGCGGCGCGGCTACATCCAGAGGTGCTTGAGATTGCTGGAGGATTATCTGTTGTACTTTGGCAGTTTTGTAAATCATGTACATATTTGAGGACTTTTGAGATTATTTGTATAATGTCTTTACTTGGAGGATTTTGTATCAAATCTTGTATCAGTACAACTTGATGTATATTTATGAATTGAATTTCTGTTTCACCTCTGGAATATAATTTACTTAAGTTTATCTAAAATTCCGCATTGTATCGCGCCACTTGGAGATGAATAGTGTAGGTTTCCCCTCACGCGCACGTCTTGGATGGGTTTTCTGGGTCGGGGTGTGACACTTTAGGTGTCGGATCGATCGGACTCAGTAGAATAGATGGAGGGATCGATCAGACTATGTACAGCTAAAAAATATACGATCTGTCAGGTTTCTGCATAGTCGGATCGATCGGACTCTAGGTGTTGGATCGATCGGACTTTCCAGCGTATTTACTGTTTTGTCATTCAGACTGCGCCATTGGTACTAAAATTGCCGTAACTTCATCTTGCAAACTCGGAATCACGAACTGTAAAATTCTCCATAATCTAGACTTCAACAGCTTTCCAACCATATATGGCACATCATCTGGTTCTTCATGAGCAGGTACAGTTTAATTTTTGAAGTTGATCCATATACTCTTTTCAGCTTCTTTTAGCCCCAATTTCCTGTATTTTCCAAACAACTATGTGAAGCATATAAAAGTATAAAAATAGTGCTAAAGAAGTTGATTAAGGGTGAAGATATAGCAATTGAGATGGTTATAAGGTTGTTCAGAGTGCACTTTCATGCACTCATCATTGGCCTCGGGTTGCGATCGGTTGATCGCATCGCTGTTTTTGGACCCCAAGGGCAATTTGGTAAATTGCGTCTTAGCGGTCGGTTTCACACCTGCGTAGTGCACACACAGCCTTGATTGATGTACGTGATTGAATAGATCCAGTAGGAGCGTTCGGGATCGACAGATCCGGACGAGATCACAATTTGGGGTCAAATTGGATTCAGTCCGATTAGCTGACTCGGCTAGACCAGCTCAACCACTTAAGTGGTTTAGTTTTCTCTCTCCCCTTTTTCCCTTTTCTCTTCCTTTATTTTTCTATTTCTTTTCTTTCCTTTCCTTTCCTCTTCCTTCACTGCCTTACCCGTGCACGACCCTTCTTCCCTTTCTTCCCCCGCGCCGGCTTATTCTCCCTCCGGCCATCTTCCTTGGTGACTTGGAGGCGGCGGCGAGGACCCCTCCTCCTTCTCCTTCCTCCCGATCTCTCCTCTCCTCTTCCCAGATCCCCTCCGGCTTCTCCCTCCTCTCCTCCACCTTCCCGTTGCGTTTGGAGGGAGGCGTCGGACGGCTCCCGGTGGTTCCCCGAAAAGCCAGAGGCGGCGGCGAGGCCCCCTCTCCCTTCTCCTTCCCTTTCTCTCTCCCGCGGATGTCCCTTCTCCGACGACGGCTGTGGATGTGGGAGGACCTCGAGCGGCTCTTCGGCGAACTGGAGACAGTGGCATCGACAAAGGACGGCGGATCAAGGGGGATTAGCGTGTGAAGGTAGGGTTTCTACCTTAATCCTTGGATTAGGCTAGATCTAGGGTTTGTTTGTTGGATCTGTGGTTTTGTTTGTATTAAATGATGCTTGTAGGCTTGATTAGCAACAGATTTAAGTTTGGGAGGATTGGATTTCGATTTATGCTGGATTTAAGCATGTTTTTCCCGGATTTTTTGCCGGTTCCCTGTGCTTCGAAGAACAGTCACGTTCAAGCTTGGTTTGTGAGCTGTGTGAGCATGATCTCGTGAACCTTTCAAGATGAAAGTTGTAGATCATCTAGTTCTCTTTCTATTGCCGCTGGTTTCGTGATTTTTGGATTTATATACGATTTTTGGTGAATTGTTTTCTAAACTGCTGCGAAACAAAGATTAAGAAATTGATTAGTAAAATCTGAGGAAATTAGACTTCAATTAGACCTAATTCTTGGTAAGCATCTTTCTAGAATGTTAATCTATTTCTTCCTATGTTTAATTTGAAATATGAAGTTGTTTGGATGTTGAATTGTAATGTTTTCGTCGCCTCTAATGGTGGTTTACTGTAGGAATCCGAGAATTAGCTTGTTAGTGGACTTCTATGTTCTGATTAGTCCCTTGATGCATGCTTAGTAATTGATTGAAGCTTCATGCAATTTGATATGGGTTTTATCCGGATTTTTGGAAGTTTTTCCCCGGATTTTACCGAAGCTCTGTTTTTCTACGCGCTGAGCTGTTCTAGCTCAGATATGGGCTCGTACGTGATTATCAAGATCAAAGTTGTAGATCATCGAATCTACTTTCAATTGACACTTATTTCATAATTTTCATATTTTCGTATGATTTATTATGAATTGTTCCATGATCTGCGACGAAACTGAATCTTTAATAAAAGCTTGGGTCTTTGGCCGAAAATGGAGTTTGTCTTGATCTATTTGCTTCGGTCTTCTCGTAGTAGATTGCTATTGCTAAGGTTGTTAGATATCATGTATATGAATTCTAGGGTAATTATGAAGGATTTATGCCGAGTTTTAAGCATGTGTAGCTCTAGATTTCAATCATGCAAATATTATCTTTTCTCGCAATTAATGTTAATCTTGTTAGATTTATGTGTGTATTTAATTGCGTAGACTAAATGGGCTGACAGTATGCCCTTTACCGCTTTGTGGTTGAACCAAGGGAGTCATGCCTTGAGATATTTAGATAACTGAACGGGCCGAAGGTGTGCCCTAGATTGTATACATTATATTTATTGTTGTTGTTGTTGTGATTGCGTGGCCGGGGTTGTGCCCCCGTTGTAGAAATTACGGTTGACAGCTGCGGATGCCGTCGTAATGCCGAAATTTCGATTGAATATGTTGTTGCTTGTTTACGGCCCGTTGGTTCCGTTATAATATTGGATTATTGTGGTTTAGACCTTTATCTGCTTTATGCATGTTTACCCCTTGGCGAGCCGTAGGCTATGCCTAGCCTTGTATTCTGTATGTCATACTGTTACAGGCTTATATTTCTGCATCTCTGTGCGCGTGAGCATTGCATGCATTTGCTTGCATTAGAAGCATTAAGGCTAGGTGGTAGGCGATGGATTCGATCGTTGATCCGGGGTTCTCGGGTAGCCCGGATCTAGCCCTAGGACCGGGGTTTGGGGTAGTCGAGGATTAGGACGTGATTGTCATCAATGATTATGTTTGATATTATTCGAGGATTATTAAGTAGTCGGACTGGAATAATGTTGTTGAGGTTTAGAGGTCATGTTGTTTTTCCAAGGCCAAGTGCTAAGGATGGATGTCGATGCGTTCCCTGACATGTGTGTCCCTGCGAGAGATGATATGACTGGGCAGGGTGGTACCTGGACGGGAGGCGACAGTCTTTGTTTCCTCTCATTTGTTCTTGGGTAAGGGTGATCCCGCATGATAATGTTCCCCTGTTGGTGCTTAGGGTGATCTTGGTAACATGTTCAAGAGAGAGGTTCATGACGGGAGCCCTTGGGGCATTGATAGGGTTATGAGACCCTTGGTATTCCTTAGACTTAGGTGGAGAGACAACACAGTTGTTGTTTTCCTCACTTCAGTGTGACGTAGAATAGCGTAGAACCTTACTGAGCAAGCTTTGTTGCTCACTCCTACCTGGGCTGCATCGGCGATGCAGGTCGATGCAGTCCTTTCCTTTCAGGTGATCTTCTGGGCGTTGGCGCGCCATTCTCGAGGTGATCGTGGACTTGGAGTTTCAAGGAGTACTTGACGATCCTGGAGTTTTCCCTTCTGTTTATAATTGTACATCTGCAGTTTGATTAAATGTATAATTTCCCTCTTCGAGTATTTGATTATATGTATTAATTTATGTGATGAGGGTTGGTGGAATTATTGTGTAAATAGATGTTGTACAAGAACCTGTGTCAGTAAGTGAGATGATAATAGTAGAATTGTATTAATATTGAATTTAGAATTGTTTTATTTATTGTATTAAATTTTTGGTGAAATTATAAACTGCACAGGGTTCAAATTGAAGAAATACAGGGGAAACTCTCACCGTTCGATTTTAGAAATGAGTTTAGGACCCTCACGTCCCGACACGGATGGGGTTTCTGGGTTGGGGTGTGACACCGCCACTTCTCGAGGATGATCTCACGATCAAACCTCACGAGAAAGTCCCAAAACCTTCATGAACCTTTCCCCTACGAGCTCGGAGACCGATGAAGCCTCGTTCACAGTGTCGGGACCTTCAAATCCGGCATGTTCGAAGCTCCATCTAGCGATCAGACTATACGGATGGAACCTCAGGTCCCTGCGAAGCTTCCTCTGCCGTTGCCTTCCGCTGACGACCTTGTTTCACCATTGATCCAGCTCCAGCTGCTTCTCAGCCGTCTGATCAAGACTGCAACTTGATCCAGTAGTCCGATCAACCTGATCTTCGATCCAGTGCTTCTAATCTTTGATCTGAACCTGTTCAAAGAGTCCCAAGTGATCAAGACCATCCATATCATGTCCGAGTGATCACGACGCACCCACAGCCGTTGATCAAGCATCCGAAGGTTGATATGAGCCATCAAAGAAGCTACCCTCATTATTCAGATGCTATCTTTAATCTAATCAGATCTTACTATGATGGTACCACCGGTTTCGCTTAACTGACCCAGGTGCTGATTGACACCGGAAGACCCAAGCATATCAGATAGGTTTGGACCAGAGTAAGAGTCAGTGCCGCTGAAGACTCAACTTGGTTCAAACAACTTCAAACCCCGAATAGTGCAGCAGAAGCAAGTCCCAACCGACTTCACTTCAGACTGGACCAAAGTCAGCTTGACTCAGTTACAAGCCAAGACCCTGATGTGTCACTAAGTATTCATAATTAAACCCCTTAAATTACCTTTTTTAGGCCTAGAGTGTTTGTATTTAATAGTTTGTTAATTGATTTTAGGTTTAATCATGATTTGAGAAAAAATACAAGATTTTCGGCTAACGATATGAATTTATGTGAAAAAGACTGCTTCGTTGACTGTTAGGAGAATATTCTCTATAAATTCTGTTTAATTCTAAATATTCTGAAACTTTATGAGGTGATAGAAGACTTCAAGTGCTACAACTGTAATGTTGGACACTTTGTGAGATTCTGAATGGCTTGATATCCGTTTTGAGGAATATAGAGATATACAGAAGCTGGAAAATTGTTCCATCAACGTTTAGAAGAATATTCGTCAAATATTCTATATAACTTTAACCATTATGAAATCTTCGGGATATGACAGAGGACTTCTGACTCTACAACGTCTGTGTTGGACAAGGTTTCAGATTCCGAACTAATTGGACCCAGTTACCCTCGGAGTAAGACTGCGAGATTAATTCAGGAAATCCGAGTTGTAATAGAATCCAACTCAACTCAAACTCTAATTTTGTGAGTTCTCATATAAATAGGGTTATTCAATCCGAATTTCTTATTTTTTTGAAAATCTTTGGAGGAGGAAGGAGAAGACGAACGAGGATGCGGATGGTGACAGCTTCCTATTCCAAGCCGATAACGTTCATCTAAAATATGAGTTGCTAATTATTGTACTTAAGATTATTCACGAAACCCTAGCATAGTTTTCTATGTTCTTTGGATTGAATCTTGTAATCTTCTAAAGACATGATTCTATGAATATGTTTTTCATTGCTAATAGAGTTGTAGAAACAGAGTTCCTTTGACGAATTTTCAGTCCTACATGATTTCTGTGATTGATTGTATAGATTCATAGAATGGTTTTCATGTGATTTATGATTTGCTTTTAAGATAGGCTATGCTATGCTAGGATAGGTTGTGCTAAGATCATTAGGAGTAGAATAAAGTAAGGTAATTGTAGTATCGAAGACAGCCTTTGCCAAGAAAGATAGGCTATGGTCATTAGGAACTTAGATATGATTTTAAGGATATATGTAAGCTTAAGAAGTTATGGATCCGTAATGTTCAGAGAAGAGAATAAGAGGATAACTAGAGAAGGGGCTACGCATATATAATAACATATAATAATGAAAAGCTAGATATATTGAATCATAGTAAACAAACTACTAACTTCGGAAAATCATAACTTTCAATTTAACCGTTTGATTAACATGAAACTTGATGTGTCTACTACTCAGTGGCATACCTCGAATCACATATCCAAAGATCAGAGTAATCTAATTACGAAAACCCATGTAATGTCATTAATTAAACTGACTGCACTGTTTTGCATAGCCTGGCTATTTAATTCACAATAAATCACACATAAATCCAAAAAATGTGAAACAAGCTGAAGTTAACCGTTAACTCAGAGATATATAACTTTCATGTTGAAGATCAATTAAGATCATGCAATTACAGCGCTGTAATCAAGCTCAAACATAGCTATTCTAATTAGAACAGAAATCCGGGAATGAATAAGGGAAAACTCACTTAAATCCGGTTTAAATCCTACCAAAAATCCAATCAAACATCAATCAGATATTAAGCATACCTAGGAGCACCATCTAGCATATATTGATTAACTAATTATGCAATAAACAACCAAGAACACTAAAACAAGCCTAAGAGTGAAGAATCCTACCAAACTACGCAAATCCTTGGTTAATCCTCTATTAATCCATGCAAGAAAGGCTTGGATCAACTCTTCCCCTTGATGGTGATGCCTCCAAGCCTCTGGATCAAGCTATATTCAAGAATTCTAACGATCGGTGGAGAGAGAAGAAGAAACAGAAAAATAGAGCCTTCTCAGACTCTTAAAGAGCCAGAGACCGATCGATCGTCCCCAGGCTGATCGATCGCCCCTTGATCGATTGATCGGTGAACGTCAGTTCAGTGGCCTTATCCGGACACGTCAACATCGGCACCCCTCAAAACCGATCGATCATCCCCAGGACCGATCGATCGCCCCTTGAACGATCGGTCATCGTCCCTGGGCTGACAGCTATCCCAAAAACCAGCTGCCTCGCCCGAGCCCGGATCTTCCGATCCCAAGCTCACCTTTGGTTCTAACAAACACATATATCATTCATAGGGATGTGTGTGCACTATGCGGGTGTGAAACTGACTACCAAGGTGTAATTTATCAATTGCCCTTGGGGTGCAAAAACAACAATGCGATCAGACAGATCGCGCTCGATGTGGAAACATGTCAACAGGGCACGGCCCGCGACCCACGTGATTGAGCCAGGTTAGAAGAACGTGACCTCACAAGACCTCTGTGTTTGATTATGTTGGTGGTAAATTTAATATGGTGGATATTTGTGATCCAGACGCAATCTGGATAATGGAATTTGATGACATCCTTAGGAAGCTGAACTACCCAACCTACAAGCATCTGTGGTACCTGGAACCTGCAGAAGAAGACATGTTTGATGATGTTACAAAGCAATGGGAGGAGGCTAATCTTACGAAGGATATGCTTAGGCCACTAGTGACTAACAAACATGTGCTAGACATGGGAATGTTGGGGCTCAAGGCTGGCTTGGTAGACATTTATGTTGAGCACAACATTGATGTACCATTAGAAGATAGAATAGGTTGGAATGCTGACAATGATGAAGATGAAGTGGAAGAGGTTGTAGTGCTTGCACATGGGGTGGCAGGTGAGCATGTGGTGGAATACGGTGATCCAATTAATCCTCAAGTTGGAAGGAGGGATGAAGCTGGGTTTGGGTCCACATGGCAGAATGTGGTGGACCAAGGTGATGTTGTGGTGGAATCATTTATCAATTCAAGTGGGGAGCAAGGAGGGATAGATGATATGGTCAGAAAGGGAAAACAAAGGGTTGTTGTTGCTATGAAGGCCGAAAAGGTAAAGGAGGATGTTGGTGTTGTAATTAGGGAGCCAGAAGTTGGTTACACGCCAGAGACAGATGTTGAGTAAGACAATGATTGGCTACCTGATGTTGATGACTCATACAGTGATGGAGATGATGATGACCTAATGTACGACCAGTTCACTGACGTAAGCTATGACAATTTTGATGGTGGTGATCACCAAGCAAGGAGAGTTGACCAAGAAGTAAGGGGAGGTGGCAAGCAAGCAAAGAAAAATGATGAGTACATGGATTAAGATGAGATGGTCAACCCTCATGACTCTTCAGATGATGAACCACATGAAACCTAGCAATAATATAGAGAGGGGGATGCAGACATGAATAGGGATGACATGGATTATTGTCCTTTCACTATTAGACTAAAGTTTGCATGCAATGATGATCTTAGGGCAGCCATTAAAGACTATTCTGTGAGTAGTGGGCATAACCTGAGGTTTATGAGGAGTGCAAGAGAGAGGATAACAATTAAATGTGAACGGGGGGACAACTGTCCATGGAAATTGCATGCATTACTCATGTAGAGAACAACTACATTCCAGATCAAGACATTGGTTGACAGACACACTTGTCCATGGCAATATACCAACACATTTGTGAAATCTTTGTGGCTAGCTAAGAAGTACAAAGAGTATTGGAAGGATGACCCTAAGATGAAGGCCAAAAACTTCATTAACAAGGTACTTGCTGATTGTTATGTGAAGATCAACAAGTTCCAGGCTTATAGAGCTAGGGATAGGGCCCTGTGATTGGTTAGAGGCAGTTATGGTGAGTAGTATAACAAAGTTAGGGACTACTCTATGGGAATTCTTAGAAGTAACCCTAGCGACACATGTAAATTGAAGACAGTAATAGAGCAAGATGGAAACTGCTACTTTGAGCGGTTTTACATTGTTCTGCATGCTTGAAAGCAAGGATTCAATTATGGTTGTAGGAGGATTATCATGTTGGATGGCTGTCATCTGAGCAGCCCATATGGGAGGCAACTGTTGGCAGCAGTGGGGAGGGATGCAAATGACCAGATGTTCCCTCTGGCTTATGCAGTGGTGGAGTTAAAGAACAAGGTTGTATGGGCTTGGTTTATGGAAATCATTGATGGAGATATAGGATTTCTACCAGGAATTAACCTGGTTATCAGTTCTGACGAGCAAAAGGTAAGGGTTAGATCTTTGAATGGTCTCAACGTGTTTATATTATGCTTATGATTTTCTTATCATTACATGTTGATTACCTTAATTATTGATATTGTGAGGACCTGTTCCTCTAACCTGGCGTGACCGCGTAGGTCAGAGGCCATGTCTTGTTGGTCTATTTTCTCATCGAGCGTAATCGGTTGATCACATTATAGATTTTTGAACCTCTAGGGAAATTTGGTAAATTACGTCTTGTCGATCGGTTTCACACCCGTGTAGTGCACACATGGCCTTATGAATGATGAATGTGTTTGTTAGAATCTTAGGCAAGCTTGGGATCGAAAGATCCGAGTTCGAACGCGAAGGCTTGTCTTTAGGACAACCTGTAGCCCAGGAGCGATGGTGTGCTGTCGCAGGCAACCAAAAATAAAAACAATGCTCTTAAAATAAATGTAGTAGTGCGAACAAGGATCGATCCCACGAGGAGTGTCTATCCTAAGTTTTGTGCTTTGTGAACAAAGATGGGGTTTTTTTAGTATAATGAAAACAAATAAGAAATAATCTAAATTGGAGAATTGAATTTAATCAACAGAACAAACCTTGGTCTATGTCAACATCCACCATCGAAATCTTTATAACTGATCATTGATGCTATTATATATCAATCCACACCTTCAATATTCACCGTTGGAATTATTTCCGTATCTCTCCTTATCGTAGTTAATTAGAAACAAGTGATCTAATTAACCCTAACTACTAAACAACCCAAGACAAGCGATGTAGATTTAATCCAGTAACAGCCTTAAGATTCATAGAGATTGATGAAGCTAAATAACACAAGCAAAAACGATTGCATTTAATTTAGTCGAACATTCTTCCTAAGATCTAACAATCTCTGAAACGCAATAAATCAATAGATCATAGTTGCTTCGAAGATTAGAGGGATCAAACAATTACGGATTTGATATCCAACCTAGCAGTATATTGCAATGAATAATAGACTAGTAGGCCTCCTAGCAATTAAGCAAGACAATCATGAATATAATCACAGAAAAACATTCAATACGCAAGACATAAATTGAACAATAAAAATAGATTAGATCTCACAGTTCATGGATTCCGAGGTTTCAGTTTCCTTGACCGAGTATCAAGAATTAGCCGCTCAGGGCCATGAAGAACAATCCTCAAAAGACAAAGCTATCCAAGAGAAAATCCCTAGAAATATAAAAGATCGATCTTTTCTTCCCAGATTTTGGATGCGCCCAGCCGATGATCGATCTTCTTATAGGAAAATGATCGATCTTCTCAATCATCGATTTTCTCATTTTTCTCAACTTCAAAGATGATCGATCTTCTTATAGGAAATGATTGATCATTTGTATCTTCAATTTCCTCCGTCGAACAAAGATTGATCTGCATATGGAAAGTGATTGATCCGGTTAAACATGGTTCTCTGTCATCTCTGGAGGCATAAATGATCGATCATTTATGGAAGAGATGATCGATCCCTTCAAGTCTTGCTCTCTGTTAACTCTGTCATAGCGGAAAGATCGATCATTTATGGAAGATGATTGATCATTTATTTTCTGCATATGTCTTCTGCTATTCTGCCCTGCGCTTGTGGTAGTAAAAGTACTGTAACTTTCTCTAGGAAGCTGCAAATCACGAACCGTAAAATTCTCCAAAAATTAGACTTCCAGAGATTTTCAATAATGTATGGAACATCATCTGGTTCTTCCTGAATAGGTATAGTTTAATCTTTGAAGCAGACCCATCAACTTTGCAATCTTCTTCGTACCTTCTGGCTTCGATTGCTTTGATACATTCAACCAGAATCTCTGAAAACTCAAAACATGAAGGTTGTAGAGCTCTTTCATATGTTTCCATAGTATCCTGGATCATCCCAATCAGAGCTTAGATGGAAAGGTTATGCTTAGATTATGAACTGCTGTCAAAACTGTCCAGAATTGTCCATTTGGCTTTGTTTCACACTTAAAGTCGTGGGGCTTGGGGAACAGGATGGTGGCCTTGGTCGGTGACGGGGACGGCTGGAGAGGATCGACGATGGTGAGGTCGGCGTTGGGTGCGAGCACGAGAGAGAAGAGAAGGGAGGAAGATGATGCTTTCATGGCAGGTAAAAAGGAGAGAGAGTGGTGATGTGGCGCTGACATGGTGGAGAGAGAAAGTGGCGTGGAGAGAGAGAAGGTGAAGGTAAAGGGAATACCGGTGGAGGTGTAGGTGGTTCCGGCTGTGGAGAAGATGACCGGCGGGGAAGAAGGTGGATCGGTGGACGTCGGTTGAAGAGAACTCTTTGGGGAAGAGATCTCAGCCTTTGTATAGTCCTCAATGGAGAACTAAGCCCTGTAATAATCATAGCTAGAGGATTAAGCCTTCTTAATGCTTGATGGAGGATCAAGCCATGATAATTACTCTATGAGAAGCTACTCCTAAACTACTCTCTATTTTATTCATCTACTCAACTCATCATTAATCATGGATACATCATACCTAGGTACTCAGGTCCTTTTATAGAGGTCTCGACTGAGTCCTAATCCAACTAGAAAACTTGCTTGCTTAATTAGCAAGTAATAAGACTTCCATACTCAAACTCAACTTATCACTCAAATATAACTCATAATTAATTCCTAACAATTTGTTGCTAATTAGGGAAGCAAATAACAATTAGGACTCAATTAAATATAAAAGACTAATGATAAATTCTAATTAAATACTCTAGTTTGAACTAGGGAAGTCCAAGCCAAATTAGGAAAGAGGCTAAACCCGTTTGGGTTCTCTTCTAGGCGCGGGTCCAGTTGATCGAGTCGGATCGAGATGTATCAGTGACGTGGAGTAGAACCCTACTGAGCTTTGTTACTCACTCCTACCCGGGCTACGTTTGCAGGTGCAGGCGCTAGCGCTTTCATACCTTCTAGCAGATCAGTTTTTGATGGCACAGTGACTTCAGAAGGCGCTCGAGGATCCTGAGGTACTGGCAACTCCTGCAGTTCCTTTTGTTATAGATTACTTTTGATATATGTATTAAATGTATAATTTCCCTCTTCGAGGATTAGATGTTTATAAATTTGTATTCAAGAAGAAAATTCTATAACTCTAAGGATTGTATAATTATGTAATCTTGCCTATTCTAATGTTAATCAGGAACTGTTATAGATAGTAGTTTATTAGAAATTATTATGCTCTGATATATTGTTCAAATTAGTTGTGATAATTGTAATATAAATGCACAACGGATGGATTGAGTAGATTTGGAACCCTTACGCCCTGGACCGGATGGGTTTTCTAGGTCGGGGTGTTACACGTCTTGCCCGTTTGCTTGGGCATAATAGGGGGTTGAATATACTATCTCGAAACCCCATTCTTCTTTAAACCTTTGCATTTCTTGCCCGTTGAAACTAGTAGCGCGATTGACCGTGATAGACTCAGGTATTCCCAAGCCGAAAATGATGTGTTCTCTAAAGAACTTGATTGTTACCGTGTGATTTACTTCCTTGACTTGGATTGCTTCGACCCATTTTGTGAAATAATTAGTGGCGGCGAGGATGTATCTATGCCGTTTGCTTCAGATCGGATCGATGGGACCCATAGCATCCATTGCCCATCCCTGAAATCGCCATAGTTTTATCACTGAGTATAGCTCGGATGTTGGGACTCTTGGTATTTTTCCATGTCTCTGGCACATTGTACATCCTTTTGCGTAATCTATGGCATTAGTGGTCATGTCTATCAAGTAGAACCCATGTCATTTAAGATGGTACGCCATTTTGACCCTAGCCTGATGGGATCCTCACACGCCGTCATGAACTTCCCCTAATGCCCGGAGAGCATCGTCCATGTTTTGGCATCGGAGAAGAGGACCTTTGAAAGATTTGCGGTATAGTTCACCTTCAAGTAAGAGATATTTGGATGCTCTCTGTCTTAGATCTTTTGCCCCCCGGGTCTGGGATGGATTTGTGAGATATTCAATGAATGCCTCTCTCCAGTCAGTCTCCGAAGTAAAGTTTGCTGACACTTCGGAGGGAGTTAGAGTAACTTTAGCTTCTCGACTTGATCCCAATTGAGCCATTGTGTTGGCTTCGATGTTCTCACCCCGTGTGACATGAGTCAAGTGAATAGTCCGAAGTGTGGCAATGCGATCCCAGACTTTGTTTACGAGGGGTTCAAGATCAGGGCTTGAGCACCGGTACTCTTCGAATAACTGCTTGATGATAAGTGGAGAATCACTAAGGATCTCGAGGTCAAGAATGTTCATATCCCGAGCAATATCTAAACCAAAAACCAGAGCCTGATATTTGGTTGTGTTATTCAAGCATTTGGGGCTAAGTCGTGTTGAGAAGGCGTGTTTACCTCCTTGCGAGGACACAAGGAGGACTCCGACTCTGGCTGGCTACGATGTACTGGACCTATCAAAGTATAAATGATGTGTTAAGAATGTGTCGTTAAAACATTGCAAACTCAATTAAATATTAAATTTATAATCCTTATTCAATCACTACAATACTAGGTAGGATAGCGGTGAAGTTGGGAGTCGATCCACAAGAAAAACGTTGGAAACTGAAATCAATTCTTGAAACCCTAAAGCTAAGGAAAAGAATCAAAGATAGAATAAAGTTATCTAAACTAATAGAAAAGAAATAAAAGGTTGATCAATTTGAATCAATGAAGTAGTTACTTAGGAATTACTCAATCCTACTCAATCCGCCCTGATTTCATTATTAGTCTTCTCTAGTTATCATATTGTTCCCTTCTCTCAACATTATGGATCATATGGATACAAGCTGATATGAATCCCTAAAAGAAAGTTAATGTTCCCAACGACAAAACCTATCTTTGCTTGGCATAGATTATCTTTGGTCCTACGATTACCTTAAATTATACTACTCCTAATGACCTAACAAAGGTAATTTAAGGGGTTTAATTACTAATATTTAGTGACTTATCAATAACTTCCATGGAGTGACTTTAATCAGGTCCATCTCCAATTCTGACTTTGGGGTTGAGAAATCGCGTCCTTGGCAATGGTCAACCAGGATATCAGCCAAGACTTGTCCTTTCATCGCCTTGGGAGGTATATAAACCAAGTTAAACTGAATTACGAATTAGCTCCATTTGCTAACTCGTCCTCTTAGGAGAGTATCCGAAAGCATATACTTAATCATAACAGCTTTTCTGAATACATGGATGCTTTGTGTGATTAAATAATGTCTGAGCTTGCATGCTACAAAGTATAGTGCTAGGCAATACTTCTCAGCAAGTGGATACCTTGTCTTGGCGTCGATGAGAACTCGACTTAGATAAAAGATAGCTCTTTCTTGACCCTCTTTGTTTTCTTGGGCTAATATGCAACCGACTGAATCATGTGTCGTCACAACATAAAGCTTTAGAGGTGCTCCAGTCCGAGGCTGTACAAGTATCAGAGGCTTTGCGAGATATCGTTTGATCTCATTGAATGCTTCTTGATGTTTATCAATCCAATTAAATTTTTGGTCATGTCGTAGTTTTAACAGGTTGGAGAAATCTTTTGTCTTTCCTGCAGCGTTTGAATTGAGGCGTCGCAAGAAGTTGAGATGTCCAAGGAAACTCTGGAGTTCCTCCTTGCTCTTGGGTGGTTAGGTTTCAATGATGGCCTTTGCTTTTTTTTAGCTGATCTCAATACCTCTACTATGTATGAGGAAACCAAGGAAATTTCCCGCTGTTACTCCGAAAGCGCACATTAGGGGATTCAATTTTAACTGGCCAATTCTCTTTCTCTGAAATGCGACTCGGAGTGCCTCGAGATGGTCTTCGCATCGCCTTGGTTTGACTAAGATATCGTTACAGCAAGGGATTTTCTTACCAAGTCATGGAAGATAGCATTCATTGCCCTTTGGTATGTAGCACCGGCATTCAGTATATACTCGAAGGTTCTTGTGAGGACCTATCCCTCCATTCTTGGATAGACCGTCTGGGTCGGGCTCGTGGCTAGTTGCGGACCACAAGGGCAATTTGATAAATTACGCATTGTCAGTTTGTTTCACCCCCGTGAATGCACACACTGACCTTATTTATGTTAGTGTTTGTTTAAAATGGTTAGATGGACCCGGGATAGGAAGATCTAGGCATGGGCTTGTGTTTTAGCCCAAGTTTGGCTTTCTTGGCAAAGGGGATCGATCTTCCTTGCTAGGAGATCAATCTTTCTTGCTAAGAAGATCGATCTTCTTTGAGAAGAAGATCGATCTTTTTATGCCAGAAAGTCGAGGCAGTTGAGCTTGGAGAGGACGGCCGTCGTGGCCATCGCTCTCCGCTGTCAGAGGGAGAGAGGACTGCCTCTCCTCTCCTCCCCTCCCCCTTTTCCCCTCCTTCCCCGGCCTTCCCCCCCACTCTTCTTCCTCTTCTCTTCCTCTTCTCTTTCCCCTCCTTCCTTCCTTCTTCTTCTTCCCGCAGGCTCTGTTTCCCCTGTTCTGGCAGCCCCTTCTTCTCCTCCTTTCTCCCTCCTCCGGCCACCCCACCATTTTGGGAGCTTGAAGGCTCGTTGGATCCGTTGCGGTGTGAGGAAGATCTCTGGCGTGGTTTAGTTGCTTGGTTAGCGGCCGTTTAGTGGGGAATTAGCCGAGGATTAGCGTTTCTGGTAGGTTTCTACCTACCTGAGTTAGTTTAATGGGTTTCTCTTAATCTAGCCGTTAGATCTTGCTGTATTTGTGTTATTGGATGCATATTGCTTAGTCTAATTTCTGGTTTAAGTTTCATGAACTTTGGTTGAGATTTTAGTAGGATTTATGCATGTTTTATCTCAGATTTTCCGGTTTCTGCTGTTCTTGAAGAACAGCCGGTTTGCGGCGTGTTTTGCGATTGGTACGTGTATGTTCTTGGGTTGTGATGAGAATAAGAGTTGTAGATCTTTGAGTCTACTCTCAGACCCAACTGAGGTCATAATTTTCTGATTTTCCTAGAATTTGTTATGGATTTCTCACTGGTGGGCTGCGTTGCAGCAAGCAATGGTAAGTTAGTTTTGATTAGCGGTTTTGATTAGTGTTTTCCCGTTAATCCAGCCGTTGGATGTTTCTAGATTTTGGATATGTTGATTCCAGCATGTTGATTCCAGAACTTTTGGTGTTTTATATAATATTATATGTTCGAAACATATGATATTATATTTTTACTGTTCATCGAGGTACCGTCGTAATGGTGGGACCCGCTGTGGATCGGCTTTCAACGGTTGGTAGTACCGCTGCAGCGATTCAGTTGGACTTGTATGTTTCCTTATCATACTGTTGCATGCCTATTTTCTCTTGCTTGTGTATGTTCATAGCATGCATTCTCTGTGGTGCATTAGTTGCATGGTTAGGGTGTGGGTTATCTGTGGGTCGCCTTCCCGAGGTTGGAAGCTTGGATTTAGCACTAGGACCGGGGTTGGGTAGCTTGGTCCAGGTTTGAATTGTGGTGTCCAGTCAAACTTGATGATAGGCTTAGATGACTGGTACACATGTTGCTTGATGATTATAGAGGTCGTGTCGGTCTTGAGTCGGATGCTGAGGTGTCACCGGTGTCCCACTATGTTGACCCTTGAGTATAGAGGTTGCCTACTCAGCGGTGCCTTTTCCCGCCTGTAGTGCCATTCCCTGCTTGTGGGCCAACAATGTTGTTTCCTGCTTCTGAGTGTGACCTGACATGTGACCAGCTCGGCTAGAAGACCATGATCGTGGGCCTCAGGGACACGCGGTGGGGTTATGGGGCCCCTGTGTACACCCAGGTCTTACTTGAGGGTGACACTCTTGTGTTCCCCATCCTTCTGTGTGTCGTAGTGTAGAACCCTACTGGGCTTTATGCTCACCCCTACCCGAGCTATGTTTTACAGGTGCAGGCGCCAGCTCTTCTTCAGTAGCCCCTACTGGGAAGGTGTTTGGTGGCTCGGCGGCGTCTGGCGGTGTCTGAGGATCCGTGATCACTTTCTACACTTTTTGTTATAGTTAGCCTCCTACGGGAGTATGATGTATAAACTATTGTAAACCCTTTGAGGTTTTGGAATATTATATTATTTATGTTGAGGTTTGAAATTATTGTATTATTCAGGGGTGCTTATGAACTGTTTAGTGAAACCAGTAAGTTAGAGGGAACCCCTCGCCATTATTATTCAGGGGTTCACGTCGCCCGGCCCGGTTGGGCTTTCGCAGGTCGGGGCGCGATAGCTTGGTATCAGAGCATAGGTTGTAGATCCCATGGTTAGGATCAGGATTCGGTTGAGATTGAGCGTGGAATGGGTTAGTTCTTTGTCTAGAACATCCGTGCAATCTCCTTGTGATGTGTTTGCAGTTTCTGACGAGTGAACTCTCGTTTGTCGTTGGTGATTGCGCAGATGTCGGGAGCTCGAGGCCGACTTACGGTTGTTGGTCGAGGTGGGGCACGAGCTGGTCGACCCGCTCGACCAGACATGGTAGCACCTGTCCGGGCGGTCAGAGCTTGATAGACTAAGCCATCACCAGCGACGGTTTCGGTCGCACGAGAGGAGACCCTTCTCGCCGAGGAGAGGGTTCTCGCTCCGGTCGACGGGCGGGCCACGGCAGCGGTCATGATGGACTTCCAGCCGCTGAACCCGCCTAGGTTCAGCGGTGAGACTGGAGATCCGACCACTGCAGACGGCTGGCTTTGAGGAGTCACGCGCGTTCTCGACGCTCTCTTCGTCGAGGTTGACTAGATCGGAGTCACCCTCACGGCATTCCAGTTCGATGGAGACGCTCTTGACTGGTGGTGCACCGCCCAGCACACCAGTGGCGGATAGGAGCCAACATGGGAGGAGTTCAGAGTGTTGTTCTTGGACGCGTACTTCTCGGAGAGTACGCGTGACGCTCTGTCTCGCGAGTACCAGTCCCTTCTGCAAGGTACTCGCTCGGTGCAGAAGTATGCCACCCGGTTCACGCACTTGGTCTGTTTTGTGGGGGCAGTGGCAGCAGATCCAGTAGCCAAAGCATGGCAGTTTGAGTGGGGTCT
Organism: Narthecium ossifragum; assembly: GCA_963920575.1. Lineage (NCBI taxonomy): Eukaryota > Viridiplantae > Streptophyta > Magnoliopsida > Dioscoreales > Nartheciaceae > Narthecium > Narthecium ossifragum. Next base: position 7,093,347 of record OY986975.1, on the reverse strand, counting down.
TCTTCCAGAGATCAGGCACCAGACGTGTTCCCACCGCTTCCAGACGCACTCAGCAGTTCTGAACTGCACCTTAGTTGTTGAGGCGCAATTGCAGGACGAGAGACGCCGGGCAGTTCCACCGGTAGTCTCTACCAGCTCACAGCAGCAGAGGCCCCAGTTCAGAGGGGGATTCGGCAGAGGCCCCAGTTCAGAGGGGGATTCGGCAGAGGCCAGCAGCGGCATCAGTGACACTTCCAGCAGCAGTCACAACGCCCACAGCAAATCCAGCCACAGTTGCCGAGTGCAGCAGGCCAGTTTCACCCGACAGCCGGGCCGTCTAGGCAGGCTCCGTCAGGGGGAGGCCAGGGTCAGCAGCCTGGTGGCGCGCCAGTCACGTGTTTCCAGTGCGGGCAGCTGGGACACTTTTGTAGAGACTGTCACCTGCGAGGAGCGCGGGGCGCTGAGCCGCAGGGCAGCAGAGGCGGAGGGTCCAGTGCTTGGCAGGGGAGCAGTGGTGGGCGCGGATCAGGGGCCGGACCGAGCCGCTCCAGAGGTGGAGGCGGCCAGCGAGGGTGTGTGTTTGCCCTTCCGGAGCGTGAGCAGCCGGACACCGTTCAGTTGTACCAGCTGCCACAGCAGTTCCAGCAGACAGCGGGAGAGCCATCCGTACTCAGAGGTATCTTTCAGCTTTCTACTCAGAGGTATCTTACAGCGGGAGAGCCATCCGTACTGATAGACTCTGGGGCGTCTCATTCCTATGTTGGTAGCATGTGTGTGGCATCGCTAGGATTAGAGACGAGTTGGCTCGAGATGTCACAGTCTGTAGACTCACCGATCGACGGAGCGGTCAGGGTGGACCGGGTCTGCCGATCTTGTTCCTTGGAGGTTGGAGGCCTCTGTGTCTGTTTAGACCTGCGGGTACTAGACATGACAAGCTTCGATGTGATACTCGGTATGGACTGGTTGGTAGCATATCGAGCTATCATCGACTGTGGTCGCCGAAGGGTGGTCGCTTGGACACCCGACGGGACACAGTTTGTGCTGTTAGGGGATCGGTTCTCAGCCGATTCCTTTGCTTGTGGTGTGGGGAGGCGTGAAAGCGAGCTTTCAGCCTTGCTGGCCAGCCTGTCCCTGTTTGGGTCAGAGGGAGTGCAGCAGAGCAGTTTCCCCAGGAGCATGTGCGACTACACCGACGTGTTTTGATGTGCTGTCGCAGGCACTCAAAAATAAAACCAATACTCTTTAAGATAAATGTAGTAGTGCGAGTACGAGTCGATCCCACGAAGAGTGTTTAGCCTAGTTTTGTGCTGAGTGAACAAAGATGGGGGCTTTTAAACGTGAGGAAAACAGTAAAGAAATATTTTAAAGTGAAGAATTGAATTAAATCAAGAGAACAAACCTTGGTCTGAGTCAACATCCACCATCGGAATCCAACAACTGATCATCGATGCAAGTATCAATCAATTCATACCATGAATATTCACCGTTCGAATTAAATTCGAATCTCTCTTCAATCATAGTTAATTAGAAACAAGTGATCCAATTAACCCTAACTACTAAACAACCTAAGACACGCACTGTAGATTTAATCTAATAGCAGCGTTAAGAATAGGGAGATCGATGAAGCTAAACAACACAAGCACAAGCGGTTGCATTTAATCTAGTCGAATATTCTTCCTAAGACCTAACAATCTCTGAAACGCAGTAGATTATTAAACCCTAGTTGCTTCGCAGATTAGAGGGATCAAACAATTCCGGATTTGATATCAAACCTAGCAGTAGATCACCATGAATAATAAACTAGTAGGCCTTCTAGCAATTAGACAAGATAATCATGAAGATTTAATCTCAGAAGAACATCCAATACTCATGTATAAACTGAACAATAAAAATAAATTAGATCTCACAGTTTCATTGATTCCGAGGTTTCAGTCTCCTCGACCAAGGATCAAGGTTTAGCCACGCAAGGCCATTAACAACAATCCTCAAAAGACTCCAATAAGTAAGAGAAAATCTAGGAAAAATATAAAAGAGTAGAAAATAGCAGCCAAAAGTCTCCAGAAAATGTCCCCCAAAAAGATCCCCTTTGATAACCCTAAGTATCCTATTTATAGGCCTAAACTCGGGTTAGATCCGGCTCATTATACGCTCCCTGCTAATCTGGCGGTCGACTGTGAGATCTCACGGTCAACCGTCAACTGTACAAAACTAGTGAATGCCCGTGCCTACGATACGGATATTTAAGGTTTCTTTCAGAAAATTTCGGCAAAATCTACCCTGTACCGTGAGTTAAATGAAACAATCCTACAACATTCTAAATAATTTGTGGTTCAACTGGAGAGCACTGAATCAGAATAATACTAAATAATCTTCGCAACTGATGTCTAGTGTTCATAATTGAAGCCTCTTCAAGACACTGTATCCATTCACCGTCACGAAATCATCAATTTTATCTCTATTCTTTTTAAGTTGATTGTTTATATTTTCTTAATTTGTGGATTTAAAGAGGGAAGACCGGGGATTTTAGAACTTTTCCTTTCGCCGGGTATTCATCTTTGAATCTGTTTCTAATATCTGTATTTTTATGACACTTTGCAGTTTTTACTATTTTAGCTCCTATTTCAATGATACAACAAATGTACATAACTTGCTTCAAATGCCAAATGTAATAATCATCTTAAATTTATTTCATCTATGCATTGTTGTGTAAGTGGTTCAGTATTGGTGCAGACTGACTACACTTTCCCTTCATTGGTGTAGTTTTGCAACTTCCCTTCATAGCCATTGGCACCGGGCCTCGAACAAAGTTAAAGCTCAAATTTTAGTTTTTGTGTCGATGTAGCATTTAGTTTTAGTCTAATGAAATCTCTTCGTATTTTGCTGCCACTTGGATTAACCTTAATTCTGAGCTTTCTTTGATGGAATTGGTATGACTTGGGCATAACTGCCTATAGACTATACAATTTAATCAACTTTGTTGCTATAAATCAATTTTTTAAGTCTCTTTGTTGGTGTGTTGGAAATTTGTAGCACCTTGAACGAAAAATCTTATGCAACTCCCCTTGCCAAGTTGAAATTGTAGGTAAAGGTTCTTGCAACTTAAATGGCTGAAGGTGACTCTTAAATGTTTTTTCAATTAAACCACGCAAACATAAGAAAAGGAGCAAACTTTAACATACCAACTAATAAAAGAATTGGTGAATTCAAAATGAACAAAATAAACTTCCGATAGTAGTTAGTTGAGAACAAAGGTAGTAATATTGTATTCATTAATTCCTTTGTTTTTCAAAAAAATTCGACAGAACCTCCCGGCTACAAAGATTTAAATGAGACAATTCTACAACAAAAATCAAATACAAAAATTAATTCACAGTTAAAAGGGGCGAACATTGTCCCCGGGGCAAACATTGTCCCCACAAACCCCACAAACCACGCAAAAATAAAAACATACAACTAAATGATACTGCACTTGCTAATAACACACCTACCATACACCATCTCAAGGAAAGAAAATTTACACATTGAAGCCAATTGAGAAAATACAGGTTACCTACATTTACACACCCTCATAAGAGATATTACCAGCATTAAGGTGACAACTCAGCTGAAACATACACATTTCGACTCAAAATCTGAGAGAGAAAAAAAACAAAAGAAAAAGAAATCAGTTACTTAAAGAGTGGTTGATGCATGTTGAGAAATCAGTTACTTGCTTGAGGGCAGCAAGAAGGCTACTACTAAGTGTTAGAAAGTGAATCAACAAAATCAATAATTAATAGCAGCATGATCCACCAGCAAACCCATTGGCCCCCACAACAATGGAGTGTTAGAAACTGCAAGAAAAGAATTGCTATCCTATAGAATAAGAGTCTGCCACATCACAAAGAATTGCTATATTATTTGAAGTTAGCATATTCGAAACATATGGTTAGGTAAATTTCGAGATCTGTCATGTTTTTCTTGAATCATGTATTCATGGATTGTGAATCTATGATTGCTAGTAGTGGATTCTACTACTTAGTCCTTAATTTTTTCGAACATATAGGTTTTAGTAACTGCTTGTTAAGAATCCAATTGCAGATAACTGATGATCTAAAGAGGTGAATTCCTTAACTAAAAAAAAATTAACCAATTGGCAAAACCAATATCAAATACATACTAAACTTAACAAACCAATTAGCATGGATTTAGAAATCAAGCATAATATAAAAACACATCATAAAAACGATCAAAGATAGTTCAACTATAACCTTTTAGATAGTTAAACCAAGTAATAAACCTAGCTATTGCACCCATTCACAGTAGCAACTGCACACATATGGGAAAACCAAGCTATTGCAACCATTCATTTTATTGCGCTCTTCCAATCCGTCAAGATGTCCTTGCTAGTAAAAATGCATGATCAAAATATGCAAACCAAATGCACTTTCACTTTGAGAAAGTTCACATGCAAGAGAAATTATAACATGGTCTTGATTATTTGGGCAGTAGTAACAAACATATCATACAGAAAAAGTTAAAATTTCACAAAATCTAAGTACCATGCTCTATTTCAAAACATGACTAAATCTGCAAGGCATAATAAAGGGCAGGGAACAAAATATATTATCATCGTAAAACCATAAACTGGAACTCACAGCAGAAAAGGAAGTGGAGAAAATCACATAGCGTACCTCTGAAAACAGGGAGCCAAAACCAGGGAGTGGAAATCTGGATGAAGAGATCGAGGCAAAACCAGGGAGTGTTTATTCACTTTAATTATCTTCCTTTTAGGGGTCTAAATATTGGTTATTATCCTGACAATTTGCTGATGGATGTCAACCTTATTAACTCTTTCTTCATGGAGAGTGTTGTTGTAGTTATCCTGTGATCAGATAATTTACGTCCTTGTTACACCAATCTCGGTGTACATGTTGAGGTTGAAGAAATTAGGGTGATCATAGTTGATTTTATTATAAGGGACCATGTTTTACATTATTAATAATAAAGAAGAACAACACAGAAGTTAAGTAGCTGATACACTATAAAACAGCAGAAGTAAAAGCAGCCTAGCCATCACTGTTTCTTTGATTTTAGCTCCAGCACTTGCACTTGCATTACATGGCTCATTTATATTAGTATTTTGCTCCAGCATTCCTTCGCAGCCGTTGCAAATATAGAGGAAGGAATCAAGAATAAAAAAGGTAGAATTAAACTACACACGCAAAGAAGAGTAAGAAAGGATGAATTAAAGAAACAGGTGTTGCACTATGAGAATGAAATGAATTTATCTATCGCAAAATTGTCAAACAAAATGGAAGTACCATGCTCTATTTCAAAACATGCCCAAACTGAATGAGTAATAGTAAAGGGCAGGGAGCAAAAGAGAAGTGAAACATTACCGAAAATATTCAGACCATGCACAACTACTAAATATGAATAGCTCAGTAACAGTCAAGAAAGAAGTTTGCTTTTCCCGTGCTCTATGAAACAGAGTAGAAGATAAACGAAACACAGTCAAATGAGACATTTTCTATGGCATCCAATCTTCATAAAAACCTCCTAAACAAACCCAATAACATGAAACCTTTGTATGATTTGTACCTTTGTGGGATGTACTTGAGATAGCTCCAAACAATCTCTCCTCCCATGGAAAACCCAATAACATGAAACCTGGATCCCAGATTGAACATATCAGCAAGTTCTTCAATATCCAGAGCTGTGCTTTTTGCCATCATTTTTGGGTTTGGATAACTAACTCTCTCCATACCCAGCCCTATCAAATGATAGCATATAAATCCCTAACTCTTCAGACAATTCCTGTAATTCAAAAATCATAAGCTAAAGTTAAAACTGAATCCATGCATAGCAGCTGCTATATCCATGCAGATCAGAAGTGATGGATAGGAAGTGATATTGATGCAACATGAATCAATTATGCTAGAGGTAGATGCAACATAAACCAAGGTAATTCTTTTAAGTGCAGAATTTAATCATCTCAGATCTATAACATAGAAATGGAACCTGCATGGTTCACCTTATCTTTCTCGTGCCTCTCCTCCCGTCGGCATTTACTTCCAGTCGGGATGGCTTTGGCGTTCTCTATCAAAATGCCATGTTCTATGATGGATTTTAAACTGAAAATAAACTTGAAACCCATCAATGAAGAACCTATTTTCAAGGAAATTATCAATATGGGTAGGAAAAAGAAATCTCTAGGAAAAATTGAAGAACTTTTCATATAAACAAAGTTTCGAACAGGTTATGGGTGTGTAAACCAACCAAACCCTTACCTCTAACAATGGCTCTCCCGAAGCTTGAACTCGTGGCCAAAAACCACCAGAGGTGTATGCGGGAGCAGTGACACCAGAGGGTATAATGAAAGTTTCTCTACATGGATACCATCACTTGTATTAAAGAGCGTGATCCGCCACTCCAGCGTCCCGAGCACCAGCAGCTCCATGCGCTTCATCGTCTGCGCGTCGAAGATGAAGGCCTCCTCCTCCCTTTCTTCCATCGATCGAAATTTTCACTTTTAGACTTCACAATCAATCACGATAGGCATTTTGAGAAAGAGAGATCGATTGGAGGGGAAATAGAAGAGGAGAAATAAGGATCTAGAAGTCGGAAACGGAGAAGGGAGGCACCTCAAGAATGTTCTGCGCAGCGGCGGTGCGGTTATGGAGGGCGGTCCTCTGCAGCCGTCGGGCTCAAAGACGGAGCACCCCTCCTTTTCCAACAACCTCTGGAACTTCTCCAGATCCCCGTACGACGCCGTCGTGTACACGTCGTTCTTCAGCGCCTCCTCCGCCACAGCGCCGCCGACCACAACGCTAACGCCAACCGCAGAGAGGTCGATGATGATGCGAGAGGGAGGAGAGGGAGGAGAGGGAGGAGAGGGGGGTGGTCGCCGGGGTTGAGGGAGACACCGGAAGAGAGAGGGGTGGGTTTGGGGTTTTGAATCGGGGGAGAGGGAGGAGAGGAAGGAGAGGAAGGAGAGGGGAGCAGCAGTGTGGTTATTGAGTGCGGGACTTCTTGCTGGGAATAAAATTAGAGGAGCGGAGGAGAGAGAGAGGAGAGAGGGAGCTCAGAATGACGTTCCAGTGAGAGTTTGGCGGCGAAACAGAGTGGGAGGGAGTGAGAGATCTAGGGAAGAGGGAGAGTGACCCGGAAAGAGGAAGAGCGATTGAAGTAATTTACCTGGGCGTCGTGCTGGGTTCAGGCGGTTGGCAAGGTTAGAGGAGCGGAGGAAAGAGAGATGAGAGAGGGAGCTCCTCTCGGGTTGGTCCTGGTTGACGGCGTGGGGCGAGGTCTTGTAAAGGGAATAGAGAGGGTGGCCGATGGCGTGGGGCGAGGTCGGTGGCGTGGGCGAGGTCGGTGGCGTTGGCGAGATGTGGCCGACGGCGTGGGGCGAGGCCGACGCCGGTTGGGCGTGGATCGCGTGGCCGACGCCGTGGGGTGACGGCGTTGGGTGTGGCCGACGCCGTGGGATGATGGCGTGGGTCGTGGATCGCGTGGCCAACGCCGTGGGGAGACAGCGTTGGGCGTGGCCGACGGGCCGACGGCGTGGGGCGACGTCGGAACAGAGAGGGAGAGAGGAGGATGGGGGAGGGGGGATAGAGGATGGAGGATATGAGAGATGAGTAGGGAGGGGATGGCTGGTTCTTCAGTCACATCCCCGCGGGGCCGCGTCCCTCTCTCTCTTTGATGTTTAAGTTAAAAGTAGCTTCGGGGGTAGATGATAGTTTGGGCGGGAGATATTGGTGGGAATGAAATTTTGGGTGGGGATCTTAAAGTTGATGATGAAATCTGGATCGTTGGATGTGTTTGGAGATAAATCTGGACCGCTCTTTATGTCTTATAGTTAAGACATTTCAAAAACCACTCTTCCTTATATAATAGATAATTTGGAAGCGCGACGGTCGATCTTCGCATCGACCCTGAGAAGTATTTTCTTTAACAGAAGCTGACGGTCGATGCCACGGATGATGCCACGGTCGACCGTGGGAATTTTTGCATGTGACGGTCGATGCGACGGTCGTTCGGGGAAATTTTTGAGCGCGACGGTCGACCGTGAGATCTGGCGGTCGACCGTCACTATTCATTCAGCACTGCGCACTTGTACGAAAAACAATGTAACTTCCTCTATGAAGCTCCAAATCACGAACCGTAAAATTCTCCAAAAACTAGACTTCAAGAGCTTTCCAACCATATATGGCGCATCATCGGGTTCTTCATGAGAAGGTACAGATTAATTTTTAAAGTTGATCCATGCATTCTTTTCAACTTCTTTTCGATTTAAGGACTTCAATTGCATCCTAAACCCAAATATCAGAATAATGAGTGTATTTAGGAACTAAATAAGCACATGAGACTAAGTATTAAAGGATAAAAATATAACATTATGCATCATCATCAAATTCCCTCACACTTAGCTTTTGCTCGTCCTCGGGCAAAACTAAAATTCACTCTACTCAAGATATCAAGGTTGCAACGCCATCAACAAAAAAAACAATCATGCTCTTCACAACTCATAACATATCATGAACAAACATTTTTAGACAACTTAAAAAAAAATCAATCAGTAAGCATTTCCACTTGAATATGGAGCATACTAAATCAGTAGATCCTCACGGAAATAAACACTCGACTCTCATGTGTTTGAAGGGTATGTATTTCACTCAAATTCATTCCAATGAAAGTGATCTACCATAGGCTTGCATATCTTCTCATTCTCCACCACTAAAATCACATGCATAACACAAATCATAAGGACTTCAAAAGGTTGTAATGGGGTCCAGGATTAAGGTGGGAAATATTTGGGAATGTAGCTCAAAAGCCAATGGAACGAATGGAGCAAGAATGCATTAATAAGACATATACAACCAATCACTCCATTCAGCAACTTCTTCAATTTGGCTTCCACATACTCAAACCTTATAACATTACCACATTGGCAAAGAGATTGTTCAAAGGAATACTTTTTGACCGAAATAGTGAACAATCTTTTGCAAGAACTTCCAACTTTTGTAGAAGTCATACAGAACTATTGGGAGGATTCATAAACACATATTGTAACATGAAAAACAGTTTCCTCCTTCACTTTTTTTTTTTTCTTTCTTTTCCTTTGTTTTTCATTTTTTTTTTCAGAAACAACATACTCACGAATTAAGTATGAAAAATATACTCCACTTCACCAATCATAACCATACCACTATTCCAAACACCCCCACACTTGAACTTTCACACCCATATATGTCATAATGATGATCAATGCTCCACTAGTTTTATGGCTTGGGTAACGGAAATATTTTTCAGGTTTAAGGCTTGTAATGTGGGTTAACAATGAAGTCAATAAAGCTCAAAGGGGTGTAGCAAAAGGAAAAATTAATTACAAGGTAGGCTATTTGGCTTATGTAGCTTACAACAAAGATGGCCTTAATCATGTTCATGTATACATGTGTCAATGTGACCTCAAATAGAATCAAAGCAAGTTTTTGAGAAACAAATCCATGGAAGAATATCTCTCATGAAAGAAATTAGTGAGACTGATATAAATGTGTCAGTCTAAAGGCTCAAAATCTCACCAGCTTTTGTCTACTCATTTAGTAACTACCATCTCAAGGAAAATAACTCAACTAATTAATTCCAAGTCGCAAAATTACTCATTCAATCATGTTATGAATATGTCAAGCTTAACTTGTTCTCGCTCATGGCAAATGCAACCTAGATCTCCTCCCCCACACTTGAAACTGACATTGTCCCCAATGTAAGGTGGAATGCAAAGAAAGGCAAAAATAACTAAAATGGAAATGCGAAAATAAAAAGAGAAAGGAACGAACTCCCCTTGGGTTGCCTCCCAAGCAGCGCCTTTGTTTATTGTCATTGGCTCGACTTCATGCTTGCTTCTTTAATCAGTATAAGTTGGTTCCTCAAGGTCCAATTTTTCCAACTTTTCTGTTGGAACGCTTTCATAGAAAGGTTTAAGTCGATGGCCATTCACCGTAAACATTTTGGAAGTGGCTAAACTTTGAATTTCAACTGCACCAAGAGAAAAAACATTAGTAACAATAAAAGGTCCAATCCAACGAGAACACAACTTACCTGGAAACAAATGTAGGCGTGATTGGTAAAGGAGGACTTTTTGACCAACTTTAAACTCCTTTCTAGAGATAATCTTATCATGAAAAGTTTTTGTCTTTTCCTTGTAAATCCTAGCGCTCTCATAGGCATCATTGTGAATTTCCTCTAATTCTTGCAGTTGTAACTTCCTGTGTTCTCCACTCTCATCCATCTTCATGTTAAAGCTCTTGATAGCCCAATAAGCCTTATGTTCTAACTCAACTGGAAGGTGACATGGTTTCCCAAATACCAAACGATAACTTGACATACCGATGGGTGTCTTATATGCCGTCCTATATGCCCACAAAGCGTCATTCAAATGCAAACTCCAATCTTTTCTATTTGGATTTACCGTCTTTTCAATGATGGACTTGATCTCTCGATTTGACACTTTCCCTTGCCCACTGGTTTGCGGATGATAGGCGGTTGACACCTTATGGGTCACATGGTACTTCCTTTGCAACTCCTCCACAGTTCGATTGCAAAAGTGCGTGCCTCGATCACTTATGAAAGCTCTTGGAATTCCAAACCTAGATAATATGTTAGACTTGATAAAATCTGCAACAACTTTAGAATCATCAGTCCTGGTAGTTTTAGCTTCTATCCATTTTGAAATATAATCAACAGCAAGTAGAATATAAACATAACCAAAAGATATAGGGAACGGACCCATGAAATAGATGCCCCAAACATCGAAAATTTCACAAAATAATATGGGGGTTTGTGGCATCTCATTCCGTTGGGATATATTACATGTCTTTTGACAATTCTCGCATGACTTACAAAGAGAGTATGAATCTCGAAATAAAGAAGGCCAATAGAAACCACATTCTAACACTTTTCTTGCCGTTCTCTTAACTCCAAAGTGACCTCCACAAGCATAAGAATGACAAAAAGTGAGTATAGAAATAATTTCATTTTCAGGAACGCACCTTCTTATTACTTGATCTGCACAATGCTTCCATAAATATGGGTCATCCCACACATAGTATTTGGCATCACTTTTGATCTTATCTCTTTAAGCGTTAGACAAATCAGAAGGTAACATATTAGTAACCAAATAATTCACAATATTTGCATACCAAGGTAATGTCACAGTTGCAGAGAACAGTTGTTCATCAGGGAATGCTTCCTGCAAACGAAGTTCATCCTCCACATGAACTAATCGACTCAAATGATCTGCAACCCGATATCATGTTCCTCTTTTGTCTTTTATCTCCAAATCAAATTCACTCAAGAGAAGTATCCATCGTATTAATCTCAGCATTGCCTCCTTCTTCGTCATTAAATAACGAAGGGCTGCATGATCAGAGTAAACAATGACTTTCGTACCAAGTAAATAAGAACGAAATTTTTCTAAAGCAAACACAACGGCTAAAAGTTCTTTTTCAGTTGTAGAATAATTTCTCTGGGCATTATCCAAAGTCTTGGAAGCATAGTAAATTGCATGAGAAGCTTTTCCAATCTTTTGACCCAAAACCGCGCCCACTGCATAATCACTCGCATCACACATTATCTCGAAAGGAACACTCCAGTCTGGGGGTCGAATAACTGGGGTTGAAGTCAATAATTCTTTCAGTTTATCAAATACCTCTTTGCATGCATCATCGAACTCAAAAACCTTGTCCTTTGGTAACAACGTACATAGCGGTAATGCTATTTTGGAGAAGTCCTTGATGAATCTTCGGTAAAAACCTGCATGTCCAAGAAAAGAACGAACTTCCCGCACACTAGTGGGATAATGTAAAGATTGAATGACATCAACTTTAGCTTTATCAACCTCAATTCCTTTAGATAAAACCACATGACCCAAAACTATACCTTGTTCAACCATGAAATGACATTTCTCAGAATTTAACACAATGCTAGTTTCTATGCATCTTTGAAGAACCAGTGTAAGGTTATGTAAGCAATTATCAAAGGAGTTTCCATAAACTATGAAATCATCCATAAAAACCTCTATGATATGTTCTGTGAGGACCCGTCCCTCCCCTCCTGTGGCTCGCTGTGGACCGCAAGGACAATTTGGTAAATTGCACCTTGTCGGCTAGTTCCACACTCGCGCTTGTACACACACTGACCATGTTTGTGGTAATGTTTGCTTAGAATGGTTAGTGGAACCCGGCATCGAAAGATCCGGACTTAGGCTTGAATTTCTCGCCTAAGTTTAGCTTTCAGCACAAAAAGGATCGATCCTCTCTAGCTAAGAGATCGATCCTCTTGTGGCAGAAAGTCAAGTGAGATCGTCATGCGGTGATCGATCCTTCCTTGGGTAAGGATCGATCCTTCATAGGTCGGTTCGTTTGCCTATAAAGCAGACGAACCTTCTTTCTTGAAATCCTTTTGAAAATCCGGCGATTTGAGCTCGGATCTTGGGATTTTCGAAGGCTTTGAGGACGATCCAAGGCCTAGCTGCTTGGATTTAAGCTGCGTTTGCTCCGGTAGGGATCCTACCGACATCTCTCTTCGGGGTTTTGAGTTTTCCTGTTTGATCTGTGGTTTATTTCTTAGATCTGCATATATAGTTGTTGGTTTTCTGTGTTTTTGCCGGTTTTAGACTCGTGGGGTTCTGATATATCAGATCCCAGAGTTTCATGAAGTTTGGATGAGTTTTCCGGCGGTATTCCTCGCCGGAAGTACGCCGGAGAACCCATCGGGATCGATCCTCCTTGAGGAAGGATCGATCCCCGTTGGTGAGTCATGCCCAGCCCGTGTGGGATCGATCCTCCTGGAGGGAGAGATCGATCCTTTGGTGGCTGAGGGACGACGGGTCTCTGGTTACAAGAGGATCGATCCTCTTGATGAGAAGGATCGATCTCTTTGGTTCACAGAGACGAGTTTTCCCTAAGTACTGAAGGGATCGATCCTCTTGATGAGAAGGATCGATCCTTTAGTGGCTGAAGGGTGTTTTAAGTGGGTTTCGCCCGCGGGGCTTTGTATGACAGTTTTCCTTACTGTCTTGATATCTTGTAAATATGATTAAGCATGTTAGCCCTATAATAGGGCAGTGGTGAACCGGGAGAGTGATGACTCCCGGGATGTTTAGAATAAACGTGCAGGTAGCCCTACAGCTTTCCATAGCCTTGCATGCCGGCGTGCGCCGAGGGCCTTATCTGCTATATCTGTAAGCTGTTGTTTGCGGGGCTGTTTCCCGGTGCAGGTGTTGTGGTGAGCTGCTGGCAGCTGGTGGTGGTACCACTGCAGCAGTTCCCTAGACTTTACTTTACCTGTTCACTACCCGGGCCGGCAGGGTGCCGTGCCCAGACCTTCTTTGATATATCATCACATCCTGTTGCATGCTTACATGCTTTATTCTGCGCATGTTCATAGCATGCATTGTGTTGTGCACTAGTTGCATCTGTTTAGGGCGTTGCCGATGCGGGGCTTTCGGGTAGCCCGGATTTATCTCTTAGGACAGTTGCGGGTAGACTGGTCCAGGACTCGATTTGTAGTATTCAGTCTCTTCGATGATAGGGTTAGTTGGACATGAATACTGTTGTGGTTGATGTTTAGAGGTCGTGTCGGCCTTGAGCCAAGTCCAAGGGTAGCCGGTACTCAATCCTTCTTGACTCTTGGGTGTGACTACCCAGCGGTGCTATCCGCCGACAGTGCCCAGGATCCTGTCGTGAGTTGGCAGTGCCGTTTCCTGCCTTACTGAGTGTGACCCAGTATGTGACCAGTTCGCTGGGAGACCATGACTGGGGCACTCAGGGGTATCCGGTGGGGTTATGGGACCCCTGTGATACACCTAGGCTTCGCTTGGGGACGACACTGTTGTGTTCCCTTCCTTTGTGAGTGTCGTAGTGTAGTGTCCCTGCTGAGCTTAGTGCTCACTCCTACCCGGGCTGCGTTTTGCAGGTGCTGGCGCTAGCTCTTCTTCGGTCGCCCCTACCGGGCAGGTGTTCGGTGACGTGGCGGCGTCTGGCGGAGCTTGAGGAGCTGTGATCTGTCCGTGTACACCTTGGTTAGATAGTCTCCTTCGGGAGCGATTTTGTATAACATTCCCTGTTTGAGGATTTGTACTATATTCCAGCTTTGTGTGTTGAGCTTTAAAATTGTTGTATAACACAGGATGATTACGCTTATTAGGGTAACCACTACGATTAGAGGGAAACCTCGCCAAATTTTCCGCAGTAGGTTAAGTTCCGGTTCGCGTCGCCCGGCTCGGTTGGGCCTACGCGGGTCTGGGCGCGACAACTTGGTATCAGAGCATAGGCTATTGAGCCCAGGGTGTTAGGATTAGGTTTCGGTTGAGCTGAGCGTGGAATGGGATAGTTCTAGGTCTAGAACATCCTTGCATGCTCTCTTTGTGATGTGAATGTCTTCCGCTTTATTGAAATGCTGTTTGTTCGTCGTTCTGACGAGTGGCAACTCGTTTGTTATTGGTGATCGTGCAGATGTCGGGAGCTCGCGTCCGACCTCCGGTTGCCGGTCGAGGTGGGGCACGACCTGGTCGACCCGCCCGACCAGACGGGACGGTTCCTGTCAGGGTGGTCCGGGCTAGACGCACTGTACCATCACCAGCGACGGTTTCGGTCGCGCAGGCGGAGGTCTTCCTCGCCGAGGAGGAGGCCCCCGTTCCTGTCGGCGGACAGGCCTCGGTGGCTATCTCAATGGCTTTCCAGCGGCTGAACCCTCCTAGGTTCAGTGGTAGGACTGGAGACCCGACTGCAGCGGACGAGTGGCTTGACGGAGTCACGTGCGTCCTAGAGGCTCTCTTCGTCGAGGATGACCATGTTCGGGTCACCCTCGCAGCGTTCCAGCTTGACGGCGAGGCACGCGACTGGTGGCGCACTGTCCGGCACACCAGTGGCGGAGAGTTGCCGCTGTGGGAGGAGTTCAGGGCGATGTTCCTATACGTGCACTTTCCAGCTAGTGCGCGTGACGCCCTGACCCGCGAGTACCAGTCCCTTCTGTAGGGTACTCGCACAGTTCAGCAGTACGCCTCTAGGTTTACCCAGTTTGTCCGTTTTGCGGGGGCAGTTGCAGCAGACCCCGTAGCCAGAGTGCGGCAGTTCGAGTGGGGACTCAGGCCAGAGATCCGGCGGCAGACCAGCTCACCTGCTTCCAGGCGTACCCGGTGATCCTGAACTGCGCCTTGTCAGTGGAGGAGCAGTTGCGGGATGACAGGTACCGGGCAGTTCCACCGGTACCTCCCACCAGCGCACAGCAGCGACCCCAGGGCAGGGGTGGGTTCGGCAGGGGACAGCAGCGGCGTCCGCGGCCCTTTCAGCAGCCGCCGCGCGTGCAGCAGTACCAGTAGGCACTACCGAGGTCACCAGCCCCGTACTTACTGGCAGCCAGGCCATTTGGGCAGGCTTCGTCAGGGGGGAGCCAGGGTCAGTCGCCTGATGGCGCGTCAGGCCCTTGTTTTCTCTGCGGGCAGCTAGGGCACTTCCGTAGAGACTGTCCCCAGCGAGGAGCGCGAGACGCAGTGCCGCAGGGCAGTAGAGGAGGAGGGTCCGGTGCTTGGCAGGGGAACAGTGGCGGGCGCGGATCAGGGGCGGGACCGGGGCGTCCCAGGGGCGGAGGCGGCCGACGGGGGCAGGTGTTTGCCCTCCCAGTGCGTGAGCAGCGGGACACCGTGCAGTTGTACCAGCCGCCACCGCAGTACCAGCAGCCGTTGCAGTACCAGCAGCCGTTGCAGTACCAGCAGCCGTTGCAGTGTCAGCAGCAGTTGCAGTATCACCAGCCTCAGCAGTACTAGCAGACCGCAGCAGAGCCGTCCGACCTCAGAGGTATCTTTCAGCTTTCTAGTTCTTTGGTAGATGTGCTGATAGACTCTGGGGCGTCTCATTCCTACATTGCTAGCATGTGCGTGGCATCGCTAGGATTAGAGACGAGTCGGCTAGAGGTGGCACAGTCTGTAGACTCACCGATCGGCGGGGCGGTCAGGGTGGACCGGGTCTGCCGATCTTGTTTCTTGGAGGTTGGAGGCCTCCGGGTCTGTCTAGACCTGCGGGTGCTAGACATGACCGGCTTTGACGTGATACTCGGTATGGACTGGTTGGCAGCATACCGGGCCGTCATCGACTGTGGTCGCCGGAGGGTGGTTGCTTGGACACCCGACGGGACACGGTTTGTGCTGTTAGGGGATCGGTTCTCCACCGATTCCCTTGCTTGTGGTGTGGGAAGGCGTGGCAGCGAGCTTTCAGCCTTGTTGGCCAGCCTGTCCTTGTCCGGTTCTAATGGAGTGCAGCAGCAGTGCAGTTTTCCGAGGGTCGTGTGCGACTTTGCGGACGTGTTCCCCGAGGTGTTGCCAGGGCTTCCACCGTCCAGAGAGGTCGACTTCGAGATCGACCTAGTACCAGGTACCGCACCGATCTCTCTTCCAGCTTTCAGGATGACACCAGCAGAGCAGAGCGAGCTGAGGACCCAGTTAGATGAGCTGACTAGCAGAGGCTTCATCCGTCCCAGCATGTCTCCCTGTGGGGCGCCAGTGTTGTTCGCAAAGAAGAAGGATGGTACCCTTCGACTATGCATAGACTACAGGCGGCTCAACAGGGTGACGGTGAAGAACAGGTATCCGATGCCGCGGATCGACGACCTGTTTGACCAGCTTCGAGGATCTTCAGTGTTCTCGAAGATCGACCTCCGCACTGGCTACCACCAGTTGAGGGTTCGGGATTGCGACATCCCGAAGACGGCATTACGGACTCGGTACGGCCTGTACGAGTTCGTGGTGATGCCGTTTGGGCTGACGAACGCACCAGCAGCGTTCATGGATCTCATGCAGAGGATCTTCCGGCCTTTCCTAGACGAGTTCGTGGTGGTCTTCGTCGACGACATCCTTATCTACTCCCGGTCAGAGGCGGAGCACGAGCGGCACTTGGCGACAGTGTTGCAGCTACTTCGGAGGCATCGGCTCTTTGCCAAGGCCTCCAAGTGCGAGTTCTGGCTTGCACAGGTGGGATTCCTTGGACACGTGGTGTCGGCAGCAGGGATCTCAGTTGACCCCGCGAAGGTCGAGGCCGTGGTACAGTGGCAGAGATCGAGGACAGTGTTCGAGGTCCGCAGTTTCCTGGGCTTGGCGGGCTACTACAGGCGGTTCGTGGGGGACTTCTCCAGAGTCGCCGGACCGTTGACCAGACTGACACAGAAGGCAGTCCCGTTCGTGTGGGATGATGCTTGTGAGCAGTCTTTCGTGCAGCTGAGGACCAGGTTGACCAGTGCACCGGTGCTGATCGTCCCCGAGCGAGGCGTTGGTTACAGTGTCTACTACGACGCCAGTGGTGAGGGTTTGGGGTGTGTCCTCATGCAGGAGGGGCACGTAGTTTCCTATGGTTCTTGCCAGCTGAAGAACCATGAGAGGAACTACCCGACCCACGACTTGGAGCTAGCAGCAGTGGTCTTCGCCCTGAAGACCTGGCGGCACTACCTCTATGGCGAGAAGTTATCAGTCTTCTCGGACCATAAGAGTTTGAGGCACGTTTTCACCCAACGTGACCTCAACCTGAGGCAGCGACGCTGGATGGAGCTACTGGAGGACTACGACTTCGAGTTGCATTACCATCCTGGTAAGGCAAACGTTGTCGCAGACGCGCTGAGCAGGCAGGTGAGAGACACCAGAGCAGCAGTTGCAGGGTTGTCAGCGTGGCAGTGGCAGGCATTCGAGACAGCAGGCCAGTTGGGGCTAGAGTTCGAGGATCGGGGATCCAGCAGCTTCCTCTACGCAGTGCAGAGCATGCCAGCGGTACTGACCAGGGTGGTAGAGGCGCAGCGCAGCGACGCAGAGCTCGAGGAGTTACGCACATCAGCGGGCACGGAGGGCACAGACGGAGACTGGGCAGTATCTCCAGACGGAGGGCTACGGTTCCGAGGCAGAGTAGCGGTTCCAGCAGACCCAGTTCTTCGTGACGACGTCCTGCGAGAGTTTCATCACTCTCGCTTTGCAGTTCATCCCAGCGGCACCAAGATGTACCAGGATCTTCGGCGACAGTTCTGGTGGCGCGGGATGAAGAGGGTAGTGACGGAGTTCGTATCGCGCTGCCTTACCTGTCAGAAGGTCAAGGCAGAGCACCAGCGAACTCCGGGGTTACTACAGCCGCTTCCACTAGCTGAGTGGAAGTGGGAGCACATCACGATGGACTTCGTGACCGGACTACCGAGGTCTCCTAGGGGGAATGACGTGATTTGGGTCATCGTTGATCGATTGACCAAATCGGCGCACTTCCTGCTTATGCGGGTGACAGACACGTCTGACAGGTTGGCCGGTTTGTACGTCAGAGAGGTAGTAAGACTACACGGAGTGCCAGTATCTATCGTGTCAGACCGAGACCCCAGGTTCACTAGCAGGATCTGGCGAGGCTTTCAGGAGGCTGTCGGCACACTCCTGACGTTCCATCCGCAGACCGACGGGCAGTCAGAGCGGACGATACAGATCTTGGAGTACATGCTGCGAGCATGTGTCCTCGACGCAGGAGGCAGCTGGGAGGAGCACGTTCCCTTGGTGGAGTTCGCTTACAACAACAGCTACCAGTCCAGTCTTAGAGTAGCACCTTTTGAGGCTTTGTACGGTAGGCCGTGTCGTTCCCCAGTTTGCTGGACAGAGGTTGGAGAGGCTTCACTCACCGGTCCAGACATCGTCAAGAGGTCGTCAGAGAGGTTAGTACAGATCAGGCAGAGACTTCTGACGGCTCAGAGTCGGCAGAAGAGCTATGCAGATCGGAGGCAACGACCGCTCGAGTTCGCAGTTGGCGACAGTGTGTTCCTGAGGGCAGCACCGTACAGAGGGTCTGTCAGGTTTGGCAGCGGGGGCAAGTTGGCTCCGAGGTTCGTCGGACCGTTCGAGATCCTAGAGAGGGTCGGCGAGGTAGCTTACCGCCTTGATCTTCCTCAGCACATGTCAGCTGTGCACCCGACTTTCCACGTGTCGATGCTGAGGAAGTATCACCCAGACCCGTCTCATGTCGTCAGAGTGGATGATATTGAGCTTGAGGCAGACGCGACTTTTGTTGAGCAGCCAGTTTGCGTACTTGACCAGAGGGATCAGGTCTTACGGGGCAAGACGATTCCCTTGGTCAAGGTACTGTGGAGGCATAGAGGCGTCGAGGAGATGACTTGGGAGCGCGAGGCGCGCATGCAGCAGGAGTATCCGCATCTGTTTTCTTCTCAAGGTACCTTTTGTCCTGTCTGCTAGTGTAGCTTTCCTTTGTTCTTAGCCCTACCTTTGTCGAATCTCGGGACGAGATTTCTTTTAAGGGTAATAGGATGTGAGGACCCGTCCCTCCCCTCCTGTGGCTCGCTGTGGACCGCAAGGACAATTTGGTAAATTGCACCTTGTCGGCTAGTTCCACACTCGCGCTTGTACACACACTGACCATGTTTGTGGTAATGTTTGCTTAGAATGGTTAGTGGAACCCGGGATCGAAAGATCTAGACTTAGGCTTGAATTTCTCGCCTAAGTTTAGCTTTCAGCACAAAAAGGATCGATCCTCTCTAGCTAAGAGATCGATCCTCTTGTGGCAGAAAGTCAAGTGAGATCGTCATGAGGTGATCGATCCTTCCTTGGGTAAGGATCGATCCTTCATAGGTCGGTTCGTTTGCCTATAAAGCAGACGAACCTTCTTTCTTGAAATCCTTTTGAAAATCCAGCGATTTGAGCTCGGATCTTGGGATTTTCGAAGGCTTTGAGGACGATCCAAGGCCTAGCTGCTTGGATTTAAGCTGCGTTTGCTCCGGTAGGGATCCTACCGACATCTCTCTTCGGGGTTTTGAGTTTTCCTGTTTGATCTGTGGTTTATTGCTTAGATCTGCATATATAGTTGTTGGTTTTCTGTGTTTTTGCCGGTTTTAGACTCGTGGGGTTCTGATATATCAGATCCCAGAGTTTCATGAAGTTTGGATGAGTTTTCCGGCGGTATTCCTCGCCGGAAGTACGCCGGAGAACCCATCGGGATCGATCCTCCTAGAGGAAGGATCGATCCCCGTTGGTGAGTCATGCCCAGCCCGTGTGGGATCGATCCTCCTGGAGGGAGAGATCGATCCTTTGGTGGCTGGGGGACGACGGGTCTCTGGTTACAAGAGGATCGATCCTCTTGATGAGAAGGATCGATCTCTTTGGTTCACAGAGACGAGTTTTCCCTAAGTACTGAAGGGATCGATCCTCTTGATGAGAAGGATCGATCCTTTAGTGGCTGAAGGGTGTTTTAAGTGGGTTTCGCCCGCGGGGCTTTGTATGACAGTTTTCCTTACTGTCTTGATATCTTGTACATATGATTAAGCATTTTAGCCCTATAATAGGGTAGTGGTGAACCGGGAGAGTGATGACTCCCGGGATGTTTAGAATAAACGGGCGGGTAGCCCTACAGCTTTCCATAGCCTTGCATGCCGGCGTGCGCCGAGGGCCTTATCTGCTATATCTGTAAGCTGTTGTTTGCGGGGCTGTTTCCCGGTGCAGGTGTTGTGGTGAGCTGCTGGCAGCTGGTGGTGGTACCACTGCAGCAGTTCCCTAGACTTTACTTTACCTGTTCACTACCCGGGCCGGCAGGGTGCCGTGCCCAGACCTTCTTTGATATATCATCACATCCTGTTGCATGCTTACATGCTTTATTCTGCGCATGTTCATAGCATGCATTGTGTTGTGCACTAGTTGCATCTGTTTAGGGCGTTGCCGATCCAGGGCTTTCGGGTAGCCCGGATTTATCTCTTAGGACCGTTGCGGGTAGACTGGTCCAGGACTCGATTTGTAGTATTCAGTCTCTTCGATGATAGGGTTAGTTGGACATGAATATTGTTGTGGTTGATGTTTAGAGGTCGTGTCGGCCTTGAGCCAAGTCCAAGGGTAGCCGGTACTCAATCCTTCTTGACTCTTGGGTGTGACTACCCAGCGGTGCTATCCGTCGACAGTGCCCAGGATCCTGTCGTGAGTTGGCAGTGCCGTTTCCTGCCTTACTGAGTGTGACCCAGTATGTGACCAGTTCGCTGGGAGACCATGACTGGGGCACTCAGGGGTATCCGGTGGGGTTATGGGACCCCTGTGATACACCTAGGCTTCGCTTGGGGACGACACTGTTGTGTTCCCTTCCTTTGTGAGTGTCGTAGTGTAGTGTCCCTGCTGAGCTTAGTGCTCACTCCTACCCGGGCTGCGTTTTGCAGGTGCTGGCGCTAGCTCTTCTTCGGTCGCCCCTACCGGGCAGGTGTTCGGTGACGTGGCGGCGTCTGGCGGAGCTTGAGGAGCTGTGATCTGTCCGTGTACACCTTGGTTAGATAGTCTCCTTCGGGAGCGATTTTGTATAACATTCCCTGTTTGAGGATTTGTACTATATTCCAGCTTTGTGTGTTGAGCTTTAAAATTGTTGTATAACACAGGATGATTACGCTTATTAGGGTAACCACTACGATTAGAGGGAAACCTCGCCAAATTTTCCGCAGTAGGTTAAGTTCCGGTTCGCGTCGCCCGGCCCGGTTGGGCCTACGCGGGTCGGGGCGCGACATGTTCAATATAATCTGAGAATATACTAACCATACACCTTTGGAAAGTAGCTGGGGCGTTGCAAAGACCAAAAGGCATGCAACGATATGCAAAAGTTCCGAATGGGCATGTGAACGTCGTCTTTTCCTGATCTTCAGGGGCAATTTCAATCTGAAAGTAACCTGAATAACCATCAAGAAAACAATAATAAGAATGACCAGCTAATCTTTCAAGCATCTGATCAATAAAAGGTAAAGGGAAGTGGTCCTTGCGGGTTATAGCATTTAATTTTCTATAATCAATACAAACCCTCCACCCATTTTGCACACGGGTGGGAACTAACTCATCTTTGTGATTTCTCACCACGGTTATTCCTGTCTTTTTAGGAATCTCTTGAACTGGACTAACCCAAGTGCTATCCGAAATAGGATAGATCACTCCAACTTCAAGAAGTTTGAGGAACTCCTTCTTTACAACATCCATCATGGGCAGATTTAACCTTCTTTGTGGTTGGCGGGAAGGTTTCACTCCCTCTTCAAGCAAGATACGATGCATACATGTACTCGGGCTAATTCCCTTGATGTCTGCAATTGTCCAACCAATAGCTGTCTCCTATGCTTCTTAAGAACCTGCACAAGTTTTTCTTCCTGTGGTGCACTAAGGTTATTGGAGATAATCACTGGTAATACTCCTTCATCTCCAAGAAAGGCGTATTTAAGATGATTAGGAAGAGGTTTCAGATCTGGAATAGGTGCTTGCAATATAGAAGGCAATGATTTCTCATTAGAAACAGGTAATGGACTATAAGAATCGTTACTTGATTGCTGAATTATCGAAAAATCATTCAGTGTTGAAACCGTTTCCTGTAAACTAGTACTCAAAGATAGCTCCTCATTTTCTTCCTCCAGAGATTTACTAATAGCCACTTTCAATTCATCTTTGTCACTAAGTTCAAAAACTTCCTGTGGCAAATAATCAATCACATCAATTGAATACACTGAACAATCATCAGCAGGATATTTCATGGCATCATAAATATTAAACTTAACAGCTTCACTATCAAATTCCATGATAAGTGTGCCACTATGGACATCTATCTTAGTCTTGGATGTCTTCAAGAAAGGTCTTCCCAACAAAATAGGAGTAGATTGATCACCATTCTCCATATCAAGCACATAAAAATCAGCAGGGAAAACTAAATCATTGACTTGCACAAGAATATCTTCAACTACACCTTTAGGATAGGCGTTAGATCTCTCAGCCAATTGAATTACAACACCAGTTTCATTCAAAGGTCCAAGTTTTAAGGAAGCATATATAGAATATGACATGACATTGATAGAAGCTCCCAAATCTAACATGGCTTTCTCAAATTTGGTGTTACCAATTATACATGGGATAGTAAACATACCTGGATCCCTACACTTTGTAGGAATTTTTTTTTGAAGAATTGCAGAAACATTTTCCCCTATTTTCACCTTCTCACATCCTTTAAGTTTCTGCTTCCTCTTAATTGTGCACAATTCTTTCAAGAATTTAGTATAACGAGGAGCTTGTTTAATTGCATCTAAGAGTGGAATATTTACCTCGCATCGGCGAAAAGTCTCATATAGATCTGAATTCTTCTCATATTTTCTTGATTCTGTCAAAGCCTAAGGAAAAGAAGGTACAGGTTTATAATCAGAAAGAGGTGGAAACGTACGTTTAGGTATGTCGTCGTCATCGGGAAAGATTTTGTCCGCGACGATGTCTTGCTCGTTTCCTTGCGGTGAAGATGCAGGAATTTCCTTTACTGGAGTCTCAACTTCTTTACCACTTCTCAAAATGATTGCACTTGCATTCTCTCTTGGATTTATTACCGTTTGAGAGGGTAATTTTTCCGAACTTTGCGCCTCTAGCTTGCTAATTGCAGTCGCCATCTGGCCCACATGATGTTCCAAACCTTGAATACTAGTCTTCGCCTCCTGTTGAAATTGCAAAGTATTAGTAGTAAGAGATTTAACTATATCTTCTAAAGACATACCAGAATTAGAAGTTGGGTTTGGTTGTGGTCTCGGAGGGTATGATGGTCTATATCGTTGATATTGCTGGCCACTTGAATGGAATTGAGTTGCGGGTTGATTTACTTGTGGATTCCCATAGTTGAGATTGGGGTGATCCCTCCATCCCGGATTATACGTGTTTGAATAGGGATCATACTTCCTTTGCGGTAGTCCAGGAAAACTCCCCGCTGCATTCACATGTTCACTGGGCTCCTCTTGAAGAGTTGGGCACATATCAGTTGGATGTCCTGCCACCGAACAAATCCCACAAACCTTCGCTGTTTGCATATTACCTACAACAAATTGACGAACAAGAGAAGTTAGACTCGCAATCTGTTGTTCAAGAGATGAAACATTTATCTCATTAACGTGTTTTGAATAAGAATCAAGTCTAGTATTAAATTGGTGAGAATTAGCCGCCATATTTGCAATCAAGTTCCTCGCGGCTTCAGGCGTTTTATCCACCAAAGCTCCTCCACTAGCGGCATCAATCATACTCCTGTCATTGGTTAGTAAGCCCTCATAAAAATATTGGATAAGTAATTGCTCACTAATTTCATGATGGGGACAGCTTGCACAGAGTTTCTTGAAACATTCCCAATACTAGTGTAGAGATTCTCCGTTATGTTGCCTTACACCACATATCTCTTTCCTAATGTTGGCCGCTCTTGAGGCTGGAAAATATTTCTCCAAAAACAATCTCTTCATCTCATTCCATGTGGTAATACTCCCAGAGGGTAAATAATAAAGCCAATCTTTAGCCGAATCCTTCAAAGAAAATGGGAAGGCTCTCAATTTGATTTGATTTTCAGTCACCCCCATGGGTTTCATACTTGTGCACACAACTTCAAGCTCTTTTAAATGCTTGTGAGGATCCTCACCTGCAAGTTCATGAAAAGTGGGTAAGAGATGTATTAGTCCAGATTTCAATTCAAAAGTAGTAGCAACATCCAAAGTAGGGAATGTAATGCATAAGGGTTGTTGATTCAAATCTGGGGCTGCAAGTTCTTTCAAAGTCCGATTTCCGGCCATGACTTCCTCCTCCAATTCAGATTCGCTAACAAATAAGTGGTCAAGAGCCAAATCGTCGTCCTCAGAATTTATCCGAGCTTCCCTCCTTAACCTGCGTAAAGTTCTTTCTATCTCTGGATCATACAGCAAATCACCTTGATTAAAAGATCGACCTGTACTCACAAACAATCAAGAACTTTCCGGTAAACGGAGAAAAACAAATCCCGAAAATTTGTGTAAACTCTTTTTTTTTATGAAAGTAAAGATCACAATAAGCACAAAAATCAACTAGAATCACTCCCCGGCAACGGCACCAAAATTTGATGTGTTGTCGCAGGCAGTCAAAAATAAAACCAATACTCTTTAAGATAAATGTAGTAGTACGAGTCGATCCCACGAAGAGTGTTTAGCCTAGTTTTGTGCTGAGTGAACAAAGATGGGGGCTTTTAAACGTGAGGAAAACAGTAAAGAAATATTTTAAAGTGAAGAATTGAATTAAATCAAGAGAACAAACCTTGGTCTGAGTCAACATCCACCATCGGAATCCAACAACTGATCATCGATGCAAGTATCAATCAATTCATACCATGAATATTATCCGTTCGAATTAAATTCGAATCTCTCTTCAATCATAGTTAATTAGAAACAAGTGATCCAATTAACCCTAACTACTAAACAACCTAAGACACGCACTGTAGATTTAATCTAATAGCAGCGTTAAGAATAGGGAGATCGATGAAGCTAAACAACACAAGCACAAGCGGTTGCATTTAATCTAGTCGAATATTCTTCCTAAGACCAAACAATCTCTGAAACGCAGTAGATTATTAAACCCTAGTTGCTTCATAGAGTAGAGGGATCAAACAATTCCGGATTTGATATCAAACCTAGCAGTAGATCACCATGAATAATAAACTAGTAGGCCTCCTAGCAATTAGACAAGATAATCACGAAGATTTAATCTCAGAAGAACATCCAATACTCATGTATAAACTGAACAATAAAAATAAATTAGATCTCACAGTTTCATTGATTCCGAGGTTTCAGTCTCCTCGACCAAGGATCAAGATTTAGCCACGCAAGGCCATTAAGAACAATCCTCAAAAGACTCCAATAAGTAAGAGAAAACCTAGGAAAAATATAAAAGAGTAGAAAATAGCAGCCAAAAGTCTCCAGAAAATCTCCCCCAAAAAGATCCCCTTTGATAACCCTAAGTATCCTATTTATAGGCCTAAACTCAGGTTAGATCCGGCTCATTATACGCTCCCTGCTGATCTGGCGGTCAACCGTGAGATCTCACGGTCGACCGTCAACTGTACAAAATAATTCGGAAGAGCGACGGTCGATCTTCGCATCGACCCTGAGAAGTATTTTCTTTAACAGAGGCTGACGGTCGATGCCACGGATGATGCCACGGTCGACCGTGGGAATTTTTGCATGTGACGGTCGATGCGACGGTCGTTCGGGAGAATTTTTGAGCGCGACGGTCGACCGTGAGATCTGGCGGTCGACCGTCACTATTCATTCAGCACTGCGCACCTGTACGAAAAACAATGTAACTTCCTCTATGAAGCTCCAAATTATGAACCGTAAAATTCTGCAGAAACTAAACTTCAAGAGCTTTCCAACCATATATGGCACATCATCTGATTCTTCATGAGCAGGTACAGATTAATCTTTAAAGTTGATCCATGCACTCTTTTCAGCTTCTTTTCGACTTAAGGACTTCAATTGCATCCTAAATCCAAATATCAAAATAATGAGTGTATTTAGAAACTAAATAAGCACAGGAGACTAAGTATTAAGGGATAAAAATATAACATTATGCATCATCATCATATTTCCCGAGGTGTTGCCGGGGCTTGCACCGCCCAGAGAGGTCGACTTTGAGATCGACTTGGTACCGGGTAACGTACCGATCTCTCTCTCAGCTTTCAGGATGGCACCAACAGAGCAGAGTGAGTTGAGGACCCAGCTAGACGAGCTTACCAGCAGAGGCTTCATCCGTCCCAGCATGTCTCCCTGGGGGCGCCAGTGTTGTTCGCAAAGAAGAAGGATGGTACCCTTCGACTTTGCATACACTACAGGCGCCTCAAGAGGGTGACGGTGAAGAACAGGTATCCGATGCCGAGGATCGACGACTTGTTTGACCAGCTACGAGGATCTTTAGTGTTCTCGAAGATCAACCTCCGCATCGGCTACCACCAGTTCAGGGTTCGGGATTGCGACATCCCGAAGACGGCTTTTCGGACTCGGTATGGCTTGTACGAGTTTGTGGTGATGCCGTTTGGGCTGACGAACGCACCAGCAGTGTTCATGGATCTCATGCAGAGGATCTTCCAGCGTCTCCTAGACCAGTTTGTGGTGGTGTTCGTCGACGACATTCTGATCTACTCTCGATCAGACGTGGAGCACGAGCGACACTTGGCGACAGTGTTGCAGCTACTTCGAGAGCATCGGCTATATGCCAGGGCTTCCAAGTGTGAGTTCTGGCTGACACAGGTGGGATTCCTTGGGCACGTGGTGTCGACAGCAGGGATCTCAGTTGACCCGGCCAAGGTCGAGGCAGTGGTCCAGTGGCAGAGACCGAGGACAGTGTTCGAGGTTCGTAGTTTCCTAGGCCTGGTAGGTTACTACAGACGGTTCGTGCGGGACTTCTCCAGAGTTGCCGGACCGATGACCAGACTGACACAGAAGGTGGTGCCGTTCGTGTGGGATGATGCTTGTGAGCGAGCTTTCGTGGAGCTGAGGACGAGGTTGACCAGTGTGTCGGTGTTGATCGTCCCCGAGCGAGGTGTTGGTTCCTGTGTCTACTGCGATGCCAGTGGTGAGGGTTTGGGGTGTGTCCTCATGCAGGAGGGCAACGTAGTTTCCTATGGTTCTTGCCAGCTGAAGAACCATGAGAGGAATTACCCGACTCACGACTTGGAGCTAGCAGCGGTGGTCTTCGCCCTGAAGACCTGGCGTCACTACCTGTATGGCGAGAAGTTCTCTGTCTTCTCGGACCATAAGAGTTTGAGGCACGTTTTCACCTAACGTGACCTCAACCTGAGGCAACGACGCAGGATGGAGCTACTAGAGGACTACGACTTTGCGTTGTATTACCATCCGGGTAAGGCAAACGTCGTAGCAGATGCGCTGAGCAGGCAGGTGAGAGAGGCCAGAGCAGCAGTTACATGGTTGTCAGCGCGGCAGTGGTAGGCTCTAGAGACAGCGGGCCAGTTGGGGCTCGAGTTTGAGGATCGGGGATCCAGCAGCTTCCTCTACGCAGTACAGAGTATGCTAGCGGTTCCAGCAGATCCAGTTCTACGAGACGACGTCCTACGAGAGTTCCATCACTCTCGTTTGCAGTTCATCCCGGGGGCACCAAGATGTACCAGGACCTGCGGCGGCAGTTCTGGTGGTGTGGGATGAAGAGAGCAGTGACGGAGTTCGTATTGCACTGCCTTAGCTGTCAGAAGGTCAAGGTAGAGCACCAGCGGACTCTGGGGTTACTTCAGCCGCTTCCACTAGCTGAGTGGAAGTGGGAGCACATCACGATGGACTTCGTGACCGGGCTACCGAGATCTCCTAGGGGGAATGACGCAATTTGGGTCATCGTTGATCGATTGACCAAATCGGCGCACTTCTTGCCTATGCGGACGACAGACTCGACGTACAGGTTGGGCAGCTTGTACGTCAGAGAGGTGGTCAGACTACACGGAGTTCCAGTTTCTATCGTGTCAGACAATGACCCCAGGTTTACTAGCAGGTTCTGGTGAGGCTTTCAGGAGGCAGTAGGCACACTCCTGACTTTCAGTACGGCGTTCCATCCGTAGACAGACGGGCAGTCAGAGCGGACGATCCAGATCTTAGAGGACATGCTGAGAGCATGTGTCCTCGTCGCCGGAGGCAGCTGGGAGGAGCACATCCCCTCGGTGGAGTTCGCCTACAACAACAGCTACCAGTTCAGTCTTGGAGTAGCATCTTTCGAGGTGTTGTATGGTAGGCCGTGTCGTTCCCCAGTGTGCTGGACAGAGGTTGGAGAGGCTTCACTCACTGGTCCAGACCTTGTCAGGCGGTCGTCAGAGAGGTTAGTGCAGATCATACGGAGACATCTGACGGCTTTGAGCCGGCAGAAGAGTTATGCAGATCAGAGGCAACGACCGTTAGAGTTTGCAGTCGGCGACAGGGTGTTTCTGCGAGCATCACCGTACAGAGGATCCGTCAGGTTTGGCAGAGGTGGTAAGTTGGCGCCGAGGTTTGTCGGGCCATTTGAGATCCTAGAGAGGATCGGCGAGGTAGCTTACCGTCTGGATCTTTCTCAGCACATGTCAGCTATGCATCCGACGTTCCATATGTCGATGCTGAGGAAGTATCACCCAGATCCATCCCATGTCATCAGGGTGGATGACATCGAGCTTGAGGTAGATGCAACGTTCGTCGATTAGCCCGTTCGAGTACTTGACCGGAGGGATCAGGTCTTGCGGGGAAAGACGATTCCCATGGTCAAGGTACTGTGGAGGCACAGAGGCACCGAGGAGATGACCTGGGACCACGAGGCGCGCATGCGGCAGGAGTTTCCACAGTTGTTTTCATCTCGAGGTACCTCTTGTCCTGTCTTCTAGTGTAACTATTTTTTTGTTTGTGAGCCCTACCTTTATCGAATCTCGGGACAAGATTTCCTTTAAGGGTATTAGGATGTGAGGACCTGTCCCTCCATTCCTGAGTCGACCGCTTGGGTCGGGCCCGTGGCTCGTTGCGGACCACAAGGGCAATTTGGTAAATTGCGTCTTGTAGGTTGTTTCACACCCGCCAATGCACACACTGACCTTGTTTGTGTTAGTGTTTGATTAGAATGGTTAGGTGGACCAGGGCTCTGTTTCCCCTGTTATGGCAGCCCCTTCTTCTCCTCCTTTCTCCCTCCTCCGGCCACCGTTTTTGGAGCTTGAAGGCTCATTGGATCCGTGGTGGTGTGAGGAAGATCCTTGGTGTGGTTTAGTTGCTTGGTTAGTGGTCGTTTAGCGGAGAATCAGCCAAGGATTAGTGTTTCCGGTAGGTTTCTACCTACCTGAGTTAGTTTAATGGGTTTCTCTTAATCGAGCGGTTAGATCTTGTTGTATTTGTGTTGTTGGATGCATGTTTCTTAGTATAATTTCTGCTTTAAGTTTCATGAATTTTGGTTGAGATTTTAGTAGGATTTATGCATGTTTAATCTCAGATTTTCCGGTTTCTGCTGTTCTTGAAGAACAGCACGTTTGCGGTGCGTTTTCCGATCGGTACGTGTATGTTCTTGGATTGTGATGAGAATAAGAGTTGTAGATCTTTGAGTCTACTCTCAAACTCTACTGACTTCATAATTGTCTGATTTTCCTACGATTTGTTATGGATTTCTCACTGGTGGGCTGCGTTGCAGCAAGCAATGGTAAGTTAGTTTTGATTAGCGGTTTTGATTAGTGTTTTCTCATTAATCCAGCCGTTGGATGTTTCCAGATTTTGGATATATTGATCCCAGCATGTTGGTCTACTGAAATCTAAGTTGGATCTCGAATCCGACATCGTTTGGACGTTAGATCGATGGGGTCAACTAGCTGCTATGTAGAGAACTTTTGGTGTTTTATATAATATTATATGTTCGAAACATATGATATTATATTTTTACTGTTCATCGAGGTTTTCGAGGTTGCTTCTCGTTGCAGGAGTCCGCGGTTGACGGTTGTGGTACCGTCGTAATGCCGAGACCCGTTGCGGATCGGCTGGCAACGGTTGGTAGTACTGCTGCAGCGATCCAGTTGGACTTGTATGTTGCCTTATCATACTGTTGCATGTCTATTTTCTCTTGCTTGTGTATGTTCATAGCATGCATTCTCTGTTGTGCATTAGTTGCATGGTTAGGGCGTGGGTAATCTGTGGGTCGCCGTCCCGAGGCTGGAAGCTCAGATTTAGCCCTAGATTCATGGTTGGGTAGCTTTGTCCAGGTTTGAATTGTGGTGTCCAGTCAAACTTGATGACAGGCTTAGATGACTGGTACACATGTTGCTTGATGATTATAGAGGTCGTGTCGGCCTTGAGTCGGATGCTGAGGTGTAGCCGGTGTCCAACTGTGTTGACCCTTGAGTATAGAGGTTGCCTACTAAGCGGTGCCTTTTCCCGCCTGCAGTGCCGTTCCCTGCTTGTGGGCCAGCAGTGTTGTTTACTGCTTCTGAGTGTGACCTGAGATGTGACCAGCTCTGCTGGAAGACCATGATCGTGGGCCTCAGGGACACGCGGTGGGGTTATGGGGCCCCTGTGTACACCCAGGTCTTACTTGGGGGCGACACTCTTGTGTTCCCCTTCCTTCTGTGTGTCGTAGTGTAGAACCCTACTGAGTTTTATGCTCACTCGTACCCGGGCTGAGGTTTGCAGGTGCAGGCGCCAGCTCTTCTTCAGTAGCCCCTACTGGGCAGGTGTTTGGTGGCGCGGCGGCGTCTGGCGGTGTCTGAGGATCGGTGATCACTTTCTACACTTTTTGTTGTAGTTAGCCTCCTACGGGAGTATGATGTATAAACTGTTGTAACCCCTTTGAGGTTTTGGAATATTATATTATTTATGTTGAGGTTTGAAATTATTGTATTATTCAGGGGTGCTTATGAACTGTTTAGTGAAACCAGTAAGTTAGAGGGAACCCCTCGCCATTATTTCCGCATTTAGTTAGATTCCGGTTCGCGTCGCCCGGCCCGGTTGGGCTTTCACGGGTGTGGGCACGACAGTTCTGATAGCCCCAGGACATGTGAACGTTGTTTTATTGACTTCCTCGTGTGCTACGTGAATTTGGTTGTACCTAGAGTTCCCATCCATTAGAGATATTAGTTCATTCCCTGCGATGGTATCAACCAAGAGATCGACAAATAGGCATTGGGTATTCGTCTTTAGGTGTGGCCATGTTAAGTTTTCTGTAGTCGATGCACACCCTTATATTCCCATTCTTTTTAGTAGCAGACACTATGTTTGACACTCATTCTATATATCGAGCGGCTCTTATCAATTTAGCCTATAGTAGGCGCTCAACTTATTCTTTTATCTTGGGTATCTTCTCGGGTGCCAACCTCCGAGGACCTTGCTTTATTAGTTTATACCCGGGTTTGATAGGGAGTCGGTGTTTGACCAAATTGTGACTAGGTCCAGGCATTTCATTATACTCCCATACTAAGCAATCCTTGAACTCATGTAATAATGTTAAGAAAGCATTTTTCATTTCAAAGTCAAGAGCTTGATTTGCATAGGTAGCCCGAAGAGACTCGGGTGATACAAGATTAACCTCATCGATCTCGTCCGGAGATGTTTCATTAGGGAAAGTAGGAAGATCTAAGTCAGATGAAGCTAACTTAGCGAATACATGGCCGTCGACACTCAAAGATGTGAATTTAGGGAAAGCAGGGAATTTATATACATTAACTAACCTAAGTTGCCGCTTGATGTCTTCGGGCGTCTCTTCGGACTCTAGGGCTTCTCCTTTGTCGAGGTTCGACTCAGGCATTTTGAGTCCTCTTCCAGTTGGTTGTGCGGGTTCCAGTCTCGTCGGAGTGTTTCATCTCGGACCTTACTTGATAAGATGAGCCTCGAATCTCGAAATGGCAGTTCTTCCGATCTTGGCCAGCTCTGCTGACATTTCAATCATCCGTATCTCTGATAGGGGTTTGCCCTTATTGGGCGAGTTTTGAAGATTCTCGAGCCCGTCTCTTGGTTGTAAGGGACTATTGATGGGGAGCTGGTGGTTCATCTCCGCCTTACCTAGCTTGAAGGGTGTTGGGGTTATTGGAGATGGCATCGTGCTCAAGATGCTCCCATGCTGACGCGATGTCTTCAGTGTCGAGGTCTTGTTTCATGCGGTTGAAGCATTCTCGATACATTTCTATAGGGTTGGAGTTTTCGAGGACCTCAATGTAGTTGGAATGGACCATCACTGGTTGTCGATCTGCATGCATAATTTCAAGGTTATTTTTATTCCATAGTATCAGCAATTGGTGTAGGGATTATACGCCGAGCCTTCTCAAAGGCAAGGGTACCTGGTCTTTTGCCTGATCTCGGCTCCTCCTTAGCCAAATCTATGGCTAGGTCGAGAGATACCTTTAGGGTTTTAGGAGAGAGACGAGAAAGAGACTAACCGGAGGAGAGAGACGAAGTAGGGAAGAGGGATACCTTGCAACTCCTCTAAGATGGCCGGCTGCACTTGGGAGCCTGGCCAATGGTGGTGGCGGATGGGAGGCAGCGGCCAAGGAGGACGCTGGTGAAGGATGGCTTGGACGGTGATTGATGGTGGCGAAAGGCGGTGATGATGGTGGCCGATTGGGGGAGAAGGATCCGACTATAGAAGAAGAGAGGTGAAGGTGGCTGGTGGAATTGATGGATATTACTTTATTCTACTCCTAGGGTTTACTATACTAAATAATAACTTTACTAAATTCGTCCTCCCCCTAATACAAACTATAGAGGGCCTTTTATAGAGGCCTTGACAAAGTCATAATCAAACAAAAGAGCTACCTTGCTTTAATCAGCAAATAATAATACTTTCCTACTAAGACTTATGAAACTCAAACTTCATAATAACTAGGACTCACAATAGGAACTAATAAACCAAAGCATAAACTGAACTCAAACTAGGAAATCAACTAGGAAAGCAATTAAGAAACTAACTAAGGAAGTAACCAGCTAGGAATAGGATTCCTTTTGGCCGGTTGGGCTTAGGACGCCCAAAGGAACGTGGGTCCCACCTGACCTTGACCATGGGTCCGCTGATGAATAAATTATTTATCTCGCAAGTATACGAATCAGTGTGGTCAGTATAGCAATAAGTTGAGTATCGTATCCACAGAGATTTGTAAAGATTATTAGAGTAAAATGCTAAAAATCATAAAAGAAAGAAAATAATGAAGGTAAAGTAAGAAATAAGAAGTACCGAAAATAGAAGATCTAATAACGAAATAAGAAAACGATAGAAATTTGATGGATGAAGACTAAGGTCCTGATTTTACCATAACGTTCTCATTCTATGCATTGAATCAACAAAATCTCAATTTAATTGCAAGGGTTCGTTCTTCCGGTATGATGATCCGTTCGGCCGTGGTCTTCACCAAAGACTCTCAATTAACTCTTGCTAATGAACCCAAAGCTAAATGTCAATCAAGAATCCATTAAGCTATGAAGAACAATTATGAACCAATAATTATCTTAGCTTGAACCCGGCTTCGACATAAACTCATGCATTCATAGATCCTGCAAGATTAGGGAATGAACCCTCGCCCAATCTCACATAAAACAATCTATAATACTTCTATTGGCCAGATAAAGGTATTTAAGATCTCAGTTATAATAATGAATGAAACAAGGAATATAAACTGATTAAATAAGAATGATTAAATAACATAGAATGATTCTGTTAGGCTACATCGATACCTTAGAAAAGAAACTAGTCACTCATGTTCATCATGAAGACGACAAAAGTGTTCAAGGAAAAATAAAGAAAGAAAGACGAAGAAAACAAAACCCTAACGCCGTTTCCTCTCCTCCAGATGCTCCAGCAAAGTCCTCCTAGAAGTCCTCCAAAACCTCCCTTTTTGATAACCCTAAGTATCCAGCTATGAGTCCAGCGTCTCAAGCTGTGAGGTTTGCATAGTCCGCAATGCCCCGTTAATGCCCTCTATCTCTTCTCTGGTTACGAGGCTATCATGCTCCTAGGAAGTACTTACGGTGGTATCTCCTTCCATCAGTGCAGCTTCTAGAAGGCTTTGGGCGGCACTATCGGCGGAACGGAGCTCTGATACCAAGTTGATACGCCGAGCCTTCTCATAGGCACAAGTATTTGGTCTCTTGCCGGGTCTCGGCTCCTTCTTACTCAAATCTCTGGCTAGGTCGAGAGATACCTTTTGGGTTTTAGGAGAAGCACCATAAGTATTCGACGAGGAAGAGACTAACCGGAGGACAGAGATGAAGTAGGGAAGAGGGATACCTTGCAGCTCCTCTAAGATGGCTGGCTGCACTTGGGAACCTGGCCAATGGTGGTGGCGGATGGGAGGCAGCGGCCAAGGAGGACGCTGGTGAAGGAAGGCTTGGACGGTGATTGATGGTGACGGAAGGCGGTAATGATGGTGGTTGGCTAGAGGAGAAGGATCCGGCTATAGAGGAAGAGAGGTGAAGGTGGCTGGTGGAATTGATGGTAATAACTTTATTGTACTACTAGGGTTTACTCTACTAAATAATAACTTTACTAAATTCATCCTCCCCCTAATACAAACTATAGAGGTCCTTTTATAGAGGCCTTGACAAAGTCCTAATGCAACTAAAGAACTACCTTGCTTTAATCAACAAGTAATAATACTTTCCTACTAAGACTCAATCATAACTCAAACTTCCTAATAACTAGGTCTTATAATAGGAACTAATAAAGCAAAGCATAAACTGAACTCAAACTAGGAAATCAACTACGAAAGCAATTAAGAAACTAACTAACAGAGTAACCAGCTAGGAATAGGATTCCTTTTGGCCGGTTGGGCTTAGGACGCCCAAAGGCACGTGGATCCCACCTGACCTTAACCATGGGTCAGCCCATGCTTGGGTTTGAGTGTGGATCTGATCTGGGCTGGTTCAGTGGTGGTTGAACTCGTAAGATCCCCTCCCTCTTTGGAACGAGGCTTGGCCTCAAGGCTAAGTGGTGACACTCGGGAGATGGCATCTGCAACTGAATTCTCTGAACCCTTCTTATACTCGATGTCGAAGTAATAACCTAGCAATTTCACAAGCCACTTCTGTTGTGCTTCAGTCGACATTGTTTGTTCCCAAAAGTGTTTGAGACTCCTATGATCGGTCCTGACGATGAACTTGGACCCAAGTAAGTAGGGTCTTCACTTCTGGATAGCCAATGCCAATGCCCGCATCTCCTTCTCATATGTTCATCTTCCTAGTTCTCTAGGAGGTAACGCCTAGTTGAAGTAGGTGATGGGCTTCTTCTCTTGCGTGAGGACTGCAGCAATGACGTAGGATGAGACATCACACTCGATGATGAAGGGCTTGGTGAAGTCTGGCAAGGCTAAGACAGGGCCGGTCATCAAGGCTTCCTTGAGTTGCAGGAAAGCTTGTTCTGTTTCAAGGTTCCACTGGAAGTTGGCCTTCTTTAGCAGGTGCGTCAATGGTCTTCCAAACGTCCCGTAGTGCTGCACGAACTTCTGATAGTAGCCTATAAGTCCAAGAAATCCGCGCAGCTCCTTGACAATAGTAGGGGGTAGCTAGCAGTGAGTCCGAGTGGAATCCACAGGGAATGCGTAGGAAAGTAATTAAACTACTAAACTCAATCTAAGTATTCTTACCAACAAGTTGAGAAAAGATTCAAAATTGGAATTAAACTAACTTTATACTAAAGGATTGATAAATACGAGAAAAGGTACTAGGGAATTCTCAATCAATAACTATGATTCTACCATGTCTTCCTAGGATTAGAACGAGCTAACCAAACTGAATGGTTTTCCTGATGGTTGATAGGTGAATGGCTAGTTCTCTCTATCACTCAACAAGTTCTGCTAGGATCCCTTGTCAGCGAGAGCAATTATCTAAAAGTCAGTGGCCTAATGATTAGTTATGATCACTGCTAATGAATCCTCTGATTAGAATGAATTCATCGTGAGAAAATAGTATAATATGGATTTAGGTGTAAGATCAAGATGGTTCTGGCACCTTGAGGTCGCCAAATAGAATGTATCAAGGATTAGTAGTTAACCTAGTGGTTCTAGCACTAACGTAGTGGTACTAGCACTTACGAAATCCCTACTCTTGAATTAAGATGAATAACGGACTAAGAGTTGGTCATAATGGTTCTAGCATTACGTGTAATGGTCCTAGCATCACAAGACTCTTAATCTCGAGAAGGAAATCCTCACATCCATGGTTCGAGCATGAATGTTTTGATGAGAATCTCTAATCTCAAGCCCTAACATGCTCAACACCTAGATCTAGGGCATAAAGGAACAAATAATTCATCCACTAATAATAAAATCACACAAAGTTCATAAAGAAATTAAGATCAATCCATACAAACCATTCAAAGAGGTATACAAGCCTTAAATCTTAGCAATCCCTAATAGAAACCCTAGTTACATCATAATAATCCCATGGTAAAATATTTAGCTACTCATCTTTAGGGTTTGATCCGTGGATGAAGGTTGATGAAGCTCTTCCGCCATGGATTTCCTCCCAAAAGATTCTAAAAAGAAAAGTTAAAAAGAGGAAAAAGAAACTAAGAAAGAGTGCTCCCTCTCCTTGGCCTCCAAGCAGCCAAGAGAGAGTCTCGAGAGCCCTAAACAACCCTAAAAGAAGCCTATTTATAGCCTAGGTATCCCCTAAACTCGGATCAGATTTGGGCCTTTTTTTTTCCTTAACTGTTATCAAATGATCGATCATTTAGGGGTGATGATTGATCATTTGAACCCAAAAAGCTGGCTGCGACTGAGTGTGATCGATCATTTGCAATAAAATGATCGATCATGTAAAATATGGCTCTATGTCGTCTCTGCTATAGTGCAAGGATCGATCCTTTAGGGGAGGATGATCCATCCTTTGTTCTGCATATTTACTCTTTTGTCATTCAGACTGCACTATTGGTACTAAAAATGTGGTAACTTCTTCTAGGAAACTCAGAATCATGAACCGTAAACTTCTCCAGAAACTAGACTTCAATTGCATTCCAACCATATATGGCACATCATCTAGTTCTTCCGGAGCATGTACAGTTTTGATGTCAAAGATGACTTATTTTTACTCCTTTGCTCCTTTGCTCCTTTGCTCTCTTTGCTCCTTTGACTTCTAGCAGGTTCTTTATTTGTTTGTTTTAGTACTAAACTTGATCTAATCTTTATTGAAGGCGCTTATACCTGAAATACATCATAGACTATCAAAATAGTATTGCTCGAAGACTAACAACACCTCGTTAAAAGGGTGATTTATGCACTTTTCACGTCTTATCACTGCCCAAATTGACACTTATCCTTCCTTGAGAAAAGTTGATGTTCTCTTAGGATGGTGAAGACGATGGACAAGTGGCTCAGATGCTTTTGCATACTCTGGCTATAGATTAGTATATCAACAAAGAAGACTAGGACAAACTTGCGGAGCAAGGGCTTGAAGATGGAGTTCATCAATGTCTGGAAGGTAGAGGGGGCGTTGGTCAGCCCAAACAGCATGACAAGGAACTCATAGTGGTCATGATGTGTACGGAAGGCAGTTTTTTCAACATCTGGTAGGTACATTCGGATTTGGTGATACCTGGAACGTAGATCTAGCTTGGAGAAGATGGCTACGTTGTGAAGTTCATCCAGCAACTCGTCAATTACGAGAATATGCAACTTATCTTTGATTGTTGCTTTCTTGTGAGCACGGTAATCGATGCACATATGCCACGTTCCATCCTACTTCTTGACTTGTAGTACCAGTGATGAGTAGTTGATGGATGAAGTACGTATGACGCCGTTCTTGAGTAGGGCAACCACCTATTGTTCTATCTCTGTCTTCTGGTATTGGGGGTACCTGTACGGCCGCACATTTACCGAGCCTTCTCCGGTCTTCAATGGTATGTGATGATCATGCTCCCGGGCAGGAGGAAGCCTGGTTGGCTCGTCACATTGGAGACAGAGTCCTTGTGATCTCGGTTGTTGCAGTTCGGCTAGGGATAGCTGTCTCCGTTGAGGTCGGACAACAGTTTGAGTCTGACTAGGAGTCCTAGTTTCAGTAGGATTAGGAGTGTGAGGACCTGTCCCTCTACTCCTGTGGCTCGTCGTGGACCGCAAGGGCAATTTGATAAATTGCGACTTGTCGGCTTGTTTCACACTCGCGTGTGCCCACACTGACCATGTTTGTGGTAATGTTGCCTAGAATGGTTAGTGGGACCCGGGATCGAAAGATCCGGGCTTGGGCTTAAGTTCTAGCCCAAGTCTAGCTTTCTGCACCTAAAGGATCGATCCTTCCTTTCTAGAAGATCGATCTTTTGGTGCCAGAAAGTCAAAGTGTGATCATCATGAAGGATCGATCTTTCCTTAGGGAAAGATCGATCATTCATAGGTCGGTTCGTTTGCCTATAAAGCAGACGAGACTTTCTTCCTTGAATCCTTTTGAAATCCGGATATCTGAGCTCAAATCTTGTGATTTTTGAAGGTGTTTGAGGGCGATCCAAGGCCTAGCAGGTTGGATTGAAGCTGCTCTTGCTTAGGTAGGGATTCCTACCTACAATCCTTCCGGGTTTTTGATTTTCCGGTTTGATTATGTTCTTATTCTTAGATCTCTCTATATATATGTTTGTTTACTGAGGTTTCATTGGTTTTGGACTCGTGGGATCTTGATCTATCAGATCCCAGAGTTTCGTTAAGTTTGGATGTACCTTCCTCGATTCTTCTAGAGGAAGGATCGATCCCTCTGGGTTGGTCATGCTGCGCCCGATGAAGGATCGATCCTATGCTTGGAGAAGATCGATCCTGGGTCTTGGGTAGCATTGTTACCCTGCGTCGCGAGGAAGATCGATCTTCCTGGGAGGAAGGATCGATCTTTCTTGGCGCTACAAGAAGGGTACCCTCTGTCTCGAGAAAGATCGATCTTCCTGGGAGGAAGGATCGATCTGTTTAGCTCGACAGTGAGGGAAGCTCACTGTTACTTAAAAGATTGATCTTTTCTTAGGAAAAGATCGATCCTTTAGTAGCAGAGAGGATTTTTCATGGCTTTTGTCTGCGGGGCTTGGTATGCCGATTTTCCTTACCGCTTTATACGTTGTACATATGTTTAAGCATATTAGCCCTATAATAGGGCAGTGGTGAATCGGGAGAGTGATGACTCCCGGGATGTTTAGAATAAACGGGCGGGTAGCCCTACAGCTTTCCCTAGCCTTGCATGCCGGCGTGCGCCGAGGGCTTTATCTGTTATATGTCTGAGCTGATGTTTGCGGGGCTACTTCCCGATGCAGGTGTTGTGGTGGACTGCTGGCAGTTGGTGGTGGTACCACTGCAGCCGCTCCTTAGACCTTATTTACCTGTTCACCACCCCGGGCCGGCAGGGTGCCGTACCCAGACCTTGTTATTTATATCATCACATACTGTTGCATGTTTAACTGTATTACCCTGAGTATGTGCATATCATGTATTGTGTTGTGCATTAGTTGCATCTGTGTAGGGCGTTGCCGATCCGGGGCTTTCGGGTAGCCCGGATCTAGCTCTAGGATCGTTGCGGGTAGCTTGGTCCAGGACTCGATTTTGTAGTATTCAGTCGACTTCGATGATAGGGTTAGATGACCTGAATACGTGCTGTTTAGGTTTAGAGGTCGTGTCGGCCTCGAGCCGAGTGTTGAGGTGTTGCCGGTGTCCGGTTCACTGTCTCATGGGTAGAGGTAGTGCCTACTCAGCGGTGTTGGTTGCCCGCCTAGCAGTGTTGGTTTCCTGCTAGTGAGATGGCAGTGTTGGTCTGCCTTGCTGAGGGCGACCCAGTATGTGACCAGTTCGGCTGGAGAACATGACTGGAGTCTCCTTTCAGGGACACGCGGTGGGGTTATGGGACCCATGTGTACACCCAACCTTTGCTTGAGGGCGACACTGTTGTGTTCCCTCCCTTGTGAGTGTCGTAGTGTTGTGTCCCTGCTGAGCTTAGTGCTCACTCCTACCCGGGCTGCGTTTTGCAGGTGCTGGCGCTAGCTCTTCTTCGGTCGCCCCTACCGGGCCGGTGTTTGGTGACATGGCGGTGTCTGGCGGTGCTTGAGGAGAGACGATCTATGTTTCTTACCTTTTGTTATAGATAGTCTCCTACGGGAGTGATAAATGTATAATTTCCCTGTTCTGAGGACTTATATCTTTTCTAGTTTAGTCTTTGGATTTGTAATTGTACGTTATTACAGGATGATTATGAATTGCTAGGGTAACCACTACGATTAGAGGAAAACCTCGCCAAAATTTTCGCAGTAGGTTAGGCTCCGCTTCGCGTCGCCGGCCCGGTTGGGCCTACGCGGGTCGGGGCGTGACAAGGAGTCCTAGTCACACTCGAACTCTAGTTTGCGGGCGCAGTATGGGCAGTGGGGGCTGGACGGGTAGGTGTGGGCGTCGTCCTTGCCGTAGCGTCCTGGATCACGTACTGCTTCGGCTTATAAGTCTTGGCGTAGGTGATGGCCTCGGCTATGGTGGCTGGTCTAGCCAGCGGAACATCGTACTTGATGTTCGGCTTTAGTCTACTAATGGAGAGACTCAGTACAACATCTTGAGCCAAGTGCGGGACACAACCTATACCTCGGTCGTACCGGATATGGTAGTCTCGGACCGAGTCTTCTTGCTGAATCCGAGTGAGTTCGCCGATGGTGTCCTTGTAGGTCGTTTGTCCACAGCGCAAGTGTAGGGCATGCTGAAATGTATGCCACGTCACGCACTCATCCGTATCCTTCGATAGTTGGTACCATGTTTGGGCATGTAACGACCCCCGCCGTCCGGGGCCGCCCTGGGCCTGCGGGCTCCGTCCAGGATCCACCCGAGGGCCCCACCCGACACAATATTGTCCGCTTTTGGCTCACCGCAAAAATCTTGAAAAAACTTCCTAGTGGGTCACCCATCCCGGGACCGCTCCAAGGCAAGCACGCTTATCCTTGGAGTTTTCTGGCAGATCACTGCCATCACGGCTTTAAAACACGTTGTGTCTTATAAGGGTTACTAATATACTTATTATATACGTGGGGTTGCTTACCCGGCTACATGGTTCGGCTACAAGCCCTCCAGGCGAACACCGACACCCAGGGTGGATCCTGGACGGAGCCCGTAGGCCCTGGGCGGTCCCGGACGGTGGGGGCCGTTACAGGGCATCTCCATCCAAGTGATAAGCAGCGTAGCGGACCTTCTCTCGTTCATGGATAGGATGATAAGAGAAGAACTACTCTACCTTGAGAATCGAATGAGTAGGATCCGTAGAACCATCATAGTGGGGGAAGTCCATGCGGGGAATCCGGGCAGCAAGTGGTGGCTCACGGGTAGGGTCAGGGGGCAGTTCATGTATAGGTGGGGTATGAGGAGGGTAGTAATGGGTTGTGGAGGAGTTGGGTTGTAGG
Source organism: Narthecium ossifragum (assembly GCA_963920575.1). Lineage (NCBI taxonomy): Eukaryota > Viridiplantae > Streptophyta > Magnoliopsida > Dioscoreales > Nartheciaceae > Narthecium > Narthecium ossifragum. The sequence goes on along the minus strand of OY986975.1, from coordinate 7,051,739 downwards.
GTACATATGGACGGGGCATAGGCTGCAGGTACGGAGGCGGGTGATAGGCTGGATATAGGAGCTGATGTGGTGGCAGTGGAAGGGTAGTGGAGCCAGGTGGTGATGGAATGGTGGTGGGGACGACCAAGGGTGTGGTTTGGGCCAGTTGATCAGGGGGTTGGGTAGGAGGGATAGAACCTGGTCCAACCAAGACGTAGTTGGGACTAGGGCCGGGTACTCATGGGTTAGGGACAGCTTTGGGTAGAGTCCTAGGAGAAGTAGGGTTCGTGGTTGGAGGTGGATTAGGGTTAGGGTCCGGGTTACCTCCAGGTTGTCCCATGGCTCCCTGATTTCACCCTTGCATCTATATTGCCATGAAGGAAATCCTTTTCGAGATCCCTAGGTTGAGGTTCTGCATCTCTCGCTGTGAGTCCTGCATCTCCAGCTATGAAGTTTGCACAGTCCGCCATGCCCCGTCGATGCCCTCTATCTCTTCTCTGGTTATGGCACTATCACACTCTTATGAAGTACTTTCGGTGGTATCTCCTAACATCAGTGCAGCTTCTGGAAGGCTATGGGCGTCACAGTCGGCGGAACGGAGCTTTGATACCAAGTTGATACGCCGAACCTTCTCATAAGCAAGGGTACCTGGTCTCTTGCAGGGTCTCGGCTCCTCCTTAGCCAAATCTATGGCAAGGTCGAGACATACCTTTAGGGTTTGAGGAGAAGGACCCTAGGTATTCGATGAGGAAGAGACTAACTGGAGGAGAGAGACGAAGTAGGGAAGAGGGATACCTTGCAACTCCTCTAAGATGGCTGGCTGCACTTGGGAACATGGCCAATAGTGGTGGCGGATGGGAGGCAGCGGCCAAGGAGGACGCTGGTGAATGACGGCTTGGACGGTGATTCATGGTGGTGGAGGGCGGTGATGATGGTGGCCGCCTAGTAGAGAAGGATCCGGCTATAGAGGAAGAGAGGTGAAGGTGGCTGGTGGAATTGATGGTAATTACTTTATTATACTCCTAGAGTTTGCTCTACTAAATAATAGCTTTACTAAATTCGTTCTCCCCCTAATACAAACTAAAGAGGTCCTTTTATAGAGGCCTTGACAAAGTCTGAATCCAACTAGAGAACTACCTTGTTCTAATCAGCAAGTAATAATACTTTCCTACTAAGACTCAATCATAACTCAAACTTTCTAATAACTAGGACTCATAATAGAAACTAATAAATCAAAGCATAAACTAGACTCAAACTAAGAAATCAACTAGGAAGGAAATTAAGAAGCTAACTAAGGAAGTAACCAGCTAGGAATAGGATTCCTTTTGGCCGGTTGGGGTTAGGACGCCCAAAGGGACGTGGGTCCTACCAGACCTTGACCATGGGTCCGCCCATGCTTGGGTTTGGGCATGGATCTGGTCTGGGCTGGTTCAGAGGTGGTTGAACTCGTAACATCACCTCCCCCTATGGAATGAGCCTTGGCCTCAAGGCTAAGTCGTGACACTCGGGAGAGGGCATCTGCAACTGAATTATTTGAACTCTTCTTGTACTCGATGTCGAAGTCATAACCCAGCAATTTCACACGCCACGTCTGCTATGCTTCGATCGATATGTTCTGTTCCCAAAAGTGCTTGAGACTCCTATGATTGGTCCTGACGATGAACTTGGACCCAAGTAAGTAGGGGGCGGCAATTTCCTGACGATGAACATAAGCCACACATGAAATTCACATATCCAAACCATGCATAATATCATACAGCAGACAAGGACACACCTTCGGCCCGAATAAATCTAAACATTCCCAATTGCATCACTCCCTTGGTTAACCCACAAATAAAATATAATCGGACGCACTGCCGACCCTAGGCTTAAACATGATAAATGATAAAATACATGAGATTATGAGAATTGAATAGGGAAATACAAGAACCTACACTCGATAATCTAACTATCCAGCAGTAATGATAAAATACTTCAGCGGTGATTTACAGAGCAATCTGAGAGAAGGGGAGCTCCCAAGCCTCCAATAAATATAAACCAAAACCGATCCGGGATGTACATTAGGGATCAAGCATACATATTCCAATTAGAAGCGAGAGAAGAGGCATGGAAATCCAGGAACTAACCTATCAGGGAGGTCGAGAGACAATTATAGCATGACCCATATGAGAAAAGGTGGAGGAATGCACTTAAGTTGAGAGCAGTAATACTCTGCACTGATCATCTAAATCTTGGTTGCTCATATGGCACTTCATAGAAGATTGATTACATGAAATATGTGAATGGGGTATGCATGTTATAGATGTCAATGCTGCATCGCCAATCCAAAGGGGAGTCACCAGCCAACACCCGACCAGTCATGAACAGAGGAGTAGGAGACAAAGTTCCAAATCCGAGGGCAAGTCTTCATAGTCCAGGAATGAGAAGGAGAAGAGAGGAGAAACATTTCAGAGGCACTAGCAACAGCCACAGGATTACCAGAAGCTTAGAGTACATCACTGACTTGTGCTATCTCAAGCTAAGCATAGCGAGTCCATCTCCATCCCTATTTTGAGCTAAACACAAACTATTCACAGACAACGAGCAGGATTGACAACTCTATCTGCAGCTAAAACCAACCGATCCAATCCAAAACACCAGACGACACAGTGGAAGCATCGGACGGGAGTTTGAGGAGGGAGAAGAAACCCTTGCGGAGGAAGAAAACAGAGAACGAACAGAGGCAACCCCGGAACAGGGGAAGAAGAAAACCTCACAAAGGGCATGAGATCACGGTGGAAAAACCACACCCAACGAAAGGAAAGGCTCTTATCACACCCACGAAAACAGGGGAGGAACTCCATCGGCCAACCAAAAACCAAAGAAGAGAAGAAGGAAGGCTCATTGGAAATCCATCGGCATCCAAAGATCTAGGTGACAATGTTAACGAAGAGGGAGCAGGATCATCGACATCGTCGGTTTCTCCTGGTCACGGCCAACCTCTCTCTCTCTTCCGGTTGTGAGCGTCGCCTCCAGTCGCCGTTGCCAAGCTGCTCTCAATCCTCCTCACCGCGCCCTCCGCTCTCTGCTCTCCTCCGGTTACGATCGCTGGCCACTCCTCTTCCCTCTCTCTTCCCGATCGGGTCACCGCTCTCCCTCTCACTCTCTCCTCTTGTCGAGATCCCAAACGCAGCCCTCATGGGTGAATGGGTTAAAAGGATTTATATATGATACTTGATCATAGATCCTGGCCGTCCGATCAACCAAATCAAATCCTAGCCGCTCAAATCTCGATTCTCATGATCAAACTTAGATCGTCAACTCTGGGGTACTCCTAAAGGTCGAATCAAACACATACATCATCACAAGAGCAGAGAATCGCTAGCTGGATTGTCTTTGCTCAACGCGTGTGTGAAACCGACTCCGTTAAGGGTAATTTACCAAATCACCCTCGGAATCGCAACGATCAAAGGAGATCGCGAAGAAAGGCCAACCGGCCCTCGACCGACGCGGTCAGACCGGGTCCTTACAAGACATGCCAGACACCTCTCATTTTAAAATGGTTTCATCAATAGTATCTCCACCTAAGCTTGAGTTAAAACATTTTCCTTTTAATTTGAAATATGGATATCTTGGTGAGAATGAAACCCTACATGTGATTATTGCTTTTGACATTACTACAGATAACTCTAAATATTATGAAATCTTCGGGATCTGAGAGAAGACTTCCTAATGTACAACTTTCGTTTTGAGCAAGTTTCCAAATTTCGGCTGGATTGGACCCAGTTGTGACCGGAATAGACTGCTAGGATTAATTCAAGAAATCCGAGTTGCACCAGAAGTCAAACTCAGCTAAAACCCTAATTTCGGGAGTTCCACTATATATACGGTTATTTAATCCGAAATTTGGCCTCTCCCAAGGGGGTTTTCTACAGAGTTTTGGAGGGGAGAAAGACAAGGAAGAAGATGAAGAAATCTCCATCCATGGCTGAGTAATCCGTAGGCAAGACGGACGGATGACCTAGCGAGAATTAGGGTTTCTTCTTCATCGTGGTTCATAGTTTTAATCTTTATTGTTATACTTTTTTCTATGTATTGAATCTTCAAAGATTATTTTCAGATTATAGATTTCTATGTGGATGATTAATATTATGAATCCTATAATGCTTCTTTCATAATCTTATAACCCCATAGTTTTATCTATTATTTACCTACTTTATCTCGTGAAATCTTTGCTATGCATTGCGGATTGTGAGAGTTGGTATTGTGTATTCTTAGAGATCTGGTAAGATAGAGTTAGGGCTTTGTCCCGATGAACTTTTGCTATACGTTGCCTGTAGTGACAGCTGGTATCGTATATTCTTAGGTTTTGGTAGGATGAAGTTAGAGCTATAAAAGGAAGAATCAGTCACAGGAAGAGACATTTATATATTTTATTAGATTTGTAGTTCCATATCTTCCAGTTAATGTGATTGGAATGTGAATCCATTAGCTGAGTTTTATATGAAGCATTGAGAAGAGAAGAACCTAAATCGAGTGAAGTGATTCCTGAAGCCTAGCCTCAACCAAATCCCAATTTCTTTCGTTAATTTTATTTTGATGTTACATCTTCATTTTACTTTCTTAAATTCTACTCTCTTGATTGTTTTTTATATATGGTTATCTGTTTTTCTGGATCTTTTCTGCTTGTCTCTTTGTGGGTTCGACCTCTCTTATGTTATGTTGCACTGCACCGCTGTGTTGTGACACATTTGAGTGATATCAAAATTTGGCGCCGTTGCCGGTGAGACGGTTCAGAAAAGCACCAAAATCGGATTACAGTGATTGTAGACATCGAAAGTGGTAACTTCGTTTATTTACTTTAGTCTTTATTTCTTTATTTCGGCTTTGATTTTCCTTCTCTATTAGGATTGTTTTCTTTTATTCGGTTTTAGTTAGTTAGCTTAGTTTCTATTATTGTTTTTGCTTATTTTCTTTAGTTGGTTTGCGTCTTTTGGATTGCGTGATTGTTGGTGTATGCCTCGGTATACAGACGATCTGAACAGATTTGCTAGACGCCCCGAGGGTGATTCTGAAACTTCTGATAGTGAGACATATATTGCTGATCTCTTTGACGCACAGTCACAAACTTCACATCATATTTTCATTATGACTGAGCACGAGGAACAACAAGCTTCTAGAAGTTTGGATGAATATTTGCATCCCACACGCACTGATATTCCTTCATGCATCATGTTTCCACCTAATGCAGCACATGTAGACTTTAAACCTGGTATGATTCAGTTGCTTCCTACTTTTCACGGGATGGAAAATGAAAATCCATATGTGCATATTAGGGAGTTTGAGGAAGTAGTAGCGACTTTCCATGGCCAACCGGGTGCTGTAGACATGATCCGACTTAAATTCTTCCCCTTCTCATTGAAGGAAAGAGCGAAGAGTTGGTTATATTCTTTGAGGCCACGATCTACAGAATCTTGGGCTGAAATGACACAGATGTTTTTCAACAAGTATTTCCCACAACACAAGACCAATGCACTAAAGAGACAGATTTCGACATTCACACAGAAGGATAGTAAGACTCTGTATCAGGCGTGGGAACGATTTAAAGATATGTTGAATTTATGTCCTCATCATGGATAAGAAAGTTGGCGTCTTGCTAGGTATTTCTATGATGGTTTGACTGTTAAAGAACGCCAACTTGTTGAGATGATGTGTAATGGTGAATTTTTGCAAAAAGATCCAGACGCAGCTATTGAGTATTTGACAGAGCTTGCTGACAAAGCTCATACATGGACTGGGCCAAGCACAACAGATAATACCAGCAGAGCCAGACCACCATCGGAACAACAAGGTGGAGGAATATATCAGCTACGCAAGGAAGATGCACTCAAGGCCAGAGTGGATAGTCTAATAAGTGAGCTGGAGCTATTAAAGACCAAAGATATGATGGTTGCTTGGACCTCTCCATACAACGAACCTATAAAGCCAGCTGGGCCTTGTGTGATCTGTTAAGGCGTGGACCACCATATTGATGATTGCCCCACCTATGCTGAGATGAGAGGTGTGTACGGTGAACATTGCAACAATGTGGGCGCATTCAGGAGGTTGTTCACTCCCTATTCAGAGACGTATAATCCAGGGTGGTGAGAGCATCCGAACTTCAGCCGAAAGTCGAACGCTCCACAAAGCAACGATCATCATTAACCTCTATCAAATAAAACTTTTTCTCACCCTCCTTATAATACATCTGGTTTTCCTGGGCATATATTTAATGACAGTTTACAGGAACTGAAATCTATGATTGTGCAGGAATCTAAGGAAAGAAAGGAGGATATTCAAAAGATTAAGAGCCAGATCACGAAGCTGATCAACTCTTTGAGCGTGCATGAATGAGGGAAGTTCCCAACTCAACCTCCACAGACTCAGGTATCTAGTGCTGAGCAAAATAAAGTCAAGGAGAAGAACGCCGTAACTACAAGAAGCGAGAAAACAACAAAAAGTCCTTCAAAAGAGCCCACGAAACCTCCTATTGTTGTTGAAGAAGAGGACCAGATTGAGAAGAACCATGTAGAGGTCGATCATCTAGATGACCCTACACCAGGTGACTTTAAGGTACGTGTCCCTTTCCCTCATGCTTTGAAATCCAGTAAATTGACCATGGATCCCAACAGCGAGGTTTTGGAGCATCTTCGACAGGTTAAGGTAAACCTTCCTCTTTTGCATGTTATTAAGCAAATTCCTACATATGCTAAAGTAATTAAAGATTTATGCACTATGAAGAGACGACATCTTGTAAAGAAAACTGCATTTTTAACAGAGCATGTTAGTGCTTAGCATAGGATTCCTCCGAAATATAAGGATCCTGGCTTTCCTACTGTGTCTTATTTCATTGGAGAGCATGAAGTAGGACAAGTTTTATTAGATCTTGGTGCAAGTGTTAATTTGATGTCATATTCTGTTTACTTGCAACTTGGTTTAGGCCAAATTAAGTCGACATCCTTGATTCTGCAACTGGCATATAGATCCACGAAGACTCCACGAGGAGTAGTAGAGGATGTGCTTGTTCAAATAGATAAATTTTATTATTATGTTGATTTCTTAGTCTTGGATACTCAGGCTATAGTAACTGCTGATTCTAGGATTCCTATTATTTTAGGTAGACCGTTTCTTGCTACTGCTAATGCTTTAATTAATCGCAGGAATGGCTTAATAAAGTTAACTTTTGGGAATATGACTTTAGAAATTAATGTTTTTAATGTTCCTAAGCAGCCTGATGAGGATGATGAATGCCATCAGACTTACCATATTGATTTGCTCACTGAAGAGGAGTTTGCTACAACTGAAATTAATTCTCTTGAATAAGATTTGGATGAAAATGTTGATGTTGATGGTATGTGCAAAAATTTGGAGCAGTGTTCTTTTGCAGGTCCATGGCATCCAAGGTTTGAAGAACTGCCAGAAAGAGGACAGCCACCAATGCCATCAGCAGTAGAACCGCCAAAGCTGGACCTAAAGCCGCTACCTCAAGGTTTAAAGAACGCCTATCTTGGTCCAGGTGATACATACCTAGTTTTTATTTCTTTAGCGTTAACAACAGATCATGGTGATTAATTACATAGAGTTTTAAATGAGCATAAATCAGCTATTGGTTGGAGTATAGCAGATCTGAAAGGTATTAGTCCTTTGATTTGTTCCTATAAGTTTAATCTTGAACAGGGGGATGTACCACGTAGGGATCCTCAGCGTAGGTTGAACCCTATAATGAAGGAGGTTGTAAAAACTGAAGTGTTGAAATTATTAGATGCATGGATTGTCTATCGCATTGCTGATAGCAAGTGGGTGAGCGCTACGCAGGTTGTGCCTAAAAAATCAGGTGTCACCGTTGTTAAGAATTAAAGTGGTGACTTTGTCCCCACTAAATTAGTGACCGGATGGCGCATGTGCTTAAATTATAGAAAATTGAATGCTGCTACCCGTAAGGATCATTTTCCATTGCCTTTTCTAGACCAGATCTTAGAAATAGTAGCTTGACATCCTTTTTATTGCTTTCTTGATGGTTTTTTTGGATATTATCAGATTGAGATTGCCCTAGAGGATCAAGAAAAAACTACATTTACATGCCCTTTTGGTACTTATGCATTTCGTAGGATGCCATTTGGACTTTGTAATGCCTTTTCAGCGTTGCATGATGAGTATGTTTGCTGATATGATAGAGGTAAGCGTGGAAATGTATATGAATGATTTAACTGTGTTTGGTAATACTTTTGATGCAAGCTTGAAGAACTTAAAGAGAGTCTTAGTTAGGTGTGAAGAGAAGCACTTTGTGCTTAATTGGGAAAAGTGTCACATCATGGTACCCTCAGGCATTGTGTTGGGACATATTGTCTCTTCCAGAGGCATTGAGGTAGATCGATCAAAAATCGATCTCATCTCAAAGCTTCATGTGCCAAAGACTGTTAAAAATGTTGGATCCTTTCTAGGGCATGCTGGTTTTTACAGGAGATTCATTCATAATTTTTCTGCTATTGTTTGACCTTTGTGTACTCTTTTGAAAAAGGACAACCCTTTTGAGTGGACTGTTGATTGTCAGGAGGCTTTTCAGGCTTTGATTGATAAACTGACTTCTGGACCTATTGTACAACCACCTGATTGGAGCCTTCCTTTTGAATTGATGTGTGATGCTAGTGATTTTGCTGTAGGAGCAGTATTAGGACAGCAAAGCGAAGGGAAACCGCATGTTATTCATTATGCTAGCAGAATCTTGAATAGTGCATAGATGAACTACTCTAGTACTGAAAAAGAACTGTTAGCGATAGTCTTTACATTAGACAAGTTTACTGCTTATTTGATTGGTTCTCCTGTCACTATTTTCACTGATGATGCCGCGCTTAAGTACCTTCTTACCAAGAAGGATGCTAAAGTGCGCCTAATTCGTTGGATATTAATTTTACAGGAATTTGATATCTCCATAAAAGACAAAAAGAGCATGGAGAACGTTGTCGTTGATCACCTATCAAGTTTGATGGTGGGAGTAGCAGAAAATGAGCCACCGATCATGGATGACTTCCCTAATGAGCAACTCTTTTCAGTTGCATGACTGCCCTGGTATGCGTATATTGCCAATTATTTGGCGACAGGTGAGATCCCTTCCTTTTGGAGTGCGTAGAATAAGCGTTGATTTTTTGTTGAGGTAAAGAAATTTTATTGGGATGATCCTTATCTATTTAAGTATTGTCTTGACCAGATTATGTGTCGTTGTGTCCCTGATTATGAAATAGAAAGCATCATTACATTCTGTCATTGTCATGCATGTGGAGGTCATTTTTCGATGAAAAAGACTGTTGCTAAAATTCTTCAATGTGGTTTTTACTGGCCTACTATGTTTCGTGATGTTAACATTTTTTACATATCCTGTTATAGATGCCTAACGTTAGGAGCTTTATGTAGGAGATATATGATGCCTTTGAACCCCATTCAAGCTGTAGAGATTTTTGATTGCTGAGGCATAGATTTTATGGGACCGTTTCCTTCTTCTTTTGGCTATTTATATATATTATTGGTTGTGGAATACATGTCTAAGTGGGTGGAGGCCATTGCATCTAGGAATAATGATCATTCCACTGTCATCAAGTCTTAAAGAGCATATTTTGCCCAGATTTGGTACTCCTAGGGTTATTATTAGTAACCAAGGATCAAATTTTTGTAACCACTATTTTGAGGCTTTGATGCGCAGGTATAAAGTCACACATAAGGTTTCCACTACTTATCATCCACAGACGAATGGCCAAGTTGAATTGGCTAATAGAGAGATAAAAGCAAATCATGGAAAAGATAGTGACCCCTAACCAAAAAGACTGGTCCTTGAGGTTATCAGATGCGTTGTGGGCCTATCGCACTGCTTACAAGACTACCTTGGGGATGTCGCCGTTTCGCCTTGTTTATGGAAAACCATGTCATCTTCAAGTAGAATTAGAACATAAGGCATATTGGGCTATTAAGTCACTAAATTTTACTTTGGATACTGCAGGTCTGGAACGAAAAGTCCAACTATTTGAGTTGGAAGAACTCCGAAATGATGTTTATGAGAGTTTCAGGATATTCAAGGCAAAAAAAAGGCCTACCACGACAAGTGGATCCTGAGGAAAATGTTTCTAGAAGGGCAGCAAGTCTACCTGTATGACGTGCGACTACACTTACATCCTAGGAAGCTGAGATCACGCTGGACATGCCCCTTCACCGTTAGCAGAATATTTGAGAATGGGGTTGTGGAGATTGAAGACCTGAAGGATGGGAGGCCATTCAAGGCAATGGACAGCGACTGAAGCCAATCCTAAAGAAGACGACCACTGATGAGCATCGTGTTCCTCTACGAGGGATGATCTTTCTACTATCTATCATTTCCCTTTTTGATTAGGTTAGGTTGTTTTAGTTTGTTCCCTTTTTTTCATTTGTTTTCGTATGCTATCTTATTTCTTAGGATGTTTTGACCACCGTCCACTTTGCTTGAGAGCTTCGACCACTATTCTGGAAATGAGAAATTCGGCCACCCTGAGGAACCTTGGGTAAGATTTCAGCTATGTTGTCAGGTGGTCTCGCTCCTATTTAAATTTCTAATTCTTTTCTATTCTATTTAAAATTGAAACCTGCACCCTATTTTATTCTATTGCCATACTTAGCACACATTGGGGACAATGTGAATTTCCGGTTGGGGGGTGTATGCATGCATGACCTTATGCATGCTACTTTGTGGGTTTAATAGTATTGAATTGAGTATGTTACTAGAAAATATACATGAGCTTTCATAGGGATTGGCCTATACATTGATTGTATGTGTGATAACCGGAATGTAGAATATCATGTGACTCACATACGAACACTTTATGTGCAGTGGTAATTATACTCGCTAGAGGAATGAGCATGCTATTGTCAATCTAGACCATGATTTCAGCATTAGCTAATGTTGAGTATTGCATGCAGAGAGAAAAAAGATAAAAAGAAAAAAAAAAGAAAAAGTTCTGGAGCTTGATCAAGCTGTGCCTAAACGACTATTAAGTGATCTACTGAGTAATCGGGTGTTCTTGCCTCAGGAACCACTGATAGCTAAAAAAAAAAAGAAGAAACTATTAAGTGTTTTGCTAAGTAACTGGGTTTGTGTGCCTCAAGAAGCGGAGAGTGCTCACGTAAAAAGGCAAAGTGTCTGAAAGTTGAAAAGAAAAACGAAGAGGATGATGTACTTAAAGTGCGAGGGTTGGATGATTGGTCCGGAAGATAGTAGTGTGTTTTGACTAATGCTGGATAGAACTTGCATTTGTATGTAACTTTTATTTGTCACGTCACATGTGTTCGTCTGGATGGTGATTAGCATGTTTGAAATGTAGAAGTTAATTTCATGTGTTGGTAGTATGTGTATGAGTATAAGAAGTTTTCGTGCTTTGTATTATACATAACACTATTGACCTGTCAAGGTAAAATTTTTGTCATGCATGTCTACAGCCTTAGACCATCAGTGTGCTTAATTATATTTTCAAGCGCTTTAATTGCTATAGACTAGCAATAAGCTGGTTGGGCGGTGTGATGAGTGCATGAAAATGCATTCTGAACAACCTTATAACCATCTCAATTGCTATATTGTCACCCTTAATCAACCTCTTTAGCAGTATTTTTAAAGTTATATGTGGTTCACATAGTTGTTTGGAAAATACAGGAAATTGGTGCTAAAAGAAGCTGAAAAGATTACATGGGTCAACTTGGAAGCTTAAACTGTACCTGATCACGAAGAACTAGATGATGTGTCATATACTATTGGAAAGCTCTTGAAGTCTAATTTCTAGAGAATTTTACGGTTCACGATTTCGAGTTTTCTAGAGGAAGTTATGGCATTTTTAGCACCGATGGCGTAGTCTGAGTGACAAAAGAGAAAATACGCATGACAAATTATCGATCATCTTCCCCTAAAAAGATCGATCATTTATGTTACTGAGCGTCATTCTTCAAAGGATAGATCACCACCCTTACAAGGAGCGATCATTTTATGCTGACAAAGAGTTGACAAAGAGCTAGTTTCAAGAAGATCAATCCTTTGCCCTAGGATGATCGATCTTACTCGGGGCGACCCAGGTTACGGAAAATGAGGAAAAATACAGTTTCATCGACTGGTAGGAAAATATTCAGAAAATATTCACTGGAAGTGCACATATTCTACAAGTGAAATACATGGTTGAAGGTTCAGAGATCTACAACTTTCATGTTGGACATTTTGTGAGATTATGGATGGTGTGATAGCAGATTTGAAGAATAGATGAAGATACATAAGCTGGAAACTGTTCCGTCGAAGCTGAGAATAATATTCGTGAAATATTCTAGATAACTCTAAATATTATGAAATCTTCGGCATCTGATAGAAGACTTCCGAGTGTACAACTTTTTTGTTGAGCAAGTTTCCAAATTCCAGCTGAATTTGACCCAGTTGAGACCGGAATAGACTGCTAGGATTAATTCAGAAAATCCGAGTTGCACTAGAAGCCTAACTCAACTAAAACCCTAATTTCGGGAGTTCCCCTATATATATGGTTATTTAATCCGAAATTTGGCCTCTCCGAAGGAAGTTTTCTACAGAGTTTTGGAGGGGAACAAGACGAGGAAGAAGATGAAGAAATCTCCATCCATGGCTGAGTAATCCACAGGCATGGCGGACGGATGACCTAGCTAGGATTAGGGTTTCTTCTTCATCATGGTTCATAGATTTAATTTTTATTGTTAAACTCTTTTCTATGTATTGAATCTTCAAAGATTATTTTCAGATTATAGATTTCTATGTGGATGATTAATATTATGAATCCAGTCATGCTTCTTTCATGATCTTATAACCCCATAGTTTTATCTATTGTTTACCTACTTTATCTCGTGAAATCTTTGCTATGCATTGCCGATCGATCGTGAGAGTTGGTATTGTGTATTCTTAGAGATTTGGTAAGATAGAGTTAGGGCTTTGTCCCAATGAACTTTTGCTATACGTTAGCTGTAGTGACAGCCGGTATCGTATATTCTTAGGTTTTGGTAGGATGAAGTTAGAGCTATAAAAGGAAGAATCAGTAGTAGGAAGAGACATTTATATATTTTATTAGGTTTCTAGTTCCATATCTTCCAGTTAATGTGAATTGGGATGTGAATACATTAACTGAGTATTATATGAACCATTGAGAAGAGAAGAACCTAAATCCGAGTGAAGTGATTCCTGAAGCCTAGCCTCAACCAAATCCTGATTTCTTTCGTTAATTTTATTTTACTGTTACATCTTCAATCTACTTTGTTAAATTATACGCTCTTGATTGTTTTTGATAAATTGTTATCTGTGTTTCTGGATCTTTCCTGCTTGTCTCTCTGTGGATTCGACCTCTCTTATGTTGTGATGCACTGCACCGCTATGTTGTGACACATTTGAGCGATATCAGTTATTGAGATGAGGAATTTTGAGGATCTAGCCTTGCCGGAGATACCATTGCTTGCAGAAGTGCATCATGAGGCTTTGGTTGAAGAGGTCTCGAAAGCAGAGGTTCTTGAAGTAATAGAAGCGATGTGAAAAGATTAATGTGCCGGCCTCGATGGGCTACCCATAGAGTTTTTCTTGAAGTTTTGGCTATCGTGGGCTCTTATCTTCTTCACTTGATCCGAAAGTTCTTCGTCACAGCCCATCTACCTCCAGGATGGAATGCCACTTTTGTTTCACTGATCCCAAAGGTCAACAATCCGCTAAAGATCAAGGACTACCGCCCGATCGGTTTGAGTAACGTGTGTTACAAAATCATTGCTTCAATCACCGCAAAGAGGATTCGAGGGGTGATGGGGGATTTGATCAGTCCAGAACAGTCCGCTTTCCTCCTGGATAGGTGTATCTTTGATAACATCTCGGCAGCCCAGGAACTACTTCACTCTCTACATGGAGTTCGAAGACGAGGGCGCTTATGGCAGTCAAGGTGGATATTCACTTGGCCTACGACAACGTGCGCTGGAGTTTTTTAAGAAGGTCTTGGAGGCTATGTAATTTCCGCCAATTTGGATCTCTTGAATCCTCGGTTGTGTATCATCTCCCTCCTTCTCTGTTATTGTAAATGGGCGTTTATCTGGTTTCCTTACAGCCTGCAGGAGTCTTCGTCAAGGGGACCACCTTTCTCCGTATCTCTTGCTTCTTGTGCAGCAAGTCCTTTCACAATTAATCAAGGAACAGCGAGGTATGCGGGGCATTAAATACTACCAGGTGCCGGAGATCTATTCCCATCTGTTCTTCGTCGATGACGGCCTATTGATTACAAAGGCTACTTTGGCAGAGCCGGAGCGGATGCTGGAGATCCTGGAGGCCTTTGGGGAGATGTCAGGCCTAGACGTCAACCCTCTCAAATCTTCAATCAGGATCTCTCCGATTGTAAAAGAGGAGCTCAGACGAGGAATCTGCAGGGTGCTTAAGATTACCAAAGAAAGAGGACCGTTCAGGTATCTAGGCGTCCCGGTAGATGGAAGAAAGCTCAAGCCCTTGGATTACAATAGCTTAGTGAAGTCCTTTTAAGAGAAGCTCAATGGGTGGAGTTCCTTGAAGTTGGCAAGTGTGGGACAGGCCACTTTGATCAACATGGTCCTGCAGGCACTTCCTACCCATTTTTTCATGGCAACCCATGTGCCCGCTTCAGTATTAAGAACCTTGGAGTTCATAGCACGGAAATTCTTGTGGAATGGGAAGAGGGCAGGCAGGGTTTCTTGGGAACGAGTATGCTCTTCGAAGGAATTGGGGGGCCTAGGACTGTGAAGCTTCCATGTTTAGCAAAAGGTTCTGCGGATCCGGCGCGTTGCAGATCTGATGCATCAGTCCTGTTCGATGTGGTGAGCGCTAGCAAAGTCCAAGTACAAATGGGTTTGACAGTTGCCTTGGGGGTCTATTCCGGCAAGAGCATCCTGTCCTTGGAGACAATCTTGTCTGGTGGCAAGGGAGCTTAGGCAAGGCTTAAGATGGCACCCCGCACAACATAGCTCAATCAGTGTCCTAGAAGATTGCTGGCTCATGGATCTCCCCTTGCTGCGATCTCCCTCGGTCTTCCACGTCGACTTGCTGGAAGGTTGCCCAAGGGTAGGCGATCTCATGGTTGCGCAACGACGCTAGGTGGAGACCAATGTGTGCACTTTGTTCCAATCGGAATTGGCAAACTTGATCCTACATATCAGGCCTGAAGGAGATGATGGGCGTGATAGGACCTCGTGGATGTTCCATTCATCAGGTCAGGTAACGGCTCCGCTATCTTCTTCTCTCTTTCTTCTCAATCGGCTAGGCCTCGGGTTGGGGTGGAAGAAAGTGTGGGATGGATCAAGGTGTGGAAAACTCCGGCGGGGCCACGTGTTCTTTTTTTCCTTTGGCGGCTCCTTCATGGAAAGATCATGACCGGGGGCATCCTTTGGTGGTGTGGTTCTTCTCTCAGCCCCCTGTGCCCGCGGTGCGGAGAGGAAGATGAGTCGCCATATCATCTTTTTTTCTACTGCCCCTATGCTGTGGAAATATGGGTGACGATCTGCAGGGGAAGGGAGTCACTCACAAGCATTGATGATTAATAGGCTATGTTTGCTACCTCCCCCAAGAGGGGTTTAGATGACTGCAAGTGTTTGTGGCAGCATATACCCTTTGGTGCTTGTGGAAGGAGCGGAATGCGGTGGTCTTTGATGAGAAACAAAGCAACCCTTCCCAGTTGGCACGATTGATTGGGTGGCAAGTCAAAGAGTTCTCCTTTGCCAATAGGCCGCGACCAAATTGAGGCAACTCTGTTGTGACACCGGCGTCACCAAGTCCAGCGCCAATCCTCCAAACGGATGTGTCTTTCCGGGATGGGAGGGCTAGCTTGGGGGTTGCTTGCTTGTCTGATGTGAGCTTGCCACCTTCTTGGGTGTGGCAAGGTTATGCGCCAGTGGCTACGGTGGTTGAAGCGGAGCTACTGGCCATTGAGGGTGCTATGTTAGAGGCCAGGTGGCGTGGTTTGACGTCGATCATCATGAAGTTGGATTCCCTGCTGGCGATTGGTTATGTTATTGGGAGATTCATATGGCCCAGAGAACTGGAGGATGTCGTCAAATCGATCTGGTGGCTTTCTTCTCAATTTCTCTTTTCTTGTTTTGTAACAATTCCTAAAGAGCAGAACTTGGTTGCCTATAGGGTGGTGACGAGGGCTCGGTGACCATCTATTGTTTGCCTGATTGCCTACTATTGTAATCCTAGCCTACGGGCTTATCTAATATATAAAAAAAGGAGTCAAAGATGATCAAGCGTAGTCGAAGCTTCTCAAGCGCTTTGAGGAGAAGTGATTTTTCCTCGAAATCGTTCTCATTCTCGCTTTCTATGGCCTGGATTTAATTTTCCTTGTTTTTTTTTTGGGGGGGGGGGGGGGGGGGGGGGTGCGGAGAAAGGTGAGGTTGTAACTAAGTCCATGAGGAGGGTTGTGTGGATCATGTCATGTTCCTTGGTTTAGATTTAGTACCCTATAATATGAAGAAAGAAAGGAAAAGAAAAGAAACCTTTATGAACTGAATGGATTTTCTCTATTCGTTGATAATTGGAAGCTTAGGTGATGTTTGGTTTTGGAAAATATTTCCTGTTTTCATTTTCTGTTTTCATTTTTTGTTTTCTATTTTCTATTTCATTTTCTGAAAATGAAAATATGAAAACACATTTGGTTTGAAATGTTAAAAAACTGTTTTCTGAAAATGAAAACATGAAAATCTTTGGTTTGTAACAATAGTTTTTGTATTCAATGAGTTTAATTTTATAAATTAATTATCATTATTTTGTATATATGCACGGAAGAGATCATTAATATATGAGTTTTATATCTTATTTGTAATTTACTATTTTGGAGCTATTAAATCTCTTTTTTTTAATACAAGTATATAATGTATATATTCAAGACATAATTTTTTTCATAAGCAATGCATACGTTTGACTATTAAATTAAGCAAAGTAATAAAAATTAGAAATTTAAAACACATGCAACATTAAAGCAGTATTGAACTACAACATTCTCCAAATAAAATACGATAACATCAAGTTTGTTGTCTAAAGTAACACTACAAACAATACAAAATGTTCATATTATATTGATAGCAAAGGATCATCATCGAGTCGTCAAAACGTCATTCCACATTTGTGTAACAATTTGATCTCTAAATTGTGCCATTTGAGTCGTTTGACTAACATCAACACGTATGACTTTTTGATTCGCATTCAGTCCTTGTTCATCTTCTATTATCATTTGCTCGGTTGAATATTCCGTAAAAAGTCCATCCAAACGTCCATCCAAAGCTTGCTTTTGACGAATGTAGTTGTGAATTGTGCAACATGCAGTAGGAATTTGCCTTTGCCTGCTAACAGGATAATTAGGCATCATCTTCAAAATGGGAAATCTTGCCTTGAGCACTCCAATGCATCGTTCGATCACATTACGACATGAAGAGTGTGTATAGTTGAATAACTCTTCCTTACCTCGCGGTCTTCCTTGTCCATGATAATCACGCAAATGATATCTTCGACCTCGATATGGAGCGAGATATCCAGGTATATTTGGGTAGCCAGAGTCCACAAGATAAAATTGATCTGTGAAAAAAAAATTAAGAGTAAAGTATGAGTATAATTGTAATTATATCTCATACTTATAAAAGTTGTAATCTTTAAAATATACCTTCACGTGGCAATGGAAAATCATTTGAACTCCTTGTCAATGCATCAATGAATATTCGAGAATCGTTGGCTGTTCCTTCCCATCTAGTATAGACAAATGTGAACTTCATGTCAAAATCTCATGCAAGCATCACATTTTGTGTTACCAGAGTTTTTCTTCCATGAAAAGCCGTTTGTCTTGATGAAGGTGCGCAAGCAGAAATATGCGTGCCATCAATTGCACTAATACAACCCTATAAATAAAATTATTATGATTTAGTTTTCTAATAAGAAATATTATTCTACACAAATTAAATAACCAAAAGTATATGATGAACCTTAAAATAGGGATAATATTTGCAGTTATGTCGAATACGCTCATGTATATCATCTTGATTCATTGAACGAATCAATTCTTTACCCAATGAACAAACTGCTCTTAAAACTCTTTTGAACCATTTGCTTACTGTGTAAGTGGAATGTTGAAAACGTTCAGCAACAACTCTATGCCGTGTAGTATGTCCTATGATGCTCAACAACATTGCAACACCTTCCTCATGGCTTACCTTTTCCCCATCTTTCAACAATCCCTTATCTTTCAAAGTGACACAAAAGGCAATCAATACATCTTTCTCCATCCAAAAATTTGTCCGGCAAGGAATTCAAGTGTATACATTCTTCCAGTAAGCATTGATGTTCTGCATGGTGCTCTATCAATATAGGTTCTTTCGTATTCACTAAACAATTATAGTGCAATCAAATCTCCCAGTTCTTGTTCTAGATCATCATCTGAATCTGAATAATCATCACTATCTGAATCATCATTATGGACATATCGAACTACACTAGGCCATGCAGACATATTTCTGCATAAACATTTTGACAATATGTAAATAACTAATATAAAATATTAAAACAATCAAAATAAAATAATAGTTGATAATCACTAAAGGCATGTTAATCACATGAAATATAATCCAACTTGCATTCAATTCAACTATTACCAAATAAAAGAATCCAATAGTATCAAGCAAATTATTTAAATGCTTATACACAAAACACAAGATCCGTGCATGATCATAACATTGTTTTTGAACAAACTAAATAGCTTAGCCCAATAAACTAAATAGCCTATCCCAACAACCACAACTAATCAAAGTCGCTCCAACCAAGGTAGTCTTCTACTATCAGGCATCTTAACAAATGTTCTTCTATAACCTTCTTCTTGGAATGCTTTTGTTGCTTTACTATAAACATCATCAGATAGCTCGTTCATGGAGTTTATGATGTCCAAACATGTATCAAGTGAGTAAGGATCAAACTCCTGACTAGTAGCTTCACTACCATCTACTTGGTTCTTTTGTGAAATTGATTCGAAATGAGCTGCCTTTAATTCAAAATACTTCTTCTTTGACTTGGATTCATCGCTCCTCTGCCTAACTGAAACAGACCACTGTTGCATACATTCTTCAAGTCTATCAACTCTAGAGAATTTGGGTTCCTTATATCGGCGCTCATTAGCTGATTTATCACGCTTACGCCGACGATTACTATTTGAACTTGAACCCTCACCCATGGCATCATCAGCATTCTCCATGTCAACATGCACTTTCTTGGTCAAAAATTCAACTTCGAGCTGTCTTTCTTCTTCTGATGTAGGAGGCTCTTGAGTAGAAGTATAATATAACACTCAAGTTTCTGTAGTTCCACTAAAAATCTCGCCAAGTACATTATAATGCTCGCATCCTCCTTTCCTAAGTGCCTTGTACTCTCTTTTGTTTTTCTGCAATCATTCAAAAATGTTTATGAATATACAATACAATACTCAAGAATCTAACATCATATGAAATCACGTATAAGTGTAATGAATTTTACATACCGCATAAAATGCTTCCCAAACTGATTCTGGAGCATTCACTTTGTTGGTATCTGGGTCCCACGTAACTCCTGTACGATCTAAGAGTGTAGAGAACAAGCGGTGCTTCAAACGCAAACGATTGAACTTTCCTTTCAACCGGTCCTTTCCAAAATCCACTCCAGTGACTACAATCATCTCTCTATTAATCTAATCCCAAACTTCAGACTTGAATGTAGATGTTTGTAATTTGTTTTCTTTGACTTTCTCATAAACTATCGCAATAAAAGTTGCAGTATTATCTTTAGACCAATCCATTGCTTCCGGAGTATTGCCTGTCGCGCCCCGACCCGCGAAAGCCCAACCGGGCCGGGCGTCGCGAACCGAAACCTAACTAAAAGTGGAAATAATGGCGAGGGGTTCCCTCTAACTTACTGGTTTCATTAAACAGTTCATAAGCACCCCTGAATAATACAACAAATTTAAAACCTCAACAGATATAATATCATAATCCAAAACCTCAAAAAGGGTTACAACAGTTTATACATCATACTCCCTTAGGAGACTAACTATAACAAAAGTGTAGAATGTGATCACCGATCCTCAGACCCCGTCAGACGCCGTCGCGCCACCAAACACCTGCCCGGTAGGGGCTACTAAAGAAGAGCTGGCGCTTGCACCTGCAAAACGCAGCTCGGGTAAGAGTGAGCATAAAGCTCAGTAGGGTTCTACACTACGTCACACAGAAGGAAGGGGAACACAAGAGTGTCACCCTCAAGTAAGACCTGGGTGTACACAGGGGCCCCATAACCCCACCGCGTGTCCCTGAGGCCCACGATCATGGTCTTCCAGCCGAGCTGGTCACATGTCTGGTCACACTCAGTAGCAGGAAACAACACTGCTGGCCCACAAGCAGGGAACGACACTGCAGGCGGGAAAAAGCACCGCTAAGTAGTCAACCTCTCTACTCAAGGGTCAACACAGTGGAACACGGGCTACACCTCAGCATCTGACTCAAGGCCGACACGACCTCTATAATCATCAAACAACATGTGTACCAGTCATCTAAGCCTATCATCAAGTTTGACTGGATACCACAAGTCGAACCTGGACCAAGCTACCCAACCCCGATCCTAGGGCTAAATCCGAGCTTCCAGCCTCGGGACGGCGATCCACAAATCACCCACGCCCTAACCATGCAACTAATGTACAACAGAGAATGCATGCTATGAACATACCCAAGCAAGAGGAATAGGCATGCAACAATATGACAAGGCAGCATACAAGTCCAACCGGATCGCTGCAGCGGTACTACCAACCGCTGCCAACCGATCCGCAGTAGGTCCCAGCATTACGACGGTACCACAACCGTCAACCGCGGACTCCTGCAACGGGAAGAAACCCCGAAAACTTCGATGAACAGTAAAAAAATAATATTATAATCTGAGCTTATAATATTATATTCAAAACACCAAAACATTCTCTACAAGCAGCAAGTTGACCCCATCGATCCGACATCCAAACGATGTCGGATTCAAGATCGAACTTAGACACTAGTAGAACTATATTCCAGGATTCACATATCCAAAATCCATAAACATCCAACGGTTGGATTAACGGGAAAACACTAATCAAAACCACTAATCAAAACTAACTTACCAATGCTTGCTGCAACGCAGCCCACCCGTGCGAAAACCATAACAAATCGTACACAATTCAGAAAATTATGAAATTAACTGGGTTAGAGAGTAGATTCCAAGCTCTACAACTCTTATGCTCATTATAACCCAAGATAATACATGTACTGATCGAAAAACGCGCCGCAAGCCGGCTGTTCTTCAAGAATAGCAAAAACCGAAAAATTCGAGATTAATCATGCATAAATCCTACTAAAAAATCAACGAAAGATCATGAAACTTAAACCAAAAATTATACTAAGCAAGAGGAAGCTAACAACACAAAGAACTACAAGATCTACCGGCTAGATTAAGAGAAACCCATTAAACACTCTCGTAGGTAGAAAAACCTACCAAACTGCGTTAATCCTTGACTGATTCCCCGCTACTCAGTCACCAACAAGGTTCCAAATCACTTCAGGGATCTTCCTCTCGTCTCCATGGATCCAACAAGCTTTAGAACACCCAAAACGGTGGCCGGAGGAGGGAGAACGGAGGAGAAGAAGATGGCTGCCCCGGAAGGAAACAGAGGAAAAAAAACAGAACCGCGGAAGAGAAGAAAGGAGAAGGAAGAAGAGAAGGAGAAGAGAAGGAGAAGGAAGGGGAAGGCCGGGGAAGGAGGGGGAAGGTGAAGGAGAAGGTGAAGGAGAGGTCCTCTCCTTTGACAACGGAGAGCGACGGCCATGTCGGCCGTCCTCGCCGCTCAACTGCTCGCTACAGTAGTTGCTCACTACAGTAGTTGGATCGATCCAAAGGTCAAAATGCTCCTAAAAGGATCTAGTCAAACACAATCATCAATCAAAGGCTGTGTGTGCACACGCGAGTGTGAAACAAACCGACAATGTGCAATCTACCAAATTGCCCTTGTGGTTCACAACGAGCCACGGGGCCGACCCAGGCAGTCGACCCAGAAATGGAGGGGCAGGTCCTCACATTTCCACTATGGCCTCCAATGATGTCTATCAAGATATGATCATTATTGGACTTTGAAAACAAAGTAAATATTCACAAAACAAGAAACATAGCTTAAGAAATTAAACAATGTGACAAAAGAAGCAATATTCAATACTAATTTCTTGTTTCAGTTACTGATTTCTTGTTTTAGATTTTCTCATTCTTTTTTTGCAACCTTTTGGAACTTGGCATTTAGAAATTAGGAGGTTAGATAAACATTTAGATATATTCGAATCAGAATCATTCACATCACAAACCTAATATATCTAAAGATGCATAGCTAAGGATATATTCGAATCAGGACTTTGCTTTCTGCTTTCCAGGATTCCTGCAAATGCGTGCATAATGAAACTATTCTTCTTTATCTGATTTCGATAGGGCAACTCACTCATAAATGCAGAGCTTGAAATACACCAATTATATGTTCTTTACTTTAATTGATACTAAAGAAGAATACTTGAAGTAATAGCAATAGTAAAAGATTTGTGCTAGAAAGCAAATGGTAGGTGGATGCTTCTGCCTTGGGTCCTAGGTTTTGACCATACAGAAGAAATTTCCTCTCTCTAATCTAACTTTTCTAATAAAAGATAGAAGTTCCACCTCTATAAGAATCTGCTTTGGTAGAAATCAACACCTTCACATGCTTTAAATTTGCAGGAGTGGGGGGTTCGGAATCAAAGCTAGGTTACTTTTTATATCCTATAACTTAAAGCAACAGAAACTCTTGGTCTGAAGCTTTAAATATGCCATGGAGGAAAGAACGGTGATCCAAACTACTCACTCTTTCATGGCTACTAACAGAGTTATTGATGTTTGGGGATGGATTAGTAACCTCCCATCTAGACAATTGGCTATATAACAAACAAGTTCTAAGGAACAAAAGAAGCGCTGCTTGAAATATTGTCAAGAAGATTTATAAACAACTCCCAATAGCCACCAAATGCATCTATGTTGTCATTTATAAGCAAGCAATTCGTAAAGGACTCATGAAAATGAACAAACTCAGACAGTTAATAGACTCCTTAATGCTAAGTCAACAGAGACAACAATTGGTGAAGAATCTCTTGTTTCCAAATTGCAGATACGTTGTGACACGCTAGTGCTATTCTCAGGAAGATCATCCAAAAGATTGCTTGATTTTGAATGATAAAAATCTGTCCATTGTATTGCATAAACAAATATTGATTAGTTATTTGTACTTTATAAATAGCTTGTTATCTATAATCAATTTGTGTACTATAAACCAGAGATTAGAAATTGATTTAGTTTGACCAATCATGACAATTAAGTTGCTTTCTTCTGATTCATACTTAACCCGTGAGAAATATTATATGGGCTCTTAAATCTTTATAAAGGCGAAATTAGTATGATCAATGCAAATAAGTCCACACTTACATAACTTCAGCTCAAGTAAAAACAAAATAAGTTCATATCAAGCTCTCAGCCAAACCACTTGATGAATGATGAATAAAACAGTTTCTAATCAGAGCAAAAGTAGTGAATAACACCACCATATAATGCCACAAAAATCATAGAAGACAACATATTATCCTCTTAATTCCAATCACAAGACCTATCAGCCATCAAAATGAGCAGGGAAAATCCAAATTTTTGAGAAATAGAGAGAGATCCAAAATTTAGAGCAGAGAACAAAGCAAAAGAACCATATTTGCGTAAAGAGAGAACCATATTTGGATAAGAATAACCCCTTCCTTTTGGTTAGAAGAGAAGAGATCCGTGAGTGAGAGAGAGAGAGAGAGAGAGAGAGAGAGGGTTGTGGGTTTTGGGGGAGGGGTACCAGTAGAGTGCCTGACGCCTTGACTCTTCCGAGTCCGATTCGAGTCTCCGACAGCCTTTGCCAAG
The DNA here is from genome assembly GCA_963920575.1 of Narthecium ossifragum. Taxonomy (NCBI): domain Eukaryota; kingdom Viridiplantae; phylum Streptophyta; class Magnoliopsida; order Dioscoreales; family Nartheciaceae; genus Narthecium; species Narthecium ossifragum. Next base: position 7,027,750 of record OY986975.1, on the reverse strand, counting down.
AACTCTATGTGTGGGTTGCTGCGAAGAGCAAGGAAGTCAGTCTTCATCTTAGAGGAGGAATACAATCGATCACTAATAATGGAAATGCATCGAGAGGGAGAGGGAGAGGGAGAGAGGTGGCTGGGAGGGGAAGGGAGAGAAGGATCTCGCAGTCATAGCCTTTGATGTCACCACGATCCGGTGGAAGGGAGCTCTGGCGGCGACGACATTACCGAGAACTCGCCAGAGACTCCATCGAGGGAGAGGGGTTTCTATCGGGACAGCCGTCGTCTTGATCGGGAGAGATGGGCGGCGGCTAGGAGCTACGGCGGCGATGAGATCACCTAAAGATCATCGGAGAGAGAAACTCGCAAAAGAGACCATTCGCGGAGAGAGGGGTTTGGGTTTTATTTTCGTTTTCTATTCTCGGCGAAAATGATTAAAAAGTGTTTTCATCGTTTCCAGAAAATACTATTTTCATTTCCTGAAAACCTTTTGCTACATCTAACACACCAAACATGTTTTCAAGACAGATTTTTATTTTCAAGAAAATGAAAACATAAAACATCTAAACCAAACAGGGCCTTAGAGATCTAGCATTTAACTTTTCGCTTTGATTTTACATATTGCGCCCTGAAAAATTGAAATTGTACCAACAACCCTAAAAACCTTGATTATTATCATATAACCCCCTTCTTCCACTTCCATATGCTAACCAGACTTGACCATGGTCACGGACATAACTGAGGTTATAAAATGTCGCAAATGTATTGGCTTATTAAAACCTACATTCAATCATTCATAAAACTTAGGTCTCTCGCATTTAATAACTCTCACGCTCTTCATAAAAGCCTCCCCATATATCCGAGAGATAAAAAACCCAATGATCGCTTCATCTACTAAGGGTCGAGGCTAGGGTTAGGGTTTAATTTCCTAAAGCGATCAGAGCCATTGGTGACTCCAATCAAGGGTGGATTACTCCATGGGCGATCAAACACTCAGGATAAGGGCCGTTAAGTAATTTTAAAACCCACTGTTAGCCTCAAATTGCTCTGTCCAGCATATTCCCTGGATATTTCCAATCCCAAATACCAGGGGGGTGTATATGACAATAATCAAGGCTTTCAGGGTTTCTGATGTAATTTCGATTTTTTTTGTGAGCACCCGTTCCTCCAACCCAGTCTGACCGCGTTAGGTCAAGGGCTTGGCTTGGTTGGTTTTGGCCCGGTTGGCCTTGGGTTGCGATCGGTTGATCGCATCGCTGTTTTTGGACCCCAAGTGCAATTTGGTAAATTGCGCCTTGGCGGTTAGTTTCACACCCGCATAGTGCACACACGGCCTTGATTGAATTGGATTTCGGGAATTTAGATTCCAGATAGGGCCTTGCCGGAGACGAGGCAGCGACCAGTCTTACTAGAGTTTCACGCACTTCTTGGCAGAGAGCACCTTTAGCAGCAGCCTGTTTCGGAGCCGCCTTCCTCCAGCTTTTAGCTTTAGCCTTTAGCTTTCGGTGTGTCTTGCGGCTCGTGGTTTTCTTATGGTGTTGGGTGTTTCCCCCTTGTGACTCTTCCCCGTGCAGCTGTGTTGGCTTGGGATTGGAGTCGGGTGTGGCTTTGGGAGTAGCCAGCAATTTGGGGCAAGAGCTTGGGTTGGTTGCTCTTGTCGGGGTGTTTGCTCGAGGTTGGAGACACGTTGGGGTTCGACGGCTACCTCGGTTTGCGCTGGTTAGTCACGCATCGAGTTGCGTTTGTTGGTCGTGGAAAGGTGTTGTGGGTACACCTGACGCCATTGTTTTGCTCTAGTTGAAGATCGCGCGTTGGCGCGCCTTCTGGTTGTCCAGAGCTGGAGTTGTTCACAAGTCTGTGGTGAACTCCTCCCCCCTTGTTTTGAGGGTGCTCGAGAGAGCAGGTTTCCCTCGTGTTGTTGTTCATGCAGCTATCCTTTGAGGAGCTTCCAAGATTTTCCGCCTTCGCGGGATTGCCGAGTTTGGACTCGAGGTTCGTTCGGAGTAATTTAGCCAGTGTCTTCAGTGAACGCGTCGCAGAAACCTTAGGGCCGAGTAGGCCGGGCTGTAATTGGGGCAGATGCAACCGCCGAGGACGTGTGTTCGCTCTTCCGGACCATGAGCAGCTGGACCACGGGCAGCAGTTTTCGCCGTCTCAGCAATTTCATCAGTCACATCAGTAGGCTGTCCCTGAACCTTCCGTTCTCAAAGTAGTACGTACCCGTTGCAGTGCATCGCCGAGATACTCGTCAGCTCAGAGGTTTGTCGACCTTCTCGTAGGTCAGACTTTGCACCAGCTACAATCAGATAAAGATTCGGGATTGCGACATCCCGATGACATCTTTTAGTACGAAATACAGATTGTGTCAGCGGTAGACAAATTAGTTGATCCAGCTGAGCTTGAAGCAGATATGTGACGACAGAGATCGAAGACTGCATTTGAGATTCAGCAGAGACATTTTCAGGACCGTGGGATTGTTGACCAGATTGACCAGGAGATCGGAGCTCTTGTCTTAAAGTCACTACGTCAGTGCCTTTAAGGATGATAGCAACTGGTAGTTGCTAGAAAGGTCTTGACCTTTCAGGCACATCACCTTTCAGTTTTGGCCAATGTCGTAGCTGTTACCTCGAGTAGATGGGCCAAAGAAATTAGAGCAACTTTAGCGGCAGTGACAAACCGTATTGGCGGAGATGGAGGTAGTTATCCAGTTTAGACATCACTCATTACCAATCAGAAGATGTCAGTATGTCAGTCCAGAGTGATGGTGATGTGAAGCGACGACACGAACCTTACGGAGGTCCGTGCCTAGATTGATGCTCAGTGTGTGGATGAGAGTCAGACAGCGTCAGCAGGCAGTAGGTTGTGTTTCAGGGGCCGAGCCTCAGTTCCAGAGTTGTGCAATGATGACTTTCAAGCGTCCTACTCCTTTCCCTTGTTGGCCACCTCGGAGGCATAGTCGTATATCGTGACCGTCATAAGTGTTGGTAGTAGGAGATGCAGAGTTCGTCCCCACTACTTCACATGTTAGGAGGTGAAGGCAGAGCATCAGCAGACTTGTTGCAGCTTTTCCAGTATCAACGAAAGTGGAAGCATGGCATGGTGGATGTCGTCACCAGATTACCGAGGACTCAGAGGGGACAATCCAGATCTCGGAGGACATGCTTAGGGCATGTGTCCTTGATGCAGCAGGCAGTTGGGAGGAGTACGTCGCTTTGCTGGAGTCCTACTTCAGCAGTCGTTAGTCCAGACTTATGTACCATTCGAGGCATAGTATGATAGTTCGTGTCGTTCTTTCGATTGCTCAACAAAAGTTGTTGAGGCATTATCCACCATTCCAGACGTCATCAAACAACCCTCAGAGAGATTAGCACAGATTAGATAGAGATTACTGACGGCGCAGAGTAGACGAGAGAGCTACACTGGTCAGATGCGATGACCTTCGGAGCTTTTTAGTTGGTGACAATGTTCTTGAAGGTCCATCCGAAAAAAGGATCAGTCAGAGTTGGCAGAGAACAGAGGCCGGACGAGGTGGGGGTTGAGGCAGCCCTACTCCGATGGTCTACACTAGAGTCATGACGACGTGGAGTGACGACGACACCTAGTCTACAGAGATTCCTGACTGCATTAGTAGACAGTTGATTGTGCTCCAGAGGCCGAGTAGCAGTTTCAAAGTTACGCAAGGACGTCATATGTGATGCTTATTGTTTCCTTGATGTTGTTCATCTCAGAGGCATTGGGAAGTAACATGGGTGTCATCGCCAGCATAGGTGGCACCAGATGCAGAGTTCTTTCCTCTTTACCTCACCTATTAGGAGGTGGAGGCAGAGTATCGACAGATAGCAGCCCCGTTGCAGTCCTTTCTAGTGTTAGAGTGGATATTATGGTACGATGGACTTCATCTCTGGGATACTGAGGAGTACAGATTATAGCACAGCATCTCGCGGCACAGATGGATAGACGGTCAGAGAAGACCATTCAGATCTCTTGTGACGTGCTTGGAGCACATGTCATTATGCAGATGTCAGGTGACAAGATCATACCCCAGGTTGGGTTTCGCCTACTAAAGCAGTTGACAGCTCAGCACCGGCGTTGCATAGTTTGAGGCAGAGTACAGCTTCTCACGGCATCTTTCTACATGTTAGGCAAACCTTGCAGAGATTTCGTTACTGATCCAGATACCGTCATCCAATTTTTTGCTTAGAGAGTTGACGTAGACCAGATTAAAGACTTCTGACGACTCCAAGTCGCCAGAAGAGTTATGCAGATCAGAAAAAGATTTCTGACAGCTCAGAGGCAATGATTGTTGGGGACACACATTGGCGACATGGTGTCCTTCCGGATGATACGACGCAGAGATCCAGTCAGTTTTGACAGCAGAGTTGCCGATGAGACGTTTGTTCAGTTACGTCATGCGTTATCAGACGTGATGATTCGAGCTTGGGCCATATACATTGCATAAGAGGGCAGTCAGTTCAGATGATTGGCAGGAGAGACCAGTCTCGAGAGACAGGATGGTTCTGGCAGAGTTAGCCCTTTGAGGTGCAGAGGGGTTGTAGGGATAACTTGGGAGCGCTGGAGGCGCATGTGCAGTTTGTCCCAAGTGGTTCTCACCCCGAGGTGTTTCTCTGTCTTGTGTGGCCGTTGCGGGAGTTGGTGCATGGTGGTTTGTGTTGCGGGTGTTGATGTCCAGTGCCTTGTGCGATTTCTCGGTTTGCGAGCTTGCTAACCCTTGTCTTGTGCAGATGTGTTTTGTTTTTGTTGTTGTTTCAGCTGTACTCTTATCGAATTTCGGGACGAAATTCCTTTAAGGGTGATAAATAGTGAGGACCTGTTCCTCCAACCCATTCTGACCGCGTTAGGTCGAGGGCTTGGCTTGGTTGGTTTTGGCCCGATTCGCCTTAGGCTGTGATCTGTTGATCGCATCGCTGTTTCTGGACCCCAAGGGTAATTTGGTAAATTACACATTAGCGGTCAGTTTCACACCCGTTTAGTGCACACACGGCCTTGATTGATGCACATGATTGAATAGATCCAGTAGGAACGTTCGGGATCGACAGATCTGGACGAGATTGCGACGAGATCGCAATTTGAAGTCAAATCGGATCCAGTCCGATCAATTGGCTCGTCTGAACCGGCTAAGCCACTTAAGTGGCTTAACCGTCTCTCTTCTCTCTCCCTTTTCTTTTCTTTTCTTTCTCCTCTTTTCCTCTTTCTTCCCCTACCTTCCCCGTGCCCGACCTCCCTTCCTTTTCTCCTTCTCCTCCGCTCGTGACCATGTCGGCCGGCCCTCTTCCTCCGAAGCTCCTTCACCATCACCGCCAGCCACGTCCCTCCCGAGCTCTCCTCTCCTCTCCTCTTCCCAGATCCCTTCCGGCTTCTCCCTCCTCTCCTTCTCCATCTTCCCGTCGTGCGTGCATGGAGGCGTTGGACGGCTCCCGGCGGTTCCCTGGCAAGCCAGAAGCGGCGGCGACGACCCCCTCCCCCTTCTCCTTCCCTTTCCCTCTCCTACGGCTGTCTCTTCCTTCTCCGGCGATGGTTGCGGATGTACGAGGACTCCGGTGGCTCTCCGGCGAGCTGGAGACGGTGGCGGCGACATAGAACGGCGGATCACGGAGGATTAGCAATGATTGAAGCTTGGATTAGCGTTTAAGGTAGGGTTTCTACCTAAATCTTTGGGTTAAGCTAGATCTAGGGTTTTGTTTGATTGTTTGTTGATTTCTTTGTACAAATTAGTCCCCCTAAGCATGCTTAGAAACTGATTGAAGGTTCATGCGATTTGATTTGGGTTTTATCTGGATTTTAACATGTTTTTCCCAGATTTCTTTGAGTGCTCTGTTCTTCGATGAACAGTCCGTTTCCAGTTCGATTTCTGAGCTGTGTGAGGATGATCTCTAGTAACTCTCAGGATGAAAGTTATAGATCATCGAATCTAGTTTCCATTTCCGCTGGTTTCATGATTTTTTGATTTATATAACAATTGTGGCGAATATTTTCCTAAACTACTGCAAAACAGGAATTAAGAAATTAGTCAATTAATTAAGTGGAAATTAGCCATCGATTAGATCCAATTCTTGGACATGACATTCCTAACATGCAATTGAGTTCATGATCAAGTTTGATTTCAAGTTTGAAGTCAATTCGATGAGATTTCATCGCTTTTGGCCGTAGACCAAAATACGTCATTTTCATCTATTTTCGTTCGTCCGTTTGAATTGGATTTTGGGTATGCGTATTGAGAACCATTAATGAGCATGTATGCTAAGTTTCACATTAATTGGATGGACATAGTGAAACCTAGGTTATACCCTAATCTTGTCGACTATATATAATTAAAGCATGATTAATCAATTGTAACTTGTCTAATTCAACTACTATCCTGAATTGATGTTCTTAGCAGTATACAGTAAATACATGTGAAATTTGATAAGTTTTTAGAGATTAATCCCTCGATTTCTACACGGTTATTTATGTTGCTAATCTTCTAGCTTAATTAGCAATTGATTATGAAGTATGCTTAGTATTAATGTAATTTTTGGTAGAATGCTATCTATACATGTATTGCATACATTTATGTATCTAAGCCCATGTAATTGTTAAGGTTCCAATGTTATCCAACGGGTAACATTTCTAACAACACAACGAGTATTCAACATCCAAACAGCTAAGTAAAGCATTCCCGGGAGTTATCACTCTCCTAGTTAATCCACAAAGTAGGAAAGAGAACACCGTCGGCCTATTTACACTAGGCATGCAAGGGCACACCTTCGCCCCATTTATCTACTCATTCCCGGGGGTCGTCACTCTCCCGGTTAACCATAAAGTGATAAATTGCAATGTATGAGGGTTAGGAAAGCTATTAAAGTAGCCACAAACTATACGTACATATATATGTAGCATGCTTATCGAGAAACCGCTTGAAATCCTAAAACATTGGTAAATCAGTCCAAAATCCTGATTAAAATATTATAATAGTCACTAGTTATCATCGGGCAAGCCAAGCAAGAAGGTCGGATCGAAGAAAAATCGAAAACGTTGAATTCGGATCAAAACTGGCTAACTGCAAACAAGAGATCGAAAGATCTTCTCTTCACAAGCCAACCGCCAAAGCAAGAGATCGATCTTCATGATCGATTTTCGACAAGAGAGCCCCCTACCAAACAGAAGAGATCAATCTTCATATCTCATGAAGATCGATCATTAACTTGCAAGCTTTCTATCAATACAGAAGATATCAACCTTTATACCCATGGAGATCGATCCTCAACTTGCAAGCTCCGTTCTCAAAACAAAAGAGATCGCTCTTCATACCCATGAAGATCGATCCTTCAAGGTCGGCAGCCTACGTGGCAACTAAAAGATTGATCTTGATGCTCATGAACATCGATCCTTCATATGCCGACAACACATATAAATAGTGTCGAAAATCCAATTTCTTGGATTCGATCTATCAAAACTCTTAGGATTAAAATGAAACTTTGAGAGGATATGAAATTCAAGGAGAGGAATCTATTGGCACTAAGAAATCCAACTTTGAATGACCAAAACCTCAAATTTAAGACAAATTGTCCGAAATCCGACAAAACAGATGAAAACTCAATTTGTTGGATTTGATCTATCAAACAACGATGAAATCACCTCAAACTTTGAGAGAAGGTATATTAGAGTGGGAGACAGAGATTTACGTGATTCGGTGATAGATTCTCCTACGTCCACGGGGAGAGCACACCAAAGAAATCCACTAAGATCAAGAAGATTACAGGGATGCTTGGTTGATCTATCACCAAGCCTTCTCTCACCAGAGCCCTCTTTTCTCTCTTCTATTTCTCTCTCTTCTCTTTCCTTCTCTCTCTATCTTTTTTTCTGGCCGCCACACGAGAGCCCTCACTTTATCTCTCTCTATGCTGCAGCCGCCCACTTTGATTTCCTCACCCGTACAAAAGCCACACACTCAGCCCTAACCCTCTCCCTCTATATACTACCCGTACAAGAGACATAAAAGAGGAGAGAGAAGAGTCCTAATAAAGTGGGATTCTAATTAGAGGAGAGAGAAGTCTAATCTAGACTTTAATTGAGACTCCAATTTGAGTCATTTTCTAACAATATCCACCTTGACTCAAATTTCATGATCTTGAGAAGAGCTTTAATTTGATTTCTCTGTATATCATACCCCCTCTCCCTGGGATCTTCATCCACTAGCACTGTTGTATATGGGCGAAGTCCAGGCAATTCCTAGATTTCTCCCTCGACCATGGCTTCATCTTTATGTCTGGCATATCCATTTTGGTGAAAACTGTTCCCATCTGGATCTTCCCATCAGACATCAAACCTTTCAAACATACAGCTTTCATGGCTGCTACTGTCTTGAACTTATCTGGCTTCTTTGATGTAATATTCTCCTTTCTCCTGTAGACCCACTTGCAACCTGTCGCTCTCTTTCCCTTGGATAGTTGCATCTGATCCCAAGTCCGATTCATACTCAGCGATGCCATCTTTCCCTGCATGGCCTGTTGCACTTTCTCTGTCTCAAGAGCCAATCCTGTCACCGTCTTTCCTATCAATTGGTACAGGTTTCCTTTTTTATCTCCTTTCATGATCTCTAAAGCACCCTTCTTTACCAATAAGGTACCATCAGATACACTCCATGTGCATCCCTTTGAGTCTAAAACTCCAAGTGAGATAAAACTTTTCCTTAACTCCGGAACATGTCTGACATTCCCAAGAGTCCTTATCATACCATCATGCATCTTGATCTTTATTGTTCCTATCCCAACACTCTTACATGCAGCATCATTACCCATATGCATAGTCCCTCCATCATGTTGTTTATAACTATCAAACCATGATCTATGCGGACACATATGATAGGAACTACCAGAATCAAGAATCCAACTATCTGAGTGATTCGTACCTGATGAGACTGTAAGAAGATCTCCATCCTCTTCTGTACCAGAAACCACACTTGCCACAGCATCCTTGCCCTTCATTTGGTAGTCAGCAAACTTCTTGCAATCTTTCATCCAGTGACCATCTTCTTTGCACCATCTGCACTGAGACTTTCTGACCTTGGACTTTGATCGATCTTTTCCTTTCTTTCCATCTCGACCCTCGAACCTTCCTCTTTCTTGACCTGCTTGTCTTGCCACCAAACCTTCACCTTCTGAGTATCTAGGCTTTCGCCTCATCTCATGTGATAGTAAAGTGCTCGTGACCTCCTCCATCTTCACTGTATCTTTCCCATATAAGATGGTTGTCACCAAGTGGTCATAGGATTCTGGAAGAGATGAAAGAAAAATAACTGCCTTGTCTTCATCATCGATCTTCACATCCATTCTGAGCAAATCTGTGATCAACTTGTTGAACTCATTGAGGTGCTTCAAAAGACTTCCATCTTCTACCATACGAAGGCTGTAAAGTTGCTTCTTCAGATATAACTTGTTAGTGAGAGACTTTGACATGTACAAGTTCTCTAACCTCTTCCATAAGCCCATGGTTGTCTCTTCGTCAAGAACATTGTACATCACTTCATTGGACAAAAATAACATTATCAAACTTAATGCCTTCAGATCTTTCTCTGCCCAATCTTCTTCTTTCACAGTTGCAGGCTTTCCTTCCTCTCCCAAAAGAGTCTTGTGAAGATCATGCTGCACCAGAATCGCCTTCACCCTCTTTTGCCATAACCCAAAGTTCATCTTGCCATCGAACTTCTCCACCTCAAACTTCAACATCGTTGCGACTTGTCAAACCCTAAAACCTGGGGCTCTGATGCCACTTGTTAGCGCGGAAGCGTCGGATCCTCGATCTTTGATCGATGTTTGCAAGCCCTAAATCGATGTCGAACACACAAGCGCAGAGAACCAAACCAAAAGATGCAAGATAATAGAAAAACAAAAGAAAGTGGGAGACACAGAGATTTACGTGATTCGGAGATAGATTCTCCTACGTCCACGGGGAGAGCACACCAGAGAAATCCACTAAGATCAAGAAGATTACAGGGATGCTTGGTTGATCTATCACCAAGCCTTCTCTCATCAGAGCCCTCTTTTCTCTCTTCTATTTCTCTCTCTTCTCTTCCCTTCTCTCTCTATCTTTTTTTCTGGCCGCCACAAGAGAGCCCTCACTTTATCTCTCTATGCTGCAGCCGCCCACTTTGATTTCCTCACCCGTACAAAAGCCACACACTCAGCCCTCACCCTCTCCCTCTATATACTACCCGTACAAGAGACATAAAAGAAGAGAGAGAAGAGTCCTAATAAAGTGGGATTCTAATTAGAGGAGAGAGAAGTCTAATCTAGACTTTAATTGAGACTCCAATTTGAGTCATTTTCTAACAATGTTGGGGTTGTTGCAGTTGATGGCATAGTAGCAAGCAGGGGCGGATCCAGGATTTAAAGTCCGCCCGGGCTAACATTATCCTAGTGGTTTGCTTGATGGAAACTATACCAATCACAAGCTTATATTTTAATGTAATATCTGTAATGGATTTCAAAAAATATGCTTCTATGTTTCAGTCATTGTTACTCTACATAAGAACAAGAGACTATATCCAAACATGTAATGCTCAAGTAAAGTTTTCAATATTCAAAGCACATTCTTTTTTGAACACTAAAATAATTCATAAAATAATTCTGAAAACAAAAAATTGCAAGTGAGGTCTAATCTCTCAATTATGCAACTATTAACCTTTTAGGGTCGTTTTCTTTACCTTGTACGCTGTAGAAAATTACTTTTAAGAGAGACAAAATAACAAAATCAAGGGACTATCAAGAGCCACGATATTAACTTGAAGCCTTGAATCCATGGGTGTCATGCAAGAATCAAATACTATGTGAATAAATTATATGTTTAGTAAACATTTTGACGAACGAGTAAACAAATGTGAATAAATTAACATGCGTAAACTCACACTATCGAATTTGGGCCCGACGATTCTTTTGAGCACAGAGAAAAGGAGATGAGATAGAGAGAAATAAAAATTAGGGATTTGTGTATAATACCTTAGCCCGACGGCTGTCCAATATTGAATTCGAGAGAGCATAGCCTTCCTTTTCTTCTTTTTTTTCTTCGCAAATCTACGGATTTCACCCTTGCTTAATATTGAATTCGAGACGGTTGCCCAAATTTCCTTGCCGCCCAATGCCTCAGCCGCCGCCCCCTTTACTAGACCTAGCGGGCGTTTCTTACGATGATGTCAACACCTAGCTTTTTAATTTTGACTAATTTTGACCCTTCGACTCTTTGACGGAACTGGCTGGGCACGATGATGTCACGAACACCATTTTAACTAATTTTGACTTTTTCACGGACTGCTGGGCGCGATGATGTCACTAACAAGTCTAACACCTAGTTTTTAATTTTGACTCTTTTTAATTTTGACTCGGGGCTGGGTGGGCTAGTGGCTAACCATAACCATTAGACTAGGTTGGTACAATGTTTTATTTGAATTTAAATAAATTAAAAAATTTAGGCCTTTGAGAATTTCCATGTGGACTGCCCGGGCTATAGCCCGGTGCAGCCCACTCATGGATCCGCCCCTGGTAGCAAGGGATATCAAGCAGGGGCCTACACAGCATTAGCAACAAACTACCAAAATATAATGATTCTCACATGCCCTCCACCACTTTCTAAGCTAGCTGTTCCCATAATACGTCCACTCTTACTTCACATTAATATACTACATAGGTTTTTCTTTTTTGGGTCATATCTTCCCTCAAAGACTCTGTCTTTAGATATGATTTATTGGTTTCAGAATTCTGTTTATCCTATAAATTTTTGGTAAGTTATGAAGTCAAATGTGGTCAATCCCGTCGGGATTTTAATTCATATTTTGGATTTTTTTTTGTCTTTGTTTATTCTGGTGTCTTAATTTGGGTGCTTACTCTGCATTTTCCTTATTTTTCATTGTGTTTCAAGATTTTTTTCTTAGAGTGTTCGATAATTACTTACTATGTCCATACTGTTTTGACATTTTCTATATATGTTCTCTGCGGTAGCAAACACTTGGATTTTTTATATTTTTCCACCCACATTAATTGCAAAATATCTTAAATATTGACTTTGGCATGCAGGCGAGGCGATAGCTCTGTGACCAAGTGTATGCCTATTGGCTTGGTAGAGAGTGTGTAATATCAAATGTAAACGGGTGTGCATTGTTGACATGGATAATGTTAATCAACGATTAAAGGTCAGAATATATAGAGTTTGATGTATATATTTTTGATTATCATATGAGTTGGATGTCTACATTTCTTACTATATATTTGTAATTGTTTCCACTGTTCGGTGGATCTAAAATAGGCCAATTGCCCCAAGATTTCATTGTGGATCTTTATGATAACCTTGGTATATTTGTTAGTAATTTGTGTAATACAGTATCTAAGGTATATGTTTGACATGAACTTGGTATTTCTATGTGTCTCTCTCATTTCTCACAAGGATATAACTTTGTTCAAATCATGTTAGTGATGAGAGAAGGAAAACCTGTGGAATTAGAAGAATGCATAACTTAGTGCCAGTAATGTGCTTATTAAAAACATTAGAGACTACTATAGAGTATATGCCAAACTATCAACATAGCTTTGGTGCAAGACGTTTCATAATATCTAACAAGTTTCTCTCTTACGCAAAAGATTATATTACTTTATTTTTAAATCCACTTGTCTTTTGATTTGTCAATCGAGAGACACTTTCGTGCTTGTTTACAAAGCAGGCCAAATTCATAAATTCGGAACCAAAATACCCCTCGTCAACTCTCTATCATTATTTAACGCCACCGGACACAAGCACGAGAGAGAGAAATGAGAGAGATCTCTATATTAATATGTAACATCGCTCATCTTCTCTCATACGAATTCCTTCATTATGTTAGAGAGATATAGTGAATGTATTCCATTTTTTTGGGATTTAGTAGACTTAAATTTAGTGTTTAAGTCGGCTTGGATATGATTTCTTACTTATGCGAGTAATTTCTTACTTATACGAGAAATTCCTTACTTACAATCTGAATTCATTAACCTCTGGATTCCTTACTTATGCAAGGAATTTCATACTTATGCGAGGAATTCCTTACTTATGCTAGGAATTCCTTACTTAGCAGATGAATTCTTAGTTATGTGCCTCTGTAGCCTTCACAAAGGCCTCATCGAAGATGGCGGAACTCCTGGGAAGGAGGGGGGCAGCTGGAGTGGCAGGGCGCCGATGCCGGCGGAGGGGAGTTGCGGTGGGCGAGGGCGGTGGGCATGGGTTCGTTGTGGGCACGACGGGGGGCGGATCGATGGAGAGAGATCGGGTGGGATGGAGAGCGATGGAGAGCGAGTGAGTAAGAGAGAGGGAGGGAGATCCGGCTCGATGGAGAGAGAGTGGGGGCGGAAGAGAGAGAGATATATCAGGGAGAGAGAGAGATAGAGGTGGGAGAGAGAGTGGGGGCGGAAGAGAGAGAGAGAGAGAGAGAGAGAGAGAGAGAGTGGGGATGGAAGAGAGAGAGAGATAGAGGTGGGAGATAGTGTGGGGACGGAAGAGAGAGATAGAGGTGGGAGAGAGAGTGGGGACGTAGGAGAGAGAGTCCGGAGGAGAGAGAGAGAGGTCCTTAGACTATAAGTAAGAGTAAGGAATTCCTTACTTAGACTATAAATTGCTTACTCTTACTTAGCCTATAAATTCCTTACTTATCTTATAAATTCCCTACTTATGCTAGAAATTGCTTAATTAATCTATGAATTTCTCACATAAATAAGGATTTCCTCCCATGAATAAGAAATTCATATGATAGTTGCTCTCTCTCTCTACCCAATCTCTCTCTCTCCACCCATCTTTCTCTCTCCACGTGGTCTTCTCTCTCCCCACCCATCTTTCTCTCTCCACCTGGTCTTCTCTCTCTCCACCCATCTTTCTCTCTCCACCTGGTCTTCTCTCTCTCCTCCGGCCTCCCTCTCTTCTCTCTCTCTCCCGCCTCTCTCCCTCTCTCTCCCGCCTCTCTCCTCGACCTCTCTCTCTCTTCCGTCTCTCTCTCTCCTTGACCTCTCTCTCTCTCTCTTCCGTCTCTCTCTCTCCTCCAGCCTCTCTCTCTCCATCGAATCCTTCTCTCTCTCCCACCTCTATCTCTCTCCCTCCATGATCTCTCTATCTCTCCCACCTCTATCTCTCTCTCTCTCCCCCCCCCCTCACTCTCTCCTCAAACTCTCTCTCTCTCCTCCGCCTCTCTCTCTCTCTCTCCTTGACCTCGCTCTCTCCCCTCCGGCCTCTTTCTCTCCTCAACCTCTCTCTCTCCCACCTCTATCTCTCTCTCTCCATGATCTCTCTCTCTCTTTCAGCCCTCTCTCTCTCCACACAAATTCTATCTCCTCCACACACTCTCTCTCCACCTATCTTTCTCTCTCCTCCGCACACTCTCTCTCCACCATCTTTCTCTCTCCTCCGCACTCTCTCGCTCCCTTGCTCTCCTCCGCACACTCTCTCTCCACCATCTTTCTCTCTCCTCCGCACTCTCTCTCTCTCTCCACCCATCTTTCTCTCTCCTCCGCACACTTTCTCTCCACCCATCTTTCTCTCTCTTCCGCCACCCCTCTCTCTCTCCCCACCCGCTCTCTCCATCCACTCTCTCTTCCGCCAATTAATGGCCAACAGCTCTTCATGCATTCCACCCCCATGCATGCCATGTATGCGTCGCCGGTGCTCCCATGCACGCCGCCTGTGTGTTCTTCCATGCGCACCACCCACCTACGTGTTCTTCCATGTATGCGCCGCCCTCGCCCCGTCCTCCCTCAATGTCGCCCCGTCCACCCTCGACGTTGCCCCGTCCACCTATGTGATCCACGCGCCGCCGACACCCTTACTCTCCCATGCGTCGCCCTCGCATGCCACCCGCGGGTTCCCATGCCAACCACGCTCTCCCATGCGCTGGGCTAGTGGCGCATGGATCGCTGAGCGCACGGGCGGCGAATGGGAACCTGTGGGCATGCGCATGGGAACCCGCCGGCCTTTCTCTCTCCCACGCTCCCATGCACGCCGCCCGCGCTCCCATGCATGCCACCCTCGAACGTCGGCTTGCAGCGATGCTCGATCTCTGGCGGCGACGATGTTGGTGCGACGGTGAATGGTGGGAGACAATGGCGAGATGTCCTCATAGTAAGCAGCGGGGTGCGAGTCGCGATGCAAGCCGGAGCCAGTGAAGAGGGGAGGAGAAGCCGGAGCCGGAAGGGGGAGAGAGAGAGAGGCGGGAGAGAGAGAGCCATAGGGAGGAGCTCGGACGACGATTGAGTTTTCTACCGAGAGTGGCGATGGGGATCTGCAGCTCATGCGAGGCGTTGGCCGTGGCGCCGGCAATGACGGCATCGAGCTCGGAGGAGGAAGGCGGGGCGGGGCGTGGGGGTTGTTGTAGGCAGGGTGGGGGCACCGGGCGAGGTTCCGGAGGAAGAGGGAGCAGAGAAAGGGAGAGGGGAGAAACAGAGGATGTGGGACGAGAGAAAGGGAGAGGGGAGAAACAAAGGAAGAGGAGGAGAGAGGGAGAGGAGAGAAGGGGGAGAGTGAGAGAGTGTGTGTGTGTGGGTGATGATGACGAAAGAGAGGGAGAGAGAGAGAGGTCCGCCGGAGTTGGGGATGGTGATGGTGGCTGTGGTTGATGAGGGAGGGGTGGCCGCGAGGTTTAGGGGGGACGGCGGTGAGGAGGAGAGATGGGGTTCGGCAGCAATAGAGGGGGTAGGAGATGACGAGGATGGGGTGGAGGAGGAGTGAAGGGGTGAGGGATGGTGGGAGATGGAGTCCTCGCCGGTGATGAGGGCGGAAGTGAGAGAGAGGGCGGAAGAGAGAGAGAAAGAGGGGCGGGGGGAGAGAGAGAAGTTGGGGGGGGAGAGAGAGCGAGGGGGCGGAAGAGAGAGAGGGGGCGAAAGTCAGAGAGAGGGCGGAAAGAGAGAGAGAGAGAGATAGAGGTGGGAGAGAAAGATGTCGAGGAGAGAGAGAGGCCGGAGGGGAGAGAGAGAGAGGTCGAGGAGTGAGACGGAAGAGAGAGAGAGAGGCGGAGGAGAGAGAGAGCGGGGGGGAAGAGAGAGAGACCAGGGAGAGAGAGAGAGGGATTCGATGGAGAGAGAGAGGCCGGAGGAGAGAGAGAGAGAGTCGAGGAGAGAGAGAGACGGAAGACGGAGAGAGGCGGGAGAGAGAGAGAGAGGAGAGAGATAGGTCGGAGGAGAGAGAGAAGACCAGGTGGAGAGAGAAAGATGGGTGGAGAGAGAGAGCAACTATCATACGAATTCCTTATTCATGTGAGGAAATCCTTACTTATGTGACAAATTCATAGACTAAGTAAGGAATTCCTCGCATAAGTAGGGAATTCATAAGATAAGTAAGCAATTCATAAGCTAAGTAAGAGTAAGGAATTTATAGTCTAAGTAAGGAATTCCTCGCGTAACTAAGGAATTCCTTACTCTTACTTATAGTCTAAGGACCTCTCTCTCTCCTCCGAACTCTCTCTCCTCAACCTCTCTCTCTCCTCCGTCCCCACTCTCTCTCCCACTTTTATCTCTCTTCCGTCCCCACTCTCTCTCTCTCTCTCTCTTCCGTTCCCACTCTCTCTCTCTCTTCCGTCCCCACTCTATCTCCCAGCTCTATATCTCTCTCTCTTTCGTCCCCACTCTCTCTCCCGCCTCTATCTCTCTTTCTCTCTCTTCCATCACCACTCTCTCTCCCACCTCTATCTCTCTCTCTCTCTCTTCCGTCCCCACTCTCTCCCCCCCCTCTCTCTCTCTCTTCTGCCCCCGCTCTCTCTCCCACCCCTATCTCTCTCTCTCCTTGATATCTCTCTCTCTCTTCCGCCCCCACCCTCTCTCCATCGAGTCGGATCTCCCTCCCTCTCTCTCACTCACTCTCTCTCCATCGCTCTCCATCCCACCTGATCTCTCTCTATCGATCCGCCCCCCACCGCGCCCACAATGAACCCACGCCCACTGCAACTCCCCTACGTCGGCATTGGCGCCCTGCCACTCCAGCTGCCCCCCCCTCCTTCCCAGGAGTTCCGCCATCTTCGATAAGGCCTTCGTGAAGGCTACAGAGGTGCATAACTTATAATTCATATGCTAAGTAAGGAATTCCTAGCATAAGTAAGGAATTCCTCGCATAAGTATGGAATCCAGAGGCTAAGGAATTCAGATTGTAAGTAAGGAATTTTTCGTATAAATAAGAAATTACTCGCATAAGTAAAAAATCATATCCAAGACGACTTAAACACTAAATTTAAGTCTACTAAAACCCAAAAAAATGAAATACATCCACCATGTCTCTCTAAAATAATGAAGGAATTCGTACGAGAGATGAAGATGAGCGATGTTACATATTAATGTAGAGATCTCTCTCATTTCTCTCTCAGGTGGCATTAAATGATGAGAGAGAGTTGACGAGGGGTATTTTGATCTCGAATTTATGAATTTGGCCTGCTTTATAAACAAACACGAAAGTGTCTTTCGATTGATAAATCAAAAAATAAGTGGATTTAAAAAGAAAATAATACCAAAAGATTCAACAATCAACTTGGAATCAAATCTACTCGTCAGAAAAATTCGTTTTGACTTCTTGCCTCAATTCCTTTGACTAAGTCATCTATTAGGCAAAATACAATTTACCTTACCTTACAAACCTGTCAGACCTTTTCATTCACTTAGAAATTAAGACTTGGTTAGCCAACTCGGTAGTCTGAATCACATACTAAGCCGACAAAGAGACATGCTACCAATGTCTCAGATGGATTTGGCCCACCAAGCTATTAGCCAACTCGATAGTCAGCGAAATCAAAGGTGTTTGTTCTTACACTAACATATGAAATTTAATATACTGAATTGCTAATAAAATATTTCTCAGATGGATTTGTCCCACCAAGATTCCTGTAATAATCCATCTTAAAGCTTAAAAATAATTAGATTAAATTCCTAAGCCATGATCAATTAATCATTGTTCATAGTTTGGACCATTAGCTATTAATCATTGTTAGATGGCTTAACAAATGCCATCCGGATGATTGGTAACTTAATGATATGACTTCATTCTAAAACCGTAGATAAAAGTTTTTATTATTTTAATTCTATTCAAATTCGCACGCATTCTCGTGACTTAGCTTTAGCCCCTTATTCAATGCTATACAATGCTATGTATGACTGAGTTAAGATACATATAAACCATTATTATCTACAACATTGCTAATAAAATGGACCACGCCGTCATTTTTGAAGCGGTGAATTACACTGATGTTCTCGTCTAGATTCTAAATTAAAAAAACAATAGTTCCCTACCGAATAATCCCTATTTCTTAATGACTTTTATTGCTTAGGAAGATGCTAATCTCCAATGAACTACTAAGATGTTACGCGATACTGGGGCATGTGTTAATATTCGCTTTGAACACGAGCTCCATGCCATGCAACCACCTTTGGTGAGTGAAAAAAAATTACTCATATAAGGTTTGATCTAATTTTACTTTGTCATATAGGTAAAGCATGTTACTAGTATGTTTTTATATACATTTACAACCCCCAGCACCACCTTCTACAAATGGGGTAAGTAAAATAATGTTACTAACATTATATCATTTAAGCAATTCCAATGAACTTTATGCACATTATTTGATACCTATTTGCCCACAAGTCCCTTTAACTACACAACAATTGGACTAACAGGGACGAAGAGAGCGCGAAAAGCAAGAGAGACTTATGGTGCGTGGACTATACGATGCCATTTCAACAACTCACCCCCGGGCATTCATCATATTGAACTGCATCAAACGTTCTTAATGTGCCGTCCATAGTTCGTGAGAAGGTTGAAGATACAACTGTTATGATTGAGACTTTGACAGCACGACAATTGGGCCAGCGACGACGGATAGAACGTGAAAGGCAAGAGACTCTTATGGTACGTAGACCATATGATGGCAATTCAAGACACACACATGTCATAACAGTTGTGATAAGTGGACCTTGGGTGCGTCTGTGACAAGTGAGCCATCTCCACCCCGATTTATTAATGCTCGACGGTTAGGGCAGGCCCAAAGGAGGGAATGCTTACTTCTAGAAGTTAGGAATACCTTGCTCCGTCCTCAAGTGGTCTCGAGAAACCCCGGAAACAAGAACCACTTAAATATCCAATGGCCTTACCTATTGCTTCCTCGCCGATGCTAGACGAGGATACAACGCCCGTTGAAGTGTAAGAACTTCCTCATCCTCCAAACTTTTTACAGTAATAGCTTTCCTAATGAAACTTCAAATCTTTATTCTCATAACATTAATCCAATCTTTCTACAGTCTAATACATAAAGATGTACTAGAACTAGATACAGTTACGGATCACCATGCTAGCATGTACTCAGGTCGTCATTGGCTCGGTACAATGAATGCAATGTGCGGCTATTGTAACACCAAGGATTGGCTTGTCGAGAGATTGTATGGGTCCTCAGTCAATGATCCAAAATTTGGAAATTGTTGTGGGCAAGGTAAAATCAAGCTGGCACCTTTAACATATCCTCCGTAAGCTCTCAAAGATCTTTTCGAGGGTGATGATGCAAATACGCGTTCATTCCGCATTAACATTTGCCAATACAACATAGCAAACTCCTTTACTACCCACGACGTGTGGATTGATGATAGGATTAAACAAAGAACTAGTCCTCTGCCATTCAACATCCATTGCGAATTAAGACATTTTACAAGGACATTATTGCCGGAGTCAAGAACCGATCGGGTCTACGCTCTGCTTTATATCTATGATCCGCACAAAGTTGTGAGGATACACATAAATAATAATCCAAAGTTAAGTCCAGAAGTTCCTCAACTTATCCAAAACATTCTTTCGAATTCTAATCCATTCATCCGGATTTACAGACATGCACATGAAATCCAATCGGATACAAGTAGGACTGCGCCACCTCTCCTAGCGCTCTTGCAATATAGACCATCAACCGATCGCCGCAGATTCAATTTGCGAACTATAATTGAAATTTTTGTTATTTTACCAAACGATGGTTTTGAAATAGTTACGAAACGTTATATATTGGTACATCTTCGAGGTGATGAGCCCTTAGAATGAATAAGTGGTGATCTTCGCCATATTTTGCCAGTTGTCCCTTGGGGAAGCCGTGAAGAAATTGTATATGCATCACTGCGGACTTCTTTTCTATGGACAAATCTAAAAGTTTTGAAGCTGAATACAAACACGTGCCTTCTGACTTCAGATCACGTGGCATTTCCGGAAGTTCTAAACGAGGTATGTCTATTACAACCAAGTTATTCAAACTAGACGTTAGTTTTCTATATTGCGTGAGAGAAATATGATGTATCTCTTTTGCGACACAGATATGGGTCAATCCACGTGAGATTGTGACTATACCACATTCTGTGAATCGGTGCCAGAGTATAGAGGTCATGTTGTCTGCGGTTTATCCTCAATTAGATGTGTTATCCACTGTTACTCCAACATTTTTTATGGAGCGGACAATCCTCTCTGCACGGAATGATAATGTCTCCACTATTAATGCGATAGCCTTGAAAAAGTTTCCCAGAGATACGGTCACGTAACTGACAATTGATAAAGCGGTTATTGAAGAGGGTCGTAATGCGGACATGAGCGAATACCCGATCGAGTATCTCAATACGTTGGATCCGCTAGAATTGCCACCATTCCGATTGGACCAGAACGTACACCAGTAATGTTGTCACGCCCCGGCCCAGAAAACCCATCCGAACCGGGACACGAGGGGGAACCTACATCTACTACAACCAACCGGCGGAAACAGTTACAAGAATAAACAAAAGACAAAAGTAATCTAACCATTACTAAACCAAAACTGTATTTACAACAAAATTACATATAACAGGGTTATACAAAATTTACATCATCTGAGGTTTCCGCAAAAACACAGTAGAAGCCGTCCTGGCCCTCAAACATGGTCGGCGGGTGACGCGCTACCGCAGGACGAACACCGGGGGCCCACAGGAAAGGCGCTGGTACCCGCACCTGCAAACACCACGGTCCAGGTAGGAATGAGCAAAAGCTCAGTAGGGTTCTATTCTACGACACACACAAGGAAGGCGACTCCAACCGTACTAACTCTGTACCAAGTGCTGAGGCCTGCCAAGGACCCCATAAATCCCGTCAATAACCCGAAGGGCACCTGTCCAAAGTACGTGCTCCGATGGCCACTGCTCAAGGGTGGTCCACCTCCGACAGTCCCTGACATAGGGTGAACATGACGCTACTCGTAGGACACCCCTCTCCAAGCGGGACCTCCACACTTGGCGGAACAACCGTGGTTACGACAACCATCTCCCAGCACTCAAAGCACAGAGCCACTACAACCCCTAAACTCCAAATCAAGAGCTCAGTCCTACCAGAGAGCCCACAACTCCCTTCGATACCCCCAGGGTTCCTGTCCATAGCACGTCCTCCGATGGCCACTGCTCAAGGGTTGGGCTTTCTCCGATAATCCCAGAAACAGGGTGGACAATGACGTTACCAATAGGACACCCATGCCGGGGAAACGACAGCCACCACTTAGCTATTGATACTAGAGTATTAGGGACAAACCCCAACCCACGCCTAGCCTATCATGCCTCTAATGCGCAGGAAAGCAAGACAATTATAAACAGAATAAAAAGGCAGGAATAGCAATATTAACAGACAGATATAAAGCATGATAAACAGGCAAGTAGAAAATAGTAAAGCAGGCAAATAATATAACACCATAAACAAACATCAGAACAAGGGCACACCTTCGGCCCATTTATACTAAACAATCCCGGGAGTCATCACATTCCCGGTTCAACCACAAAGCGGTAACAAATAACAGTTTTAGCAATATCACTAACATGCCAGCCTCTGTTGCCCTCAGATACTGTTCCTGGGAAACCCTGGATCGATCCAAACATACCCATGGATCGATCCAAACATACCCATGGATCGATCCGACCGCCCTCAATGAACAGACCATCTTGGTACAACCTGGATCGATCCCACTAATAGTCCGATCGATCCAACTTGCATGGATTAATCCTACTAGTAGTCCGATCGATCGGATTCGCAGGTCCGATCGATCCAACTCGAAAGCCCAAGAACAAGAAAACCATTCTCTACATGGTAGCTAGTTGATCCGTCGATCCGACATCCAACCGACGCCGGATTTGGGATCCAACCTCGGTCCCAGTAGATTTATATGCATGGATTAATATATCCAAAATCCAGAATCATCCAACGGCTAGATTAACGGAAAAACACTAATCAAAACCGCTAATCAAACTAACTTACCAAGTATTTGCTGCAACGCAGCCCTCCAGCAATAAATTCATAACAAATCGTAGAAAAATCGGCAAAATACGAAATAAGCTGGAATGGAAAGCTAACGTAGAGATCTACAACTCGTATATTCAACAAAACCCAAGATCATGCTCGTACAAGCCGAAAAACTCGCCGAAAGCCGGCTGTTCTTCAAGAACAGCAGAAAACCGGAAAATCCGAGATTAATCATGCATAAATCCTACTAAAATCTCAACCAAAGATCATGAAACTTATATCAGAAATTCTACTAGGCAAGATGCATCTAATGACATGAAGATCAACAAGATCCAACTGTTAGATTAGGAGAATCCCATTAAACAACCCATGTAGGTAGAACACCTACCGAGACCTCTAATTCCTTGGTTGATTGCTCGCTAAACAGCTGCTAACCAAGCTCCAACCCATGTCAGGGATCTTCCCCACGCCGCCACGGTTCCAACGAGACTTCAAGCTCCCAAAATGGTGGTCGGAGGAGGAAGAACGGCGAAGAAGGAGATGGCTGCCGGGAAGAACAGAGGAAACAGAGCACCGCGGGAAGAAGAGAAAGAAGGAAGAAGAAGAGAAGAGAAGAGAAGGAAGGGAAGAGGAAGAAAAGCCCAGGGAAAGCCGGGAATGCCGGGAATGCCGGGGAAAAGGGGAAGAGGCCATCTGTCGCGCCCCAACCCGCGAAAGCCCAACCGGGCCGGGCGACGCGAACCGGAACCTACAAAACGCGGAAAACAAAGATGGCGAGGGTTCCCTCTAACCTATTGGTCTCCTTAGCAAATCATCAAAA
Source organism: Narthecium ossifragum (assembly GCA_963920575.1). Lineage (NCBI taxonomy): Eukaryota > Viridiplantae > Streptophyta > Magnoliopsida > Dioscoreales > Nartheciaceae > Narthecium > Narthecium ossifragum. The sequence continues at coordinate 7,004,695 of OY986975.1, read as the reverse complement.
ACCCCCAATTAAAACAACATTAATTATCAAAACCTCGAACCACAGATTTACGAACTCAAAAAGGTTAAATATACAAATCCTCGGAGAGGGGAAGATTCAAAGTACAACATTGCTCCCGTAGGAGACTAACTAACATAGGGTAAAAGCAGTAAACGATCACCACCTCTCAAAGTCCACCAGGCGCCGCCGCACCGCCGACCAACTGCCCGGTAGGGGCCACAGAAGAGGAACTGACGCCTGCACCTGCAAAACACAGCCCCGGGTAGGAGTGAGCCATAAGCTCAGTAGGGATCTACATTACGACACACAGAAGGAAGAGGGAAACGCAACAGTGTCGCCCTCAAGTAGGACCTGGGTGTATACAGGGGTCCCATAACCCCACCGCGTGTCCCTGAGGCCCAGGGACGGCACTCAGTAAGCTCAACAAACACTGCAAGCCCACAAGCAGGTACAGGCACTGCAGGCGGGAAACTGCACCGCTAAGTAGGCAAATCCTCCACTCAAGGGTCAACACAGTGGGACACCGGCTACACCTCAACATCCGACTTAAGGCCGACACGACCTCTACAATCATCAAGCAACAAGTGTACCAGTCATCTAAGCCTATCATCGAATCGACTGGACACTACAATTTAAACCGGGTCCAAACCACCCAACCCCGGTCCTAGGGCTAAGTCCGAGCTTCCAGCCTCGAGATGGCGACCCAAGGATCACCCACGCCCTAACCAATACAACTAATGCACACAACAACAATGCATGCTATGACATACACAGATAAGAAGCAAAGCATGCAACAGTATGTCAAGCATCATATAAGTCTACTGGATCGCTGCAGCGGTACTACCAACCGCTGCCAGCCGATCCGCAGCAGGTCCCGGTATTATGACGGTACCACGACCGTCAACCAGAACTCCTGCAACGGGAAGCAACCCCGAAAACCGCTGATGAATAGTAACAATATAATATTATATTCCAAAATATAATATTATAATCAAAAACCCTCAAAGCCTCTACTTAGGGGCTAATTGATCCCGTCGATCCGATATCCAAACGACGTCTGATTCAAGATCCAACTTAACCACCAGGATGTGTATATAGCATGATCAACAGATCCAAAATTCATAATCATCCAACGGTTGGATTAATGGGAAAATGCTAATCAAAATCGCTAATCAAACAAACTTACCCATTAATTGCTGCAACGCAGCCCTCCAGAAAACAATTCATAAGCAATCGTGGTAAAATCGAAAAATTACGAAAAAAGATGGACTGGAAAGCTAACGAATAGTTCTACAAGTCTTATGTTTATGAAAACCCAAGATCATGTACACGCCGGCCGGAAAACTCACCGCAAGCCGGCCGTTCATCAAGAACAGCAGAAAACCAGAAATCCGAAACTAATCATGCATAAAACCTACTCAAATCTCAATTGATTAACATGAAACATAAATCAGTAATTCTAACAGGTATAAGGAATCCAACAAAACAAGGATCAACACCCGAAATAAACATCAGTAGGTATAACCCTACCTAGCTGCGCTTTCCTTGGCTGATTCCCCGTGATTTGATCTCCAACAAACTTCCAAACTACTTCAGGGATCTTCCTCTCGTTGTCACGAATCCAACGAGCCTTAGAACGCCGGAAAAGATGGTCGAAGGAGGGAGAACGGAGGTGAGGAAGTGGCTGCCGGAAAACAGGGGAAAGAAGCAGAGCTTCGGGAGAGGAAGAAGGAAGGAAGAAGAAAGGAGGAGAATGAGAGGAAAGAAAAGGAAGGAAAAGCCGGGGGAAAGCCGGAGAAAACCGGGAAAAGCTGGGAGAGGGGAGGGGAAGTTTTCCCTCTCTGACAGGGGAGAGCGACGGCCGACGGCCGTCCTCGCGAAAGAGGAAGAAAACACCGACTCGAGCATGATCGATCTCCAAGGCATGTGCGATCGATCTCATTTGCAATCTAGATCGATCTCCTTGAAATCCAGATCGATCTCCTTTGCAATCCAGATCGATCTCCCTAGCCATCCAGATCGATCTCCTTTACTCAGAAAGGCAAACTTGGTCTAAAACACAAGCCCAAGCTCAGATCTTTCGATCTCGGGTTCACCTAGCCATTCTAAACAAACACGAACACATACAAGGCCGGTGTGTGCACACGCGGGTGTGAAACAAACCAACAAGGCGCAATTTACCAAATTGCCCTTGTGGTCTACAACGAGCCACATGGAAAGAGGGGAAGGTCCTCACATCCTATTACCCTTAAAGGAAATCTCGTCCCGAGATTCGATAAGGGTAGGGCTCGGAACAACAAAACAGGTACACTAAAAGACAGGACAAGAAATACCTCGAGAAGAGAACAACTGCGGAAACTCCTGCCGCATGCGCGCCTGGCGCTCCCAAGTGATCTCCTCGGTGCCTCTGCACGGCGATGCTTGCAAGAACATTCGGTCGCCGACTGCAAACTCCAACGGTCGTCGCCTCTGATCTGCACAACCTCTGAGAAACAAGATCGGCAGACCCGGTCCACCGTGACAGTTCCGCCGATCGGTGAATCTACAGACTGTGCCACCTCTAGCCAACTCGTCTCTAATCCTAGCGATGCCACACACATGCTAGCAATATAGGAATGAGACGCCCCAGAGTCTATCAGCACATCTACTAAGGACTAGAAAGCTGAAAGATTACCTCTGAGGATGGATGGCTCTGCCGCTGCCTGCTGATACTGCTGCGGCTGCTGGTAGGGCTGGTAAAGCTGAACGGTGTCCGGCTGTTCACGCTCCGGAAGAGCAAACACACGCCCCTGCTGGCCGCCTCCTCCCCTCGAGTAGCTCGGTCCAGCCCCTGACCCGCGCCCACCACCGCTCCCCTGCCAGGCACCGGACCCCCCGCTTCTACCGCCCTGCGGCATAGCGCCCCGCGCTCCTCGCATGGGACAGTCCTTGCGGAAGTGTCCCGGCTGCCGGCACTGGAAACAAGTGGCTGACGCACCACCAGGCTGCGGACCATGGCCTCCCCCTGACGGAGCCTGCCCAGACGGCCCGACCGTCAGGCGAAACTGGCCTGGCGGACTCGGCAACTGTGCCTGGAACTGCTGCGGGTGCTGCGACCGCTGCTGAAAGCGTTGCTGACGCCGCTGGTGCCCTCCGCCGAACCCACCTCTGCTCTGGGGTTGCTGCTACGGTGTACTGGTAGAGGATACCGGTGGAACTACCCAATACCTCTCGTCCTGTAACAGCGCCTCCACTACTAAGGCGCAGTTCAGAACTGCCTAGTGCGTCTGGAAACGATGAGAACACGTCTGGCGCCTGATCTCTGGTCGAAGCCCCCACTCGAACTGACGTGCCCTGGCCACTGGATCTGCTGCTACTGCCCCCGCGAAACGGACCAAGTGCGTGAACCGGGTGGCATACTGCTGCACGGTGCGAGTACCCTGCAAGAGGGACTGGTACTCGCGAGACAGGGCGTCACGCGTACTCTCCGGGAAGTACGCGTCCAAGAACAATGCCCTGAACTCCTCCCACGTCAGCTCCTCTCCGTCACTGGTGTGCTGGGCAGTGCACCACCAGTCAAGGGCGTCGCCATCGAGCTAGAACGCCGTGAGGGTGACCCGGATCCGGTCATCCCCGACGAAGAGAGCGTCGAGAACGCGCGTGACTCCTCGGAGCCAGCCGTCTGCCGTGGTCGGATCTCCAGTCTCACCGCTGAACCTAGGCTGGTTCAGCCGCTGGAAGTCCATCATGACCGCTGCCGCGGCCCGCCCGTCGACCGGAGCGAGGACCCCCTCCTCGGCGAGAGGAGCCTCCTCCCGTGCGACCGCAACCGTCGCTGGTGATGGTCCAGTCCATCGAGCTCTGACCGTCCTGATAGGTGCTACCCTGTCTGGTCGGGCGGGCCGACCAGGTCGTGCCCCACCTCGACCAACAACCGTAGGTCGGACTTGAGCTCCCGACATCTGTGCAATCACTAACGACAACGAGCGTTCACTCGTCAGAAGCCGCAAAACAAACAACACAACATAAAGCGGAAGACATAACACATCAAAAGGAGCATGCACGGATGTTCTAGACATAGAACTAACCCATTCCACGCTCAATCTCAACCGAATCCTGATCCTAAACCCTGGGATCTACAACCTATGCTCTTATACCAAGCTGTCGCGCCCCGACCCGCGAAAGCACAACCGGGCCGGGCGACGCGAACCGGAACCTACAAAACGCGGAAAACAAAGCTGGCGAGGGTTCCCTCTAACCTATTGGTCTCCTTAGCAAATCATCAAAAACCCCCAATTAAAACAACATTAATTATCAAAACCTCGAACCACAGATTTATGAACTCAAAAAGGTTAAATATACAAATCGTCAGAGATGGGAAGATTCAAAGTACAACATTGCTCTCGTAGGAGACTAACTAACATAGGGTAAAAGCAGTAAACGATCACCACCTCTCAAAGTCCACCAGGCGCCGCCGCACCGCCGACCAACTGCCCGGTAGGGGCCACAGAAGAGGAACTGACGCCTGCACCTGCAAAACGCAGCCCCGGGTAGGAGTGAGCACTAAGCTTAGTAGGGATCTACACTACGACACACAGAAGAAAGAGGGAAACGCAACAGTGTCGCCCTCAAGTAGGACCTGGGTGTATACAGGGGTCCCATAACCCCACCGCGTGTCCCTGAGGCCCAGGGACGGCACTCAGTAAGCTCAACAAACACTGCTGGCCCACAAGCAGGTACCGGCACTGCAGGCGGGAAACTGCACCGCTAAGTAAGCAAATCCTCTTCTCAAGGTTCAACACAGTGGGACACCGGCTACACCTCAGCATCCGACTTAAGGCCGACACGACCTCTACAATCATGAAGCAACAAGTGTACCAGTTAGCTAAGCCAATCATCGAATCGACTGGACACTACAATTCAAACCGGGTCCAAACCACCCAACCCCGGTCCTAGGGCTAAGTCCGAGCTTCCAGCCTCGGGATGGCGACCCAAGGATCACCCACGCCCTAACCAATGCAACTAATGCACACAACAACAATGCATGCTATGACATACACAGATAAGAAGCAAAGCATGCAACAGTATGTCAAGCATCATATAAGTCTACTGGATCGCTGCAGCGGTACTATCAATCGCTGCCAGCCGATCCGCAGCGGGTCCCGGCATTACGACGGTACCACGACCGTCAACCGCGAACTCCTGCAACAGGAAGCAACCCCGAAAACCGCTGATGAATAGTAACAATATAATATTATATTCCAAAATATAATATTATAATCAAAACCCCTCAAAGCCTCTACTTAGGGGCTAATTGATCCCGTCGATCCGACATCCAAACAACGTCAGATTTAAGATCCAACTTAACTACCAGTAGGTGTATATAGCATGATCAACATATCCAAAATTCATAATCATCCAACGGTTGGATTAACAGGAAAACGCTAATCAAAATCGTTAATCAAACTAACTTACCCATTAATTGCTGCCCTCCAGCAAACAATTCACAAGATGAAATGGAAATCTAACGAATAGTTGTACAACTCTTATGTTTATGAAAAGCCAAGATCATGTACACGCCGGCCGGAAAACTCGCCGCAAGCCGGCTGTTCTTCAAGAACAGCAGAAAACCAGAAATCCAAGACTAATCATGCATAAAACCTACTCAAATCTCAACTGATTAACATGAAACTTAAATCAGTAATTCTAACAGGTATAAGGAATCGAACAAAACAAGGATCAACAAGATCCAACGGCTAGATCTCAAGAACACCTGAAATAAACATCAGTAGGTATAACCCTACCTAGCTGCGCTTTCCTCGGCTGATTCCCCGCGATTTGATCACCAACAAGCTTCTAAACCACTTCAGGGATCTTCCTCTCGTTGTCACGAATCCAACGAGCCTTAGAACGCCGGAAAAGATGGTCGGAGGAGGGAGAACGGAGGTGAGGAAGTGGCTGCCGGAAAACAGGGGAAAGAAGCAGAGCTTCGGGAGAGGAAGAAGGAAGGAAGAAGAAAGGAGGAGAAGGAGAGGAAATAAAAGGAAGGAAAAGCCTGGGGAAAGCCGGAGAAAACGGGGAAAAGCTGGAAGAGGGGAGGGGAAGTCTTCCCTCTCTGACAGGGGAGAGCGACGGCCGACGGCCGTCCTCGCGAAAGAGAAAGAAAACACCGACTCGAGCATGATCGATCTCCAAGGCATGTGAGATCGATCTCATTTGCAATCTAGATCGATCTCCTTGAAATCCAGATCGATCTCCTTTGCAATCCAGATCGATCTCCCTAGCCATCCAGATCGATCTCCTTTACTCAGAAAGGCAAACTTGGGCTAAAACACAAGCCCAAGATCAGATCTTCCGATCTCGGGTTCACCTAACCATTCTAAACAAACACGAACACATACAAGGCCGGTGTGTGCACACACGGGTGTGAAACAAACCAACAAGGCGCAATTTACCAAATTGCCCTTGTGGTCTACAACGAGCCACATGGATAGAGGGGCAGGTCCTCACACCATCCCCTCCCTCTGACAGAGGGAGCGACGGCCACGACGGCAGTCCTCTCAAAGAAGACAGCTGCCAACATACAAGGGATCGATCCCCCTAGGGGGAGGGATCAATCCTTTGCTTGCCAGGCAACGAGCATTGAGCATAGTGGGATCGATCCCCCCCCTAGGCGGATCGATCCTACTTCACTCAAAAGTGCTGTTTGGGCAAATCCTTATGCCCAAACCCAGATCTTTCGATCCCGGGCCCACCTAACCTTTCTAATCAAACACATACACCAAAACAAGGCATGTGTATGCACACGCCGGTGTGAAACAAACCAATAAGGTGCAATTTACCAAATTGCCCTTGTGGTCAACAACGAGCCACATGAATAGAGGGACGGGTCCTCACAAATGTAGTTGAGGAACTTGGCCCCAAAGGATGGGCTTTGTAATGCTACACGCCTACTGGTCGTAACATGCTGCCAACGAGTTATACAAGCACGGATAATACTGCGGCCAAAGCTGGGGAGGTGGTTTTCATACCCAAAATATCATTGTTGTCATTCGAAAAAGTGATGCCATTTAAAATGTCTCACCGTCAGTTCCATGTTCTCCTGGCATACACCGTGACAATTAATAAATCTTAGGGCCAGTCACTGAAATTTGTAGGGCTTGAAGTCGCTCAAATGTGTCACGCACAGCGGTCGCGGTGCAGTACAGCATAAGAGAGGTCGAACCCACAGAGAGAGAAGCAGGAAAGATCCAGAAACACAAATAACAATGTATCGAGAACAATCAAGAACGTTAAAGTTAAGAAAGTAGATCGTAGATGTAATGATGAGATAAAGTTAACGAAAGAAATCAAGATTTGGATGAGACTAGGCTTCATGAATCACTTCACTCGGATTTAGGTTTTTCTCTTCTCAATGGTTCATATAGGGTGCGTTTGGCAAACCTGAATCTGATGATTTAGCTGAATGAGGAATCTGTGGAATTAGCTGAATGGGGAATGAGCTGAATCTGGTGATTCTGTGGATTTTGGTTCTGTTGTTTGGTTGGTCTATATGGGATGAGCTGAATCTGGTGATTCTGGCGTTTGGCTTGTCTATTATGGATGAGCTGAATCTGCTAATTTTGTGGATTCTGGTGTTTGATTCATAAATCTCTGAATTGGAACCAAGTGAATTTTGACAGCATGTTAATAATAAAACTTTAAGTTTTCTTCAAATTAAGACTTTTTTTCATTATAATAATAACAATACCCACGAGATATGATTGATCGAAATTATTAAAAATTTAGGTCAAATTAATTCTTTGAATGCAACTAATCATGTAAAATGATTGATCGAAATTATTAAAAATTCAGGTATAATTTAAGTTATAATATATTAAATGATTTTATAAATTAAATTACATCAAATATTTGCTTTAAAAAATACTCAATATTGGTCTCATAACGAAGATATCGATGATATCTTTCCAATGATACTAATTTCATAAAGTTTCAACATGTATATTTAAAGTTATGATAAATATAGCTATTTTAAATATCAAATGGATAAAATGGTCATTAAAGCAAATCTCACATTCGGATCCGCGGATGCACAGCGACGGCTTCCGTCGAATGGCGTCCACTCGATTCGAGTGGATGCCGCGATTCCGATTTTTTGGAATCCGACGTGGTCGGATTCCACTGATTCCAAAAGACAAAAGTGAGCCAAACATGAGGATGAGCTGAACGGGGAATCCGCTCATTCCTCATTCCATCTAATCCACCCCATACCCTCTTATCCAAACACACCCATAATACTCAGTTAAGGGATTCACATCCCAATCACCTTAACCGGAAGATATGGAACTATAAACCTAACAAAATATATAAATGTCTCGTCCTACGATTGATTCCTCATTATTATAGTTCTAACTTTATCCAACCCAAACCTACGAATACACGATACCGGCTGTCACTACAGGCAACGCGCAGCAAAAATTCATCGGGACAAAGCCCTAACTCTATCTAACCAGATCTCTAAGAATACACAATACCAACTCTCACAATCGGCATTGCATAGCAAAGATTTCACGAGATAAAGTAGGTAAACAATAGATAAAACTATGGGATTATAAGATAATGAAAGAAGCATGACTGGATTCATAATATTAATCATCCACATAGGAATCTATAATCTGAAAACAATATTTGAAGATTCAATAAGAAAAGAGTTTAACAATAAAGATTAAAACTATGAACCATTGTTGGAGAAGAAGCCCTAGTCCTCGCTAGATCATCCGTCCGCCATCCCCGCGGATTACTCGGTCATGGATGGAGATGTCTTCATCTTCTTCCTTTAAAAAACGTCCAGAAAAGAACCCCCAAAAACGTCCAAGAACTCCCCTTATATAAGGACATAAAACCCTAGCTTTTATTTTAGCCTTTGGATTAAATCTGATGGCACATATTTAGATCCGCCCAACAAAGGATCGATCCTCTGAAGGTCAAGGATCGATCTTCTTCTTCTCTATTTTCCGTAGCCTAGGTCACCCGAGTAAGATTGATCCTTTGAAAGAAGCATGATCGATCCTTCTCAGTAGGATGGATAGTAGGATGGATCCTTCTCAGTAGGATGGATCCTTCCATAGAATAGGATGGATCCTTGTATAGGAGAAAGATCGATCCTTCTCCTCAATATTCTCGAGTGAAAGGAGGATCGATCCTTCTGTGATTATCCAAAAAGTGTGTGTTCTTTCAGGTCTGTCTGCATAAAAGGATCGATCCTTCTAGGGAACTTGATCGATCCATCTTTCCTGAGTATTTACTGTTTTGCCATCCAGACTGCGCCATCGATACTAATATTGCCATAACTTCCTCTAGAAAACTCGGAATCATGAACCGTAAAATTCTCCAGAAACTAGACTTCAAGGGCTTTCCAACCATATATGACACTTCATCTAGTTCGTTCTGAGAAGGTATAGGGTTGGCGTTAAAGACCCATCTTTGCTTCAATTTCCTGCATAATACAAATAACTTTGTGAAGCAACATATACGGACGAAATCATCTATATTAATCATGAAAACTAAGAAAATAAGCTGCTCTTAGTCATGTTCAGAGTGCACTTTCATGCACTCATCACACCCCCCAACCAGCTTATTACTAGTCTCTAGCAATTCAAAGCGGATAAAATATAATTAAGCACACTAACGGTTCAAGGATGTAGACATGCATGATAAAAATTCTGCTTTATCAAGTTAATAGTGTTCTATACAATACAGAGCATGAAAACTTCTTATACTCATACACATACTACCAACACATGAAATCAACTTCTATACATCAAACATGCTGATCACCATTCAGAAGAACACATGTGATGTGACAAATAAATGTTACGTACAGAAGCAACTTCTACCCACCATTAGTCCAAACACACTACTATCTTCATCACCAATCATCCAACCCTCGCACTTTACGTACAACATACACTTTCTTTCTCTTTTTCTTTTCAACTATCATACACTTTGCCTTTTTACGCGAGCACTCTCCGCTTCTTGAGGTGCAGAGACCCGGTTACTTAGCAAAACACTTAATAGTTTTTTTTATAGCTATTTTTTTCTCTGCATGCAATACTCAACACAAGCTAAAGTTGAAATCATGGTCTAGATTAACAATAGTATGCTCATTCCTCTGGTGAGTATAATTACCACTGCACACAAAGTGTTTGTGTGTGAATCACATGATATTCTACCTTCAGATTATCACCCATGCAATCAATGTATAGGCCAATTCATATGAAAGCAACATGTATAATAAGCATCAAAATTTCAGCTCATGTATAATTTCTAGGAACATACTCAATTCAATACTATTAAACTCAATAAGGTAGCATGCATGAGATCATGTATGCCTACACCCGCCAACCTGAAATTCACATTGTCCTCAATGTATGCTAATCATGTAAATAGGCAGAAGAGTGTTGGTTGAATGTTCATATATAGCATAAATAAGAATAGGAAATTGAAATAGGGGTGAGGCCACCTGACAGAATATCTGAAATCTTGCACAGGGCTCCTCATTGTGGCCGAATTTCACAAGCAAGGAAGACGGAAGTCCAAGCATCCTAAAAACATAAAATAGCAAACAAAAACAAATGAGAAAAGTAAACAAACTAAAACAATCTAACCTAAATAAAATAGAAATAATAAATAAGAAGATCATCCCTCGTAGACAAGGTCTACGAGAGAAACAGTCTGCTCCTCAGGGTCCGCTTTCTCTGGAATCTGTTTCAAGCGCTGTCCATTAACCGTAAACAGCCTCCCATCCTTTGGGTCTTCAACTTCCACAACCCCATTCTCAAATATTCTGCTAACTGTGAAGGGGTCTGTACAGCGTGATCTCAGCTTCCCAGGATGTAAGTATAGCCGCGCGTCATACAGATAAGCTTGTTGTCCTACTTTAAACGTTTTCAGCAAGATCTTCTTGTCATGGTAGGCCTTTGTCTTTTCCTTGAATATCCTGGAACTTTCATAAGCATCATTCCGGAGTTCTTGCAACTCAGACAGTTGGAGTTTCCATTCCTGACCTGCAGTATCCAAAGTAAAATTTAGTGACTTAATAGCCCAATATGACTTATGTTCTAATTCGACTGGAAGATGGCATGGTTTTCCATAAACTAGGCGAAATGGCGACAGTACGATAGGCCCACAACGCATCTGATAGCCTCAACGACCAGTCCTTTCGGTTGGGGCTCACTGTCTTCTCTAAGATTTGCTTGATCTCCCTGTTGGCTAGTTCAGCTTGCCCTTTCGTCTGTGGATGATAAGCAGTAGAAATCTTATGTGTGACTCCATACCTGCGCAACAAAGCCTCAAAGGAGCGATTACAAAAGTGTGATCTCTGGTCACTAATAATAACTCTAGGAGTACCAAACCGGGATAAAATATGCTCTTTAAGAAACTTGATGACAGTGGAGTGATCATTAATCCTAGATGCAATAGCCTCCACCCACTTAGACACGTATTCCACAACCAATAAAATATATAAATAGCCAAAAGAAGAAGGAAAGGGTCCCATAAAATCTATACCCCAACAATCAAAAATCTCTACTGCTTGAATGGGATTCAAAGGCATCATATGTCTCCTAGATAAAGCTCCTAACGTTAGGCATCTATCACAGGATCTGCAGAAAACGTTAACATCACAAAACATAGTAGGCCAGTAAAAACCACATTGAAGAATTTTAGCAGTAGTCTTTTTCATCGAAAAATAGCCTCCACATGCATGAGAGTGACAAAATGTAATGATACTTTCTATGTCATAATCAGGAACACAATGACGGATGATCTGGTCAGGACAATACTTAAACAGACAAGGATCATCCCAATAAAATTTCTTTACTTCAACAAAAAATCTACGCTTATCATGCGCACTCCAAAAGGAAGGGATCTCACCTGTCGCCAAATAATTGACAATATGTGCATACCAGGGCAGTCGTGCAACTGAAAAGAGTTGCTCATCAGGGAAGTCATCCATGATTGGTGGCTCATTTTCCGCTACTTCCACCATCAATCTCGATAGATGATCAGCGATAACGTTCTGCACACCCTTTTTATCTTTTATAGAAATATCAAATTCCTGTAAGATTAATATCCAACGAATTAAGCGCGCTTTAGCATCCTTCTTGGTGAGAAGGTACTTAAGCGCGGCATGATCAGTGAAAATAGTGATAGGAGAACCAATCAAATAAGCATAAAACTTGTCTAATGCAAAGACTATAGCTAAAATTTCTTTCTCGGTGGTAAAATAATTCATCTGTGCATTATTCAAGGTTCGGTTAGCATAATGAATAACATGAGGTTTACCATCTTTTCGCTGTCCTAAAACAGCTCCTACAGCAAAATCACTTGCATCACACATCAATTCAAAAGGAAGACTCCAATTGGGTGGTTGCACAATAGGTGCGGAAGTCAATTTACCAATCAAGGCTTGAAAAGCCTCTTGACAAGCAATAGTCCACTCAAAAGGGGTATCGTTTATCAAAAGATTACACAAAGGACGAGCAATAGCAGAAAAATTCTGAATGAATCTCCTGTAAAAACCAGCATGCCCTAGAAAGGATCTAACATCTTTAACAGTCTTTGGCACAGGAAGGTTTGAGATGAGATCGATTTTTGATCGATCCACCTCAATGCCTCTAGAAGAGACAATATGGCCCAACACAATGCCTGAGGGCACCATGAAGTGACACTTTTCCTAATTAAGCACAAGGTGCTTCTCTTCACACCTGACCAAGACTCTCCTTAAGTTTTACAAGCATGCATCAAAAGTATTACCAAATACAGTCAAGTCATCCATATATACTTCCATACATTCCTCGATCATATCAGCAAACATACTCATCATACAACGCTGAAAAGTAGCAGGAGCATTACACAATCCAAATGGCATTCTACGGAAAGCATAAGTACCAAAAGGACATTTAAAAGTAGTTTTTTCCTGATCTTCTAAAGCAATCTCAATCTGATAATATCCAAAATAACCATCAAGAAAATAATAAAAATGATGTCCAGCTACTCTCTCTAAAATCTGGTCTAAGAACGGTAATGGAAAATGATCCTTACGGGTGGCTGCATTTAGTTTCCTATAGTCTATACACATACGCCATCCTGTCACCAATTTAGTGGGGACAATGTCTCCACTTTCATTTTTAACAACGGTGACACCAGATTTTTTAGGCACAACCTGTGTAGGGCTCACCCATTTGCTATCAGGGCTCACCCATTTGCTATCAGCAATGGGGTAGATGATCCCTGCATCTAATAATTTCAACACTTCGGTTTTTACTACCTCATTCATTGTAGGGTTCAACCTACGCTGAGGATCCCTATGAAGTACAGCCCCATGTTCAAGATTAATCATATGGGAACATATCAAGGGACTAATACCTTTAAGATCTGCTATACTCCATCCAATAGCTGATTTATGCTCATTTAAAACGCTAAGTAATTGCTCACCTTGCTTTGCAGTTAATGCTGAAGAAATAATAACTGGGTATGTATCACCTGGACCAAGATAGGCATGCTTCAATTCTTGAGGAAGTGGCTTCAGGTCCAGCTTGGGCGGCTCTACTGCTGATGGTGTTGGCGGCTGTCCTCTTTCTGGCAGTTCTTCAAACTTTGGATTCCATGGACCTACAAAAGAACAATGTTCCAAATTTTAACACATACCATCAACATCAACATTTTCATCCAAATCGAATTCAAGAAAATTAATTTCAGTTCTAGCAAACTCCTCTTCAGTGAGCAAATCAATCTGGTAAGTCTGTTGGCATTCATCATCCTCATCAGGTTGCTTAGCAACATTAAAAACATTAATTTCTAAAGTCATATTCCCAAAAGTTAACTTCATTAAGCCATTTCTGCAATTAATTATAGTATTAGCAGTAGCAAGAAACGATCTACCTAAAATAATAGGAATTCTAGACTCAGCAGTTACTACAGCCTGCGTATCCAAGGCGAAGAAATCAACAGGATAATAAAATTTATCTATTTAAATAAGCACATCCTCTACTACTCCTCGTGGAGTTTTCATGGATCTATCAGCCAATTGCAAAACCACAGATGTCGACTTAATTTGTCTTAAACCAAGTTGCAAGTAAACAAAATATGGCATCAAATTAACACTTGCATCAAGATCTAATAAAACTTGTCCTACTTCATGCTCTCTAATGAAACAAGACATAGTAGGACAGCCATGATCCTTATATTTAGGAGGAATCCTATGCTGAAGCAGTGCACTAACCTGCTCTGTTAAAAATGAAGTTTTCTTTACATGATGTCGTCTCTTCATAGTGCATAAATCTTTAATCACTTTAGTATATGTAGGAATTTGCTTAATAACATGCAAAAGAGGAAGGTTTACCTTGACTTGCCGAAGATGCTCCAAAACCTCGCTGTTGGGCTCCATAGTCAATTTACTGGATTTCAATGCCTGAGGGAAAGGGACACGTGCCTTAAAGTCACCTGGTGTAGAGCCATCTGAATGATCGGTCTCTAAATGGTTCTTCTCAATCCGGTCCTCTTCTTCAACAGCAATAGGAGATTCGGTGGGCTCTTGTGAAGGGCTTTTTGTTGTTTTCCCGCTTCTTGTAGTTACGACGTTCATCTCCTTCACATTATTTTACTCAGCACTAGATTCCTGCGTTTGTTGAGGTTGAGCTGGGAACTTCCCTCGTTCGTGCACGCTCAAAGAGTTGATCAGCTTCGTGATCTGGCTCTTGATCTTTTGAATATCCTCCTTTCTTTCCTTGGATTCCTGCACAATCATAGATTTCAGCTTCTGCAAACTGTCATTAAATATAGGCCTAGGAAAACCAGATGTATTATAAGGAGGGTTAGAAAAAGGCTTATTAGGTGGCGGTTGATGATGCTCGTTACTTTGTGGAGCATTCGACTTCCAACTGAAGTTCGGATGCTCTAGCCATCCTGGATTATACGTTTCCGAGTAAGGGGTGTACGACCTCCTGAATTCGCCTACAGCGTTGCAATGCTCATCGTACACACCTCTCATCTCAACATAAGTAGGGCAACCGTCGATCTAGTGGTCTGCCACGGCCCAACCGTTGCAATGCTCAACCGTCGATCTAGTGGTCTGCCCTGACATATCGCACACGGCCCAACCGTTGCAATGCTCATCGTACACACCTTCTAGGTTCGTTTTATGGAGAGGTTCGGGCAGCCATCATATCTTTGGTCTTTAATAGCTCCAGCTCCCTTGTTAGACTCTCCACTTTAGCCTTGAGTGCATCCTCCTCTCGCAGCTGATAAATTCCTCCACCTTGTTGCTGCGGTGGTGGTCTTGCCCTGTTTGTACTTTCTGTTGCACTCGGTCCAGTCCATGTATGAGCTTTCTCAGCAAGCTCAGTCAAGTATTCGATTGCTGCATCAGGATCTTTTTACAAAAACTCACCATTACACATCATCTCAACAAATTGGCGTTCTCTAACAGTTAAACCATCATAGAAATAACTAACAAGATGTCAATTTTCACATCCATGATGAGGACATAAATTAAACATGTCTTTAAATCGTTCCCACGCCTGATACAAAGTTTCATTATCCTTCTGTGTGAAGGTCGAAATCTGTCTCTTAAGTGCATTGGTTTTGTGCTGTGGGAAATACTTGTTGAAAAATATCTGTGTCATTTCAGCCCAAGATCCTATAAATCGTGGCCTCAAAGAATATAACCAACTCTTCGCTCTATCCTTCAGTGAGAAGGGAAAGAACTTAAGTCGGATCATATCTAGTGCACCTGGTTGGCCATGGAAGGTCGCTACTACTTTCTCAAACTCCCTAATATGCACTTATGGATTTTCATTTTCCATCCCATGAAAGGAAGGAAGCAACTGAATCATGCCAGGTTTAAAGTCAACGTGTGCTGCATTAGGTGGAAACATGATGCATGAAGGTGTAGCAGTGCGTGTGGGATGCAAATATTCTTGCAAACTCCTAGGAGGTTGTTCTTCCTCGTGCTCAGCCATAATGAAAATATGATGTGAAGTTTGTGATTGTGCGTCAAAGAGATCAGCAATATATGTCTCACTATCAGAAGTTTCAGAATCACCCTCGTGGCGTCTAGCAAATCTGCCTAGTTCGTCTCTATACCGACGCATACACCAACAAACACACAATCCAAAAGATGCAAATCAACTAAAGAAAATAGACAAAAATAATAATTAAAACTAAGCTTACTAACTAAAACCGAATAAAAGAAAACAATCCTAATAGAGAAGAAAAATCAAAGACGAAATAAAGAAATAAAGACTAAAGAAAATGAACGAAGTTACCGCTTTCGATGTCTACAATCACTGTAATCTGATTCTGGTGATTTCTGAACCGTCTCCTCGGCAAAGGCGCCAATTTTTTATGTCACTCAAATGTATCACGCACAGTGGTCGCGGTGCAGTACAGCATAAGAGAGGTCGAACCCACATAGAGACAAGCAGGAAAGATCCAGAAACACCAATAACAATGTATCGAGAACAATCAAGAACGTTAAAGTTAAGAACGTAGATCGTAGATGTAATGATGAGATAAAGTTAACGAAAGAAATCAAGATTTGGATGAGGCTAGGCTTCAGGAATCACTTCACTCGGATTTAGGTTCTTCTCTTCTCAATGGTTCATATAATACTCAGTTAAGGGATTCACATCCCAATCACCTTAACCGGAAGATATGGAACTATAAACCTAACAAAATATATAAATGTCTCTTCCTACGATTGATTCTTCCTTATTATAGTTCTAACTTCATCCAACCAAAACCTAAGAATACACGATACCGGCTGTCACTATAGGCAACGCGCAACAAAAGTTCATCGGGACAAAGCCCTAACTCTATCTAACCAGATCTCTAAGAATACACAATACCAACTCTCACAATCGGTAATGCATATCAAAGATTTCACGAGATAAAGAAGGTAAACAATAGATAAAACTATGGGATTATAAGATCATGAAAAAAACATGACTGGATTCATAATATTAATCATCCACATAGGAATCTATAATCTGAAAACAATCTTTGAAGATTCAATACATAGAAAAGAGTTTAACAATAAAGATTAAAACTATGAACCATTGTTGGAGAAGAAGCCCTAGTCCTCACTAGATCATCTGTCCGCCATGCCCGCGGATTACTCGGTCGTGGATGGAGATGTCTTCATCTTCTTCCTTTAGAAAACGTCCAGAAAAGAGCCCCCAAAAATGTCCAAGAACTGCCCTTATATAAGGACATGAAACCCTAGCTTTTATTTCAGCTTTTGGATTAAATCTGATGGCTCGTATTTAGATCCGCCCGACAAAGGATCGATCTTCTGAAGGTCAAGGATCGATCTTCTTCTTCTCTATTTTCCGTAGCCTGGGTCACCCGAGTAAGATCGATCCTTGAAAGAAGCATGATTGATCCTTCTCAGTAGAATGGATAGTAGGATGGATCCTTCTCAGTAGGATAGATAGTAGGATTGATCCTTCTCAGTAAGATGGATCCTTCTCAGTAGGATGGGATCCTTCCATAGAGTAGGATGGATCCTTCTATAGGAGAAAGATCGATCCTTCTCCTCAATATTCTCGAGTGAAAAGAGGATCGATCCTTCTGTGATCATCCGAAAAGTGTGTTCTGTTAGGTCTATCTGCATAAAAGGATCGATCCTTCTAGGGAACATGATCGATCCGTTTTTTTGAGTATTTACTGTTTTGCCATCCAGACTGCGCCATCGGTTCTAATATTGCCATAACTTCCTCTAAAAAACTTGGAATCAAGAACCGTAAAATTCTCCAAAAACTAGACTTCCAGAGCTTTCCAACCATATATGACACTTCATCGGGTTCATTCTGTGAAGGTACAGTGTTGGCGTTAAAGACCCATCTTTTCTTCAATTTTCTGCATAATACGAATAACTTTGTGAAGCAACATATACGGACGAAATCATCTATATTAATCATGAAAACTAGGCAAATAAGCTGCTCTTAGTCATGTTCAGAGTGCACTTTCATGCACTCATTAGGGCTCGACTTACACACTCCGGTGTTCAGCCATAGTGATCTCTACATTGCAATGTCCAGATGCACTTCTGCAAACCGTATTAGCTTCGTAACTAATGACGCTGGCGCAAGCACGACCATAAATATAGTTTACTCCAAAGTCTTGATTGATACTTGAAAAATATGGATGTAAGTTTCCGAATGGAATTTTGTTTGTATTCCTAATAAATAAATTGATGTATACTATTTTAATTCAATGTGGGTTTAAAATGTTGTTTGAATTTAATGTTCTATTCTAACACAGGATTCAGATAGTAATGCTCGAAACATGGCGTACAATAGCAGAACAATTCTGATCAGTTGGATCTCGAATAGTGTAAGTACCGTACATTACCTTTTATATACCATGTTTTGCAAGTATTTTTTAATCATTTCATTCTCAAAATTCAGTTACATGTCGTATTTCATGTGCCACGGGCGAATTTCTCCATCTTGACAAAGGCCTATTCTCTCAGACGTGTTATCAGCCGAATGTTAGGGATGTTATAGTAACTCCTTCCGAGGCGTTGGACGGCAGACTGTATCACTCACCAGTGTGTAGGACAGAGGTTGGCGAGGCGTCCCTTACCTGTCCAGACGTAATCAGATAGTTGTCAGAGCGACTGACACAGATTAGACAGAGATTCTTAATGGCATCAGGAGACAGTTGATTGTGCTCCAAAGGCCGAGTAGCAGTTCCAGAGTTGCGCAAGGACATTGCGCTTGAGGCTCACTCTTTTCTTGTTGCTATTCATCCCAGAGGCATGAGGAAATATCATGGGCTTCGTCGTCAGCATAGGTGGCACCAGATGTAGAGGTCAGATGCAGAGTTCATTCAACTTTACCTTACTTGTCAGGAGGTGGAGGCATGTTTAATCATTTCATTCTCAAAATTCAGTTACATGTCGTATTTCATGTGCCACGGGTGAGTTTCTCCATCGTGATAGAGGCCTATACTCTCAGACGTGTTATTGGCCAAATATTAGGGATGCTATAGTAACTCCTTCCGAGACGTTGGACGGTAGACTGTATCGCTCACCAGTGTGCTGGACAAAGGTTGGCGAGGCGTCCTTACCGGTCCAGACATAATCAGATAGTCGTCAGAGCGACTGACTCAGATTAGACAGAGATTCTTAATGGCATCAGCAGACAGTTGATTGTGCTCCAAAGGCCGAGTAGAAGTTCCAGAGTTGCTTAAGGACATCATGCGAGAGGCTCACTCTTTTCTTGTTGTTATTCATCCCATAAGCATGAGGAAATATCATGGGCTTCGTCGTCAGCATAGGTGGCACCAGATGTAGAGGTCAGATGCAGAGTTCATTGAACTTTACCTCACTTGTCAGGAGGTGGAGGCAGAGTATCGACATACATCATACTTGTTGCAGCCCTTTCTAGTGTCAAGGTGGATATTGTGGCATGACGTACTTCATCACAAGCATATAGAGGATGCGGAAAGGATTTCGTGTGATTTGGGTTGTTATTGCTCGGTTGACCAAATCAGCGCGTACCTTGCCTAGGAGGAGTACAGATGCCGCAAAGTAGTTTTGTTGTTCGTATGTCAGAGAGATGATCAGATTGTGTGGTGTTCCAGCTTCCATCACTGCAGGCCATGACTCCATGTTCACAGACGGGTTGTAGTATAGTTCCCAGGAGCCCATGATCATCATGTTGACTTCCAGCACAGCATCCCACCTACAGACAGATAGACGGTCAAAGAGGACCATTTAGATCTCAGGTGATATGCTCAGAGCACGTGTTCTCGATGCAAATATCAGATGGTGAGAAGACATCCTCATAGTGGAGTTTGCCTACTTCAGCAGTTGACAGCTCAATACCGGTGTACACCATTTCAGGCATAGTATGACATCTCATGCCATCTTTCTACTTGTTGGGCAGACCTCGCAGAGATTTCGTCCACTAATCTAGATATCGTCACCCAATTTTCAGAAGATCAGCGCAGATCAGGTCAGAGTTGACAAAAAATTTGTATAGATCATAGTTGACAGTCGTTGGAGTTCGCAGTTGGTGATGAAGTGTTCTTGAGGATGATTCTATGCAGAGATCAAGATGGATTGGCAAAGGATGAATTGATGCCGAACTATTTTGACTCTTTTGGGATTTCAGTCTGTGACAGAGGGTTTGCTTACAGATCGGCTTTATTCCGAACATATCAGTTGCATGTCCTACCGCCACATGTTCAAGTTGAGGAGGTACCGTTCGGATTCATCTCGCGTCATCAGCTTCAACGGAGCAGAGATTGAGCTAGACAGATTACGCATAGGCGTTTGGGGGTGACTTGGGAGCGTTGGGAGCGCGTGTAACGAGAGTGTCCCAAGTGGTTTCTACACCGGAGTGTATCTCCTGTTGTAGTTGTGGTGTTTGTTGGTGCCCTTTGTTTTTGTGGTCGCTCAGGTTATGAGCTTGCTAACTTTCTTATCTTGTGCAAGTGTGTCTTGTTCCTGTTTTGTTCTTTTCGACCCTACTCTTATCAAATTTCGGGACAAAATTCCTTTAATGGTGATAGGTTGTGAGGACCTGTACCTTTATAACTAGTACGATTGCATAGGTCAGGCATGTGAGTTTTGTTGGTTTTGTTTCACGTCGGGTGCGATCAGACGTATTGTTATATTTGGACCCCAGGGGCAATTTCAAAAAATTATGTCCTGGCGGTCGGTTTTACATTCGCGTAATGAACATACTATCTTGGATTGATATTGTCACACCCCGACCCAGAAAACCCATCCAGGACGAGGGATGAGGGTTACTATCACTCTTCATCTCCAATTAGCGCGATACAATGCGGAAAAGACAGATAAATTTAAACAATTTATATTCCAGAGGTGAAATAGTGATCCAATTTATAAATACATCAAGTTGTACTATTCAACATTAGATACAAAATTCTTTATCAAACTCCTCCAAGGGAAAGATTTTATACAGTAATCCCAAAAGTCCTCGAAGATGTTTATGATTACAAACTATCAAAAAGTACAACAATTGTCCTCCAGCAACCTCAGACACCTCTGGATGTAGTCGCGCCGCCAAACGCTGATCCCGTCGGCTCTATAGAGGAAGAACTGACGCCTGCACCTGCAAACGCAGCCCGGGTAGGAGTGAGCGATGAGCTCAGTAGGGTTCTACTCTATGGCACACAGAAAGGAGGAAAACAACAACAGTGTTGTCTCCCCGCTCAAGTCTAACGGATGCCACGGGTCCCATAACCCTATCGATGTCCCAAGGGCTCCTGTCACGAAACCTCTCTCCTGAACATGTTACCAAGAGGCCAAGGAACAGTAACATGCAGGATCACCCTTACCCAAGGAGGAATACCATGCCTTGGAGAACCACGTCGGGAACGCATCGACAACCATCCTTAGCACTTAGCCTTGGGAAGACAACACGACTTCTAAACCTCAAAACATATATCAGAGTCAATTATAACACATCCTCGCTAACATGGTATTCAATTATAATCACGCCCTAATCCTTACTACCCAGCCACGGTCCTAAGGCTAGATCCGAGCTACCCGAGAGCCTCGGATCGGCGATCAAGCCATCGCCCGCCTAACCTCATATGCCTCTAATGCATACATTGCACGAACCTATACAAACATCTACCCTAGATGTCTCTATATGCCACAGCATCAGTTATAGGTTCAACAGATATACAATAGCCCTCGACACTCGTCGGCAAGAGGCTAAGGTTCCACAATTCCACATTTGCTAGCACTCATAACTAGTTAATGACTAGGCAACCAAATAAGCAATTAACTACTTATCAAACCAAGTATTAAATGCACTTAAAACCAAAATTCACCCAAAGGGGATAAGCACGCAATTCAATCCTCCATTTCAATAGAAATCCCTTGAAAACTTCATGAAAACAATGTGCATGCTTCCCAACATGCTTAAGTATCTATCGCAAACGAAATCCATTTAAGAAAGGCCAAGAAACAGTGTTTAAGGGCTCACGGTCAATGCGACGGTAGATCCGACGGTCGACCGTGAGGCCACGGTCGATGTCACGGTCGATCCGACGGTCGACTGTGAGACCAAAACGAGGAAAAACACATGGGCAACGGTCGATAGGTACATCGACCCTGGGAAGCCAAAGTGGAGACAGAGCCTGACGGTCGATGCGACGGACGATCCGACAGTCGACCGTCAAGCAAAATGGATAAAGGAGAAGATCCCGCGGTCGATCCGAACATCGACCCTGGGAGACCAAAAACCAAATAGAGCCTGACGGTCGATGCGACGGTCGATGCGACGGTCGATCTGACGGTCGACCGTCAGGCCCAGAAAAAGTGTATCAAAGCTTGACGGTCGACCGTCCGGCCTATTGCACTGTTCCTTAGAACAGTGCCGGAAATCCAATTTCTTGGATTCCAACCATCAATTCAAGATGGAAATCAGTGAAATTTTGCAGGCATGCATAATCAACGATGGGGAAACCAATGATGCAAAGAAATCACAATTTTGATGGTTAAATCTCCTATCTAGATCAAAACGGTCGAAAACCGACAAAACGGCGATAATACGGAAACAAACCGTTAAAATACAGAAATCGCAAGGTAGGAATACTTGAATAAAGCCACACCACATGTGTTACAAGCTATATAACATTCTAACATGTATTTCTACAGTGAAAAAATACAACAAACCTATCCTAGGAGAACCTGATCACAAGATCGAGGTAGAAACACCTACTTGGGCAAGTAGGGCAGCTCCTCTATCGATCCCTCAACTCCGATCGTCGAAATCCGCTCCTCGAAAGCCGCACTCCGAAGCCCTAGCACAGTCGTAGGAGAGAGAGAGAGAGAGAGAGAGAGAAAATGACAGGAGAAGAGAAAGAAAGAGAGAGAAAGGGACAGGCCTTATATAGAGATTAGGATCGATCTCAGCCGTCCGATTCGATCTTTCCCGATCGAGCTCTGATCTTTCGATCGGACGCGCCCAAAAGGTTCTAATCAAACACATACATCAATCCAAGGCCGTGTGCGAAACGCGGGTGTGAAACTGAGCACCAGGGAGAATATTTACCAAAATGCCCCTAGGGTCGAAATTGCCGTACGATCGCCCAATCGCACCTGACGCGGAAATTAACCAACAGGAAAATGGCCCTCGACCCACGTGGTCGAGCCAGGTCAGAGGGACAGGCCCTCACAGATATATGTGATTGATTAGAACCTTAGGGGCACTTCCGATCGGAAGATCGGAGCTCGATCGGGAAAGATCGAATCGGACGGTTGAGATCGATTTCAGATCTTGATGATGATGCATAATGTTATATTTTTATCCCTTAATACTTAGTCTCCTGTGCTTATTTGTTACCTAAATACACTCATTATTCTTATATTTTTATTTAGGATGCAATTGAAGTCCTTAAGTTCGAAAAGAAGTTGAAAAGAGTATATGGATCAACTTTAAAGATTAAACTGTACCTGTTCATGGAGAACTAGATGATGTGCCATATATGGTTAGAAAGCTCTTAAAGTCTAGTTTTTGGAGAATTTTACGGTTCGTGATTCCGAGTTTCCTAGAGGAAGTTACGGCAATTTTAGTACCGATGGCGCAGTCTGGATGGCAGAACAGTAAATACTCTAGAAAGTATACTTTTCAGCTGTACACAGTCCGATCGATCCGACACCTAAAGTAGGATCGCTCCGACTATGCAAAAACATGACAGAACGTATACTTTTCAGCTGTACACAGTCCGATCGATCCCTCTATCCATCCTACTGAGTCCGATCGATCCGACACCTATAGTCCGATCGATCGGACTCGGGCGTAGCCAGAAATTGAAGATTTTGATGAGTCCAATCGATCCGACACCCATAGTGGGATCGATCCGACTTTCCCAGTGAAGAAAATCAACTGTTTGGATCTAATCCGAGGATGGATACACTTAAGGCTATAAATAGGACTCTTTCCAAGGTTTGAGAGGGGATTTCTAGACACTTTTGGCTGCCCTTTCTACTCTTTTATATTTTTCCTAGGTTTTCTCTTGTTTATTGGAATCTTTTGGAGGATTGTTCTCGATGGCCCTGGGTGGCTAAATCTTAATCCTTGGTCGAGGAAACTGAAACCTCAGAATCAATGAAACTGTGAGATCTAATCTATTTTTATTGTCAGTTTATACTTGAGTATTGGATGTTCTTCTGTGATTAAATATTCATGATTGTCTTGTTTAATTGCTAGGAGGCCTACTAGTTTATTATTCATTGCGATCTACTGCTAGGTTGGATATCAAATCCGTAATTGTTTGATCCCTCTAATCTGCGAAGCAACTGAGATCTATTGATTTACTGCGTTTCAGAGATTAATAGATCTTAGGGAGAATATTCGACTAGATTAAATGCAACCGCTTGTGCTTGTATTGTTTAGCTTCATCGATCTCCCTATTCTTAAGGCTGCTATTAGATTAAATCTACAACGCTTGTCGTAGGTTGTTTAGTAGTTAGGGTTGATTAGATCGCTTGTTTCTAATTAACTATGATTGAGGAGAGATTCGAATTTAATTTGAACGGTGAGTATTCATGGTATGAATTGATTGATACTCTCATCAATGATCAGTTGTTGGATTCCGATGGTGGATGTTGACTCAGACCAAGGTTTGTTATTTTGATTTAACTCAATTCTTCGCTTTAGATTATTTCTTTACTGTTTTCCTCACGTTTAAAACCCCCCATATTTGTTCACTAAGCACAAAACTAGGCTAAACACTCTTCGTGGGATCGACTCGTACTCGCACTACTACATTTGTCTTAAGGAGTATTGGTTTTATTTTTGAGTGCCTGCGACAGCACATCGGATCTCTATAAATACCCCTAACCCTTCTCTCTCTTCTTCTTTCTCTCTTCCTTTTTTTCTTTCTCCTGTTAGCTGCCGAATTGGATGCTCGGCTGTGGTTTTTGGAGGCGAATTTGGGAGGATCAGAGTTGGGGGATCGGTAGAGGATCGGCCCAGCTATACATGTAGGTATTTCTATCCAATTCCAGAGAATTGGAATACCTAGGATTGAATTTCTTAGGTTTAGTGTGCTTTCATTGTTTGGAATGTTATGAAACCTGATACGGTAGTGTAATAGCATGTTTAGAACATTCTTACCGGTTCACTTTCGTATTCTTCTGACGATTTTCCGTATTTTTGTCGGTTTTATTGGTTTTCGGCTTAATTGGGCTAAATTTAAAATTTACACATTAGAACCTTGATTTCTTGGTTCCGTTGGATTTCTGACATTCTATGCCACCTCCCCTAAAAGTTTGATTGAATTCTAACGAGTTTTCATCGGTCTTTCATTGACGTTTCCTGAGATTTCCGAAATCCTCTCTTATTGTCTATTCATTTCCAATTTTAGTGTAAATGAAAGAAAAATTTCGTGGAACCGTCAACAACAAAGTTGTAGATCTTAGAGTCTACTTTCATATCCCACTTATTTTATATATTTTTAATTTTTTTACAATGTTGGGTGATTTTTCTTGTGGCCTACGACGAGACCGATATGAAGTTGGCTGACCAGTTGGGATCAATGCCAACCTGATTCGGAACAGTTGGAATAAATTCAAACCTAATTGGGATCGACACAAACCCAACTGTTTTTCCCTACCAGTTGAGATCGATCCGACAAGCTGGCAGATGGGGTATTTTTTTTATCGTTTTTTATGGTTTTCGAAGCTTCTTTTCGATCCGATTTTTGGAGAAGATCCTTTTATCAACGAATTGTTTTTCATGCAAGTTTTTCATGAATTCTAGATATTTATGCCAGGTTTATAGGATGTTTAATTAAATTGCTATGTTTCTTGCATGTCATGAATTATGTCCAAATGATAGCGTGCTATACACCTACGAACATATATATATATATATATGTATGTATCGTGTATATCTATGCCCTATGTGTGGATAAGCCCTATGCGAGGCTCGTGGTTGAATCAAGGGAATGTGTAGAATAAATGGGGCGAAGGTGTGCTCTAGTTTATGTAAATTGTAGTTTTCTTCCTGTTGTTTAGCCGGAGGTGTGCCCCGTTGTTTGGATTGTTAATTAACGGCCAGGGTGTGCCGTTGTAATGCCAAATTTATTATATTTGGTTGCCGGCGTTGCGCCGAGAGTAGTATAATCTAGATGTACTCTATGATGGACAATAAATTGTTGATTTGACATATGGTGACACCGAGGCTAGATGCATTTATAGGTGCATGCATTGTATGCATTAGAGACATTTAAGGCTAGACGTAGGCGATGGGTCAGTCGCCGATCCAAAGACTCAGGTAGCTCGGATCTAGCTCTAGGACCGAGACTGGGTAGTAATGTGTAGGGCATGATTGCATTGTTAGAATCCATGTGTTCTAGAGGTTATTGTCTAGTTGGCTACAATTATATTGTTACTGAGGTTTAGAGGCCGTGTCGATTCTCCAGGGCCAAGTGCTAAGGATGGTTGTCGATGGATTCCCGACGAGGTCCCCAGGCATGGGAATCCTGCCTGGGTAAGGGTGATCCTGTTTGTTACTATTCCGTTGCCTCTTAATAACATGTTTAGGAGAGTTATTTCATGACAGGAGCCCTTGGGACATCGATGGGGTTATGAGACCCTTCGTATACCATAGAATTAGACGGAGAAGCGACACTGTTGTTGTTTCCTCGTTTCTGTGTGACGTAGTGTAAAATCCTACTAAGCTTATTGCTCACTCCTACCCACGCGTTTTGTAGGTGCAGGCGCCAGCTCTTCTTCTGTAGCACCAGCTGGATAGACTTTTTGCGGTGTGTCAACCTCTTGAGATGTTTGAGGAGTTGGGGTTCAGTTTATCTTGATAGATTACATAAATGTATAATTTCCCTCCTTGAGGATTTTCAATATCTATGTATACATGTTTAATTGAGGATCAATTTGTATCAGTAAACGTTGTATCATATTCAAATGTATAAATTGAATTTGTGATCATCTGTAGAATGTTAAAATAACAGTTTTGACCTCAGATCAAATTGTTTAAATTAAGTGTGATATTTCCTATATAATTGCGACAGAGATGAATTGAACATGTTTAGCTCCTTCACGTCTCGGGCCGGATGAGTTTTTTGGGTCGGGGCGTGACATAACGTCCTGAAAGAATAGAGCGAAGGAATGTATTGGCAGCCTAGCATGTTGTAAAAACACTATTGGGCTGATAATTTATTTTGAAATTATGTGCCTTCTTTATTTATGAACTTTCTACACTTATCGAAGATGTTGTTGAAATAATGTAAAGGACACTATTGGCTATTGATATTTGGTGCTATTAAAATTCACTGATATTTGACAGTTTTCTTATCCAAATACTTATAATTGGTCATGTTTTTTGCACCACTTTGAATGGGATTGACTCACTGAATTATCTTTACTGTGTTGTTTCAAGGCTTTCAACGCCTGTTTTTGATATTATGTTACTTTAAGCATGCTGCAAACATAATATTGATTATGCAGAAAGCATCACATGTAGTCATATTTGATTGTTTTGGATGATAACTATGTAATATGCGACAAAAGCCATTTGTGCTCCATACCTGTCTTTGGTATGTGGGTGTATTGAACTTTTATTCTAAGGGCTTCAGTGAGTCTGCCACTGTTATTTGTTTTATCATGTAGAGTTTTTTGTTGGTGTGTGAGTAATAACATAAACATATAAATATACTTATGGAAAGCTTCATGAATACTCATGTCATGTCTCATAATTAAAAAATATGAAAAAATTTAAACCGCATGAGGGCACGAGCATCCAACTAGTAAATATATATTAGAACTTAACGAGACAAACAATGGTATAATCAAAGAAAAAAATTAGAAGAAATATACACACACATTTCTGTCCTGTAAGCCTTCTGGTGGCCAGGTTGGCATCTCATCATCATAGACCCATATCTTGACTCGATCGAAGTCAATCCATTCCTTAATATAATTTTACTAGTTTGTTGATCCCTATAAGCCATAACTAGTAATTTATTCCACAAGCATTTATGGGCGAGTGTTCACCCTCGAGTTTGTGGATCGTCTTCGCGAAGCACATGCACATCTCTCAAGTCTCAACTACGTACATATTCCCATTACTCAGCACGACGCATAGTTTAACGCACAGTCAAACGCTGAAGCTCATCTACAAAGTATAACGCATAGTTTAACGCATAGTTTACTCTGCTAGCTAGCTACACCCTTGCATTAGCTCCTAAAGACGTCATCTTTAATTTGACGGGCTAACTGGCACATATAAAGACATGTACATCATGTAGTTATCAGGTGTAATCACAAGTAGTCTTTTGCTCAAGAAAATCATATATGCGAAAAAATTTCAACATCAACTTACAGATGAAACCAGTTTGCACATTCTATTAGGAGAAAAAATTTCTTGTAAGCACAGATTTTTCATGGTTTTCATATTCACTGTCTTTCAGTTTGCACATCCTTTTTTGACTTCTAAGCAAACATCCATATAATGATTAATTTCAATATTTTCGCTCTTTTCATGATGCTTGCTGTTTTAGAGTTCGAAGATGGACACTGTCATGTGCAAATCCAAGTATGACTTCTAAGTAAATAACTTATTACCATTCACGTATCTAACTTTTGCATTGCTTAACCTAATTTTCGTCTATTTGAAAATTTTTTCCCTGCTATGCAGGTTGCTCTTGTTGGACAATGTGAGAGAAAAATGGTGCAACGTGCCTACTAGTTTTATGAAAAACCTGAATGTTTTGAGAACAGTGGTACTTATATTTTTCATATGGTGTATTTCAGAATTATGATAAATATTTTTTCGGTTATGAATGAGAATCCAGTACGTTCGGATGACCAAAACATGATTAGATAACATGGTGTAAATGTTATATAATATTATTTCAAAGTTTGGATTGGTTTATGTTAGAAAATGTACAGGGAAAAAATTCGCTTAAAACTGTTGCAAAAAGGGATGACCTTTTGCATCAGTTTCAAACCTCCGTAATAACACTAAACGGTTGCAAGTGAACTTTGACCAACAATTATAAACCGCTACCAAATTTAAATTTAGCATTGATTCGGACACCGCTATCAAATTAACATTTTGCATCAGTTGCAAACCGTTGCAAAAGAAATTTACAACGTTGCAGAATAAACTATCAGTAGCAATTGCTTACCGCTGCCAAATGAACTTAATACAACATTTCCTATCACTGCTGTTAATACACCATTAGCAACACATATGAAAACGTTGCGGCCAGACAATTAGCAACGATATAGATTCGCAGCGAAAATATCACATTAGCAACGGTAAGATAAACGTTGTCAAAAAAAGATCTGGCCACGGATTCCAACCGCTGCCCCTAACCATTGAACCGCGCCGAGACCCATTTTCAGCAACAATACGTAATTGTCGCCGTTGTACGCTTGGTGTTGCCAATAGTGCATTCGCAACGGTTTTTTGTAGCTACTACAACACTTAATGGTAGCGATTGTGTTCCGCTGCAGAATATTCTCTTTTTGCTACAGTACACCTTATCCGTAACATTTACCTAAACCGTTGCCTTATGTCGCCAAACCGTTGCCATAGAGCTTTTGGGAGCAGGGGCAACAACGACGTTTTGTTGAACCGCTGCCTTAATTCTTTAGCAGCGGTTTGGGTACTTTTAGCAGCAGTTTTGGCCCGTTGCAAAAAAGGGTGTATTTTTGTAGTGTACGCTGCGAAAGACAAAATCGTAGCTGTAACCGGCACAGATCGTACGTGGGTAAGTTAGAGCAGAGGATGGACATGGGACACGTGGCAAGAAACTGTTTTTTTTTTAAGTGGCAAAAATGCATAAAAAGGCAGAAATGAATGCCTACGAAGAAGGGCTGTCCCAAAATCAAACTGAGCATAAGCTCTTTGATATTTTATCTTTTCAAGGCTTAGTGGCGCAGGATAAACGTGGATCTCTCGATGGGAGAGACAACCAAACTCTCTATGGGAGAGATAACCAGATTTCTATGAGTAAGAAACCAAAAAATCTATTTTTTATTCATCAACCCAAAAAAATTCCCCCTTTTACAAACCCTAGGCCTACTTTTATACGTTTAAGGAAAGACCAACTCAACTAAAACATGGACTCAACCATCAAATCCTAATCCAAGTCCTAAAGTCGG
Source organism: Narthecium ossifragum (assembly GCA_963920575.1). Lineage (NCBI taxonomy): Eukaryota > Viridiplantae > Streptophyta > Magnoliopsida > Dioscoreales > Nartheciaceae > Narthecium > Narthecium ossifragum. The sequence continues at coordinate 6,974,529 of OY986975.1, read as the reverse complement.
AATTAAACCCGGAATTCAAATCCTACTAGAAATAGGGAAAGTTTTCAAAAATAGAAACCAATAAAACTGCCTAAAAAGGAAAGTTTTCACTAAAATTGAGATTTTAGATTAAAGGAAAATGAATTTGACGATTTGACGAGCAGTCATGGAGAGATCGAAGATCTCCGATGATTAATAACGGGCTCGTCGAGCCGGTCATTTCGACTGGTCGCACGACTCGATCGAACACCCGGATCAAAAACTATGGCCATCCGACGGTCAAGGTCATCCGGGTTTTATCCTGCATCACTTAGACTCTTTGGAATCCTCAAGAGTAGCTATAGTTTTCGCAGGCCAACCTTGCTGATCCTTATACTGCTTCTGTTACCACTGAAGCAGTTGTTTCTTGCAAGTGATCCGCGTAACCGTCATTGATGCCATTAGTGCAATTATAATAAAATTTATATTATCAATGAGCCGACTCTCGGTGCTGTCAGAGTAAATTAACTTGTTATTTTAATATTCGTTTCAACCACCTCCGCGCTCGTGTATTGAGGGAGCTGAAGAACGCACGTACGTCTATGTTCAACACGTACTCGAAATTAAGTGTTTGATGTACTTTCTCATGATGAAAAACGGCCGTGAACAGAAACTTCAGACCTCGCCGATGACCACCTCCGTGACATAGTCATATATTTTTCACCACTTCTCACACGAAAAATGCCAATTTTAATTATTTATTCTTAATTATACTATTTCATGTGAGCTGGCTAACTATAAATCTTATAAGAGCCTTGAGTTATATCAGACAATGGAGATGTAACCCATACCTCTTATATAACATTGGAGAATTTTAAATTCAAGGGTGGGAATCAATCCTCTTTCACATTCTTTAGATCGTGGACGGAGTGAGAGATTACCGTATCAAGGCTATAGGACCACAACTATGGTGTGTTTGGTAAGGGTGGAAATGGGGTGAAAATTTGCAAGCATTTTCATCTCATTTACTTATATTTGGATAGCAATGTAAAATTTACCTTGAAGTAAAAATTAGCAAAATATGAGGGCAAAGAGAGTGTAAATTTAACCATCCATGAGAGGTAAAAAGGGGGTGAAAATTTGCGAGCATTTTCACCTCCTTTACTTATATTTGGATAGTAATGTAAAATTTACTTTGAAGTAAAAATTAGTCTAATATGAGGGTAAATAGGGTATAAAGTTTACCACCCATGAGAGGTGGGAAATAGGGTGTAAAAGGCCTACTTATATTTACACTTTGACCCATTTTCTCTTTTTTTTTTGGCTTTGTTTGAAAAAACCATTTATTTTATTTTAATAATCTAACTATTTTTTCTCTCGCCTAATATCTCTACTTCCTCTCTTTTGGCTATCTGTCTCTACTTTCTCCCTCCTACTTCCTCTCTCCTATTTTCACTCTACTTTCTCTCCTCTATTTTTTCTCTTCACTCGTCTCTCCAATTTTCATCTCTACTTTCTCTCTCTACTTCCTCGCTACTATTTTCTCACTCTACTTCCTCTTATTTTCTCTCTCTACTTCCCCTCTATTATTTCCTCTCTCTAGTTTCTATCTCTTCTTCCTCACTACTCTTTTCTCACTCTACTTCCTCTCACCTATTCTCTCTCAAATTCCTCTATCCTATTTTCTCTCTCTATTTCCTCTCTCCTATTTTCTCTCTACTTTATCTCCTACTTCCTCCCTCGGAATTTCTCTCTCTACTTCTTCTCTCCTATTTTTTCTCTCTACTTCCTCTCTTCTATTCTCTCTTTCCAACTTCCTCTCCTAATTTCTCTGTCTACTTTCTCAGTCTACTTCCTTTCCTATTTTCCCTCTCTACTTCCTCTCTCCTATTTTCTATTTCTACCTTCTCTCTCTACTTTCCCACTCCAATGTTCTCTTTACTTTGTCACTCCTATTTTCTCTTTCTTCTGTCTCTTTCATATTTTGTCTCTTTGAAAGTATAGAGAGGAAGTAGAGAGAATAGGAGAGAGAAAATAAGAGAGTAAGTAGAGGGAGAAAGTGGAGTGATAAAGTAGGAGAGAGAAAGAAGAGAGAGAGAGGTAAAGTAGGTGTTACTAGCATTTTGCTCGTAAGCTTTTTAAGCTCGCATGCTGAGCCAGTTAGGCCGGAGGACCGGTGTGGGGGTTCATCGATATTTAGACTTTTTCTTCTCAATTTTGTGAAAAGGGAGGAGTTCCAGCACGTGGGTGTGCCGGGCGTAGATGGCATGGTGCAGGCGTGGTACAACGGTGTGGTGTGGGTGTGGCGCAAGAGGCGTGGTACGCGCACGGCATAGGAGCGCGGCATGGCACGAAGCGGTCGAGGTGAAGCGGGGCGCGGCGCGAGCCGTGACGTGGGCGTTACGGGAGTGGCGCGATTGTGGCGCGGGCGCTTGGGCGTAGCGTAGTGTGCAAGGCACATGGGGTGGCATGGCATGGGGCCGAGCAGTGGCATGGGGCCGAGCAGGAGCACGGCCTGGGCAAGGGGGAGCTAGAGAAGGGAGAGAAAGGTGGATGGGAGAACGGTTGGGATAGCCTAGGTTTTATAGTAGATGGCTTGGAAGACTTGTAGTGGAGTTAGGGAAGTGGACCAAAGTTTGAGTGGGGCTAGAATATTGGAATAGGAAGGAAGGAATAAGGGAAGTGGGGATATCCTAATAAGAATCCTAGGAATGAGTCTCAAGAAGGAATCCTAGGAATGAGTCTCAAGAAGGAATTCTAGGAAGTAGTCTCAAGAAGGATCCTAGGTCAACTCTCATTGGAGTTACCTTAAGGAGAAGCCTAGTGGAGATCCAACTAGAGAGTCCTAGCCAGCAAGGACACCAGGCTGAGGCAGGAGGAGGGGCCGCCTGGGGGGGGAGAGGGAGAAGCGAGAGAGAGACAGAGCGCAGGGGAGAGGGAGGTCTCGATTTGGCTGGAGAAGCGGAGGGGAGGAAGAAGAAGAAGAAAGAGAGACCTAAGCGAAGGCAAAGTGTAGACCAAGGAAAAGAGAGAAGAAGAAGTACCTGAATGAAGAGGGGCATCGGTGATGGCACCAATGATGGTTGTATGCGATGAACGCCGGAGGAACTCTTAGAGCTCCTTGGTAACTTGGGCCGCGGGTTACTTGACCGCAAGGCCACCTGCGGGATGGGTTGGAGTGGAGCCGGTGGGGACGCCAATCCGAGGCGGGTGGAAGAGGCAGAAGAGAGAGTGAGGGGGGCAGGTCTCGGCTTGGCCGGAGAAGCGGAGGGGAGGAAGAAGAAGAAAGACATAGCTAACGTAAGGCTAAGGCTAGACCAAGGAAGAGAGAGAAGAAGAAGTGCCCTGATGAAGAGGGAGATACGCTTTAAAATTTGAAACTTCAAAAACTTCAGTTGATGTGCCTGATCAAATCGGATGTGGGCTCAGGCCCAAGCCCAACTGCCCCTACCAAGGGCCGGCCCTCCTTGGAACCTGCCACCTGCTTGGCCGGTCCCACTTGCCCAACTTCGAGTCCAACTCTGCTATCCTAATTTAGTTACTTAATTCATTTCCTAGTTTGGTTTCCTAGCTTAGTCAACTGAGTTGTAGTAGGACTCTTTCTTTTTCCAATCTAGATATACCATTACTTGAATAAGAAGTCGGTAAGCCAAAGTCCCACAATAGTTAGGTCTCTTACATGATGCCTATATAAAGGCCCCCTTGCCCTGTAGTTAAATCAATCAAAAAATAATTAAACCCCTCCTAAAGGCTTCTGCCACCATGCTCGGTTCAACACCCGTGGCCCTCTCTCTTTCTATCCTTTCTCCCTAGCCCTAGCCTCCTCCTCTTCCTCGGCACTGGGGTTGCCCGACTTAGGCACCACTTACCCCTTGAAGAGGTGGAAGCCCAAAGGCCGCTTGCCTGCACCCAGGTGCCGCCCAGCCTGTCGCGTTGTGACCTTTGTGGCCGCCCTAGCCCGCCCCGCTCACCACCATCATCCAGCGCCGTCTCGTCGGCCGCCGTCCTCCTTCCCTTCCTTCTATCCTCTTTCTCTCCCGCCGGTCTCCTCCTCTCCTACTCCTACTCCGACTCCGACCTTGGCCACCTCTCTCTCCTCCCTTCTCCCACCTCCACTCCAACTTCTCTACACACCTCCCTGTCATTCTCCGACCCGGACTCCGCGTCCCCTTCCCTCACTCTTCCTTCCCGCCGGTCTCCCTTCTCCTTGCCCCTCCACCGCTGTCACCGCAGCTCCCGACCTCATCTCCGCCTTCGAAGCACCCCCACCACACCGCCTCCTGCCGCCGCGTCATCTTTCTCGTGGCCTGCCATCTGCGGCTTTTGCCCCGCGCCCATGCCGTCGTGCCCGGCGCGCCCCCACCGCCGCTCTTCGCTGCTGCACTTCCATGGCCTACCACCCATGGTCCCGTACGCCTCACGCCATCGCGCTGCACTCGCTCACGCCGAGCCATTACGTGCCACGACCGCGCCACGCCCGTGCCACGCCGTCCTTCAAGTTGACTTCACTTTCGTCGCACCAACCTTCGATTTCCCCACACTGACTCGAGCTGATCACTTCGTGTGAAGATTCGTTCCTCTAATCTGGCTCAACCGTGTAGGTCGGGGCCCGTGCCCTATTGGCATGTTTCTGCATCGAGCGCTATCTGTTTGATCGCATTGTTGATTTTGGACCCCAGAGGCAATTTGGTAAGTTGCAGCTTGGTAGTCTGTTTCACACTCATGTAGTGCACACACAACCCTATGAATGATATATGTGCTTGTTTGAACCTTAGGCGGGTTTGGGAATGAAAGATCCGAGCTCGGGAAAGCTTGCCCTTATGATAGCTGGCGGCTCTAGAGTGATCGATTGCTCCAAGGAGCGACCGATCGGACTTTGTGTCGGCACCAATGTTTGAACCGTCATTGAGCGGGCAGGTACGGAACTGACCTAGTCCAACTGATCGGTGCTTTATGTAATCGATCGCACACGGGTGGTATAAGAACCCGCTAGCTCCTCTTTTGCTTCTTTTTTCTTCTTCTCTCCACCGTTTGCTTCAATTTTTGAGGGAAGGTTGATCCTGTTCTTTGGAGACGTTGCCAGCAAGGAAAGGAACACATTTAGACCTTCCCTACATGGATTAATCGTGGATTAATCTTGGATTAGCGTAGTTAGGTAGGATTCATCACTTTTAGCTAGTTTAAGTGTTCTTGGTTAATTGGTTTCTTAATTGCTTGATTAATCTATGCTAGATGATGCTTCTAGGCATGATTAATATTTTATTGAAGGTTGGTTGGATTTAAATCGGATTTAAGCAACTTTTCATTGATAAATTTCTGGATTTTCTATTTTAATTCGTACAACCATGTTTGAGCTTGATTATAGATCTTTACGTGCATGATCTCAGTTGACCTTCAACATGTAAGTTAAATATATCTCTGCGTTAAACTTCACTTGCAATAGGTTTCATATTTTTTGAGTCTATGTACGATTTATAGTGAATTAAATGGCAGAACTGTGCAGAACAGGGAAGTCAGTTTAATTAGCGAAATTAAGTGGATTTTTGTTATCCAATTGATTTGATTTTGGATATGATGATTTTAGTGACCTTTAGGTTTGATCTTCGATTTTGGTCCAAATCTGAAGAATTTTCGAAGGGATTTTGAGAAATTTATCAAATCTGATTTTTAACCAAATTATAGGTTTTTGTATATTTCTTTTATCCGATTGATCCGGTCATTGGATATGTGATTCGGGGTATGTCAACGAGTAGGCATATCAAGTTTCACATCTATCAGAAGGTTAGATTTAAAGTTAGGATTTTTCAAAGTTAGTAGTATCGTTAGTTTTTATTCGATAATTCGAGCTTTTCGATCTTCATACATATATGTTATTATATATTCGTAGGCCCCATGTGTGGCTTGTGGTTGAACCAAGGGGATCACATCCTTTGGGATGTGCAGAAAAAAATATTCAACTGCTAGATTGTTTGCTAGCTGGGGTTGTATCCCCTTTGTAGAGTTTTGGTTGATGGCCGTGCGTGCTGTCGTAATGCCAAAATCTACTTTGATTGTTTGTTTAGATGGTTTGTTAATCTCGTGGAGACTTATAAGCCTGTGTGCCTATTTATCCATTTATCTAGACCCTTGTTATGTTCACCCCCTTGGTGAGGTCTATGCTGCGCCTAACCCTGTATATTATTTTTATCATATTGTTACATGTCTGAAATCTTATCGATGTTCGTGTGAGCATACATGTAACGGCTTGTATTAGATCTTATCTATGTGCCAAAACGCAAACTCAAGGGCAAGTCATCAATTGCTTTGACCACAATTGCCCAACTTATTGAAGTCGGCACAAGAATTTCGGCAGTACGTGGCCCACACCCCAAAGGATCCGTAATTCGTTCGACCGCACCACCTCAGGCTAGACCAACCTTGACCCACGTCACCCGAACCCCAGCCCCGTTGGTACGCCAGTTGACCCTTGGAGGCATCCTTCGACAACACAAGCAACGCCTGTGCTTCCAATCTGACTAGCTTTCCACGCCAGGGCATCCCTGCACAAGGACTCTCATCATCCAGGCTATAGACTCTAAGTAAGACGAAGAGCACGGAGAGGACCTAGACGAAGAGCAAGCGGGGAGTACTTGCAGTCATGAGGAGTTTACAAAGGCATCCCAATCGAGTTGGGAGGAAGTAAGTTCCACATCGACTTCAGGATCCTAGATATGGGAGGCTTGGATGTTGTGCTCGGGGTGCACTGGATGAAGACTTTAGGGCCAGTCACCTTCAACAATGAATGGGGGAGCTTCGAGTTTACACAACAAAGCCATTTCCTTCGATTGTTCGAAACAAGACACACCGCTCTCTACTCCGACAGGAGCAACCTGGGGACTACTCACCCCACTTGCAAGCATCAACAGACCATCGCGCAAAAGAACAATGAAGAAAGGGGAAGACACTGAAGCCCTCCCAAATAAGAGACGACAAACAACCACTCCAGGATGCGGATATCGTGACAAGGTGAGTTGCAAGAAGGAGAACCCGCAAGAGCCCTAAACGGATTCATCAGCTAAAACAGAGACATCCCAAGTCACCACAACCTCACCTTACAGACCCGCTTCACCCAAGAAGTCTGTCGAGCTCCCACTCCCATCTAGGTGAGTGATGAACGCACGAGCATATCGAAACAAGCTTCGACAAGCAGCAGGGTTTCACCTGGCAGTCATTGAGGAAAATGACTCTTTCGAAGTGGGAGGGGATGATACATATCAAAATTCAAACCTTCAAAAACCTGACTCGACACACCTGATCAAATCGGATGTGGGCCCAGGCCTAAGCCCAACCGCCCCACCAAGGGTCGGCCCTCCTTGGAACCAGCCACTCCCTTGGCCGATCCCACTTGGCCCACTTCGAGTCCAACTTTGCTATCCTACTTTAGTTACTTAATTGCTTTCCTAGTTTGGTTTCCTAGCTTAGTCATCTAAGTTGTAGTATGACTCTTTCATTTTCCCTTCTAGAATAGACTATTACTTGGGTAGGAAGTTAGTAAGCTAGAGTCCCACTCTGGTTAGGTTTCTTGTATGATGCCTATATAAAGGCCCCCATACCCTGTAGTTAAATCAATCAAGAAATAATTAAACACACCCCTCCCCCCACCCAGGCTTGTTCGGTTTCCTTGACGGAGTGATCGTTTTAGGGAGTTCGCTCCCAAATCAATCGCTTTCAGGAGCTCCTGACCCGGGCTCCGACCACGACGGTCTCCGACGTCCTCGCCGATGATCCCTCCACTTCAGGATACCGCTTCTGTGAGGACGTGTACCTCCAACCCTGTCCGATCGCGTAGGTCAAGGGTTTGGTTCGGTCGGTTTGGCTCGGTTGGCTTTGCTTCGTGATCTTTTGATCGTTGCGGCTCCAGGGGGTAATTTGGTAAATTACCCTTTGTGGAGTTGGTTTTACACACGCGTAATGCACACACAACCCATGTATGTTGTAATTGATTGATTAGACCCTTAGGTGCGCTCAGGATCGGAAGATCAGAGTTCGATCGTAGACGATCGAAATTGAATGGTTGTGATTGACTCTAGCCGATCAATCGTCCGTGGGCTAGACTTAGAGTATAAATAGCCCCTTTCTCTCCTCTTTCACAACCACTTCTTCTTCGAACTGTTAATTATCCGTACGGAATATAGCGAAACTTTCTTCACAAAAGTTGTATATTTTTTAGTCTACTTCCAGATCCAAGTAATTTCATATTTGTATGATTTTGATATGATTTATAGTGAATTATCTTGTGGACTGTGACATAGCGGATTTTTCAGCATTTCAGGGTTTTCTTGGCTGATTCTTCTAGCAGTGTTTCGATGATGTCTACAAAGTTTGGAGGGTTTGTGATGAATTTTGTGGCATTTATGGCGTTTTTTTCATTTCAGGCTGAAGGTTGTAGTTTGGGGATTTGATTGGGTTTTTTTATCTCTGATCGAGTTGAAATTTTAATATGTCTTTCATGGTGGTGAATTTGGATAAGTTTAGTAGATTTTATGACATCTTTTCTATAACAGCGATTCCTTGTCGAGATTTTGGGTTTTTCATTGATTCGCGTTGATTTTAGACTCAGATTGATTCGATTCTTTGATATGTTATGGAATGCCATATTAGAATACCTTCTAGACATTAAAGGTGGAATTGTTTTATGGATTTTTATTGGATTACTAGCATATTCAGTTCTATGTCTCTTATATGTAAATTACGCTATGGCCATGCTTTTCATGCCGAATAAGCTTTATGTAGTCCTTATGAGTACCTAAGACTACCGTATTTTTTCCTACGGATTTTTGATGGATTTATGAGAGCTTTATGCTAAGATTTATGCTTATGTAATTCTAGATTTCAATTATGCAAAATGCCATTTCCATGGACTATTGATTCTAACCATGCTATACTTATATCTATCTTTAATTGCATTTATCTTTAATGATTTGTGGGTTAACCGAGGAAGTGATGCCCTCATGAATGTTTAGTATAAATGGGCCGAAGGGGTGTCCTTGTTTGATGATTGATATCATGTATGGTTCGGCTATGTTAGAATAAATGCTTGTATGCTTTATTCATGATATGTTTAAATGATAAATACCTATGATATATGCATGTCCCATGAGAGGTTCGATGAAATGTCAAAAGGAGAAAACATGAGGTAAAAGCGTGTGAAATGCTATGTTTGGGTTGATGAATGCATGGCTCATGTGTTAGCAAGCCTTGTAGAGGCATGATTGGTTATATTCCAATATTGGCATGTTTCAAGTTATGGAATGTTAGTAAGTTCTTGGAGAGCTTGGATGTTTAGTTTTTACCTTGATGCTAGTGAACCCATGGTGGGTTGTAATGATAGCTTTATGTTAAATCTATTCCTTGTTATCCTCTTGTATGAATATGTCCTGCTAGCCTTGCTTATGTATATATATTTAGCTCTCTTTGAGTATGTTGTATGCTACACTTGACATGTTTGATGAAATGTCATATAAAGACACCTATGCTAGTTGATTGTATAGGCTCATGCATGATGCTTACATCAGAGGAAAACAGGCTAGGTCATAGGTGATGGGTTCGATCGTCGATCTGAGGGTCTCGGGTAGCTCTGATCTAGATGAATCTAGGCCGGAGTCGGGTCTAGGTGCTTGCGATCGAGGCTACGAGTAGACGTGGGTCCCCATGACTGATCAGGGATTTAGGAAAATGAATATACAATTCGATTTGCATGAGAAGAATTAAATCGTTATCGCTTTGAGGATTGATTGATCTTTTGAAACCTTAGACTTAGTGCTATTGGGAGGTAGCATAATGTCTGTTGGTCGATGCCGATTCAGCTCGGCCCACTGTTGGCAGGGTAGTAGCTCAGACCGTGGTGGGGAGCGATGGGTCGATTGCGAGCTTGGGCTTGGGTTGTGAGTTCCCTTGAGCTAAGACTTAGGCACCATATTACATTGTTTATTTATATCAATTATGTTAGTTAGTTTCTTGTGTGTCGTTAGTTCGTCATCTACTGGGCATTGTTGCTCACCCTACCTGGGATGCATTGGTAATGCAAGTCGATGCAGTTCCTTCCTTTAGGAGGTATTTTAGAAGATGGCGTGACATTCTCGAGGTGATTGAGGACTTAGAGCTTCGATGAGTTCTTCTACAACCAATTTACAGTTTTAATTAATGATGTATAAATTGATGTATGATCCAATGTATTTGAGGATATAATTGTATAAATTCTAAATTCATGTACTTGAAAAGGTTTGCAATAGTTATTAATGTAAATTTTGAGGAATATAATATTTAGTAGTTTCCTTCTTTATTCTTTGTATATTTGGTTAAATTCATAGTAGTTTGCTATACTATTGCGCCAGTTGATGATGTTGAACAGATTTAGGTGGCTCACTCCCGATTTTGATGCCTTTTCTGGGTCGGGGTGTGACAGCTTCTTCCCCTTCACCTTGGTCTAACCCTCGTGCTTCCCCCCTCGCTCTCTCTCTCTTCCGGTCTTCCCGGAGTCAAGCCGGCCGTGCGCCACCAACTACGATCGCGGCTGAGCCGCTTCTCTTTCTCTTCCTCTCTCTCTCCGTTCCCTCTCCCCCGGCCCCCCTCTTTCTTCCTCCTATGCCGGCCAGGGCGCCTGCTAGACCCTACCCACGCTCGCGGGTTCTTCGCCGACCCGCGTTCTATGCTCACGCAGCCAAGTCACCCACGCTGCCCACGGCCCTCTCTCTCTCCCTCCTCTTTCCTTCCTTTCTCCCTAGCCCTGACCTCCTCTTCTTCCTCGACCCCGACGCCGCCCAGCCCACACGCCACTTCCGTCGCGGAGAGGTAGCTACACAAAGGCCGCTTGCTTCAGCCTAGTTGCCTACCAGGCCACTACGTTGCGACCTCCATTGCTGCCCCCGCCCACCCAGCTTGTCGCCGCCGCCTGGCACCGTTTCACCAGCCACCGTCCTCCTTCCCTTCCTCTTCTTTCTCTCCCCCCTTCTCTTCCTTCTTTTCGCTTTCTCACCCGCCAGAATCCTCCTCTCCTACTCCTACTCCAACTTCGACCTCGACCGCCTCTCTCTCCTTCCTTCTCCCACCTCCACTCCAACTTCGATGCCGACCTCCCTCTCTTTCTCCGACCCAGACTCCGCCTCCACTTCCCTCCATATAACTCGGTCGCCTCTCCCCCTCTTCCACTTCCTCTTCCACTCTGCCTCCATCTCTCACACTCTTCCTTCCCGCCGGCCTCCCTTCTCCTTACCCCTCGCCGTCAAGCCCGACGCGCCCCCGCCGCCGCACTTCCGTTGCCTGCTACCTACAACCCCCGATGCCCCACACCACCACGCCGCACCATCACGTGCCATGACTGTGCCGCTGATACGAGTCGATCCGACTCGACCAACTGGACCCGAACCCAGAAGAGGAACCAAGCTGGTTCAACCTCTTTCCTAGTTTGACTTGGACTTCCCTAGTTCAAACTAGAGTATTTAATTAGTATTTATCATTAGTCTTTTATTGAGTCCTAGTTGATTGTTAGGAATTAATTAAGAGTCCCTTTGAGTTAGGAAGTTGAGTTGAGTCAGAAACCTTATTACTTGCTAATTAAGCAAGGGGGTTTTCTAGTGGATTAGGACTCTGTCAAGGTCTCTATAAAAGGACCTTAGTAGTCTTGTATTAGGGAAGGCATGAGATGAATGATTAAGAGTAATTAGTAGAATATCATACGAGTATAATATCATAGGAGTAGAAGTAAAGTAGATTCCACCCGAAATCCACCATAGATCCATCTTCTTCCCCGTCGGTCATCTTCTTCGCAGCCGGCATCGCCTTCACCTTCAATTCCCTTCTTCCCGTCACTTTCTCTCTCCGCCACGTCAGCGACCCCACCGCCACGTCACCCGCTACTGTTCATCTTCTTCCTCCTCTCTCCTCTATCCCGAAACCCTAGCTCACCGCCGTTCTCCCCTCTCCGGCCACCCCCGTCGCCACCTAAACCCGCCATCCTCTTCCCCTTGGCACCACGACTCCGGCCATACCCTCCATCGCCCGCGTCGCCGTCTCCGGCCTCTTCCCCCGGCAACCCGACCCTCGTCCTCACCGCCATCAACCACGCCCGATCCCTATCCCACCTCCAAAACATCCCTAAAGCCTTCCTCGTCTCCCCACGACCCTTTCCCGACCATCTTCCCGACGTCCCAAGCCCCAGCCGAGCTCCCTGTCGTCCCCGACGCCGGTGAACCCAAACCCCTACCGCCGTCTTCCCCAGATCCGGCCGATCCTCCATCCATCTCCCAGATCTGAGCCGGTAGATCTCATCCCCACCTGCAGGCAATCCTTCCTAGAAGTATCCCGATCGCCGCCGCCGTCCCTACGCCGGCGATCTACTCCGGCGAACCACAGCCCTTGGATCAACTCCGGTTCAGCCCAACCAAGTTGGCTCAGCCAACTCTAACTTGGTTCAGCCAGCCAGTTGATTCAGACTCAGCCCACTCTGATTTGGCTCATCCACTTAACCCACTCCTAGCCGTTTCAGCCAAGCCACTTAGCCCAATCCGAGCCAGATTCAATTCCAAGAGCCAATCAACCAATCCAGACTTGACCCAGTCGAGTCCTACCCCAATCTGAGCCAGATCTGAACCAGATTCGATCCAGCTTCAGCCCATTGGACTCAAATCAAGTCCGATCAGGGCGATTCTGATCGATTGGAGCAGTAGAGACCCATTACGAGAGGATCACGAGTAGACCACTCGTAACAGCCGCGCCCGTGCTACGTTGTCCTCCGAGTCGACTCCACTTCCACCGCACCAACCTTCGATTTCCCCACGTTGACTCCAGTCGATCACTTCAGCTCTTCATCCGGAGGGCTAGAACTCGCACTCGGGACTCTTCCTCCACCAACATCATGAAGGAGGACCGTAAGTCCCAGGGGACCCCCATGTCGGAGCTCCTCCCGCAATGACCCGACACATGAGCCTGGAAGGCTTATGAGCAAAAAGCTCGTGGCAAAGGGGCACCGGTGATGGCACCGGCGATGGCCATCCACGATAAATGCCAGAGGAACCCATTGAGAACCTTGGTGACTTGGGAGACGAGCTCCCTCGAACATTCCCTCGTCAAGGGATTGAGCCTTAAACCACAAGGGTATGTTGATTAATTATTTTGATGATATCTTTTTCATTGATCTAGGCGCCTTTAAATAGGTAAAGCAATACAAGAGTCCCAAGGGGAATCGAACTCCGACTAATGACTTCCTACTCAAGTAAAGACCTAACTAAGCAAGAGAAGCAAGAGTCCTAATACAGTGTGGATAACTAAATTAGGAAAGCAGTAAAAGAACTAAAATAGTATAAATGGGCCATGGGCTCATGTGGCCCCCATGGTCCGGCTCCTCAAGGGAGGCGACCTAACCCAGATTGAGCCGGGTTCGGCCCTTGGCCTTGCTCGGCCATGGCCTTGGCTCGGGCTCGAGTCAAGGACCCTTGGGTGTGATTTGGATTAGAGATAGGGATGTGGTTTTGAACCATATCAGTAGGAGAGAGAAAATAGAGAGAGAATATGGAGAGAGATAAAGTAGGAGAGAGAAAATAAAGAGAGAAAAAGTAGGAGAGAGAAACAAGAGAGAGAAAGTAGAAGAGGGAAAATGGAGAGAGACAATATGAAAGAAAGTAGAGAGAGGCAATATGAGAGAGAAAGTACGTAGAGAAATAAAGAGAGAATATATTGAGTTTGTTAAAATTTATGCTTGCTACCCAACATAACATGTAAATGCTAACCCCTTAATTATTACTCCCATAAAATTTACCCTTATAATTTTCAGCCCTCAAAATTTACACTCATACCAAAAATACCCCTAGTTGATATTTATGAGAACTTAATGCGACAAACAATAGTACAACCAAACACTACAACAAAATCAGGATTTCGCGATAACAAATTTCATGGCAATAAATCTTATATTTGTCACTATATACTTGTCATGGCGAATATATTTCGTCACCAGGTTTGTTACGACAAGTCCATCGCAATAAGCTTACTACGATAAATGTAGCAATTTATTAAAATAGGTGCGTACAAGTTACGAAAAACAAAAATTTGTTGCCATAACATTAGCACCGGTGACAAAAAAGTTTTGTACCATATGTATGTTTTTGTCACAATAGACATGTTCGACATGGAGGATATTGCGATCAAATTTTTTGTCACAATATGTTTTTCACAATAAACAGATTTATTCCGACATATGAGTTCGCCACAATCTAGTATAAAATAGCGACAACATATTTTGTTGCAATAAATGTAACTATTGTTACAATAACTTCGTTCTAATAAACTTATTTGACTTATAATGACAAAATAATTTGTCACAATAGATGCAATATTATGACAACTATTTTGTCGCCATAGATGTATTTATACATGTAAATAATTAAAAAAAAGCTTTAATAAATTGTACAAAAATCATCAATTACAAAACTTTAGCTATCAATTAACTTGGCAAAATCACTATCAAAGTATACAAAGTCAGCCAGTGAACAATAAGAACTATTACAATTACTAACCACAAATAGATGATGTGAACTATCTAACTATATGACAAGTAAAACTTAGTTTCCATCTAAGTAGCTCAATTGCTTCCAAAATAAGTATTTTTCTGCTAGTCTCAGAGCTGCTTGTCTGGTAAGAGTCGCGAGCAAAAGATACAAGAATTGTCTGTCCAAGTTGCTGACTTCAATTGTGTACATGTCAATCTACAAAAGAAAAACACATCAACAAAGAATAAAAATAAATCATGCTGATTCCAACTACTAAAAATTTTTAAATCAAGCAACCCTTGTATGCCCCTATCTGCTTACTTCATCATGCCTTACAAACGAACTCTCAAAGTGAAAGATGAATTCTAACACAGATCTTGAGAGTAAAAAGGATAACAATATGTACAAATATTAGAGTGGTTTGACTAGTTCTTGTAGAGGATCTTCCTATACTAAAGATGTGCAAGTATGTTTGATCTTTTGATATCTCTTGTGGGTGAGTGCAATATTGGCATGACCCATGTGCAACTGCAAGGAAGAGCATCTTTTGTACTCTATTCAGCACAGTGAATGAAGATTTGAAGCAAAATGGGCATTGCAGTAATGCCTCTCACAGTCACACATCCACAAACACACAAAAGAGGCTAAAGTTGTCACAAAGTTATCAAGGCAGAAGCTAATCTTTCTTCTTCATGTCTTAAAGGGTTCTGAAATGTAGTAGGAAGATGACAAACTAGGCATTAGCATTGGATATATCTATTCATATGCTACTTTAAATACTACAATAATGGTCAAATGCGTAACCAACTTGCATAGGTTGAGCAAATGTAGCAAAATCTCTTACATGTGCTGTGCGGAAGGAATATATTAACAAATTACTACAACGCCAATCTTCTAAGCCATTAGCTTCTGAACTTAGATTCCATTTCAAAAACTATTCATAGCATCAACTTAAACAATTTGCATTGTTGTGTATCTATTCTTGACCCACTACATCAATACATCAAAGAAAGAAGTATAAATATGTGGCGCTAATCTACTAATAAGCACAAACAGAAAATGGATATTAGTACCAATAGGTGCAGAAAATGATTGAGAATCCTCTACTGATCTGGGAGGTGGAGAATCTACTAGTGCATACATGGAATGAGACTCGACCTCTGAAATAAGAGGGACTCTATATCTTTTGGGATGGCCAGATGCCATAACAATAAGCCTGTAATATTCGAATCAATTGTTAACAGATTATTAGAATCGAATAAGAAGTGTCAAAAAATTACTAATATAAAGGTACAAGTATAAAATAGCATTGTATATTTTCACCTCTTATTTGCAATAAGTAAAAAATGTCTACAGTTGTAAAGCAAACTACGTATCCAAATCGTTGTCACTCTCTTCTTGGTCAACGTTATCATTTTTCTCCTTGTCGGTGTCCTCATCGATATAATCAATCATCGTATCATCTTCCTCGCAAGTTAGGTCATCAATAAAAGTATCATTGAGAGGAACTACGTTTGCCCTTGAAAGTATAGCATCGTCAGAAACAAAATCTGGGTCAACATATGTTCAGTGCAATAAGGTCATACTTCTATTATCAATTTGGTCAAGATCATTAACATTATTTGCCTAATATTGCTGATATGACTCATCATTAAGAATGACTCCTTCTTTCTCGGGGACATCATACAAGCTTCTTGGACATGTCTTCTGTACAATTTGCCAGCTAGCTCTACTCTTTATATCATTCACATAAAAGTTTGGTCTGCTTGAGTAGCTAGTATAAACGGATCCTCTGTGTACCATTTGTGAGAGATGTTGACACTAATGAGGTGGTCATCTTTCTTTATTCCATACCTCTTATTACTGACATCCCACCAATCTCACATGAATAAGAAAACATGATTGCCATGACAGTATTGAAGCTCAATGATATATGTTAATGTACCATAAAAATCAATTTCCTCTCCATGGTGTTCACCCTTAACAACAACTCCACTATTTTGAGTGCGAAGATATTTTTTTACGGTCTTTGGTGTGAAATCTAACACCATTAACAACAATTCCAGAATATCGTATGACTCGCTTATCAGGTCCCAACCCCAGTACATAAAGATGGTCAAGGGATCCAATTGAGCCATTCTCATGTTAATGTGCTACCTAAACACAAGAAAAAAAAATAAACATTATGCATATATACATCATCAAAAAAGAAGGAATAATAAACACATAGTTAATTTTAAATGCTTAGATGATTCGCAAACCAAGAAGGAAAATTTGCCTGATGCCTTTGTTCTAAATTAATAGGGCTTTCTGCTTGTACTTCTTCACGATGTTTACTATATAGAGATGCGCAAGAACATGGCATAGAAAGTAAGAAAAATGACTATCTTTGCAATAACAAAAAAGCAAAGAAAAGTTTAGTCAAAGTTAGATAGTTGACTTACTATGTCTCTATTTCAACACAATTATGAAGCACATACAACAAAAACTTCTCAAAATCTGATGTGAATAGCATATCATAAGTTGTAGCACCTAAAGATCTTGCCTTTTGTGTGAAAATAGAGAAACCACCACATGCTACCTCCACTCTATCTACATCATAATTCCTTTCCTCTCGGTTGAATTTTGTCTCAACACCATGCAAGTACAAAAAACAAAACGTAAGGCACTCGTTGCTGTTATATGCTTCAGCAATTGAATCTTCTGGGCGCACTTTGTTACGTACATAACGGTTAAGCTTACACTAGAACCTAATCATACATAATATCAAAACAATGAAACATCAATTGTCATGTTTTAAAAACTGCAAAGAGCAAGACTTTAATTATGAGAATCACCTTTCTATGGGGTACATTCAACGGTATTGGCCTGGCCCACCCAATTTCGCCTCACGTGACAAGTGAATTGCTAAGTGCACCATGACCACAAAAAATGATGGCGGGTATATCATCTCAAGCTTGGATAATATCAAGGTAATATTTCTCTTTAGTTGTCTCAGGACTATTTTATCCAATGTTTTTGAACACAATTGACTAAAGAATTGGCTGAGCTCGGATGGCATATAGATCTATTCACAAGAAACCATGAGCAGCAATTGGAAGAAAACCCTGAAGAAATACATGGTAATCATGGCTTTTCATTCCTTATACTTTATAATCTCTAGTGTTGACAGACTGAGATAGGTTTGATGCATAACCATCTGGAAGCTTGATAGATTTTAGCCATTCACAAAATCTCTTCCTTTCAGACAATGTCAAAGTGTAGCATGCGGGTGGCATCACAAATCTACCACCATGTCTCCTTACATGTAGTTCCTTTCTTATGCCCAATTCCTCCAAATCCATTCGAGCCTTCACAGAATCCTTTGTCT
Source organism: Narthecium ossifragum (assembly GCA_963920575.1). Lineage (NCBI taxonomy): Eukaryota > Viridiplantae > Streptophyta > Magnoliopsida > Dioscoreales > Nartheciaceae > Narthecium > Narthecium ossifragum. Next base: position 6,956,679 of record OY986975.1, on the reverse strand, counting down.
TAACCTGAATATTCATCAACATTCCTAATATAAACATTCCTAATATATTTTCACATATATTCTTCTCGATATGCATTACATCCAGATTATGCCTCAATTTCAATGTATGCCTACAAGGTAATTAAAAAAATATGCTTTTTTTGTCCAATTCAACTCATTATCTGGACGCTTTCGCTGTCGCTTATTCGGTGGATTGCCAAGGTTTGTACCACTAGAAATGTGGGTAAGTTGCACAAGTATGTCATTCCCTGATAGTACCTTAGGTTTAGACCGAAAATCTGGTTACCCATTGAATTTCCTGCTCCGTCGCCATATGTAGTCGTGCTCCAAGTATCGACGGTGACCCATGTAGCATTATTTTTGCCCATTCTTTAATGTGAATGAACATGTATCCTTATTGCAAACTGGGCATGCTAGATTTCCTTTAGTGCTCCACCCAAAAAGCATACCATAGGCGAGGAAGTCATTTATCGTTCATAACAGTGCCGCATTGAATCGAAATGTCTCGCCACTGTATGAGCCATACGTCTCCACACCTTCAATCCACAATTCTTTCAACTCATCTATCAATGGACGTAAAAACACATCAATGTCATTTCCTGGCGATTCTGGTCAAGGAATAAGCAAAGACATCATTAAGAATGGCTCTTTCATACACTTCCAAGGTGGCAAATTATAAGGCACAAGGATCACTAGCCACATACTGTAGTTGGTTCTCATATTACCAAATGGGTTGAACCCATCACTTGGTAACCCGAGCTGAATATTCCGAGAATCTCGAGCAAACCATTCACGCTCCTTGTCAAAATCTTGCCATGACTTAACATCAGCATGATGCCTTATTTTATTTTCTTCATGTGCACGCTTCTCCTTATGTCATCTCATGTCTTCCGCTGTTTTCTTCGACATAAATAATCTTTGAAGTCTAGCTTTTATAGGAAAATATCTAACCACCTTTTGACGAATCTTATTATGCTTTTCTGAGTCAAACTTCCATCTACATGCTTTACAATTTGGACATTGCTAAAAATCTTCATACTCTTTCCAAAATAATGCACAGTTATTTGGACATGCATGTACGGATAAGTAACCAAGACGAAGATCACGCATTAACTGTTTTGCATCGTAGAAAGATGATGGAAGAGTCTCACCACTAGGAAGGGCATCCTTGAACAACTCTATATATGCATTGAATGATTTATTGCTATGGTTGTGGATTGTCTTCAAATGAAGCATCTTTACAATAAAGGACAATTTAGAGTATTTCTGACAACCGGGATATAGCTCACACTGTGCATCCCTCAGTAACTTGCCAAACTTGTCTATTTCTACTTCTGGCCTACAATAAGTAGGATGACTACTAGATGCTTCCTTGACAGTATCATGCATAAGTGCTCCCCTACGTACGTCATCTAGCAGGTCTGAAATGCCCTCATCCAAGTATTGATTGGTATCATCTATGCCATGTGATCCCTCTATTTCAATATGATCCTCTGATACAAAAGCTTCACCATGATATATCAAACGAGTGTAGTCCTTTAAAATTCCATTTAGAAACAAGTGACTCTTGACTTCAGATAATTTCTTGATGTATACGTTGTTGCAATCTCTACACGGACAACAGACTCGGCCATATTCATTTGCATGTTCAATTGCGACTTTCATAAATGTTTCAACTCCATCAGCATATGCAGGACTAAATTTATCCTCAAGCTACATCCATCCTCTATCCATTCTTGAATATCTATCATGAATCAAAACTTGAAAATTATACCAATTCCATCACAAACATATTCCCTAGCATCCACAGATCAAGTTCTCTAGTGATATCTAACGACAATACAAGCAAAAAGTAAGATTTTATTTTGTTAAGACCAGGGGATGTAGGGGCATATCTTGGTGTAGGAAATACAAGTAATAATCCAGAGCAAGCTAAGCATGAAAGAAAGTAGCAGGCAAAGGCAATGATTCTCGCAAATTTGAGAACATATGGAAGCTATTGGCTACAAATGACACCTATTCAAACATGAAAACAAGAATAGAACGAAACAAATTGGCAAAGAAAGAACCCACTGTACTCTTCTTAATTAGTTGAAGGAGATTGAGGATCCCCTCATATACTCTAGTGTCCCTCTCCTACAGCACATCCCCTAGCCCCTACCCTATGTTTAGTTCCTATCGTCGTGACCTAAAATGTATATTGCCTCTATTGAATTCCAACAAAAAAAAAATGCTTCTAATTTGAATAGAAGGATTCATTTCAAGGAATAGGTGTACTTCAGAATGTTGTATAAAACATATAGTTTTCTTGAAGCTAAAAGGGATACAACGAATAGGAAATAGCCCTACGACAGGTTATAGAATCAGATCCCTTCTTTCATAGAATATGAATCGAATCAAAGAGGATGCCTCATGACATGAAAAAGGACTTGAAAATAACCTCTAGTAGTACTTGCAATAGTACTTCCCCGAAGCTAAGTCCAGAACATAGCATATAAGCAAATGGAATGCATTATATCAAACACATGGCACCCATTAAAACATGAAAACAAGAATAGAACCAAACAAATTGGCAAAGAAAGAACCCACTGTAAGGTAAGGAAATGCCTCAAAAAAGCAATAAATCCACAATCAAATTCATGACCACATGATTCAAACAACTATGATTTAAGAACCTATAGTATCTAGTAGTCTCTGTCACGAATTATCGAGAAATAGCGGAGGTTGACCAGAAACAAAGAGATCCATCGATCAAGAAAGTCTAGAAGCTACACATAGATCAACCAGAAGGCACGCATGAGAGAGGGAGAGAGAGGTGTACCTCGTTGGAGGAACTGTGGGATCCGGGAGGCACTCCTCGTCGGAGGAGCTGCAAGATCCAACTTCCCCTTCTCGCCTTCCACCCCTTCTCTTGATGAAGTTGAGATATAGCTGAGAGAAGCTTCGAGTTCAGTACTACGAATGGAGGATTTGTAGGACAACAATTAGTGGGAGAGTGACAGAGAGAGATCAGATAGAAAGAGACATTTCAGGGAAGAGGATAGACAAACGGGTGAGGTAGAAGGTGAAGTTAGTCGCAATGTGGTTGCGGGAGGTAATTGACTGAAGGGAGGAGAGAGATTCGGGGAGGAAGAAGGGAGGCTCGCGATGAGGTGGTCGTGGCGTCTGGCAGTGAGAAACTCAACCAGAGAGAGGAAGGAGAATGTGAGGTGTGGTGTTCCAACGACGGGAAGAGAAGGGAAGTCCGGCGTGGTGCAAAGCTTGGTCGCAGTGGGGAGGATGGTGCTCGGGTGGGATCCGGTGGTGAAGGATGCCAGGCGGAGTTCGGCAGCGGCGCGGAGTGCTCTGATGAGGTAGCGGACGGCGAGGTCGAGGGAGTGAGAGAGATCTAGAGATCTCTCTAGAGATCGGATGGAGAGAGACAGCTCACAGAGAAGGCGAACTGTGGCCTTATTGTGATAAAAATTTTTTGTAAATAAGTCTAAGATTGATCGAGGATAAATAAGTAAAGGAGGGGGTAAATCAGTAAATGAGAGTGGTGACTTAGTGTGAGGAAAACTTTTGTAACAAATTTGCAATAAGACATAAGATATTATATTATTGTGACGAATATCTTTGTCACTGTATATTTGTATATAAGTTTATTGTGACAATATTATTTTGACGAGATATTTTTTGTCACTATATAATTATCACATCTCATTGTGACAATCTATTATGACATTGGCCTAGTTTGTCACAATTACTGACTTACTGCGACAAACTATTGTGATGAAATTACATGTAGTTGCAATTACATCATTGGACGTGTATTATTATGACGAAGCTAATATTGGTTGCAATATGTGTCTTTTTGTGACAAATTCGCATTTATCGCAATCGATTTCATCACTATATATCATATTTGTTGTACTGAAACAAACAAAATCAGAAGAAACACATACACACACAAGTACGTCCCGCAAGCCTTCTTATGGCCAGGTTGGCATCTTATTATAGCCCTGACTCATTCGATGCCAATCCATTCCTTCATATTCTTTCCCCATGAATCCCCCCGATCGTCTCTGCGAACCACATGCACATCTCACAGCTACAACTACATATATATAAATATGGGAATTTTCAAGGGGGAACTGGTTCCCTATGTGTTATATAGGGAACCAGCATCCTGACCATCCGATCCCATCGGACGGCCAGAATCGAGTTCCCCCTAACTTACTCCCCCCCCCCACCCCCTCGTGTGCCCTAACCAGACCAGTTCCTCGAGGCTCCCTCCACCCCCTAACCAGATCCTCTCTCTCCCTCCACCCACCTCACCTAGCGCCGCTGCCTCTATCTCTCCCGACGATCCTCTCTACCGGTGCCCTAGACGTCGGGGCCGCCGTTGACGCCTCGCCCGCCCCGACCTCCCTCACGCCGGCCTCCCTCGACCTCGCGCCGTCCTCCCTCGCCTCGTCCACCCCCGACCTCCCTCGCGTCGGCCTCCATCTATTGGTTTTGAGAATATCTCACGAATTAAAAGAAAAGAGATCAAGACTGTCAAGAGATGATCGGCTAAACTCTTTTTCATATTCATAAGCCATTACATTGTTTATACCACTGTTACATATATGTAGGTTTTAAAAGACCCGTTACTATTCACTAAAGGACACAACCCTTCATGAATAGACACACCTATTCACTTAAAATAACTCCCATAAAACCGAACTCATGCATGCACTACACGTGCATGCCATGCATGAATCGGTTACTAACATATCCCCCCTTAAACTATTCATGCATACTAACACCCAGCATAGATCTCGTCTGTTTGAAGTGCTCAGGGGAGAGAGGCTACATAAATATATCTGTGACTTGTTCTTTTGAACGTCAATAGACTAATAAACTAACTCAACTTCATTCTTCTTGAATTGCCATCCTCAAAAATCTGCGATATTGACGCGCGGTCAATCTCTTCTTTGGCTTTGAACTTGCAGTGTCGTCTAGCTCACCTTCCGTCGATGTCGAATTAGAATATCCATCTTTTCCTTTTGCTTCTGCAAACAGCACAGTTTGTTCATTCACTTGACCACCTGACTCTACTGAGTCACTTTGATCTTTGTCCCAACATTCATAACTATAATGCCCAAATTTTTTGCAATTATAGTATTGAATGTTTGACTTGGAGTGATTACGACCTCTAAACTTCCTTCTTCGATTGTTGAGATTACTTCGACCTCTTCGATGACGCTCTTCATCGCTATCATCTAGACTTTCTTCTTCTTCTTCTTGGCTTCTGCCTTTCTGATCTCTCATCTTCAACCTTGATTCAAGAATATGCTCAGTAGTATCGACTTCAGTCTTCCTCTGCAACCTCTGTTCATGAATCTGGAGAGAACCTAACAATTGATCAATGGATAATACTTCAATATCCTTTGATTCTTCAATGGCGACGACGATGTGCTCGAATTTCGACGTCAGGGAGCGAAGAATCTTTTCTACAACTCGAACATCTTCAAGTTGTTCTCCATTTCTCTTTAATTGGTTTACAATTACCAATATTCGAGAAAAATAATCCGAGATACCCTCGGTCTCCATCATATGAATAGTTTCAAATTCGGACCGCAACATTTGTAGGCGAATCCGCTTGACCCGTACTTCACCTTTAAATATGGTGGCGAGTGTATCCCATGCTTCCTTTGAAGAAGTTGCTTCGGCGATCTTCTCAAAGGTTGACTCGTCCACGCCTTAATACAACAAGAACAATGCTTTCTTGTCTCTTTTTTAACTTCCTTCACTGTATCTCTTTGAACCTGGGTAAACGATGCCTCCTCTTGTGTCGTCGGCTCGCTGAAACCTCCATCGATGACTTCCCATAGATCTTGGGATCCAAATAGTGCTTTCATTTGAATACACCAATTGTCATAGCCATCCTTCGTAAGCCTTGGAATTTGAGGATGAACTAAATTATACGCCATCTTCAATGGAACCTAGCTCTGGATACCACTTTGTTGGTTTTGAGAATATCTCACGAATTAAAAGAAAAGAGATCAAGACTGTCAAGAGATGATCGGCTAAACTCTTCTTCATATTCATAAGACATTACATTGTTTATACCACTGTTACATATATATAGGTTTTAAAAGACCCGTTACTATTCACTAAAGGACACAACCCTTCATGAATAGACACACCTATTCACTTAAAATAACTCCCATAAAACCGAACTCATGCATGCACTACACGTGCATGCCATGCATGAATCGGTTAGTAACACCATCAGCAGGGCTTATAAATTCCTTCCATTTTTTTTTAAATGTTTCGCCTCGCCACGACCTCCCTTTATCCTTTGTTCTTGGTACCACTAACGTTCGGCCCGTTGGGTGACTTGTGCAGGGCACTACATACCGCAACTGGCGGCGCTAATGGCGAGCTTCGGCGTTCGCCTCGCCACGACCTCCCTTTATCCTTTGTTCTTGGTACCACTAACGTTCGGCCCGTTGGGTGACTTGTGCAGGGCACTACATACCGCAACTGGCGGCGCTAATGGCGAGCTTCGGCGAGTTCCATCTCGACGGCATAATGGTACCAAACATTCTTAGAGATGATGTTGCTTAGATATGACACAAATGTTGAAGCTTTCATGCACGCATGTAGATAGGAAATCCATTGCTGAACTACGGCATTGACACAAGCGCAACGTACTCCTTCCTATGGTCACACGGAGTGATCTCCGACGAGACCTTTCACGGCGTCTCCCACTGGTGCGACTTCCGGTACGGCTACACGGGTGGTGATGACAGCAAACAAGAACAACAAAAGAAGAAGAAGAAGAACAAGCATCATAACAGCATAGGAAACAACAATGGAGATGGTTGCTCATCGTACTTGGATTCAGCTAGAGCTGAGATGGGGAGGTACATCAATGTCTATGATGTCACCTCCAATGTCTGCCCTCCTCCCATTCATCGCCAAGGCCTCCTCATTCATCAGCTGGTGTGAATTATGAAATCCTTTAGAAAAAAAGAGTTCTTTTAGTAATCAAATCTATAGTTTCTAATGTATGGTTGGTTCAGATGGGTCTGGCTGGTGATGATGAGGGAGAGCTGGACGTGTGCATCGACCATGAGATAACTCTGTATCTTAATCAGCCAAATGTTCAGTGAGCATTGCATGCCAACCTCACATCACTCCCATATCCTTGGGAAGCTTGCAGCAGGTGCAGCCTATATGTTTGTGTTAAAGTTTCAGTGGCAAAGTTCTCTGCTTTTCTTCGTGAAACAGAAGGGTTGGTTTTTTGGTGCAGGATTGTTGATTATAATTCCACTGATGAGCTTTCGGACATGCTTCCGCTGTTAACTCGCCTTGTGAAAGGTGGTCTGCCTGTCTGGATTTTTAGGTAGAATAGATACTGTTTTCTATGGTTGTTTGGCATTTGAATCAGTGTGACAGCATCATGAAAGATGGCATTTGATTCCGAGAGGCTTGTGGGATATGAAAAGCTCCAGCTGAAAGCTTTTACCAAATGTATCTACAATTGATGGATGATGGCTTTTATTCCGTATGGTTGTATAAGTGGTTCTTCTGCTAAATATTGTGCAACATAGATTGCATTAGTGGTTATATGATCTAGTTTTGTACGAGACTAAAGTTATGTGCCCTTAGTGTTAAATTGATGTATTCTTCTGAATGTACAATTTAATGTTTGAATGAAATGAAATTGTTCAGTTGTGTTAAATTGATGTATTCTTCTGAATGTTGAATGATCAAGTTTTGCAACTTGTATTCAATTGATGCATTCAATTGAAATTGTTCTCAATTGCTCTCAGTTGTACAGTTATTGTTCTCAGCATATATAAGCAGATGAACTCTTACAGAAAATAAGGAATTGTATACTATAGAAACATAGGATGTATCTCCACTTGGATTTAATTCAGGTCAAGTTCAAGTACATCGAGATCAATCTCTTACAGAAAATACAAACCCTACCAATCTATCAGTTAAAATCCTACAAACTATGTAAGAAAAACATTGCACAGAGCATGCAGCCAGAAAGACATCTTGGAACCAATTTCCTAATGTAAAAAAATGGAAACTGTAGCAGTCCAATTGATAAGCTTAATTAACATTACAATATAACTAAAACAATGATCCCTATGATCATACAATAGTATAAACTGGTATTAATCCAACCAAGCTGCTAGACTACTACAAAGCAGAGGAGCTTGTGATCTTCTTATACTTGAACTCTTGAAGGATTGGATATTGCTGTTGCTGCAGGATTAATCAACCAAAAGGGTTGGAAATGCGGCCTACTGCGCTCATTAGAATAAAAAATCAATTGAGTGGGGATGGTCCTATCTTCCAAGTCGAAAACATGCAGGCAATTGTTCCTATTGTTGACGAAGTAGATGCGGTTTCCTTTGATTCTCATGGCTTCTCCGAAACACGAAGCTGAAAATTTGTGGTTGCTCAACAAGAAAACCCAGCCACCTATGCTGTTCACCACGACCCACCTCCCTTCCTTTAGCTTCAAAGGAAGGAAGCAGAGAGAACGGGGTCAACAACGCGATGACGAAGAAGGGAGGCCGGGGCGTGGTGGTGTGAGGGAGGTCATGGCGAGGCCGAGGGTGGACGGGGTGAGGGAGGCCGGGCGAGGTCGACGGAGGCCGTGGTGAGGTCGACGGAGGCCGGGGTGTGGCGGTGCAAGGGAGGTCGTGGCGAGGTCGAGGGAGGTCGTGGCGAGGTCGAGGGAGCCCGTGGAGAAGCGAGGGAGGCCGGCGTGAGGGAGGTCGGGGGTGGACGAGGCGAGGGAGGCCAGCGCGAGGGAGGTCGGGGCGGGCGAGGCGTCGACGGCGGCCCCGACGTCTAGGGCACCGGTAGAAAGGATCGTCGGGAGAGATAGAGGCGGCGGCTAGGTCACGGCGGCGGCGCCAGGTGAGGTGGGTGGAGGGAGAGAGAGGATCTGGTTAGGGGGTGGAGGGAGCCTCGAGGATCTGGTCTGGTTAGGGCGCACGAGGGGGTGGGGGGGGGAGTAAGTTAGGGGGAACTCGATCCTGGCCGTCCGATCCCATCGGACGGTCAGGATGCTGGTTCCCTATATAACACATAGGGAACCAGTTCCCCCTTAAAAATTCCCCTATATATATATAGTTAATTTGCGTTTTGATACCCTGTACCATGTACTTTAGTGTAATGGCAGTTTACTATCTTATAATTTTAAAAAGGTAGTTTACTACCCTACATTTTATGTAACAGCGCGATTTAGTACCACAACAAGAACAAAGGGATTCTGTGACAACACTATGTGTCACTGCATATAGAGTTCTCGTCACTAATGTCTTTTTTGTGACGACCCTAGTGACAACAAGAGTTGTCGCTTGTGTAGTCGTTGCTAATACTTTAGTTACGACAAATATGCCTCGTCACTTATAACTATACTTGTAATGACAAGTTTTGTTGTCACTATAAGATACACACATGTCACTATATCTTGTTCAAGAACATAATGAGACATGGATTAGTGATAACCTAATTACCATTAGTGACGACATTAATGTCACTAAAAATTTCCTACTGTGACAACTTTAAAATGTAGTCACAAAAAATATTCGTTAGTGACGATAATTGCTGTCACAATCCAATATTGGGATGTTTAATAAGCATTTCAGTTACCACCTTTATCGTCACAGATATAACAAATAGTGACAAAACGTGATTGTTGTCATAATTAGATTTATTAGTGACAATAAATAACATCACAATTGATGATTGTTGACATTTTTCATTGTCACACTATTGACTAACCACCTGTCAAATAGTACATGCTATTTTGATCTAATAAACATGTTAAAAATACATACAATACCAAGAAAAACAATACAATAAATTAAACTTTCATAACCAAACTTTTATAACTATAAGTAGTCCAAGTAACATAAGTTTAGTACATAATTCTTGATACATGTAAAAAAAAACCCAGAAAACTAAAGAGCTTTCTCAAATTAGGCTCTGAAATTCCAAAACAAAAGACCAACGATCCATGTCCTGCAAAAATAAATATCAAGACATGTTACTTTGGCAAAATGAACATTAAGTCTATATTCAAGAATGAAGCCAACTAACACCATAGAATGCAATTTCAAATTCACTTATCTTTGTGGTGGTTGAGAGCTAGCAGCATTGAGAGAAGAAAGGTTGCACTTAGGTCCCCATCCGTCAATCAACGGAGAAACAACGCCAAGTCTGGCCCATCAAAAGTCGCCTAAATTTTTAACAAATTAGGTCATTCACGTGATATGTCGACCTATACAAAGTAAAGAGCAAAAGAAATTAGGACTGCATACTTAGATTTATATTATTACAAAAATATATAGTATGTGAAAAACTCTGATATAACTACACTATGGACAACATCCATTGCAGATACTTTTGGAGTTTGTCTCCCTAAACAATCCCTAAATAATTTCAGCTACAAGATTCCTACCTTAACAAAAAGCAGAAGCTGAGGAACACTACCTACCAAGTGTACAGCTAATGGTATCTAAATCTCATATCAATAAGAGAATTTATAAATAGGCCGAAGATAGACCTATCTAGCAACAATAATACACCTAATTTTCTTTGATATAACTCTAAACACAAACGAGCAGCTGGAGGAGCAGCCTACAACATTGATACATGTAACAAGCATGAACATATAATATACATAACTTGGAAAACTTGGTAGGTATTAAATCTACAGATCTCTGTAATTTACAAAATAAAACTAATATGTTATTAACACTACCACAATTGTTCATCCCATTGCCATCTAACTAATGCTTATGAATATCCACATAGTCAATAGAATTTTCATTTGTAAGGAAAAAGGCTTAATTGCAAGAGCAACATTAAATATAAAGATACGTTCATGCCTGTTACCTATATCAATGTGGTAGAAAATGTTAAAGTTAGAAAGAAATAAATGAACTTATCTACGCAGATTAACAGCTATTCTTTCAAGGGCAATGAATGAGAAAATATAAAGTAGTTAATACATACGAGTTACATATTATTTGTTTATACATGTATTCTGCCTGGCAACCTTGCTCTTGTTAGAAAAAATACTCAAACTTATGGAATAAATCATTTTTTGTCTATATGCGAGGAATAACTACAATTTTACTTACCTTGCAGCCAGCCATGACATAGTCAGCGAATCCTTCATATACAAGAGCCTAGAAAATGGGCACCATCAAAATAGCACCCATTATGTTACGGAGAAGGCTTAGATGATGATCGTGGTACATGATATCACCTCGGAAGAGTTTTCATTCATAAAATATAAATAGATGTGAATACAAACAGAGTTGTTTCTTTTTCTTTTTGCTTTTTTTTTCTCATTGAGAAGCTAGCCTGCTTAGGCTGTTTACAACCGACACCTACTCACATACAACCACTATGTGGACTTTAAACAAACACCTCATGCTCACTTTCAAAACTTCCTATAAACCAGAGCCTCAGCCACCTTATCTGATACGGAGTTAGAAAATCTGAGAATGTGAACAAAGGATGTATTCTACTGTGATGCACGCCACCATGATCCAAGGCCCAAAGACCAAAGCATCAAAACCATGGTAATCTAGAATAGCAATTTTAGAATCTAATTCCAACCCAACATCCTCCGACATCTTGTGTAGTCAAACAAATCAGATTCAATTGAACATATCAACTATGTCAATTAAGTGACAAAAACCAATCAATAGTAGGCAAACATACCTCCGTGAGAGAGCGGGAGGAGAAGGCTAGGCACGGCACCGCTCTCCAGCAAGGGAGGTGGGTCGGCGGGGTTATCGGGAGATGGTGCGGGTGGCCGACGATGAAGGAAGAGAGTGAACGTGAGAGAAAGGTCGAGGGGAGAGAGAGTTCGGGGAGGCGGAGACTCCCGTCGTGGTCCGGCTAGGAGAGAACGGCGGCGTCGGGAGTGAGGCGGCCGGCGCGACGTCACGATCGGTGGCGAACAGAATCGCAAGGGGGTGGGGGTGGGGTTGGAGGAGAGAGAACGAGTGGGATTGATGTAGGTGGAAACTTTTAAAAGGGAGGATGAATAGGGTTTCTTAAGTGATCAACGAAAGCGACGGTAGAGTCTATGGAGATGGATGGCTAGGGTCAGACCATATCAAAAGGTTGTGATGGGCTAAGATTAGATACTATCATGGTTTGAAGATGCCTTTAGTAACAACTATTTATTGTCGCTAAATTATATCAGTGACGACTAATATATCTTGTCACAAAAGTGACATGTATAAGTGATGACTAATATATCTGGTCACAAAAGTGACATGTTTTAGTGACAACAATCAAAGCTCATCACTTAAACATAAGTAATTTATGACAACTACAATCAGTTGTCACTAGTAATTAGATGACGACTATATATATGTGACAATATAATGTAGTTGTCACTAAATACCTAGTTGTAGTGACAAGTTCTTCCATTGGGACAGAAAGCTTGTCACAAAAAGACCATTTTCTTGTAGTGTACCTAACCCCAGATGGCGTTATCTCTCTTGGCAGAAAACCATTACGTGCCAAGCACGTGAGCGTCTTTGATTTGCATTTTGAAACCATACAGTTTAGTGTAATGGCAGTTTAATTACTACCCTATAGTTTGAAAAACTATTCTACATTTATGCGACAACACAATTTAAGGCCTGAGTCCAGACGGCGTTATCTCCATTGATGGAAAGCCGCTCATGTGCCAAGCACGTGAGTGTCGCTTCAGTCGTTTAGCTCAAAATGCAGTCTTCAAACTTCACAGTCGTTTCACGCATCCACTGTCACATCGACCGTCAGCTTCTGTGAGGGAATGATGCATCGTCGATGGTCGATCCATGCATCGACTGTCATTTCAGTCGTCTAGCTCGAAATGCAGCTTTCAAACTTCACAGTCGATGCACCGTCATATCGACCACCAGCCTCTGTGAGAAAATGATGCATACAGGATCAATCCGTTCATAGGCCGACGACTTCATCCGTCTAGTTCAAAATGCAGCTTTCAAACGTCACGGACGATCCACGTATCTATCGTCGCATCGACTGTCAGCCTCTGTGAAGAAATGATACATTCAAAGTCGACCCATGCATCGACCATCGCTTCAGCCGTTTAGCTCAAAATGCAGCTTTCAAACTTCATAGTCGATCTACGCATCGACCGCGGAGAGGGAGAGGAAAGATGCTCATGTGCCAAGCATGTGAGTGGTTTTCCATCAAGGGAGATAGCGTCGTCTGAGATCATGCCCTAAATTGTGTCGACGCATAAAATATAGGTTAGTAAACTACATTTTCCAAACTATATGGTACTAAACTGCCATTATAATAAACTATAGGGTATCAAAATGTAAAATGCTTGGCATGTAAGCGGTTTTCCATTAAGATAGATAACGTCGTCTGGGGTCGGGCCCTAAATCGCGCCATCACATAAAATATACGGTAGTAAACTACATTTTTAAAACTATATGATAGTAAACTATCACTACATTAAACTACGGGGTATCAAAATGCAAAAACCCATATATATATATACTAGTGAATGCCCGTGCCTACGACACGGATATTTAGGGTTTCTTTCAGAAAATTTCGACAGAACCTCCCCTATACTGAGGGCTAAATGAGACAATTCTACAACATTCCTCAAATACAGAAATGAAATCCCAATATAAAAGGGCAAACATTGTCCCCAGGGCAAACCTTGTCCCCCACAAACCACACAAACCACAACTGCATCAATTCATAAAAAAAAACTATTACATTCAATTACATTCATCAAGCTATTAGATATTACATAACCACTATTACATTCCTTCTCTTTATCCTTTCAGGACGTAACCACCATGACATCCCTAACATATGAAGAAGACGGATATTTTTTATGCAAGTTGTTAGATATTACATAGAGTGAAAGGCATTATCATGCATCCAAGTGGGGAGAAGAAGAGGCATTTCTTATCCATGGAGATATATCTTTAGCTCATGTTGGAACTTCCAAACACAAAAGACACATCCAATAAAAGAGAGCAAAGAATGACAGAAAGAAATTCCCAGCAAGCTTCCAATTAGGTAGTGATCAATCTATTGCTCTTCTTTGTATTGTCTTCAGCAACACCAATTTTGAGATCGGAATCCAAAGAAAATTGCTCCTTTTGAACTATTTTGATCTGTTAAATGTTTCGCATCAACCTTTTCTAACATATGACAATTTACTCTATAAGCGAAATAAATCCAAGGCAAATGCAGTCATGAAGCTAAAACAAAAGATTGATCAATTTCAACTATTTGCAATGCTCAACCATTAAGATTGTCTTCAACAGTCCCTCAGAAAGAATGAATCTATACAGGCTAAAATCACTCTGTAAAATGTGATCTCAAAACCAAGAACCCAAAATTGGAAGCTGGACTAAAATGAAGTTGGACTGAAATGAGGTAGGACTAAAATCATCCAAAGCTGGACTAAAATCATTTCAGTAAAATGTATAGATTCATTTCAGTAGGACTAAAAGCATTTCAGTAAAAGAGATCTTGTCAAAAAGTTATAAAGCTGATCCAACTCTCTGATCATTTGCTATTTCAGCACTAATGCATGCTTGCTTGAAATCAAACTTCATAACAAAACAACAGGCAACTGTATCCAATGAAAAGAGGCCAAAATTTCATAAATTTTAAAAGTTTCAAAATTTTAGGTGCAAATCAACCGATTTTTTGGCACAAATCAGTGATAATTGTTTCTGCATTTATTTATGTACTCATGACATTAAAATGTTATAGTTCTTGGATAGATTCATAACTAATGCAACTTTTGATTGACTGGAACTCTTCTTGAAGAAGTTGAGAAAACAACAGTTTAACCCTATCAAAGAAGAATTCTTTTTTGTTTTTTTTTTGAGAAAACAACAGTTCAACTCTTCTTGGAATAAGAACCTATGGCCTTCTTACTTAGTAAATGGTTTCAACTTTCAAGACTTCCCATGATTCCAGTTAGTTGTCTATGAAGTATAGAAATGAGCATGAAGCTGCCTCTAAGCTGCCTCTTGCCCGCCATGCCTATAGTTCTCAAGAACTTTCATCATATTATAAGCTTAGTGGGTTTACAATAGAATTAGCATTTCACACTGACTCCAAAAACAATGAGCATTTAATAGGTACATGCCTGATGATTCCAGGGAGTTTAAATTGAGCACTTACTTTTGATCTAGCAATCCTAAGATTTACAGATACGAAACTTGACTATAGTACATCTTTAATTGGTGTAGGGAATAGGTTTGCATCATGCACTCTCTCCAATATTCTTATCCAACAGCACCTCTTAAAACATTTTTAAAGTACCAAGCTGATTGTATAGCAATTAAATAAAACAAAACAAAACATTCTCTCTAAGCTTATAATTTTAAAGTACCAAGCTGATCTAAAGAAGTGAATTCCTCGACTTCAAAAAAAAACTAACCGATTTGCAAAACCAATATCAAGTACATACTAACCTTAACGAAAACAAATGAGCATGCATTTAGAATTCCCACATGATATAAAAACGCATCATAAAAACGATCCAAGATAGTTCAACTATAACCTTCTAGATAGTGCAACCAAGTAATAAACCAAGCTATTGCACCCATTCACAGTAGCAAGTGCACACATATCCTAAAATTATAGAATATAAAGGCCAAGCATTATACCTCGGAAGTAGTATGAACAGGTTCAGCTATTGCATTAATAGCAGTTCTTGCATGAAAGATATAAAATAGCAAAATTCTATTAGATGATATCCATCCTCCATCAAAGAAATTTCTTTTATCTTTCCACTGAAAACAGGGAGCCAAAACCAATGAAAGATATGCAAACAATAGAAGGCAAGATCTAAGAATTAAAGTACAAAGAAAAGGAATCAATGCATAGGAGATTTATAGCATTAACATATGCCATGTGATCTTCATAGTGCGTGTCTCATGCTAATAGGAACGTGGAAGAATACTTTTAATTCATCTAATCCTTCCAGTTTTGTTTTCTACAATAGGGTAATTTACATATCAGAAATTTGCCCTACATGAGCTGAATTTGCATATCAGAAGCAGATTTAAAAGATATCTAATTAAGAGTTTGAAATCCAAATCTGTCCTATGCACAGATTTAGCAGATTCATTGCAAATTAAGAGATCCATGCAAATTAAGAGTTCCAAAGAATAGCTCACTAAACTTTTTAAAAGAAGGCAAAGAACCTTTGCATGAATCTGCTTAATCTGTGCAAGTTATGAGATTGACAACATGATAACATGAAAGCAAGTAGGATTAGAGTAAGGAATCTTCTAACATCTTTGCATCTTATCCATGGATATCTTAATTTGCTTAGAATCTGCTTAATCTGTGCATAGGATAACACGAAAGCAAAGAATTTGCTTAAGCATTGCACTGTATAAAGATGAAAACTTACACAGATTCAGAAAGAGCACCAGCTGAGAGAGGAGCACCAGATGGTCGGCCCCCTCTTCGTGCTCCTCTGGATCGCTCCGGCGTCCCCTCCTTTCTCTCCTCCTCCTTTCTCTCTCTTTCCTGGATCGCTCCGGCGTCAGGCGACGACGACCTGGCGGGGGTGCAGTCGAGGTTGCTCCTGTCGGCGGCGTGGGTCGAGCTCGACGACGGTGGCGTGGGGGGACAGCTCCTGTCGGCGGCGTGGGTCGAGCTCGACGACGGTGGCGTGGGGGGACAGCTCCTGTCGGCGGCGTGGGTCGAGCTCGACGACGGTGGCGTGGGTGGATAGCTACAAACATACACTACACGATATGAATATTTAGACATTTACGTTATTAGGAAGGAAGACAATGCCTAGCTACAAACATACACTACACGATATGAATATCGAAATGCACCTATTTGGATTTCAAAAACTGGTCATAGAATACAAAAATTAAAACAATGATAGCACATATATCAGTGGCATTGACAAACATTTTAAGCGATCTTAACTCCTTCCTCTCAAGAAAAGAACCAACCAAAACACCTAGTAATAGTTCATGATCATATAAAGTGGTATAAACATATCCCTCAGTAGAAACTAACCAACTAAAATTCATGGAAATATAGACCAAAAGCCATTAAGAAAGAGATCACATGTATGAAGTGTACACACATACATCATGTGTATAATGCCTTGAAGTTAGCTTAAGGGAATTGGGACATCAAAATATGCTCAGAGTTTTTTGTACGTTCAGATCTCGTGAGCCTGCCCAAACCCTCAGCAATAACTCAAATACAGAATTCATGAATGACCTGAAGAGTCTCCATTTTGATAAGCCTCCCTATCTATGTTCTTTTTTCACTAATCTCTAACGCCATCCCCCTAATTGTGGCTTACATTACTTTGCACAAACTCATCCAAAGGAGTATCTTATACTGTGTATGAAACATGAACAATGTCCAACCATTCTGATTCTAAACTATCAGAAACATGAGCATTCATGACCACCGACACCAAGGAGCTCAAGATCGAAGCATGAGCACAAAATAAGCAATGTCCAACAAAAAGAGTCAAAAAATAGAAAGAAAGAAAAATAGAAAGTAGAAAGTTAGGCCATTGTATATGTGTAGTGGGCTCTTTGGGTTCTGATTTTTTTGTAGTGGCTTCTTTGGGTTCTTTTGGTGCTCTAGAAAAGACAGCAAAACTCAAATACCATTAAATGAAGTTAGGCCATTGTATACGTGTGCATCCAGTGGAAAATAGAAAGTTAATTTACAGAAGTTCACAGTTATAAGTTTCTCACCAAAATTGAAGTAGAACAGCTGTGAAGTGATCCAAAATCTCAAAATTCAAGGTTATAGCTCTGCCACCAACTCTGAATTTCCAACAAAAAGAACAACTGAAAATAGAAAAGTTGAAAAAACATAGTCTGAAGGTTAGATCCAATGTCTTACTGGTGTTAAGTTATTAGGAAATGTAGGTCCTAGCATCAACATTCCAAAATCTCAATGTCTCATCGCCCGCTCCAGTCACTATAGTCTACAGGTTAGATCCATAAAAATTCCTCAGAATTCAAGACAGAAATAGCTATTAGGAAATGTAGGTCCTAGAATCAGCATGTTTACATGTCCATCATGTCCTTTAAAAACTGTATCGACAGAAAAAAAAAAAGGAGCATCCATTAAGGTACCAAAGGAAGGAGAAAAAGATACAGATCACATATCCTTCTGCATTACATGGCTTTTTGCAACAAAGGTTTACAAAAAAATGACAACTACTTCATGACCACCGATCTTGAGCTCAATTATTGCTTGAACAAAATAAACATCAACACCAATGAGCTCAAGATCGAAACATGAGCAAGTTCCAACAAAAAGAGCCAAAAGAACATGAGCAATTTCAAAACATGATCATCGTTTGGGCTTCCTACCTATTGATCTCGATCCTTAGTTAGGTAGGAAGCCCAAACAACAATATAGCTTTCAATGTACTGCATGAATCCCACCAGGTATTCAATAAATCTTAAGCTTCAATTGGCCGGCTTTGATCGCAGAGACGATGACAGCAATCAAATGCTAACTCCTATTTATTGAAACACTTATTGATTGAGATCATGACAGCTCAAATTCTAACTCATTGATTTAAACACCTATTGATTACTCACCCTCAGCAGCACGTATTGATTGAAACTATGACAACAATTAAATTCTAACTCATACGCACATATAGTCAAAAAATTTAGCAAAGAATAGCGAAAGCAACATCCAATTACCACCGAATTTAAGCTTCAATTGGCCGGCTTTGATCGCAGAGATGATGGGTAAACCGAGAGTGACAGCATCCTTCCCTCCATAAGACTTTGCCACAATGAACAGAGAGCTCTTCTGGAGAAACGCATCCTTGTTGTAGAGCTTCTCCTAGCGAGCTAAGGGAAGAGAGAGTGAGAGGGAGATGGGAGTACGAAGGGGGGTTGGGGCGATCGGCGGCAAGGATACGTACCTGGATGTCCGGGAGAGGATGCCGTAGACAGAGCGCCAGCGGCAATGGCGGCCAGATGTGGAGAGGGGAGCTCCACGTGGTTTGGATGCTCGAAGATTGATGATATCGGCGGCGTGGGTCGAGCTCGACGACAGCGGCGTGGGTGGACAGCTTCTCTCCTGAGTGATGGATTCCGATGGAGTGATGCCGGATCCAAATCTGGGGTCGGACGAAGCTGGGAGGGCTTAAAGTGATGGATTCCGATGGAGTGATGCCGGATCTGAGAGGGAGGAGAGAGCTCGGTAGTCTTTCCGGCGAGGATGGCGAGCGGACGGCGTCGAGAAGGAGCTTGGGGGCGTGGCATACCTGGACCTGATGGTGGATGGTGCTGCGGACATCGGAGGTGGCGGTGCTGAGCAAGGTGGCGCTGGATCCGCGAGGAGGGCGGAGCTCGAGTGGGCTTCCGACGTCGACGGATGCTGGGGAGGTTGGGAGGCCTCGAGGCGTCATCGGGCGGGGCGGCCATCGGGGAGGATCGAGACAGTGACAGGGAGGAGCAAGGAATGTCGCGGGTGGCCGCGACTTCACCAGGGAAGGAGGAGAAGAGAAGGTGGCGGCGACCTTGGGAGCTTAGCTTGGAATAATGGTGGATGGGCCTCATCGGGACGGCGAGGTAGGTGGAGTCTGTGGATGGAGAGGCGAGGGTGCTGCGATGGGAGGATGGGAAAGAGGGAGATGGGAAGAGGTGAGAGATGGAGATGGCTAGAGTGGGTTCATCTCCATCTTTTCTGAAGCCATGGGAGATGGGAGATGGCCGAAGGTGGGTTGAGCGTTGCCGATGACGTGGGGCGAGGTCAACGGCGTGGGGAGCTCCTCTCCCGGCGAGGAAAGCGAAGATAGTAGGAGAGGGGGATGGGAGATGGAAGGGGGATGGGATGGCTATCTCATCTCTCTCTCTCTCTGTGTTCAAAAATCGATGGCAGCCTGATTTTGGTGAAAATTTTGGGCGGGAATCCAAAATTTCGGGTGGGAATCTTGATATTGTAGATGAAATCTGAATCGTTGGATGTGTTTGAAGATAAATCTAGATCGCTCTTTATGTCTTATAGTTGAGACATTTCAAAAACCGCTCTTCTTTATATAATAGATATATATATATATATCACCACTACTCAGCACGACGCCTAGCTTAATTAACGCATAGTCAAATTCTTACGCTCATCTACAAATACCCGGCTATTAATGCACCACTACTCAGCACGACGCCTAGCTTAATTAACGCATAGTCAAATTCTTACGCTCATCTACAAATACCCAGCTATTAGATGCACCCACAATGGTATAGAGAGGGGATCATCCTTGCATTAGCTCCTAAAGACATATCACCTCCATGTCATCATCCACTATGAGCCTCTCCGTTGCAAAATCGGCTCCGCTGTTCGTCGGACCTTGCAAGCCTACGCCAACCGGCACGCTTCCACTGTCGGCACTGGACAAGACCTCTTTGATGAGGAGCTTCATGGATTTGGCTTTGGTGTTCAAGAATGGGAACGAACCGGAACCGGCGAAAGCTGCGAGGGAGGCGCTGTCGCGGGTGCTTGTTCATTACTACCCTCTTGCCGGGCGGCTTGTGGACTTGGATGCCGGCGACTTGATGGTGCATTGCAGTGGAGAAGGCGTCTGCTTCATCGAGGCGACGGTTGATTGCACCCTCGAAGATGTCCGCTACTTCGAAGATTTTAACTCCATCCCCAGGACTGAGCTCCTTCCTTATCCCGATTGTGATATCAATGCCATGCTGCACCTGATCCAGGTTCGTTCTCTCCGTCTCCCTCTCCCTCCCTCCCTCCCTCTCTCTCTCTCTCTTCTTTTGACCAACTTGCATCCAGTATAACTTAATTCGAGTATCATGCATACACGTAGGTCACCGAATTTAATTGCGGTGGCTTCACCATCGGCATGCGCACCAGTCTCTCTTCTCTTTTTGACCAACTTGCATCCGGTATTACTTAATTCGAGTATCATGCATACACGTAGGTCACCAAATTTAATTGCGGTGGCTTCATCATCGGCATGCGCACCAGTCATGTGATAGCGGACGCCGTTGGGATGGCGCAGTATCTGAATGCGTTTGCCGAGATATCTAGAGGCAGCGAAAGTCCGTCCATCAAGCCGATATGGCGCAGGGACCTCGTCCCTAGGCCTCCACGAGCTGAAGGTGCCGTTGGCCCCAATGGTCAGCCTCCGTTGCCGCCAATGCCCACTGTCCCCTTCGAGGTTTGCATCTTTGACATTCCTCAAGATTACATCCTTGTAATGAAGAACCGATATGTCGAGGAAACAGGCGAGAGATGTTCCACATTCGAAATCCTGGCTGCAAAGTTGTGGCAGTGCCGAATAAGAGCAAGCAAGATGGACCCGGAAGTTGACGTCCACCTTTCTTTCTTTGCGGATGTACGCCATTTGCTGCCCGAGGTGCTTCCCAAAGAAGGGGGTTACTATGGCAATTGCATCCACCCTGTAAAAATTACAGTGCCAAGTAAGAAGGTAGCTCAGGGATCTATCTTTGATGTGATGAACTTGATAAGAGATGGAAAGAAGTCTCTGGCAGCGGATTTCGAAAATTGGTTGAAGGGATGTAGTGTGCCGATACCGCCATTATGCTATGAGTTCATGGCTATTAGCGACCTCACTCGAGCCGGATTTACGGAGACCGAGTACGGCTGGGGAAAGTCGATCGGTGTTCTGCCGCCGGCGTTCATCCCCTGCTTACCACTCTCTTCATTCGTGAGGCTCCCGGGCACAAAGGCAGGCATGCGTTTGTTCACTCACTGCATTAAACAGGAAAATTCGGCGAGCTTCCGTAGTGAGATGATGGACTTGTCCTGAGGAAGTTTACTTGGAAAACCTTTATGATGTCTGAGTAGAGCAGTCAACTTTGCTCCACGGTTACAAGTTGGACAAATATATAATTGTGGACAAAAGTATGCGAAGTTGCTTGAACGTGGAAGCCATACTAGTTTAGTTTGCTATTTCTCATATGCCATCATGCTTCATTTAACTTCTTTTGAGTTTTCTCGAAGAACTTATAAATGAAGACTCTGTCTTTTGCCTGTTTCTTTGTTTCAACTTGTAAGACAATAAAATTTAGGGTCTTTTGGCTGTTACTGTTACTTTGTTTCAACTTGTAAGACAATAAAATTTAGGGTCGAGTACTTGTGTGATACGAGGACGAACTGAGCCAATCCAAGAAGGGATCCACGTCCTTGCTTGGGTGGGCCCACGCCAAGGAGCTGGCTGCAACCAGGTCACTTTGGGCGTCCTAAGCCCAACCAGCCAAAAGGATTCTTATTCCCTAGCTGGTTTGCTTACTTAGTTGATTTCCTAATTAGTAGTTATCTTGATTGAGTCAGTTTCCTAGATTGAGTTCAGTTTATGATTTGCTTAAATCAGTTCTGTGAGGGCCCGTCCCTCTGACCTAGCTCGATCGCGTGGGTCGAGAGCCGGTTTCCTGTTGGTTTGGTTCCGCGTCGGGCACGATCGGGCGATCGTGTGGCGGTTTGGACCCCGGGGGCATTTTGGTAAATATACCTTTTGGTGGTCGGTCTCACACCCGCGTTCCACACACTGACTTTGATTGATGTATGTGTTTGATTAGAACCCCTAGGGTGCGTCGGATCGGAGGATCGGAGCTCGATCGGGAAAGATCGAATTGGACGGCTGAGATAAATCTGGAATTTCTATATAAGGCCTGTCCCTTTCTTCTCTTTCCTTCTATTCTTCTCCTGTCGTTTTCTCCTCTCTCCCTCCTTCGGCTGAGCTAGGGTTGGAGACTTCGGCTTTCGGAGCTTGGATCTTGGCGGCTTGGCTGGTGGCACGCGTGGAGGAGCTACCCTATTTGCTCAAGTAGGTGTTTCTACCTCGATCCTTGGATCGGGTTCTCCTAGGATAGGTTTTATGTACTTTCGCTGTAGGAATACAAGTTAGAATGCTATGTAACTCTTTGTGCATGTAGTATGAAGGATTTGAAGTATTCCTACCTTGCTTTTTCCGTATTCTAACGGTTGGTTTCCGTATTATCGCCCTTTGTCGGTTTTTGTCCATTTGGACCTAGATAGGAGATTTAACCGTCAAAAGCTGGATTTCTTCACTCCATTAGCTTCCTCATTGCTAAATACACTTGCTTGCAAAATCTCATCTTATGCCAACTCGATTTGATCCTTGAAATCCAAGAAAATGGATTTTCGGCACTGTTATGATGAACTGTGCCAAGGGCTCGACGGTCGATCGGTGCATCGACCGTCACATGTTGTTTTACGCTTTCTGGGCCTCACGGTCGACCGTCGGATCGACCGTCGCATCGACCGTCAGGCTCTGTCGGGATTTTGGCCTCCCACGGTCGATGGGTCGATCGACCGTGGGTTCTCTCTCTTTTTCATCCCGCCTCACGGTCGACCGTCGAATCTACCGTCGCATCGTCCGTGAGGCTCTGTCTCGTTTTGGGCTCCCGACGGTCGATGGATGGATCGACCGTCGCCCTTGGTTTTCTTCGCTTTGGTCTCACGGTCGATCGGCGGATCGACCGTGGCATCGTCCGTGGTCTCACGGTCGATCTCCGGATCGACCGTGACATCGTCCGTGACCTTTTGAACTTGGTTTTCTGATTTTTCTTGGATGGATTTGATTTGGGATTAGTATCTAAACATGTTGGGAAGCATGTAGGTGGATTTCATGAGGTTTTCAAGGGTTTTCCATTGAGGCTATTGGTTGATCGCATGTTGATCTCCTTTGAGTAAATTAATGTCGTGGTTTGCTTTTAAATACATGTTTAGATGTTGTTAATTGCTTAATGGTGTGCTTAGCCATTAGCTAGCTATGAGTGTTAGCTAATGAGGAATTGTGAAACCTTAGCCTCTTGCCGGCGAGTGCCGAGGGCTATTGTATATCTGTTAGACTTGTAACTGATGATGTGACATGTAGAGACATCTAGGGTAGATGTTTGCCTAAGATCATGCATTGTGTGCATTAGAGGCATTTGAGGTTAGGCGGGCGATGGTTTGGGTCACCGATCCGAGGCTCTCGGGTAGCTCGGATCTAGCCTTAGGACCGTGGATGGGTAGTCAGGAGTTGGGTGTGATTGTCTGATCAAGTCTCATGTCTTGAGGATTCACGCTAGTTGACTCTGATCAGTATTTGAGGTTTAGAGATCGTGTTGTCTTCCAAAGCCAAGTGCTAAGGATGGATGTTGATGTGTTCCCGATGTGGTTCCCCAAGGCTTGGTACTCCAGCTTGGGTAAGGGTGATCTCGCATGTTACTGTTCCTTGGCCTCCTGGTAACTTGTTCAGGAGAGAGGTTTCATGACAAGAGCCCTTGGGACATCAACTGGGTTATGGGACCCGTGGCATCCGTTAGACTTAGGCTGGGAGACAACACTGTTGTTGTTTTCCTCCTTTCAGTGTGCCGTAGAGTAGAACCCTACTGAGCTTATCGCTCACTCCTACCCGGGCTGCGTTTGCAGGTGCAGGCGGCAGTTCTTCGTTCGTGGAGCCGGCGGGATCGGCTTTTGGCGGCGCGAGTACATCCAGAGGTGCTTGAGGTTGCTTGGAGGATTACCAGTTGTACCCTTTTGATATATATATGTACATGTTGTAAACATTTTGAGGACTTTGGAGTTTTGTATAAATCTGTCTCTTGGAAGACTTGGTATCAATTATTGAATAGTACAACTTGATGTTTTATAATTGAATATATGTTCACCTCTGGAATACAATTGTTTAATTTATCCGTCTTTCCGCTTTGTATCGCGCCGATTTGAAGATGAATAGTGATAGGAACCCTCACGCCTCGTCCTGGATGGGTTTTCTGGGTCGGGGTGTGACAACTTGGTATCAGAGCAGGCTGTAGGTTCCAGGGATAGGATTAGGCTTGCGGTTAAGGTTTTGAGCGCGGTTTGGGATAGTTCTAGGATTAGAGCATCCCTGTGTGCTTGACTGTGCTCATGTGTGTTATGCTTTTCCTTTAATGATTGTTGTTGTGTTTTGTTTTTTAAGGGTGGACACTTGTCGTCTCTGTTGAACTTGCAGATGCCAGGGAGCCGGGCTAGTTGTCCAGTGTTGGGTCAGGGTACCGCGCGCGACCAGCGCGCTGCCCGACGGGCCTTAGGGGCCAACACAGTCGTGCCCCGTGTACCTGCACGAGAGCCAGAGCCGAGGATTGAGGTCATGCTGGAGGAGGATGCTTCGTTCATCGCCGAGGAGGTCTCTCCTCCACTCGACCAGCGTGCTGTTGCGACAGCGGTGGTCAACTTCCAGAGGATGAACCCGCCTAGGTTCAGCAGTACTGGAGGCGACCCAGCGGTGGCGGACGACTGGCTGGAGGGAGTGAGTCGCGTCCTTGACACTTTGTTCGTCCAGGATGACCGAGTTCGGGTCAGACTTGCCCCGTTCCAGCTCGACGGGGACGCTTTGGACTGGTGGCGCTCTTTCCAGGCCGCCAGGGACGGGAGTGACCCATCGTGGGCCGTGTTTCGTTCGTCGTTTCTCGGCGCGTACTTTCCCCGCAGTGATCGCTCAGCCCTTGTCCGTGAGTACCAGACCCTTTCTCAGGGTACTCAGTCGGTTGTTCAGTACGCGGCTAGGTTCACGAGACTTGCCAGATTTGCCGGGGCGGTGTCAGCGGATCCTCTTGCCAGAGCTGAGCAGTTCCAGTGGGGGCTTAGGCCCGAGCTCAGGCATCTGATTGCGGCTCAGCGCTCTAGCACGTACGCAGAGGTGCTGGACAGTGCCTTGGCAGTTGAGGCTCAGTTGCAGGAGCCGGGGCCCAGGGCAGTCCAGCCTGCGTCGTCTGCGAGCACCAGTGGCAGAGGACAGCCACAGAGAGCAGCTCAGGGCAGAGGAGGTTCGTGGAGACAGCGGAGGTACCCACGACGCCGGCAGCCGTACCAGCGTTACCCACCCCAGCACCAGCAGCAACCCAGGCAGGGAGGCCAGCCACTTCTTCCGGCTGGGCCTCAGGGGCAGACGTCCGGAGGAGTCCAGAGCCAGCAGCTAGCGCTTGGTCCTCCTGTGTGCTTCGAGTGCCGTCAGACCGGACACTTTCGCAGAGACTGTCCGACGCTGAGGGCACAGTTCGCTCGTGGCGGAGCAGGCGGAGGTTGGTGGACAGCAGGAGCTGGGAGAGGCAGAGGTCGCGGCAGAGGTCGAGGCGGACCCAGAGGGGGAGTGTACGCACTTCCAGACCGCGAGTACCCAGACTTTGTTCAACCACCCTTTCAGCCTTACCAGTACCCGCCATCCCAGCAGGCTCTAGCACTTCCACCAGCTCCAGTTGACCCTCCTGTTCTCAGAGGTACCTTCCAGCTTTTCAGTTCATTTGTAGATGTTCTGATAGATTCTGGGGCGTCTCATTCCTTTGTAGCTAGCGACTGTGTGGCATCGCTAGGGCTAGAGACTGAGCCACTTGGAGTCACACTACACTTAGACACACTCGTCGGCGGAGGGGCTCGTGTTGAGCTGATCTGCCATTCCTACGAGTTGGAGGTTGGGGGCCTCCGTGTCTTTCTAGACCTTCGGGTGCTAGACATGGTAGGGTTCGACGTGATTCTCGGTATGGATTGCCTGACTTCATACCGAGCCGTCATCGACTGTGGGCGTCGTAGGGTGACTGCTTGGACACCTGACGGCTCTCGTTTCGTTATGTTGGGGGATCGCTAGTCGGCCGATTCCCTCTTGTGTGTTTGTCTTCCCAGGCGCGAGGGCCAGCTGTCAGCTTTACTGGCGCGCCTTTCTTTGTTCGCTGCAGAGGGCAGTCGAGAGGGCAGTTTGCCTGCAGTAGTTTGTGAGTTTGCAGACGTCTTCCCAGACGAGCTACCGGGCCTTCCTCCTTCCAGAGCAGTAGACTTTCAGATAGATCTTGTACCGGGTACCGGGCCGATCTCTCTGCCAACTTTCAGGATGGCACCAGCAGAGCAGAGGGAGCTGAGGGTCCAGCTGGATGGGTTGATCGGCAGAGGTTTCATCCGTCCCAGCACGTCACCTTGGGCAGCTCCTGTATTGTTCGCAAAGAAGAAGGACGGTACACTTCGTCTTTGCATTGATTACAGGAAGCTGAACAGGGTGACGGTGAAGAACAAGTATCCGATGCCGAGGATCGATGACTTGTTCGACCAGCTCCGAGGCTCTTCGGTCTTTTCGAAGATCGATCTCCGTACCGGCTATCACCAGTTGCGGATTCGGGATTGCGACATCCCGAAGACGGCTTTCCGTACGAGGTACGGGTTGTACGAGTTCACGATGATGCCGTTCGGCTTGACGAACGCACCGGCGGCGTTCATGGATCTGATGCAGAGGGACTTCCGACCGTACTTAGATCAGTTCGTGGTGGTTTTCGCCGACGACATCCTAGTCCACTCACGTACCACGGAGGAGCACGGGCAGCATCTGAGGACTGTGTTGCAGTTGTTGAGGGGGCATAGGCTATATGCCAAAGCCTCCAAATGTGAGTTCTGGTTTCCTGAGGTGCAGTTTCTAGGGCACGTGGTGTCAGTGGCAGGTATTTCAGTTGATCCAGCCAAGATCGAGGCAGTGCTACAGTGGCAGAGACTGGCGACAGTGTTCGAGGTCCGCAACTTCCTCGGCTTGGCGGGTTACTACCGGAGGTTCGTGCGGGACTTCTCCAGGGTTGCAGGGCCGCTGACCAGGTTGACACAGAAGGCGGTCCCATTTGTTTGGGACGAGGCTTGTGAGCAGGCGTTCATCCAATTGAGGACCAAACTGACGAGTGCACCGATCCTTATAGTTCCAGAGCGAGGTGTCGGCTACAGTGTCTACTGCGACGCCAGTGGGGAGGGTCTAGGCTGTGTGCTTATGCAGGAGGGCCACGTGGTGGCCTACGGTTCCAGGCAGCTGAAGACCCATGAGAGGAACTATCCAGTCCACGATCTTGAGCTTGCAGCGGTTGTCTTTGCTCTGAAGACGTGGCGGCACTACCTCTACGGTGAGCGGTTCTCGGTGTACTCTGATCATAAGAGTTTGAGGCACGTGTTTACCCAGTGTGACCTCAACCTCAGGCAGCGACGGTGGATGGAGCTTCTAGAGGACTACGACTTCGAGTTGCATTACCACCCTGGTAAGGCAAACGTCGTAGCAGACGCTCTCAGCAGGCAGATCAGAGACAGCAGAGTGACCTTGGCAGCAGTGTCAGCTCGGCAGTGGCAGATGCTGGAGACAGTCGGTCAGTTTGGGCTTGACTTTGAGAATCGGGCGACAGGTGGTTTCTTGTATGCTGTTCGCAGCATTCCAGTTCTTTGGGCCAGAGTGATCGAGGCACAGGCTGGAGACCCAGTGCTCGTGGAGACCCGTGCGGCAGTCGGCACCGAGCGTGCGGTTGAGGGCTGGACAGTGTCGGCAGACAGCGGTCTACTCTTCAGAGGCAGAGTTGCAGTTCCAGCAGACCCGGCGTTACGAGAGGAGATCCTTCACGAGTTCCACCACTCCTGCTTCGCCGTTCACCCCAGGAGCACCAAGATGTACCACGACCTTCGCCGACAGTTCTGGTGGTGCGGGATGAAGAGGTCAGTAGCTGAGTTCGTTTCCCGATGCCTCATCTGTCAGAAGGTGAAGGCAGAGCACAGGCGGACCCCAGGTTTGTTGCAGCCACTTCCCGTGCCAGAGTGGAAGTGGGAGCATATAGCTATGGACTTCGTCACCGGGCTACCCAGGTCACAGAGGGGGAATGATGCGATTTGGGTCATTATCGATCGATTGGCCAAATCGGCTCATTTCCTCCCCATGAGGACTACAGATCCAGTTGCCAGACTGAGCCAGAGGTACATTGACGAGGTAGTACGACTGCACGGCATCCCAGTGTCGATAGCGTCAGACAGAGATCCCAGATTCACCGGCAGGTTCTGGAGCAGCTTTCAGGACTCCTTGGGGACAGCACTGACGTTCAGCACAGCTTTCCACCCTCAGACAGACGGGCAGTCAGAGCGGACTATCCAGATCTTGGAGGACATGCTCAGGGCATGTGTGCTAGACGCTGGAGGTACTTGGGAGCAGCACGTGACTTTGGTGGATTTTGCCTAAAACAACAGTTTCCAGGTCAGTTTGGGTTTTGCACCCTTTGAGGCGTTGTACGGCAGACCGTGTCGCTCACCGGTGTGTTGGACTGAGGTTGGAGAGGCGTCCCTTACCGGTCCGGACATCATCAGACAGTCATCAGAGAGGTTGGCTAATGACAGCACAGAGCATGCAGAAGAGCTACGCAGACCGCAGGCGACGACCCCTGGAGTTTGCAGTTGGCGACAGAGTGCTACTGAAGGTGTCCCTGCGTAGAGGGTCGATCAGGTTTGGTAGCAGGGGCAAGCTAGCGTCGAGGTTCACGGGTCCTTTTGAGATCTTTAGGCGCATTGGAGCAGTCGCCTACCAGTTGGCTCTACCCCCGCACATGTCAGCAGTTCAGCCCACCTTCAACGTATCTATGCTGAGGAAGTACATTCCAGATCCTTCTCACGTGATCAGACACGACGACCTCGAGGTTTTGGAGGACGCCACCTACATAGAGCAGCCAGTACAGATCATGGACAGACGGGATCAGGTGCTGAGAGGCAGATCGTTACCGTTGGTCATGGTCAGGTGGAGACACGGCAGTGCAGAGAGTCTGACTTGGGAGCGAGAGGATAGCATGCGTCGGGAGTTTCCCCGACTGTTCACCTCTTCAGGTAGTTCCTTGTTGTGGGCGTTGGTGCCCCTAGTTATAGCTTTGTTTGTGCAGGTAGGCCTAGTTGTTTCTTTTTCCCCCGGCTTCAACCTTGAATTTCGGGACGAAATTCTTTTTAAGGTTGTTGGGTTGTGAGGCCCCATCCCTCTGACCTGGCTCGACCGCGTGGGTCGAGAGCCGGTTTTCTGTTGGTTTGGTTCCGCGTCGGGCACGATCGGGCGATCGTGTGGCGGTTTGGACCCCGGGGGCATTTTGGTAAATATGCCCTTTGGTGGTCGGTCTCACACCCGCGTTCCACACACTAACTTTGATTGATGTATGTGTTTGATTAGAACCCCTAGGGTGCGTTCGATCGGAGGATCGGAGCTCGATCGGGAAAGATCGAATTGGACGGCTGAGATAGATCTGGAATTTCTATATAAGGCCTGTCCCTTTCTTCTCTTTCCTTCTCTTCTTCTCCTGTCGTTTTCTCCTCTCTCCCTCCTTCGGCTGAGCTAGGGTTGGAGACTTCGGCTTTCGGAGCTTGGATCTTGGCGGCTCGGCTAGTGGCACGCGTGGAGGAGCTACCCTACTTGCTCAAGTAGGTGTTTCTACCTCGATCCTTGGATCGGGTTCTCTTAGGATAGGTTTTATGTACTTTCGCTGTAGGAATACATGTTAAAATGCTATGTAACTCTTTGTGCATGTAGTATGAAGGAATTGAAGTATTCCTACCTTGCTTTTTCCGTATTCTAACGGTTGGTTTCCGTATTATCGCCGTTTTGTCGATTTTTGTCCATTTTTCCGTATTCTAACGGTTGGTTTCCGTATTATCGACCGTCACATGTTGTTTTGGCCTCCCACGGTCGATGGGTCGATCGACCGTGGGTTCTCTCTCTTTTTCATCCCGCCTCACGGTCGACCGTCGAATCTACCGTCGCATTGTCCGTGAGGCTCTGTCTCGTTTTAGGCTCCCGACGGTCGATGGATGGATCGACCGTCGCCCTTGGTTTTCTTCGCTTTGGTCTCACGGTCGATCGGCGGATCGACCGTGGCATCGTCCGTGGTCTCACGGTCGATCTCCGGATCGACCGTGACATCGTCCGTGACCTTTTGAACTTGGTTTTCTGATTTTTCTTGGATGGATTTGATTTGGGATTAGTATCTAAACATGTTGGGAAGCATGTAGGTGGATTTCATGAGGTTTTCAAGGGTTTTCCATTGAGGCTATTGGTTGATCGCATGTTGATCTCCTTTGAGTAAATTAATGTCGTGGTTTGCTTTTAAATACATGTTTAGATGTTGTTAATTGCTTAATGGTGTGCTTAGCCATTAGCTAGCTATGAGTGCTAGCTAATGAGGAATTGTGAAACCTTAGCCTCTTGCCGGCGAGTGCCGAGGGCTATTGTATATCTGTTAGACTTGTAACTGATGATGTGACATGTAGAGACATCTAGGGTAGATGTTTGCCTAAGATCATGCATTGTGTGCATTAGAGGCATTTGAGGTTAGGTGGGCGATGGTTTGGGTCACCGATCCGAGGCTCTCGGGTAGCTCGGATCTAGCCTTAGGACCGTGGATGGGTAGTCAGGAGTTGGGTGTGATTGTCTGATCAAGTCTCATGTCTTGAGGATTCACGCTAGTTGACTCTGATCAGTATTTGAGGTTTAGAGATCGTGTTGTCTTCCAAAGCCAAGTGCTAAGGATGGATGTTGATGTGTTCCCGATGTGGTTCCCCAAGGCTTGGTACTCCAGCTTGGGTAAGGGTGATCTTGCATGTTACTGTTCCTTGGCCTCCTGGTAACTTGTTCAGGAGAGAGGTTTCATGACAAGAGCCCTTGGGACATCAACTGGGTTATGGGACCCGTGGCATCCGTTAGACTTAGGCTGGGAGACAACACTGTTGTTGTTTTCCTCCTTTCAGTGTGCCTTAGAGTAGAACCCTACTGAGCTTATCGCTCACTCCTACCCGGGCTGCGTTTGCAGGTGCAGGCGGCAGTTCTTCGTTCGTGGAGCCGGCGGGATCGGCCTTTGGCGGCGCGAGTACATCCAGAGGTGCTTGAGGTTGCTTGGAGGATTACCAGTTGTACCCTTTTGATATATATATGTACATGTTGAAAACATTTTGAGGACTTTGGAGTTTGGTATAAATCTGTCTCTTGGAAGACTTTGTATCAATTATTGAATAGTACAACTTGATGTTATATAATTGAATATCTGTTCTCCTTTGGAATACAATTGTTTAATTTATCCGTCTTTCCGCTTTGTATCGCGCCGATTTGAAGATGAATAGTGATAGGAACCCTCACGCCCCGTCTTGGATGGGTTTTCTGGGTCGGGGTGTGACAAGTTCCTATTATGAGTCCTTGTTATTAGGAAGTTGAGATAAGATTGAGTCTTATTAGGAAAGTCTGGTTACTTGCTGATTAAAGCAGGGTAGTATTCAGGTT
The DNA here is from genome assembly GCA_963920575.1 of Narthecium ossifragum. Lineage (NCBI taxonomy): Eukaryota > Viridiplantae > Streptophyta > Magnoliopsida > Dioscoreales > Nartheciaceae > Narthecium > Narthecium ossifragum. The sequence goes on along the minus strand of OY986975.1, from coordinate 6,924,587 downwards.
GTAGTAGAACTCTCTTAAGGCCTCTATAAAAGGACCTCCATAGCTTGTAATCATGGATGGACGAATTTATGAGAGTTATTATTTAGTAGAGATAAATCCTAGGAGTAGAAGTAATATAGGAGTAGCTATAACCTAGTTTCATCATAATCCACCAGTCACCTTCATCTCTCTCTACAACCGGTCCTTCTCCATCACCGGTCTCCTTCTCCGCTGCCGTCCACTCCTTCGCCACCATCATCACCACTACCAGCCATCACCCACGTTCTCCAAGGCTCGGATCTCCAAGAGAATCCAGCCAAACATTGAGGAAGCTGCAAGGTAATCCTTTTCCTCATCCGTCTCTCTCCTCCGGTTTTCAGTTTTCCTTGTCGAATACTTAGGGTGCTTCTCCTAAAACCCTAAAGGTATATCTCGACCTAGCCATAGCTTTGGCTAAGGAGGAGCTGAGACTAGGCAAGAGACCATATACGAAAGCCCTAGAGAAGGTGCATCGTATCAACTTGGTATCAGAGCTCTTTCCTCCTACCTGTGCCATCCAGAATCCTTCCGGAAGAGTCCATATGGCAGGAAGAGTACCTGACCAAAACCCTAGTTATACCGCGGATTGCTCAACCACTACACAAATCACTGTTCATCTGACCAGACCTACTCCTCTACCTGGTCAAACCTCTCTTTCACATCATCATCCCTTACTTTCATCATTATCCCTACAGATCCCTAACCCTAACCCTACTGTACCTGGCCGATTTCCTCCACAACCACACCAACCCCTATACCCAGCCTCGATACCAGCAGCCTATGCCACCTCCCTACGCACTGTACAACCCTAGTCTTCCCTACAATCCATCACCACCGTATCAGCCATTACCTACTCCCTACAACCAACCCAACCCTACAAACACCAATGGCTATTTGAGTACAACTTGGACTCCGAATCCTACTGGAACTAGGATTACAAATCCTGCTCCAACTAGGAATCTGAGTCAAACTCAGAGTACGACTTGGACTCAAAATCCTACTGAAACTAGGATTACAAATCCTACTCCAACTAGGAATCCTAGTCAAACTTGGAGTACAGGTTACCCTACCGTTGAACAATGGAAGGAAGCTGTCCAAAGTTGGATCCTTCTACCTTACCCTTCTGCAGAACAGTGGGAAGCAATGATCAAACGATATTCTCCTACAAATCTGTCAAGCCCTACCAGAGTTTAAATTTCCAGAGAAAATCCCATTCTAACTACAACTTGGGTTGCAGAACCTAAACCTAGCTCTACCTGGATTAGGACTCCTCATACTCCACCTACCCACGAGCTGCCCCATGACCCAACCCATGAACAACACTCGCTGCCCCCTTTTCCAACCACACCACATCCCAGCTCAGTCAACATCCTACCATCATCTCCTTCGTTATTCCCCTCATCCAAACCCTATCTTCCCACCACCAGCAAGTCTCCCTATTCCTCTTCGGCAGCTCACGTCAATAACCAAGCCCACCATTTTCCCCCCTACAAACCCACGTCCCTTCCTTTACCACCCCCATTGTCGATTGTCATCTCCGGCGATCTACCCACTATCCATGAAGCTGCAGCCACCGACCTCACATTAGTTCAAGCCCTCCCCGCAGGTCCTCCTCACAGCCACCCAACCTCTCCTCCCATATCTGTTCCATGTACCAACCTGCCGGCTCCCAAGTCCATCTTCCCCGACCCCCGCGGCAAACCTCAAGCAAGTCACGGTATACCTCTGCCCAAGACTACCATGACCTCCTCTCACCGGCCGTTGAAGGATCTCATGGGGCAACAAAGGCCGTCCCCTAAACCTCCTGACCCTTCCCGTATCCTTACCGAGGCCAACCCCAAACCCCCTCCAGATCCGCCACTCATACCAAACCCCCATCCTCTCATCCCCTCTTCTCCATGGGATCCAAACCCTGATGAACATCCCTTACTGGCGACCAAGTTCAATTCCCTCTCAGTCGCCAAAGCCACTCAGCTATCTGATCAGATCAAATCAAATCACTACGGTTTGAACCTGATCAAACTCCGACTCCATCACCTACAATTGGTCGAGTCAGATTGCAGCTTACAAGACTTGGTCAGATTCCATCCAAGCACAACCAGCTTTGGTTACACAAACCAGATCCGACCAAGCTCAGATCAGACCAGGCTAAGTCAGACTCAATTGGATGCAGCCAGAATCAATCCGGCTAGATCTTATTGCAGCCAGCCAAGCTCCATCAAGCTCAGTCAAACTGAACCTGATCAAGATCCAAATAGTGCAGCAGAAGCGTGGCCCAGCTGACTTCACTTCAGACTGGGCCAAAGCGCGCTTGACTCAGCATCAAGCCAAGACCCTGCACATCCGACCAGGCCATGGAGATCAGATCCCGTCCTATGGTCATGAGCGACACTACTCATGGGACGTGACGAGGATAATCCAGGAGAACCATTGAAGATCCCATGCTTGGAGCCACCTGAACCATCAGATCGTCCCCCGGATGCTCCGTCCTCGGCACGACTGTATCCAGCCGTTGTCTTGGGTCTACTTCCATCTTGGAACGATTTGATTCAGGTTGACCGAGTCTTTGACTTAGGACACCAGCACTTGAGGTGGGCCCATCGTCGATCTACAGCCGCCCTCTACTTCTTGGAGTTCCAGAGGCCGCCAGATCTACCTAATTTTCAGCCTCCTCCTTCCAGACTGGCAGCATGGCCCCCTGACTCGCCGCTTCGGATACCATTAGATCCACCATGGGTGTGACCAGGATTTTCACCGCCAAGTCAGAGCAACGGTTGCGGTCTAGCCACGTCACTCCAGTCCGAGAAGAGCAGATCCCTTTTCCCTCAGCAAATTCAGCCCTTGAGGACAAGGCCCATTTCGAAGGGAGAGCGGATGATACGAGGACGAACTGAGCCAATCCAAGAAGGGACCCAGTTTCCTAGATTGAGTTCAGTTTATGATTTGCTTAAATCAGTTTCTATTATGAGTCCTTGTTATTAGGAAGTTGAGATAAGATTGAGTCTTATTAGGAAAGTCTGGTTACTTGCTGATTAAAGCAAGGTAGTATTCATGTTGTAGTAGAACTCTCTTGAGGCCTTTATAAAAGGACCTCCATAGCTTGTAATTATGGATGGATGAATTTATGAGAATTATTATTTAGTAGAGATAAATCCTAGGAGTAGAAGTAATATAGGAGTAGCTGTAAGCTAGTTTCATCATAATCCACCAACCACCTTCATCTCTCTCTACAGTCGGTCCTTCTCCATCACCGGTCTCCTTCTCCGCTGTCGTCGACTCCTTCGCCACCATCATCACCACTACTAGCCATCACCCACGTTCTCCAAGGCTCGGATCTCCAAGAGAAGCCAGCCAAACATTGAGGAAGCTGCAAAGTAATCCTCTTCCTCATCCGTCTCTCTCCTCCAGTTTTCAGCCTTCCTTGTCGAATACCTAGGGTGCTTCTCCTAAAACCCTAAAGGTATATCTCGACCTAGCCATAGCTTTGGCTAAGGAGGAGCCGAGACTAGGCAAGAGACTAGATACGAAAGCCCTAGAGAAGGTGCATCGTATCATTGTGTATCCCTTTGATATTATAAAATCACCCCACCTTTTTCCAAGGCCAAAATACACTTTAATACCATGTAGTTTTAGGTATTATCATTCTACTACCCTCGTTTTTTAAAATCATATAAAAGAACCCTACAGTTTCAAAACCTGGTAATTTAGTCCGGGCCATCAAACGGCGTTCAGCTGAGTCACGGCAAACCGATCACTATACTTATTTTCACCGGTTTTCTTTGATTTTGACTGGTTTTAGTCACTGATGTGGGAAGAGAGAGAGAGATGGGAGGGAGCCATTCTTCTCGGGGCCGCCATCGTCACCAGAGGGGGCCCCGGCGGAGGGGGGACCTCGTTGTTCGGGCTATCAACGGCGGCCATCATCGCGATCTCGGTGGCGGGAGGAGCAGTGGCCTTGATGGTACTAATTCTACGGCTCATCTGCTGGGCATTCCGGCGGCGGAGGAGGAGATCGAAGGCCGCGAAGGAGGGCGCCGCTGCGGTGCGGAGGTTGGGTGAGATGACCTCAACATCGAAGGTGGTTGGCGTACCTCGGGTGGCTCTGGTGGCGGGCCGTGGATTGGCGCACCTCCACGGCATAGCTGGCTTTGTCCGCGGTAACATGAAAGCCTCCAACGTCCTCCTCCACGAGGGCGATCCTGACGCCGCCGCTCTGTCTGACTTCTCCGTCCATCCCCTCATCCCCTCTTCCCCCCCTCCGCCGCCCGATCCTCCTATGCCACCGGAGAAGAACTGGACTTCATCGTTCCCTTTGAGAAGAACATTGGGGGGGAGGTACTGGAGAAGGAGGATACGGCACCGTTGAGTGGCAGTGGCATGCCAAAGAGCATCTTCATCCGTTCGCAAGGATTTCTCACTGTCAAGAGTTTGTTGACCGGCTGTGAAGAAGAGGCCTTGGAGGTGGAGGAGTATGAGCAGGGTGCGGCGAAAACAGAGCTATGCAAGAAGTGGGGGGAAACATGCTGGTGCCACTACGGAGCTCGATGCCGCTTCGCCCATGGGATTGAGGAGACACGGGCGCCAACCTCCTCCAGCGGCCCCTTGTCGCCAGCTTCGTTGGACGACGAGGGAAAACTGGTTTGTCGTGACTTAATGAAACCAGTCAAAATCGAAGAAAACCAGTGAAAATAAGTAGCGAAACAAGTCAAAATCGGAGAAAACCGGTCAAAATAATCACAGTGACCGGTTTGCCGTGACTTAATGAACGGCGTTTGATGGCCCGGACTAAATTGCCAGGTTTTGAAACTATAGGGGTACCTTTTTGTGATTTTAAAAAATGAGGGTAGTAGAATGATAATACCTGAAACTACGGGGTATTAAAATGTATTTTAGCCTTTTTCCAAATATCACAGGTGCCCCTTGAAATCTATGTTACACAAAGATGCCCATGGGGAATATTCCGTGAAGTGGCATGATACGAGCGGTCTACTCGTAATTCTCTCATATCGGGACTCTACTGCTCCAATCGATCAGAATGGCCTGATCGGACTTGATTTGAGTCCAATTGGCTGAATCTGGTTTGCTGGATTGGATCTGGCTCAAGGAATTGGATTGGCTTGGGTCTGGATTAATTGGCTGAGTCTGGATTAGGTTTGAACTGGCTGAACCGGAATGGACTTGGCTGAACCAATTTGGTCAAGTGGCTTGAGGAAGGGCTAGGATCGATCCAAGGGCTGAAGTTTCACCGAAGTGGATTGCCGGTGTAGGGGCGGCCGCGGCGGTCGGGATCTTGGCAGGGAAGGTCATAGGATGGTGGGGAAGACATCCACCGGAGGGGATTTGCCGGTAGGTTTCCGGATCACCGGGATCTGGAGGTCGACGGCATGGGTTTGGGTTCACCGGCGTTGAGGATGACGGGGAGCTCGGTAGGAGGCTTGGGACGTCAGGAAAATGGTCGGGATCTGGTCTACGGAGGCCGTGGAAGGGTTTTAGGATGGTTTAGAGGTGGGATAGGGATCAGACATGGTTGATGGCGGTGAGGACGAAAGTCGGGTTGCTGGGGGAAGGCGCCGGAGACGGTGAAGGGCGGCGGGAAAGAGATGGCCGGTGTCACACTCCGGCCCAGAAAACCCATTCGGATCGGGACACGAGGGGAGTTCCTACATCTACTAACAGCAATTGGCGGAAACAGTTATAACAAGCAGTCAAAGGACAGAAGTAAATCTAACATCTATTATTACAAAACTATACATACAACAGAGTTACAACAAGATTTAGATAAATAGTCCTCAAATACAAAAGATGTTATAAAACTCATAAAAGGTTACATCAACAGAGGTTTCCCGGAAGGCACAACAGAAGCCATCTTGGCCCTCAAACATGCCTTGATGTCATCGCGCCACCGCAGGACGAGCAACTGGAGCCTACCGAAGGAGAGCTGGTACCTGCACCTGCAAACGCCGCCCGGGTAGGAGTGAGCACTAAGCTCAGTAGGGTTCTACTCTACGACACACACAAGGAAGGGGAAACTGCAACTGAACTAACTCCGTGCCAAGTACTGAGGCCTGCCAAGGACCCCATAAATCCCGTTAATAACCCGGAGGGTACCTGTCCAAAGTACGTCCATCCGACAACCACTGTTCAAGGGTAGACACTCTCCGACATTCCCTGACACAGGGTAGACATGACGATACCTGCAGGACACCCCTCTCCAATCGAGATCTCCACACTTGGCAGAACAACCATGGTTATGACAACCATCTCTCAGCACTCAAAGCAACAGAGCTAACACGACCTCTAAACTCCAACTCAAAAGCTAAGGCTTGTTAGGGAGCCCATAAGTCCCATCGATACCCCCAGGGTTCCTGTCCATGTACCCCTCTCCCGCCACAACAAGGAGAACCTCAGCACATGTAGGACACCCTTACCCATGCTGGATAACAAGCATGACGACACATATCGGGGTAACGACATGCACCTCTTAGCAATTGATACAGGAGTACTAGGGACAAACCCCAATCAACAATGCATGCTATGAACAATACATGTACAAGAGAAAGGCATGCAACAGTATAAACAGGCAACAATCAAGGGCATACCTCCGGCCCATTTATACTAAACATTCCCGAGGTTCCTGACTCCCTCGGTTAACTACAAAGCGATAAAGGGCATACAGTCAGCCCATTTATTCTACACAATCCCAGGAGTTATCACACTCCCGGTTCAACCACAAAACAGTAACAGACAACAGTTTATAGCAATATCACTAAACATGCCATTACAACTGTAAACACACTATCAAGGCAAGCCCCGCGGGCAAAACCACCAAAACCACCAAAACCGCAATCTAGTGTACGTTGGATCGATCCAACACACTCGGATCGATCCAACTTGCCACCGAATCGATCCGACTCGGAAAAACCAAGAAAGCCATTCTCTGCTACCCTCAGACACTGTTCCTGGGAAACACTGGATCGATCCAAACATACCCATGGATCGATCCGACTTGCCCTCAGGAAACATACCATCTTGGGTGCAACCGGGATCGATCCAAGATCCAAAAACAACCAACGGCTCGACTACCAGGAAAACACAAATAAAAGCACTAAAAATAGTCCATAAAACACCATCAGTCAGCTTTGGGTTCGATCCGGAACATTTGGATCGATCCAAAAAATATTGGATCGATTCGGAATATTTGGATCGATCCAAATAGCTTCATACCAGCTTCAGATCAGTCTCGTTGCAGGCCACAAGAAAAATAACCACAATTCGTAGAAAAATCATAAAAATACGAAATAAGCTGGAACGGAAAAATAACTCAGAGATCTACAACTCTTATGTTCATCATAGGTCAATATCATGCTTGTATTGACCGGAAAACGCACAGTAAGTTGACTGTTCTTCAGGAACAGCAAAACCGAAAAAATCCGAGCTTTAACATACTTAAATCCGACTAAAATCTCAACCAAAGCTTATGAAACTTAAACCAGAAAAAGAAGGTTCAGCCGGAAATAGGGGAAGCAGAGCTCGCGGGAAGGAGAAAGAAGCTAGAAGAAGAAGAGAAGGAGAAAAGTAAGAAGAAGAAGGAAAAGGAAGGGTAAAGCCGGGGAAAGAGGGGAAAAGGGGGAGCAGAGGAGAGAAAGTCTCCTCTCCCCTGACAGCGGAGAGCGACGGCCACGACGGCCGTCCTCTCAAGGAAGAAAGATGCCGACATGCTACAGTATCTGGATCGATCCAAGACTAAGTCGGATCGATCGAAAGCCTAGCTGGATCGATCCAACACTAGCTTGGATCGATCCACAGGTCAAAAATGTCACACCCCGACCCAGAAAACCCATCCGAGCCGAGGCGTGAGGGGAAACCTACACTATTCATCTCCAAGTGGCGCGATACAAAGCGGAATTAAAGAAAAACTTAAACAATTGATAATCCAGAGGTAAACAGATATTCAATTTACATAACATCAGTTGTACTATTCAACATTTGATACAAATCTTTCAATGAAAGAATATTATACATTAATCTCAAAAGTCCTCGAAATGTACATAATTTACAAAATCTGCCAAAAGTACAACAGTCGTCCTCCAGCAACCTCAAACACCTATGGATGTAGTCGCACCACCAAAGCTGATCCGCCGGCTCTACTGAAGAAGAACTGGCGCCTGCACCTGCAAATGTAGCCCGGGTAGGAGTGAGCGATAAGCTCAGTAAGGTTCTACTCTACGGCACACTGAAGGGAGGAAAACAACAACAGTGTCGTTTCTCCGCGTAAGTCTAAAGGATGCCACGGGTCCTATAACCCTATCGATGTCCCAAGGGCTCCTGTAATGAAACCTCTCTCCTGAACATGTTACCAGGAGGCCAAGGAACAGTAACATGCAGGATCACCCTTACCCAAGCAAGAACACCATGCCTTAGGGAACCACGTCGGGAACCCGTCGACAACCATCCTTAGCACTTGGCCTTGGAGAACCGACACGACCTCTAAACCTCAAACATTGATCAGAGTCAGCTATCGCAAATCCTCAATAACATGAGATCTGATTATACAATCACACCCTAATCCTGACTACCCATCCGCGGTCCTAATGGCTAGATCCGAGTTACCCGAGAGCCTCGGATCGGCGACCCAACTCATCGCCCGCCTAACCTCAAATGCCTCTAATGCAATCAAGATGCATGCAATGCTCAGGCACAGATAACAAGATATACGCATGCAACAAGATGTCATTAATCATACAGGGCTAGGCATAGCTTACAGCTAGTTAAAGGGTAAGCATAGCAAGGGCCTCACATACAGATAAACTATGTTAACCAACCAAACATCTGAGCAAAGCATGAATACAGATATACAATAGTCTTCAGTGCTCTCGTGCACCTGACAGACTAAGGTTCCACAGTTACCTCGCAGGTAACTGGCCACATTTATATAATAGCCCTCGGCACTCGCTGGCAATAGGCTAAGGTTCCACAATTCCTCATTAGCTAACATTCATAGCTAGCTATTGGTTAAGCAAACCATTAAGCAATTAAAGAAGCATTTAACTACAATCCCGCATGTATTAAATGCGAACAAAACCATAGATTTGCCCAAAACAGAGATTACTCGAATCGATCCTCAAACTCGATAGAAATCCCTTGAAAACTCTACAAAATCCACTTATAAACTTCCCAACATGTTTAAAGATCAATCCTGATTGAAAGCCATTCAAGAAAAGCCAGAAAACACTATTCGAGGGCCTACGGACGAATCACGGTCGATCCGGCGATCGACCGTGAGGCCACGGACGATGTCACGGTCGATCCGGCGATCGACCGTGAGGCCAAAACTAGGAAAACCACATGGGCGACGGTCGATCGGTCCATTGACCGTGGGGAGCCCAAAACGAGACAGAGCCTCACGGACGATGCGACGGTCGATCCGACGGTTGACCGTCAGGCGGGATGAAAACAAAGAGGAAGCCGACGGTCGATCGGTCCATCGACCGTGGGAGGCCAAAATCCCGACAGAGCTTGACGGACGATGCGAAGGTCGACCGCCAGGCCCCGAAATAGCGTATCAACGCTTGACGGTCGATCCACTGATCAACCGTTGGGCCTTAGGCACAGTTCATCAGAACAGTGTCGGAAATCCAATTTCTTGGATTTCAAGCATCAATTCAAGTTGGAATTTGATGAAACTTTGCAAGCATGCATAAAAGATGATGGGGAATCCAATGGTGCAAAGAAATCACATTTTGACGGTTAAATCACCAATTTAGGTTAAAATGGCCGAAAACCGATAAACGGCGATAATACGAGATTCAACCGATAAAATACAGAAATCGCGAGATAGGAATACTTGAAATCATCCACAATACACGTGCAACAAGTTACACATCATTCTAACAAGTACTCCTACAGCGAAAATACAATAAAGCTATCCTAGAAGAACCCGATCACGAGATCGAGGTAGAAACACCTACTTGATGAAGCATGACAGCTCCTCCACGCATCCCCCAACTCCGATCGTCGGAATCCACTCGTCGAAAGCCATGCCCCGAAGCCCTAGCACAGCCGGCCGCAGGAGAGAGAAGAAAGAACGCAGGAGAAGAAGAAAAGAAGGAAAGAAGGAGAAAGAAAGGCTTAAATAGAAAGCTGGAATCCATCACAGCCGTTCGATTCGATCTCTCCCGATCGAGCTCCGATCTTCCGATCGGACGCGCCCTAAAGGTTCTAATCAAACGCATACATCAATCAAAGGCCATGTGTGCAACGCGAGTGTGAAACTGACCACCAGGGAGCATATTTACCAAAATGCCACTGTGTCAAAAACAGCGATGCGATCAACCGATCGCATCCCAAGGCCAACCGGGTCAAACCACAAACCCAGACCCTCGACCTAACGCGGTCGGACCGGGTTGGAGGTACGGGTCCTCACAAAAAACCTCCTAAACGGATCTAGTCAAACACAATCATCAATCAGAGGCTGTGTGCGCACACGGGTGAGAAACAAACCGACAAGGCGTAATTTACCAAATTGCCCTTGTGGTCAACAACGAGCTACATGAATAGAGGAACAGGTCCTCATAGTCGGGGTCGTTGGGCTTAGGGGAAGAGGATGGCGGGTTTAGGTGGCGACGGGGGTGGCCGGAGAGGCTGGACGGAGGAGATCGACGGGAAGGTAGGGTTCCGGGCGTGAGGAAGAGGAGGAAGAAGACGATGACATGGCGCTGACGTGGTGTGGGGTCGCTGACGTGGCGGAGAGAGAAAGTGGCTTGGAGGCGGTGTCGGCTGCGGAGAAGATGACAGACGGGGAAGAAGGTGGATCTATGGTGGATTTCTGTGGAAACAACATTAGCTCTACTCCTATGATATTCTATCAGCTATTCTTAATAATTCTCTTCATCATTCATCATCCTTCATAATACAAACTACTGAGGTCCTTTTATAGAGACCTTGACAGAGTCCTAATCCAACTAGAAAACCCCCTTGCTTAATTAGCAAACAATAAGGCTTTCAAACTCAACTCAACTTCCTAACTCAAATGGACTCTTAATTAATTCCTAACAATCAAATATTAACAATTCATATTACAAGTAAAACATTCAAGGTTGTACATCAATTGAATAAGGTAAAGTGATAATGTCCTCGATCTCACGCGCCGCCAAGGGGAGTGTCGCCTCCAAGCCGCAACTACCTGAAAAAGAAGGAACTACATCGACCAGCATCGCCGATGCAGCCCAGGTAGGAGTGAGCAACAAAGCTCAGTAGAGTTCTACGCAATTCTACGTCATACTGAAGGGAGGAAAACAACAACTGTGTTGTCTCTCTGCCTAAGTCTAAGGAATGCCAAGGGTCTCATAACCCTATCGATGTCCCAAGGGCTCCCGTCATGAACCTCTATCTTGAACATGTTACCAAGATCACCCTAAGCACCAACAGGGGAACGGCATCATGCGGGATCACCCTTATCCAAGAACAAATGAGAGGAAACAAAGACTGCGGGCTCCTGTCCAGGTACCACCCTGCCCAGTCTTACCATCTCTCGTGGAGACACACATGTCAGGGAACGCATCGACATCCATCCTTAGCACTTGGCCTTGGAGAAACAACACGACCTCTAAACCTCAATCACAATATTCCAGTCTGACTACTTAATAATCCTCGAATCATATCAAACATAGTCATTGATGACAATCACGTCCTAATCCTCGACTACCCCAAACCCCGGTCCTAGGGCTAGACCCGGGCTACCCGAGAACCCCGGATCGGCGATCGAATCCATTACCTACCACCTATCCTTAATGCTTCTAATGCAAATCAAATGCATGCAATGCTCAGGCACATGAATACATGAATAGTAGCATGCAACAATATGCCAAGACAACATACACGGGCTAGGCAAAGCATCAAGCTTGCCGAAGGGTAATCATAGCATGAGTCTAAACTATAATTACAGATCTATCTACCACAACAACGGCAACACAGACCGTAAATGAACATTTCAATTCAAATTTCGGCATTACGATGGCATCCACAACCGTCAACTGCAATTTCTACAACGGGATACAACCCCGACCAAACAATTACAACAATCAACCACAACTACAATATACATCACCTAGGGCACACCTTTGGCCCATCTAATTATCTAAACATCCCAAGGGGCATGACTCCCTTGGTTCAACCACAAGTCTCGCATAGGTAATTGATCGCTTACAAACGTCGTCGTTAGAACATTGTAAACTCAATCAAATATTAAATTTATATCCTTATTCAATCTCTAAACTACTAGGTAGAAATAGTGGTGAAGTCGGGAGTCGATCCACAGGGAAAACGTTGAAAATCAAAATCAATTCTCAAAACCCTAAAACTAAGAAAAATAATCAAAGATAGAATAGAGTTATCTAAACTAATAAATAAAAGAGATAAAAGGTTGATCAATTTGAATCAATGGAGTAGTTACTTAGAAATTACTCAATCCACCATAGTTTCGTTATTAGTCTTCTCTACTTATCATCTTGTTCCCTTCTCTCAACATTATGGATCATATGGCTACAAGCTCACATGAATCCCTAAAATAAAGTTAATGTTCCCAACGGCATAACCTATCTTTGCTTGGCATAGATTGTATTTGGTACTACGATTACCTTAAATTATACTACTCCTAATGACCTTGGCACAACCTATCTTCACGTAGCATAGCTTATCTCAAAGGCAAACCAACAACTTCATGAAAACCATCTCATAAATCTCTACAATCAATCACAGAAATCATGTAGGACTGAAAATACGTCAAGGAACTCTGTTCCCTCAACTTTATTAACAATAAAACCATATTCATGAGATCATGCATCGAGAAGTGCACAAGAATCCAACTAAAGGAAAACCAAAACTACACTAGGGTTTCATGAATAATCCTAAATACAAGAATTAGCAACTCATCTTTTGGATGAAAGCTATCGAGTTGGAATAGGAAGCTGTCACCATCCACATCCTCTCCGTCTTCTTCCTCCTCCTCCAAATATTGTTAAAAAGATGAGAAATTTGGCTGGAATAACCCCTTTATATAATAAAAACCCTTAATCCCGGAATTAGGGTTATGGCTAAGTTGAGTTGGACGTCTAGTGCAACTCGGATTTCCTAGTTTAATTCTGACAGCCTCTTCTTGTCGTGACTGGGTTCAACCCGTCCGGAATTTGGAAATGTGCTCAACATGAAAGATGTAGATTAGGAAGTGTTATGTCCTCCCCTGAAGATTTTATAATATGCCGACTTATGTGGAATATTTGGCGAATATTCTCCTGAACATCGACGGACCAGTTTCCAGCGGCTAGATATCTTCATCGTCTTCAAAACTGGTATTAATCTGTCTGGAATCTCGCCAAGTGTCCAAAATGAAAATTGTAGCTCTTGAAGTCTTCTATCACATAGTAAAGTTTCAGAATATTTTGACTAATACAGAATATATAAAGAATATTCCCCTAACAGGCGACGAAGTAGTCTTTATCACATAAATTCATCCTTTTTGTCAAAATTCTTATATTTCTTCTCAAATCATGATTAAATCTGAAATCAACTAACAAACTATTAAATACAATTACTCTAGGCATAACAAAGCTAAGTTACGGGATTTAATTAGGAAATATTAGTGGCTTATCATACCCCCAACTTACACTTTGCTAGTCCTCGAGCAAAGAAAAGATAAAAATAAAGCAATAAATCTAACTAGCCACTTTTGTAGGTCTCACGATTGCACTTAGCATGCTTTTAAACCCCTGGGTTACCCAAGTGAAGGAGTTATAGTCTCCTGATGGTTTTCAGGGATGAGACCCACAAACATCTATACATTCCCTTGAATATATCATTTGAAATCAATTATAATAGTCATCAACTCTAATGCATGAAATAGAAATAATATCCATAAATATACCCTTCAACTCATTGTCATATAAAAATATAGTAAATGAAAACATGTCATAACATACTTCCAACACTTCAACATATTTAATTATGATTAAAAATAACTTTAACACTTCTGTGTGTGAATGGGGTTCCACATGCTTCAGAGCATCAATTATATCTAAACACTTCAACTATTCAAGATCACAATCATATTCAAGCACATATTTTCTACTTATCACATAGCAATCTCTTCTTTTATTCATTTTCTTTTTCTTTTTTTTTCTACAGGAATTTCAACTGTTTTACGCGAACAACACACCTTGTTAGGCACATTGCCCGGTCACTAAGTATGAAACCCTTATTTTTTTTCTTTTTTTTCAGGAAATTCAACCGTTTTACGCGAACACCACGCTGGTTAGGCACACTACCCGGTTACTAAGTTGAAAATCCTTTTTTTTCCGCATACTCAGATAATTGCATGTATTCATGTATTTTCTGTGTGATGACATAAAATTGTAAATCTATCCCAGTATCATGCTCAGAATCTAATATCAACTCCTTAACATGTGGAAGTGAACATGTGCATTAGGATATGTCAAGCTATCCTTAGATCATGGTAAAAGTGTTAAAGTATAGAAATAATATCATGCATATCAAAAATTTACTATTTCTTATATGGCATACAAGTCTCAGAATAATTCATAAAATAAATTTCTAAAACATGCACCTTTGTCAAATCATATCATAATTTCATTCTTTTGACATAATTCAAGGGATGTATAATATTTGGTTACCAGAAAAATAATAAGCCTGAATTCCTAGAATTCTACCCCCAACTTAAATGTAATTGTCCCCAATTACACTAAGTCATAAAAATAAATCAAGAAGTAAAGGGTAGAGATAACCATAATGAACGCCTCAGAAATAGATTTCTCTCTCTTCCAATTTTAGTTTAGGCATCACCATCATTGAATAAATACTTCCTTCCCCACCATAACAAGTCACAGAAATATATACCTTTCAAAAAAGATCAAATATAACAAATAAAAGTCCAAAAAGTTATTAGAATCATAGAAAATTTCGGCAGGGTCTCCTTTGTATTTTCATGATATTAATCTGTACAAACATTCATCACATAAAAATATACCATGTATAGATAAATATTAAAGGAGATAATACATCAAATATAATCTTCTAGACATCACAGATAAAGAAATAAAGGACCAAAATATCCAAGCAGGGCAACCATCAGTTATCATCCGCATAAAACATCATCACACACACGGCGGCCGTCCGCGGCGAGATCAGAAACGAAATCGGCGAAAATAAGGAGAATTTAACATCGGATGTTGCTCTAGGACGTCTAAAATATCCAAGAATGCTCAACATGGTCTTGATTGAAGATCTATACCATCCGATCAAAAATCAGATCACTGTGGCACCTGGATCATGTCTAGCCCAATCGGACGACTGAGAACTCGCCGACGATGATCGACGGTGAAACGGCATCGCCGGAGGACGGGGAAGGTATAGGAAGAATCATTGTGGCCTAAGGGATTCTCTTATGTAGTCTGATTTTAGAATTGAAGCTCTCAGGTGGGATATTAGAGGTGGCCGGCGCGGTTAAGGATCGTCGGAAGTGGGTTTCGGCGATCCAGACATCAATGGAGGTAGGGGATAGTGCAGGAATCAACGTAGGGGCTCTGTGAAAACTTCTGCGGGGTTTGATCAAAGGATTGTGGTGGGAAAGGGGTGGATTAAAGGGGACGGCGAGGTATAGTCACCGGAGTTTGATTCCGGTGATCCAGGAAGCAAGGAAGGATTTTTATGGTGGCGGAAGGAACGTGACAACCTAAGGAAGCTTCTGGATGTGGTATAAGGCGGTGGGCGGCCATGGATGAGGATAACGATGGCGGCTTGCGAAAGCGGGGGGCTCACCGGCGTCGGAGGAGAGGGTTCGGAGGGAAGAAGAGGACGTGGATGAAGCTGTAAGAGGATGGCGGAGGTTTTGGTGAAGGTTTGGAGGGACGGGGATGGCCGGAGCGGTGGCCACGGGCGGCAATGGGTAACGGCTCGGGGATGAGCCGGTGAAGCCGATCGAGCCGGGACGATGAGGAACAGTGGGGGAGGAGAGAGAAAATCTAGCGGAAAATAAAGAAAAATAGGAAGAAGGTGGAGAAAAATTCCAGGAAAATATGGGGAAAAACCTAAAAATTAGGGGAAAATCGTTAAAATTAAATAAAATTCTAAAAAGCTAAGGAAAAATCCTAAAAGCTAGGTTGCCTCCCCGAAAGCGCACAATTTTACGTCTTTCGCTAGACGTTTCAGATACAAGATTTAGGAGGCCTATGGTTCCATGTAAAGAAATACATGGCTCGGATCATGGTGAAGGTATGCAGACATGCTTGATCAAAGAATAAACAAAAGTCCTTAGCAAACATATAATTGGAAATTTTGATACGATCTTTGATGAAAGGACGATAAGAATTGGCATAGTTTTCACTCATAACAAGGTTCTCCTCCTCACAAAGTTCAACTAATGGGGATGATATTAAAGGTAGAATCTCAAATTGAGGCTCTAGACAAGGAATATTGCTAACACCCTCATCCTCATTATGTTAATCACTAATATGCACATCATCATCATTCAACTCATCATGTAGAAGTAGCAATTCATCACAACAATTCTGATCATCACTAAAAAAATTAGCTTCTAAAGCATGATCAAAATACATATAAGGTCCAGTTTCATTAGGTATGCATTCATGAATATTATTTTCAAGGGACGGTAAAATATTGTCAATAGTTGTATAACTCGGCAAAGTATTAGAACACATCTCAAAAGTGCATCCATCATTCTCATTAGAAACATAAGCTGCACCAACATTGTCATCACAACAACAGGAGCAGAATTATTTGCATAGTTCTCATTCTCATAATATAAATAAACCCTGTGGGCTAGTTGTTCTATTTGTGTCTCTATTTTCTTAATTGACTGATCATTAGAGTTAATATCGTTTCTTATCAATGTCATTTCAATCTGAAGCTCAGTTTTCATATCAACAATTGCACTCATGAGTTTGTCCAAAGTCGGGTTAGAGGATGGTTGTGGAGGACATTGTTGATCAAAATAAGGTGCTGAATTTTGGGCCGGTGTTTCTATATTCCATGGTTGAATGTTAGGGGGTTGATAACCTTGAAATTACTAATTAGGGTTTGTATGATCTCTAAAATTCGGATTAGAAGGATATGAGTGTGAATTATATACCGGATTTGAGAAACCATATATGTCATTATTGTAAGCAGGTGTATATGTCGAGGGCGTGCGATAATCCCACAATGTATCATCCGGTGGCATATAATATTCGGCCATGTATGCAAGATCACATAAATAAGGACCACACCAAAGATAAGAAATACAAACAGTGGGCTGGTCCAAGAGACGACTGTTGCTGATGCGTGCTTTTGTGCGACTTGCAGAAGCGTCTCAAGCAGCTAGATAAAATAACTCGGAGTTTAGAAAAAACTTACCTGACTACACAATCCCGATCGGTCACTACCGTGTCCGATCGATCGCTCTTGGCGACTGGCTGCAGGTCCAAGTCTGAGAAACTCAAATTTAGTAGCTGTAAAAATCAAAAAAATTGTCAGAAATTCCTAAAAGGTGTAAAATAAAGAAAGGGGGAAATAGGAAAGATAAAAACCTAACTAAGCAAAGAAAATGAGTTAAGAGAAAATCAATTAGTTAACCGTCGAATTCCCCGGCAACGGCGCCAAAAATTGATCGCTTACAAACGCCGTCATTAAAACGTTGTAAACTCAATCAAATATTAAATTTATATCCTTATTCAATCACTAAACTACTAGGTAGAAATAGCGGGGAAGTCGGGAGTCGATCCACAGGGAAAACGTTGGAAATCAAAATCAATTCTCAAAACCCTAAAACTAAGAAAAATAATCAAAGATAGAATAGAGTTATCTAAACTAATAAATAAAAGAGATAAAATGTTGATCAATTTAAATCAATGGAGTAGTTACTTAGGAATTACTCAATCCACCCTAGTTTCGTTATTAGTCTTCTCTACTTATCATCTTATTCCCTTCTCTCAACATTATGGATCATATGGCTACAAGCTCACATGAATCCCTAAAATAAAGTTAATGTTCCCAACGGCATAACCTATCTTTGCTTGGCATAGATTGTATTTGGTACTACGATTACCTTAAATTATACTACTCCTAATGACCTTGGCACAACCTATCTTCGCGTAGCATAGCTTATCTCAAAGGCAAACCAACAACTTCATGAAAACCATCTCATAAATCTCTACAATCAATCACAGAAATCATGTAGGACTGAAAATACGTCAAGGAACTCTGTTCCCTCAACTTTATTAACAATAAAACCATATTCATGAGATCATGCATCGAGAAGTGCACAAGAATCCAACTAAAGGAAAACCAAAACTACACTAGGGTTTCATGAATAATCCTAAATATAAGAATTAGCAACTCATCTTTTGGATGAAAGCTATCGAGTTGGAATAGGAAGCTGTCACCATCCACATCCTCTCCGTCTTCTTCCTCCTCCTCCAAATATTGTTAAAAAGATGAGAAATTTGGCTGGAATAACCCCTTTATATAATAAAAACCCTTAATCCCGGAATTAGGGTCATGGCTAAGTTGAGTTGGACGTCTAGTGCAACTCGAATTTCCTAGTTTAATTCTGACAGCCTCTTCTTGTCGCGACTGGGTTCAACCCGTCTGGAATTTGGAAATGTGCTCAACATGAAAGAAGTAGATTAGGAAGTCTTCTGTCCTCCCCTGAAGATTTTATAATATGCCGACTTATGTCGAATATTTGGTGAATATTCTCCTGAGCATCGACGGACCAGTTTCCAGCAGCTGTATATCTTCATAGTCTTCAAAACTGGTATTAATCTGTCTGGAATCTCACCAAGTGTCCAATATGAAAATTGTAGCTCGTGAAGTCTTCTATCATGTTCTAAAGTTCCAAAATATTTTGACTTATACAGAATATATAAAGAATATTCTCCTGACAGGCGACGAAGTAGTCTTTATCACATAAATTCATCCTTTTAGTCGAAATTCTTATATTTCTTCTCAAATCATGATTAAACCTGAAATCAACTAACAAACTATTAAATACAATTACTCTAGGCATAACAAAGCTAAGTTACGGGGTTTAATTAGGAATAATTAGTGATTTATCAGTGATGAATAAATTTTATATCTCGCAAGTATTCGAATCGGTGCAATCAGTATAGTAGCAAGACGAGTATCGTACCCACAGAGATTTGTAAAGATTATTAGAGTGAAACGCTAAAGAACAGAAAAGAAATAAAATAAGGAAGGGAAAATAAGAAATATGAATTATTGAGAATAGAAGATCTAATAACGAAATAAGAAAACGATGGAAATATGATGGATGAATACTAAGGTTCCGATTTCACCATAACATCCTCATTCTATGCATTGAATCATTCAAGATTTCAGTTTAATTCCAAGGGCTCGTTCTTCCGGTATGATGATCCGTTCGATCGCGGTCTTCTCCAAGTACCCCCAATTAACCCTAGTTAATGAACCCATAGCTAAAGGTCAATCAAGAATCCATTAAGCTCTCAAGAACAATTATGAACCAAGAAGTGTCTTAACCTGAACCCAGCTTCGACTAAATCTCATTCATTCATAGATCCTGCAAGATTAGGGAATGAACCCTCACCCAATCTCACATAAAACAATCTATAATACTTCTATTGGCCAGATAAAGGTATTTAAGATCTCGGTTATAATAATGAATGAAATAAGAAATATAAACTGATTAAATAATCATGATCCAATAACATAGAATGATTCAGTTAGGGCTACATCGGTACCTTAGAGAAGAAACTAGCCACTCATGTTCATCATGAGGGCAACAAAACTAATGAAGAAATAAGATGAGAAAAAGAAAACCAAGCCTGGACCCCGTCTCCTCTCCTCCAAACGCTGCCAAAAAGTCCCCCTCAAACCCTAGAAAGAGTTCTATTTATAGCCTTAAGTGTCTCCATCCACGGATTAGATCTAAACCGTTGATTTTCTTCACTAGGAAAGTAGGATCGATCCCTCCAGGAGTGTCGGATCGATCCCACTCATCAAAATCTTCAATTTCTTGCTACGCCCGAGTCGGATCGATCCCACTATAGGTGTCGGATCGATCGGACTGTAGGATGGATAGTAGGATCGATCTGACTGTGATCATCTGAAAAGCATACGTTATGTCAGGATTTTTCCCGAGTCCGATCGATCCCACTCCAGGTGTGCGATCGATCGGACTCCCTGAGTATTTACTGTTTTGCCATCCAGACTGCGCCGTTACTATTAAAATTGTCATAACTTCCTCTAGGAAACTCGGAATCACGAACCGTAAAATTCTCCAGAAACTAGACTTCAAGAGTTTTCCAACCATATATGGCATATCATCTGGTTATTTATGACCAGGTACAGTTTAATCTTTCAAGTTAATCCATATACTATTTTCAGCTTCTTTGGTCCTTTTTCCTGCATTTTCCAAACAACTATGTGAAGCAACATATAGATATAAAAATAGTAATAAAGATGTTGATTAAGGATAATGATCTAGCAATTGAGATGGTTATAAAACTGTTCAGAGTGCACTTTCATGCACTAATCAATAGGCTTAGATACATCAATGTATGCAATACATGAATAAATAGCATTCTATCCAAAAGTTGCGTGGATACTAAGCATACTTCGTAATCAATTGATAGTTAAGCTAGAAGATTAGCAACACAAATAACCATGTAGGAATCGAGGGATTAATATCCCAATACTTATCAAATCATCATGTATCTACCAAATACTGCTAAGAATGTCAATACATGATAGTAGATGAATTACACAAACTATAATTGATTAAACATGCTTTAATTCTATATATTCCCCAAGATTAGGGTATAACCTAGGTTTCACTATGTCCGTCCGATTAATGTGCAACTTAGTATAGATTCTCATTAATGGTTCTCAATACGCCTACCCAAAATCCAATTCAAACGGACGAACGAAAATAGATGAAAACCACGTATTTCGGTCTTCGGCCAAAAGCGATGAAATCTCATCGAATTGACGTCAAACTGGAAATCAAACTTGATCATGAATTCAATTGCATTTTAGGAATATCATGTCCAAGAATTGGGTCTAATTGATGACTAACTTCCACTTAATTAATTGACTAATTTCTTAATTCCTGTTTCGCAGCAGTTTAGGAAAATATTCGCCAAACATCGTATATAAATCCAAAAATCACGAAACCAGCAGCAATTGAAAGTATATCCGATGATCGACAACTTTCATCTTGAAAGTTACACAAGATCATGCTTACACAGCTCAGAAATCAGGTACGAACCCGACAGTTCATCAAAGAACAGAGCATCGACGGAAATCCGAGATAAACAACTAATCCAACAAACAAACCCTAGATCTAGCCTAATCCAAAGATCTAGGTAGAAACCCTACCTTAAACACTAATCCAAGCTTTAATCCGCCGTGATCCACCGTCCTCCGTCGCCGTCGCCGTCTCCAGCTCGCCGGAGTCCTCCCATAGCCGCAGCCGTCGCCGGAGAAGGAAGAGGGCTGCCGCGGAAGAGAGAAGGGAAGGAAGGAGAAGGAGGAGGGGACCTCGCCGCCGCCTCTGGCTTGCCGGGGAACCACTGGGAGCCGTCCGACGCTTCCCTCCAAACGCGACGGGAAGATGGAGGAGAGGAGGGAGAAGCCAGAGGGGATTTGGGAAGAGGAGAGGAGACCTCAGGAGGGATAAAGGGGTGGGCGGCAAGGGTGGCGAAACTCCGGAGAGGAGAGAGGGTCGGCCGGCGTGGTCGCGAGCGGAGGGGAAGAAGAGAAGGGGTCGGGCGCGGGGAAGAGCAGGGGAAGAAAAGAGGAAAAGGAGAAGAAAGAAGGAAAAAATAAAGGAAAAGAGAGAGAGAGAGAGAGAGAGAGAGAGAGAAAAGGGTTAAGTCACTTTAGTGGCTTAGCCGGTTCAGACGAGCCAATTGATCGGACCGAATCCGATTTGACTCCAAATTGCGATCTCGTCGCAATCTCGTCCGGATTTGACGATCATGAATGCTCCTGCTAAATCTAAACAATCACATACATCAATCAAGGCCGTGTGTGTACTCCGCGGGTGTGAAACTGACCGCCAAGGCGCAATTTATCAAATTGCCCTTAGGGTCCAAAAACAACGATGCGATCAATCGATCGCACCAACGGGCCAAAACCAACCAGTCCAAGCCCTTGACCCAATGCGATCGGACCGGGTTGGAGGAACGGGTCCTCACAACCTATCACCCTTAAAGAAATTTCGTTCCGAAATTCGATAAAAGTAGGGCTGGAAATAACAAAAAAAATAAAAACACACCTGCACAAGACAAGAAGGGTTAGCAAGCCCGCAAACCGAGCAACCACACAAGGCACCGGGCATCAACGCCCACAACACAAACCACCGGGTACCAACGCCCGTAACGGCCATACAAGACAAATAAACACCTCGGGGTGAGAACTACTTGGGACAAACTGCACATGCGCCTCCTGCGCTCCCAAGTTATCCCTACAACACCTCTGTACCTCCAGAGGACTAAAGCTGACTGAACCATCCTGTCTCTCAAAACTGGTCTCTCCTACCAATCGTCTAAACTGACTGCTTTCTGTGCAATGCATCTGGCCCATGCTCGAATCATCGAATCTGACTATGAACGACGTAACTGAACGACACCTCCCCGACGCTACCGCTGTCAAACTGACAGAACCCTTGCGTCGTCTCATTCAAAAGGGCACTCTGTCGTGCACCGACCCTCGAAAGCCCAACCGGAATCTAACGAAACGCGAAAGAAAAAGCTGGCGATGGTTCCCTCTAACCTATTGGTCTCCCTAACAGTTTATCACAAAACACCTTCAAATTAAAAACATGATTTAATGAAACCTCGAACCACAGATTACACAACCCAAAAAGATTTAATATACATATCCTCGGAGAGGGGAAGATCCAAATACAACATTACTCCCGTAGGAGACTAACTAACATAAGGTATAAAAGCAGTAAAGATCGCCACCTCTCAAAGTCCATCAGGCGCCACCGCATCGCCGACCAACTGCCCGGTAGGGGCCACAGAAGAAGAGCTAACGCCTGCACCTGCAAAACGCAGCCCGGGTAGGAGTGAGCATAAAGCTCAGTAGGGTTCTACACTACAACACACAGAAGGAAGAGGGAAACACAACAGTGGCTTTCCCCAAGTCAAACCTAGGTGTATACAAGGGTCCCATAACCCCACCTGATGTCCAAGAACGCAGGCTACAACACTGCCGACTCACAACAGGGCACAAAACACTGTTTGGCGGGAAAGGGCACCGCTGAGTAGGCAACCCCTCTACTCAAGAGTCAGGAACACCGGACACCGGCTACACCTTGGATTTAACTTGGAGTCGACACGACCTCTTCAATCATCAAGCAACAAGTGTACTAGTCATCTAAGCCTATCATCAAGTTTGACTAGACACCACAATCCGAACAGGGTCCAAACTACCCAACCCCGGTCCTACGGCTAAGTCCGAGCTTCCAGCCTTGGGACGGCGACCCACAGATCACCCACGCCCTAACCATGCAACTAATGCATAATAGAGAATGCATGCTATGAACATACACATACAAGAGATAGGCATGCAACAGTATGATAAAGATAGCAAACAAGTCTAACAGGATCGCTGCAGCGGTACTACCAACCGCTGCCAGCCGGTTCGCAGCGGGTCCGGGCATTACGACGGTACCCCGACCGACAACCGCAGACTCCTGCAACGGGAAGCAACCCCGAAAATGCTGATGAACAGTAAAACAGAATATTATATGTTTCGAACATATAATATTATTAAAAACACCAAAAGTTCTCTAATAGAGGCTAATTGATCCCATCGATCCGACATCCGAACGACGTCGTATTCGAGATCCAACTAAGACATCAGTAGATCTACATGCCGAGATCAACATATCCAAAATCCATAAACATCCAACGGTTAGATTAACGGAAAAACACTAGTCAAAACCGCTAATCAAACTAACTTACCACCTCTTTGCTGCAACGCAGCCCGCAAGTGCGAAAATCATAATAGTTCGTAGGAAAATCAGAAAAATATGCAATCAGTTGGGTTTGAGAGTAGATTCAAAGATCTACAACTCTTATGTTCATCACAACCCAAGATCAGGCACGTACTGGCCAAAAAACTCACCGCAAGCCGACTGTTCTTCAAGAACAGCAGAAACCGGAAAATCCGAGATTAATCATGCATAAATCCTACTAAAATCTCAACCAAAGTTCATGAAACTTATAACAGAAATTATACTAAGCAAGATGCATCCAACAAAACAAAGATCAGCAAGATCAAATGGCTAGATTAAGAGAAACCCATTAAACTAACTCAGGTAGGTAGAAACCTACCGAACATCGCTAATCCTCGGCTGATTCCCCGCAAGCCAGTCACCAACAAGGTTTCAAACCACTTCAGGGATCTTCCTCTCGTCGCCACTGATCCAATGAGCTTTAAAACGCACAAAACGGTGACTGGAGGAGGGAGAACGGAGGAGAAGAAGATCGCTGCCGGGAAGAACAGAGGAAAAACAGAACCGCGGGAAGAAGAAAGAAGAAGGAAGAAGAATGAAGAAGAAGGGGAAGAAGAGGAGGAGGAAAAGGGAAGGGGAAAGCCGGGAAGGGAGGGGAAAAGGGGAAGGAGGGGAGGGAAAGTCCTCCCCTTCTGACAGAGGAGAGTGACGGCCAACGGCGGCCATCCTCGCAAAGGAAAACTCACCGACTCACTCACAAGTCTGATCGATCGCTCCTAGGAGCGATCGGTCGCTCACGGGCCGCCAACTGCCCAAAAGCAAGCTTCTGCGCGCCCGAGCTGAGATCTTCCGATCCCGGGTTCACCTAACCATTCTAATCAAGCACTAACACAAACAAGGTCAGTGTGTGCACACGCGGGTGTGAAACAAACCAACAAGACGTAATTTACCAAATTGCCCTTGCGGTCTACAACGAGCCACAAGGGAAGAGGGACAGGTCCTCACACACTCTTTCACCAACTGTGAACTCCACCAGTGTCCTCTCTGATTCGTACAAACCCCCTGTCCATCCTTGCCACAAGATACTGTGCTGACAGTCACCAAAATGACCATGGGCTCCTAAGAGTTGTACTAGAGTATGTCTGTGAATTTGGAATCACGACCCGAAATGGTGGAAGCTGGACTATCACGCAAACAGATCACCTCTCTGACATGTGGAATGTTATGTGGCATCTGCACTCCTCAGAGATAGTATATGTGTTAATCTAGCCAACCAGGCAAAAATGACCCAAATCATGTGAAGTCTTCTCGGCATCCTCTATATGCTGATGGTGAAGGATGTCATACCATGATGTCAACCCTGACACTAGAAGACGACAATGAGCATGTTGTCTGTCGATATTCCATCTCCGCCTCCTGACTGGTGAGGTAACAAGGAAAGAACTCTGCATCTGACCTCTGCATTTGGTGCCAACTAAGTTGATGACGAAGCCCATGACATATCTCCGTACCTCCAGGATGAACAACAACAAGGAAAGAGTGGATCTCACGTACGATGCCCTCGCACAGTTTTGAAATTGTTACTCAATCTCTGGAGCACAATCAACTATCTACTAATGTCGTCAGGAATATCTGTAGGCTCAATGTCGTCGTCGCTCCACGTCGTCTTGACGCTGGTCCAAACTATCGGGGTAGAGCCGCCTGATGATGTCTGGAATGATGGGTGATGTCTTGACAACCTCTGTTGAGTAATTGGAAGAGCCGCGCGAACTGTTGTACTATGTCTCGAATGAAACGTCAGTCAGGACTGGCGACTACTGAAGTAGACAGACTCCAACAAAGAGGCGTACTCCCAACTGTCTGTTGCATCGAGGACACCTACCCTAAGCATGTCCTTTAAGATCTGGATCGTCCTCTCTGAGTCCTCGATAATCTGGTGATGACATCCACCATGCTATGCTCCCACTTTCGCTGACACTGGAAAAGCTACAACGGGTCTGCTATCTGCTGATGCTCCGCCTTCAGCTTCCGACAGGTGAAGTAGTGGGGACGAACTCGGCATCTCGTGCTACCAACGCTGATGACGGTCACGACATACCACCATGCCTCCGAAGTGGCCTACAAGGGAAATGAGAAGGACGCTTGCACGCCATCATTGCACAACTCTGGAACTGAGGCTCGGCCTTTGAAACACAACATGCTGCCTGCTGAAGCTGTCTGACTCTCATCTACACGCTGGGCACCAATATGGGCACGAACCTCCATAAGATTCGTGTCGTCGCTTCACATCACCATCACTCTGGACTGGCATCTTCCGAGTGGTAATGAGTGTTGTCTAAACTAGATAACTGACTCCATCTCCGCTACTAATGGGTTGTCACTGTCACTAAAGTTGCTCTAATCACTCTGGCCCATCTGCTCTAGGTAACATCTACGGCTTTAGCCTAAGCTGAAAGGTGAAATACCCGAAAGGTCGAGACCTTTCTAGCAACTACCAGTTGCTATCACCCTTAAAGGCACTGACGTAGTGACTTTAAGACAAGAGCTCCGGTGTCCTGGTCAATCTGGTCAACGGTCCCGTGGTTCTGGAGATGCCTCTGCTGAATCTTGAAACCGTCTTCGACCTCTGCCGTCGCATATCTATCTCTAGCTCGGCTAGATCAACAAATTTGCCTACCGATGACACAACCCGTACCTCGTACTGAAAGTTGTCATTGGAATGTCGCAATCTCGAATCTTTATCATATTGTCGCTTGTACGATGTCCGACCTACGAAAAGGTCGACAAACCTCTAAGCTGACGAGTATCTCAGCGATGCACTGCAACGGGTACGTACTCCTCAGAGAACGAAAGGTTCGGGGACATCCTCCTGATGTGACTGCTGAAATTGCTGAGACGGCGAAAACTGCTGCACGCAGTCCAGCTGCTCATGGCCCGGAAGAGCGAACACAAATCCTCGACGGTCGCATCTGCCCCAACTACAGCTTGGCCTACTCAGCCCTAAGGTCTCAGCGACGCGCTCACTGAAGACATTGGCTGAATTACTTCGAACGAACCTCGAGTCCAAACTCGACAATCCCGCGAAGGCAGAATCTTCTGGAAGCTCCTCAAAAGGACAGCTGCACAAACAACAACACGAGGGAAAGCCTGCTCTCCCGAGCACCATCAAAACAAAAGGGGAAGGAGTTCATCACAGACTGGTGAACAACCCCAGCTCTCGACAAACAGAAGATGCGTCAACCCGCGACCTTCAACGAGAGCAAACCAATGCCGTCAGGTGTACCCACAACACCTTCTCACGGCCAACAAACACAACTCGATGCGCAACCAATCAGCGCAAACCGAGGAAGCCGTCGAACCCCAACATGTCCTACACGTGGGCGACGGACACCTAGAGGTCTCCAACTTCTAGCAAATGCCCCGACAAGAGCAACCAACCCAATCTCTTGTCCCAAATTGGTGGCTACTCCCAAAGCCACACCTGACTCCAGTCCCAAGTCAACATAGTTGCACGGGGGGAGATACACTGTCAGGCGAGGGAACGGACGACACCGCCATGCATGCACATCTCCCTCTAAGACGTCACGTCACAGCCGAAAAACACCAAAACAAACAACAATCAATAAAGCGGAAACATATCACACAATCGCAAACAACCATGCAAGGATGTTCTAGACCTAGAACTATCCCATTCCACACTCAAAACCTTAACCGCAAGCCTAATCCTATCCCTGGGACCTACAGCTTGCTCTGATACCAAGTTGTCACGCCCTGATCCAGAAAACCCATCCGAGCCGGGACATGAGGGTCGTAAACTCTAAAAAATCAAACGACGAGAGCCTCCCCTATAAACATCACTTTTAAACCTGGTGCGTGATTATAATATTCACAATTAATTTAAACTATCATATCATCAAATCATAAAACAAATTAACTATTACAATACTCAATTAACTTTAACAAAAGATACAATAATGGTTCAAGTCCTCTAAGTACAGCAATCTCTGATCAATTTACATCAAATTGAAATACAAATACATTTCTCCTTCATTTTACAATTCATACATTCAAGGCTGTACATCAATTGAATAAGGTAAAGTGATGATGTCCTCGATCTCACGCGCCGCCAAGGGGAGTGTCGCCTCCAAGCCGCAACTACCTCAAAAACAAGGAACTGCATCGACCAGCATCGCCGATGAATGTCGCGCCCCAACCCGCGAAAGCCCAACCGGGCCGAGCAACGCGAACCGGAACCTACAAACGCGGAAAAAGAACGGCGAGGGTTCCCTCTAACCTATTGGTCTTCCTAGCAATTCACCAAAAGCACCCCCAATTAAAAGACATTAATTAGAAAAACCTCGAACCACAGATTTAAAACTCAAAATGTTTAATATACATAACCTCGGAGAGGGGAAGATTCGAATAAAACATTACTCCCGTAGGAGACTAACTAGCAAAAGGGTAAAAGCAGTAAATATCGCCACCTCTGAAAAACCACCAGGCGCCGCAGCACCGCCGACCAACTGCCCGGTAGGGGCTACAGAAGGAGAACTGACGCCTGCACCTGCAAAACGCAGCCCGGGTAGGTGTGAGCACTAAGCTCAGTAGGGATCTACACTACGACACACAGAAGGAAGAGGGAAACGCAACTGTGTCGCCCTCAAGTAGAACCTGGGTGTATACAGGGGTCCCATAACCCCACCGCGTGTCCCTGAGCCCCAGGAGCAGCACTCAATAGCAGGAACAACACTGGCGACACACAAGCTGAGTAGGCAACTTCACTACTCCCCGGGTCAGCACAGTGGGACACCGGCTACACCTCAGCATCCGACTCAAGGCCGACACGACCTCTACAATCATCAAGCAATAAGTGCACCAGTCATCTAGGCCTATCATCAAGTTTAACTGGACACTAGAATTCAAACCGGGTCCAAACGACCCAACCCCCGTCCTAGGGCTAAGTCCGAGCTTCCAGCCTCGGGACGGCGACCCAAAGATCACCCACGCCCAAACCAATGCAACTAATGCAGAAATCAACAATACATGCTATGACATACACAAACAGGAGATAGGCATGCAACAGTATGACAAGGGTAGCATACAAGTCAACCGGATCGCTGCAGCAGTACTACCAACCGCTTCCAGCCGATCCGCAACGGGTCCAGACATTACGACAGTACCGCGACCGTCGACCGCGGACTCCGGCAATGGGAAGCAACCCCGAAAACGATGATGAACAGTAAACAATAGAATATTATATTCCGAAATATAATATTAAAATAAAAAACACTCAAAGCCTCTACTTAGGAGCTAATTGATCCCATCGATCCGACGTCCAAACGACGATGGATTCAAGATCCAACTTTGTCATCAGTAGGTGTATATATCAGGATCATCATATCCAAAATCCATAATCATCCAACGGTTGGATTAACAGGAAAACACTAATCAAAACCGTTAATCAAACTAACTTACCAATTAATTGATGTAACGCAGCCCGCCAGTAAACAATTCATAACAAATCGTACAAAAATTGAACAAATACGAAATAAGATGGAATGGAAAGCTAACGAAGAGATCTACAACTCTTATGTTTATCAAAAGCCAAGATCATACACGTGCCGGCCGAAAAACACGCCGCAAGCCGGCTGTTCTTCAAGAACAGCAGAAAACAGAGAAACCGAACTTAATCATGTATAAAACCTACTAAGATCTCAACCAAAGATCATAAAACTCATATCACTAATTCTACTAGGCATGATGAATCCAACAAGACAAAGATCAACAAGATCCAACGGCTAGATCTAAAGAAACCCAAAATAAACATCAGTAGGTATAACCCTACCTAACAGCGCTTTCCTCGGCTGATTCCCTACGAGTTGATCACCAACAAGGTTCCAAACCACTTCAGGGATCTTCCTCTCGTTGTCACGGATCCAACGAGCCTTAGAACACCCAAAACGATGGTCGGAGGAGGGAGAACGGAAGAGATGAAGAGGGCTGCCGGAAATAGGGGAAGGAAGCAAAGCTTTCGGGAGAAGAAAGAAGAAGGAAGAAGAAAGGAGAAGAAGGAGGAAGAAAAGAAGGGAAAAGGGGGAGGGGAAAGCCGGGGGAAGGGGGAAAAAGTAAAGGGAGGGGAGGGAAAGTCCTCCCCCTCTGACAGGAGAGAGTGACGGCCAACGGTGGCCGTCCTCGCGAAGCAGAAAAAGCCACCGACGCGAGTCCGATCGGTCGCTCCAAGGAGCGATCGATCGCTCGCGCCCCGGATCGATCCCAACACCAAGTCGGATCGATCCGAGTGGGTCAGACCCACCGACTCGCTCACGAATCCGATCGATCATTCCAAGGAGCGATCGATCGCTCAAGGGTCGTCAGCTGCCCAAAGGCCAGCTTCCGCGCGCCCGAGCTGGGATCTTCCGATCCCGGGTCCACCTAGCCATTCTAAACAAGCACTAACACAAATAAGGTCAGTGTGTGCACACGAGAGTGTGAAACAAACCAACAAGGCGCAATTTACCAAATTGCCCTTGCGGTCTACAACGAGCCACAGGGTAGAGGGGCAGGTCCTCACATCCTAATACCCTTAAAGGAAATCTCGTCCCGAGATTCGATAAGGGTAGGGCTCGGAACAACAAAACAGCTACACTAGAAGACAGGACAAGAAGTACCTCGAGAAGAAAGTAACTGCGGAAACTCCTCCCTTATGCGCACCTCGCGCTCCCAAGTGATCTCCTCGGTGCCTCTGTGCCTCCACAGTACCTTGACCAAGGGAATCGTCTTGCCCCGCAAGACCTGATCCCTCCGGTCAAGTACCTAAACCGGCTGCTCAACGAAACTCGCGTCTGCCTCAAGCTCAATGTCATCCACCCTGATGACATGAGACGGGTCTAGGTGATACTTCCTCAGCATCGTCACATGGAAAGTCGGGTGCACAGCAGACATGTGCTGAGGAAGATCCAGGCGGTAAGCTACCTCGCCGACCCTCTCTAGGATCTCGAACGGCCCGTCAAACCTCATCACCAACTTACCACCTCTATCAAACCTGACGGAACCTCTGTACGGCGATGCTCGCAAGAACACTCGGTCGCTGACTGCAAACTCCAACGGTCGTCGCCTCTGATATGCATAACTCTTCTGCCGGCTCTGAGCCGTCAGAAGCCTCTGCCTGATCTGCACTAACCTCTCTGACGACCGCCTGACGATGTCTGGACCGGTGAGTGAAGCCTCTCCAACCTCTGTCCAGCACACTGGGGAACGACACGGCCTACCGTACAATGCCTCGAAAGGTGCTACTCCAAGACTGGACTGGTAGCTGTTGTTGTAGGCGAACTCCACCAAGGGAACGTGCTCCTCCTAGCTGCCTCCTGCATCAAGGACACATGCTGAGAGCATGTCCTCCAAGATCTGGATAGTCCGCTCTGACTGTCCGTCTGTCTGCGGGTGAAAAGCCGTATTGATGGTCAGGAGTGTGCCAACTGCCTCCTGAAAGTCGCGTCAGAACCTGCTGGTGAACCTGGGGTCACGGTCTGACATGATAGAAACTGGAACTCCGTGTAGTCTGACAACCTCTCTGACGTACAAGCTTCCCAACCTGTCCGTCGAGTCTATCACCCACATAGGCAGGAAGTGCGCCGATTTGGTCAATCGATCAACGATGACCCAAATCGCGTCATTCCCCCTAGGAGATCTCGGTAGTCCGGTCACGAAGTCTATCGTGATGTGCTCCCACTTCCACTCAGCAAGTGGAAGCAGCTGAAGGAACCTCGGAGTCCGCTGGTGCTCTGCCTTGACCTTCTGACAGGTAAGGCAGCGCGATACGAACTCCGTCACTACCCTCTTCATTCCGCGCCACCAGAACTGTCGCCGAAGATCCTGGTACATCTTGGTACCTCCGGGATGAACTGCAAAGCGAGAGTGGTGGAACTCTCGTAGGACGTCGTCTCAAAGAACTGGATCTGCTGGAACCGCTACTCTGCCTCGGAACCATAGCCCTCCGTCTGGCGATATTGTCCAGTCTCTGTCTGCGCCCTCTGTGCCCGCTGCTGTGCGTAACTCCTCGAGCTCTGGGTCACTGTGCTGTGCCTCCAACACTCTGGCTAGAACTGCTGGCATACTCTGCACTGCGTAGAGGAAGCTGCTGGATCCCCGATCCTCAAACTGGAGCCCCAACTGGCCCGCTGGCTCTAGAGCCTGCCACTGCCGCGTTGACAACCCTGCAACTGCTGCTCTAGTGTCTCTCACCTGTCTACTCAGCGCGTCTGCTACGATGTTTGCCTACCAGGATGGTAATGCAACTCGAAGTCGTAGTCCTCCAGTAGCTCCATCCAGCGTCGCTGCCTCAGGTTGAGGTCACATTGGGTGAAAACGTGCCTCAAGCTCTTATGGTCCGAGAAGACAGAAAACTTCACGCCATAGAGGTAGTGACGCCAGGTCTTCAGGGCGAAGACCACCGCTGCAATCTCCAAGTCGTGGGTCGGGTAGTTCCTCTCATGGTTCTTCAGCTGGTGAGAACCATATATAGGAAACTACGTGGCCCTCCTGCATGAGGACACACCCCAAACCCTCTCCACTGGCGTCACAGTAGACACTGTAACCGACGCCTCACTCGGAGACGATCAGCACCGGTGCACTGGTCAACCTGGTCCTCTGCTCCATGAAGGCTCGCTCACAAGCATCATCCCACACGAACGGGACGGCCTTCTGTGTCAGTCTGGTCAACGGTCCGGCAACTCTCGAGAAGTCCCGCACGAACTGCCTGTAGTAACCCGCCAGGCCTAAGAAGCTACGGACCTTGAGCACTGTCCTCGGTCTCTGCCACTGTACCACCGCCTCGACGTTGGCTGGGTCAACTGAGATCCCTGCTGCCGACACCATGTGTCCATGGAATCCCACCTGTGCAAGCCAGAACTCGCACTTGGAAGCCTTGGCATAAAGCTGATGCTCCCTAAGTAGCTGCAACACTGTCACCAAGTGTCGCTCGTGCTCCGCCTCTGACCGGGAGTAGATAAGGATGTCGTCGACGAACACCACCACGAACTCGTCTAGGAAAGGCTGGAAGATCCTCTGCATGAGATCCATGAACGCTGCTGGTGCGTTCGTCAGCCCAAACGGCATCACCACGAACTCGTACAGGCCGTACCGAGTCCGAAAAGCCGTCTTCGGGATGTCGCAATCCTGAACTCTCAACTGGTGGTAGCCGGTGCGGAGGTTAATCTTCGAGAACAATGAAGATCCTCGTAGCTAGTCAAATAAGTCGTCGATCCGCGGCATCGGATACCTGTTCTTCACCGTCACCCTGTTGAGCCGCCTGTAGTCTATGCAAAGTCGAAGGGTACCATCCTTCTTCTTTGCGAACAACACTGGCGCCCCCTAGGGAGACATGCTGGGACGGATGAAGCCTCTGCTGGTAAGCTCGTCTAGCTGAGTCCTCAACTCACTCTGCTCTGCTGGTGCCATCCTGAAAGCTGGGAGAGAGATCGGTGCGGTACCTGGTACTAGGTCGATCTCAAAATCGACCTCTCTGGGCGGTGGAAGCCCTGGTAACACCTCGGGAAACACGTCGGTGTAGTCGCACACGATCCTGGGAAAATTGCTCTGCTGCACTCCCTCAGAACCGAACAGGGACAGATTGGCCAACAAGGCTGAGAGCTCGCAGCCACGTCTCCCCACACCACAAACAAAGGAATCGGCTGAGAACAGATCCCCCAACAACACAAACTGTGTCCCATCGGGTGTCCAAGCGACGACCCTCCGGCGACCACAGTCGATGATAGCTCGGTATGCTGCTAACCAGTCTATACCGAGTATCACATCGAAGCCTGTCATGTCTAGCACCTGCAGGTCTAGACAGACACGGAGGCCTCCAACCTCCAAGGAACAAGATCAGCAGACCCGGTCTACCATGACTGTGCCGCCGATCGGTGAGTCTACAAACTGTGCCACCTCTAGCCAACTCGTCTCTAACCCTCTGAGCACGGATGGCTCTGCCGCTGGCTGTTGGTACAGCTGCGGCTGCTGGTACGACTGGTAAAGCTGAACGGTGTCCGACTGCTCACGCACCGGAAGAGCAAACACATACCCCCCCTGGCCGCCTCCACCTCTGGAGCGGCCCGGTCCAGCCCCTGACCCGCGCCCGCCACTGCTCCCCTGCCAAGCACTGGACCCTCCGCCTCGACTCCCCTGCGGCACAGCGCCCTGCGCTCCTCGCAAGTGGGAGTCCCTACGGTAGTGTCCCAGTTGCTCGCACGAGAAGCACGTGACTGACGCGCTATCAGGCTGCTGACCCTGGCCTCCCCCTGACGAAGCGTGCCCAGACGGCCCGGCCGTCAGGAGAAACTGGCCTGGCGGACTCGGCAACTGTGCCTGGAACTGCTGCGGGCGCTGCTGAAAGCGTCGCTGATGCCGCTGGTGCCCTTCGCCGAATCCTCCTCTGAACTGGGGTCTCTGCGGTGTGCTGGTAGAGGATGCCGGTGGAACTGCCCGGCACCTCTCGTCCTGCGACTGCGCCTCCACAACTAAGGCGCAGTTTAGAACTGCTGAGTACATCTGGAAGCGGTAAGAACTGGTCCGTCGTCTGATCTCTGATCGAAGCCTCTGCTCAACTGACATGCACTGGCCACTGGATCTGCTGCCACTGCCCCCGCGAAACGGACCAAATGCGTGAACCGGGTGGCATACTGCTGACACTCCAGCAAGACCACCACAGCGGTCCGCGCGTCGATCGGAGCGAGAACCCCCTCCTCAGCGAGAAGGGCCTCCTCCCGTGCGACCGAAGCTGTCGCTGGTGATGGCTCAGTCCGTCTAGCTCTGACCTCCCTGACAGGTGCTACCCTGTCTGGTCGGGCGGGTCGACCAAGTCGTGCCCCACCTCGACCATCAACTGAAGGTCAGCCTCGAGCTCCTGACATCTGCGCAATCACCAACAACAAACGAGCGTTCACTCGTTCGAACCCAAGACAAAGCAGCACAACATTAAACGGAAAAACATAATACATCAAAAGGAGCATGCACGGATGTTCTAGACATAGAACTAACCCATTCCACGCTCAATCTCAACCGAATCCTGATCCTAAACCCTGGGATCTACAACCTATGCTCTGATACCAAGATGTCACGCTCCGACCCGCGAAAGCCCAACCGGGCCGGGCGACGCGAACCGGAACCTACAAACGCGGAAAAAGAACGGCGATGGTTCCCTCTAACCTATTGGTCTTCCTAACAATTCACCAAAAGCACCCCCAATTAAAAGACATTAATTAGCAAAACCTCGAACCACAGATTTAAAACTCAAAGTGTTTAATATACATAACCTCGGAAAGGGGAAGATTCGAATACAACATTACTCCCGTAGGAGACTAACTAGCAAAAGGGTAAAAGCAGTAAATATCGCCACCTCTCAAAAACCACCAGGCGCCGCCGCACCGCCGACCAACTGCCCGGTAGGGGCCACAGAAGGAGAACTGACGCCTGCACCTGCAAAACGCAGTCCGGGTAGGTGTGAGCACTAAGCTCAGTAGGGATCTACACTACGACACATAGAAGGAAGAGGGAAACGCAACATGTCGCCCTCAAGTAGAACCTGGGTGTATACAGGGGTCCCATAACCCCACCGCGTGTCCCTGAGGCCTAGGAGCAGCACTCAATAGCAGGAACAACACTGGCGACACACAAGCTGAGTAGGCAACTTCACTACTCCCCGGGTCAGCACAGTGGGACACCGGCTACACCTCAGCATCCGACTCAAGGCCGACACGACCTCTACAATCATCAAGCAATAATTGCACCAGTCATCTAGGCCTATCATCAAGTTTAACTGGACACTAGAATTCAAACCGGGTCCAAACGACCCAACCCCCGTCCTAGGGCTAAGTCCGAGCTTCCAGCCTCGGGACGGCGACCCAAAGATCACCCACGCCCTAACCAATGCAACTAATACACAAATCAACAATGCATGCTATGACATACACAAACAGGAGATAGGCATGCAACAGTATGACAAGGGTAGCATACAAGTCAACCGGATCGCTGCAGCGGTACTACCAACCGCTGCCAGCCGATCCGCAGCGGGTCCCGACATTACGACGGTACTGCAACCGTCGACCGCGGACTCCGGCAACAGGAAGCAACCCCGAAAACGATGATGAACAGTAAACAATATAATATTATATTCTGAAATATAATATTAAAATCAAGAACATTCAAAGCCTCTACTTAGGGGCTAATTGATCCCATCGATCCGACGTCCAAACGACTTCGGATTCAAGATCCAACTTTTCCATCAGTAGGTGTATATATCAGGATCATCATAACCAAAATCCATAATCATCCAACGGTTGGATTAACAGGAAAACACTAATCAAAACCGTTATTCAAACTAACTTACCAATTAATTGCTGCAACGCAGCCCGCCAGTAAACAATTCATAACAAATCGTACAAAAATCGAACAAATACGAAATAAGATGGAATGGAAAGCTAACGAAGAGATCTACAACTCTTATGTTTATCAAAAGCCAAGATCATAGACGTGCCGGCCGAAAAACACGCCGCAAGCCGGCTGTTCTTCAAGAACAGCAGCAAACAGAGAAACCGAGCTTAATCATGTATAAAACCTACTAAGATCTCAACCAAAGATCATAAAACTCATATCACTAATTCTACTAGGCATGAGGAATCCAACAAGACAAAGATCAACAAGATCCAACGGTTAGATCTAAAGAAACCCAAAATAAACATCAGTAGGTATAACCCTACCTAACAGCGCTTTCCACGGCTGATTCCCCGCGAGTTGATCACCAACAAGGTTCCAAACCACTTCAGGGATCTTCCTCTCGTTGTCATGGATCCAACGAGCCTTAGGACACCCAAAACGATGGTCGGAGGAGGGAGAACGGAAGAGATGAAGAGGGTTAGCGGAAATAGGGGAAGGAAGCAGAGCTTTCGGGAGAAGAAAGAAGAAGGAAGAAGAAAGGAGAAGGAGGAAGAAAAGAAGGGAAAAGGGGGAGGGGAAAGCCGAGGGAAGGGGGAAAAAGTGATGGGAGGGGAGGGAAAGTCCTCCCCCTCTGACAGGAGAGAGCGACGGCCAACGGCCGCCGTCCTCACGAAGCAGAAAAAGCCACCGACGTGAGTCCAATCGGTCGCTCCAAGGAGCGATCGATCGCTCGCGCCCCGGATCGATCCCAACACCAAGTCGGATCGATCCGAGCTGGTCAGACCTACCGACTCGCTCACGAATCCGATCGATCGTTCCAAGGAGCGATCGATCGCTCAAGGGTCGTCAGCTGCCCAAAGGCAAGCTTCCGCGCGCTGCCCGAGTTGGGATCTTCCGGGTCCACCTATCCATTCTAAACAAGCACTAACACAAACAAGGTCAGTGTGTTCACACGCGGGTGTGAAACAAACCAACAATGCGCAATTTACCAAATTGTCCTTGCGGTCTACAACGAGCCACAGGGTAGAGGGGCAGGTCCTCACAATGAAGCCCAGGTAGGAGTGAGCAACAAAGCTCAGTAGGGTTCTACGCTATTCAACGTCACACTGAAGGGAGGAAAACAACAACTGTGTTGTCTGTCCGCCTAAGTCTAAGGAATGCCAAGGGTCTCATAACCCTATCGATGTCCCAAGGGCTCCCGTCATGAACCTCTCTCTTAAATATGTTACCAAGATCACCCTAAGCAGCAACAGGGGAACGGTACCTTGTCGCGCCCCGACCCGCGTAGGCCCAACCGGGCCGGGCGACGCGAACCGGAACTTAACCTACTGCGGAAATTTGGCGAGGTTTCCCTCTAATCGTAGTGGTTACCCTAATAAGCATAATCATCCTGTATTATACAAGAATTATAAAGCTCAACACACAAAGTTGTAATATAGTACAAATCCTCAAACAGGGAATGTTATACAAAATCGCTTCCGTAGGAGACTATCTAACCAAGGTGTACACGGACAGATCACAGCTCCTCAAGCTCCGCCAGACGCCGCCACGTCACCGAACACCTGCCCGGTAGGGGCAACCGAAGAAGAACTAGCACCAGCACCTGCAAAACGCAGCCCGGGTAGGTGTGAGCACTAAGCTCAGTAGGGACACTATACTACGACACTCACAAAGGAAGGGAACACAACAGTGTCGTCCCCAAGCAAAGCCTAGGTGTATCACAGGGGTCCCATAACCCCACCGGATACCCCTGAGTGCCCCAGTCGTGGTCTTCCAACGAACTGGTCACACGCTGGGTCACACTCAGTCAGACAGGAAAACGGCACTGCCAACTCACGACAGGATCCTGGGCACTGTCGGCGGGTAGCACCGCTGGGTAGTCACACCTGCCACCAAGAGTTCTAGGAGGATTGGGTACCGGCTACACCACGACTTGGCTCAAGGCCGACACGACCTCTAAACATCA
Source organism: Narthecium ossifragum (assembly GCA_963920575.1). Classification (NCBI taxonomy): domain Eukaryota; kingdom Viridiplantae; phylum Streptophyta; class Magnoliopsida; order Dioscoreales; family Nartheciaceae; genus Narthecium; species Narthecium ossifragum. Next base: position 6,886,158 of record OY986975.1, on the reverse strand, counting down.
AGCACAACAGTATTCATGTCCAACTAACCCTATCATCGAAAAGACTGAATACTACAAATCGAGTCCTGGACCAAGCTACCCGCACGGTCCTAAGAGATAGATCCGGGCTACCCGGAAGCCCCGGATCGGCAACGCCCTAACAGATGCAACTAATGCACAACACAATGCATGCTATGAACATGTGCAGAAAAGATACATGTAAGCATGCAGCAGGATGTGATGATATAAATACAAGGTCTGGGCACGGCACCCTACCGGCCCGGGGTGGTGAACAGATAAATAAGGTCTAAGAACTGCTGCAGTGGTACCACCACCAGCCGCCAGCAGTCCACACAACACCTGCACCGGGAAACAACCCCGCAAACAACAGATCACAATGTGCAACAAGTAATGTGGCCCTCGGCGAACGCCGGCGTGAGAGACTAGGGAAAGCAGTAGGGCCACCCGCCCGTTTATTCTAAACATCCCGGGAGTCATCACTCCCCCGGTTCACCACTGCCCCTATATAGGGCTAACATGCTTAATGTTATGTACAAGGTATAAAACAATAAAGAAAACCAACATACAAAGCCCCTTGGGCAAAACTAGTCAAAACCCTCTCTTCTGCCAAAGGATCGATCATACCCTAGGGTAGGATCGATCCTCTCAGCAACAGAGAGTAAAGCCTCACTGTCGAGACAAAAGGATTGATCCTTCCTCTCAGGACGATCGATCATTTTCGCGACAGAGAGCACCCTTCAGATCGCACCACGAGTGATCGATCCTTCCTCACAAGAGGATCGATCCTCTTCGCGACGAAGGACAGCCATGCTCCCCAAGAACCAGGATCGATCCTCACCAAGCTGGTGATCGATCCTTCATCGGGCGGAGCATGACCAACCCAGAAGATCGATCCTTCCTCAAGGGAAGATCGATCATGATGGGTTCCGCGGCGTCCTTCCGGCGAAGAATACCGCCGGAAGAGACAACCAAAAACCACGAAACTCTGGGATCTGATAGATCAGGATCCCACGAGTCCAAAACCGGTTAAAACACAAGAAACCAACATGCTAATCACAAGATCTAAGCAATAAACCACAGATCAAACCGGAAAACTCAAAACCCCGAAGAGAGATGTCGGTAGGATCCCTACCGGAGCAAACGCAGCTTAGATCCAAGCAGCTAGGCCTTGGATCGTCCTCAACGCCTTCGAAAATCCCAAGATCCGAGCTCAAATCGCCGGATTTTCAAAAGGATTTCAAAGAAGAAGGTTCGTATGCTTTATAGGCAAACGAACCGACCTATGAAGGATCGATCCTTACTAAAGGAAGGATCGATCACCTCATGACGATCTCACTCGACTTTCTGGCACGAGAGGATCGATCTCTTAGCTAGAGAGGATCGATCTCTTAGCTAGAGAGGATCGATCCTTTTTGTGCTGAAAGCTAAACTTAGGCTAGAATTCAAGCCTAAGTCCGGATCTTTCGATCCCGGGTTCCACTAACCATCCTAAGCAAACATTACCACAAACATGGTCAGTGTGTGTACAAGCGCGAGTGTGGAACTAGCCGATAAGGTGCAATTTACCAAATTGCCCTTGCGGTCCACAGCGAGCCACAGGAGGTGAGGGACGGGTCCTCACAGGTACCATGCGGGATCACCCTTACCCAAGAACAAACGAGAGGAAACAAAGACTGCGGGCTCCTGTCCAAGTGCCAACCTGCCCAGTCATACCATCTCTCACGGGGACACACATGTCAGGGAACGCATCGACATCCATCCTTAGCACTTGGCCTTGGAGAAACAACACAACCTCTAAATCTTAACCACAATATTCCAGTCCGACTACCTAATAATCCTCAAATCATATCAAACATAGTCATTGATGACAATCACGTCCTAATTCTCGGCTACCCCAAACCCCGGTCCTAGGGCTACCCGAGAACCCCGGATCGGCGATTGAATCCATCGCCTAACACCTATCCTTAATGCTTCTAATGCAAATCAAATGCATGCAATGCTCAGGCACAAGAATACATGAATAGTAGCATGCAACAATATGCCAAGACAACATACACGGGCTAGGCAAAGCATCAAGCTTGCCGAAGGGTAATCATAGCATGGGTCTAAACTACAATTACAAATCTATCTACCACAACAATGGCAACATAGGCCGTAAACGAACATTTCAATTCAAATTTCGGCATTACGACGGCATCCACAGCCGTCAACCGCAATTTCTACAATGGGATACAACCCCGGCCAAACAATTACAACAATCAACCACAACTACAATATACATCACCTAGGGCACACCTTCGGCCCATCTAATTATCTAAACATCCAAAGGGGCATGACTCCCTTGGTTCAACCACAAGTCTCGCATAGGCTTAGATACATCAATGTATGCAATACATGAATAAATAGCATTCTATCCAATAGTTGCGTGGATACTAAGCATACTTCATAATCAATTGATAATTAAGCTAGAAGATTAGCAACAAAAATAATCGTGTAGGAATCGAGGGTTTAATATCCCAAAATTTATCAAATCATCATGTATCTACCAAATACTGCTAAGAATGTCAATACATGATAGTAGATGAATTAGACAAACTATAATTGATTAAACATGCTTTAATTCTATATATTCTCCAAGATTAGGGTATAGCCTAGGTTTCACTATGTCCGTCCGATTAATGTGCAACTTAGTATACATGCTCATTAATGGTTCTCAATACGCCTACCCCAAATCCAATTCAAATGGACGAACGAAAATAGATGAAAACTACGTATTTCGGTCTTCGGCCAAAAGCGATGAAATCTCATCGAATTGACGTCAAACTGGAAATCAAACTTGATCATGAATTCAATTGCATGTTAGGAATATCATGTCCAAGAATTGGGTCTAATTGATGGCTAATTTCCACTTAATTAATTGACTAATTTCTTAATTCCTGTTTCGCAGTAGTTTAGGAAAATATTCGCCAAAAATTGTATATAAATCCAAAAATCATGAAACCAGCGGCAATGGAAAGTCGATCCGATGATCTACAACTTTCATCTTGAACGCTACATGAGATTATGCTTACACAGCTCAGAAATCGGGTACGAACCCGAATGTTCATCAAAGAACAGAGCATCAACGGAAATCCCAGATAAACATGTAAAAATCCAGCTAAAATCGAAAACAAATCACATGAGAGGTAGATCAGATGCTAGCCAAGCTTAGAGGAACTAATTAGCACAAAGAAAACAACTAATCCAACAAATAAACGCTAGATCTAGCTTAATCCAAAGATCTAGGTAGAAACCCTACCTTAAACGCTAATCCAAACTTTAATCCGCCGTGATCCGCCATCCTCCGTCGCCGCCGCCGTCTCCAGCTCGCCGGAGAGCCGCCGAAGTCCTCCCATAGCCGCAGCAGTCACCGGAGAAGGAAGAGGGCTGCCGCGGAAGAGAGAAGGGAAGGAAGGAGAAGGAGGAGGGGACCTCGCCGCCGCCTCGGGCTTGCCGGGGAATCACCGGGAGCCGTCCGACACCTCCCTCCAAACTCGACAGGAAGATGGAGGAGAGGAGGGAGAAGCCGGAGGGGATCTGGGAAGAGGAGAGGAGAGCTCAGGAGGGACGAAGGGGTGGCCGGCAAGGGTGGTGAAACTCCGGAGAGGGGAGAGTGTCGGCTGGGGTGGTCGCGAGCGGAGGAGAAGAAGAGAAGGGGTCGGGCGCGAGGAAGAGCAGGGGAAGAAAAGAGGAAAAGGAGAAGAAAGAAGGAAAAAAATAATGGAAAGGAGAGAGAGAGAGAAGGGTTAAGTCACTTTAGTGGCTTAGCTGGTTCAGACGAGCCAATCGATCGGACCGAATCTGATTTGACTCCAAATTGCGATCTCATCGCAATCTCGTCCGGATTTGACGATCATGAACGCTCCTGCTAAATCTAAACAATAACGTACATCAATCAAGGCCGTGTGTGCACTCCGCAGGTGTGAAACTGACCGTCAAGGCGTAATTTACCAAATTGCCCTTAGGGTCCAAAAACAACGATGCGATCAATCGATCGCACCAACCGGGCCAAAACCAACCAGGTCAAGCCCTTGACCCAATGCAGTCGGACCGGGTTGGAGGAACGGGTCCTCTCATACAGTCTTTTCTGATACCAAGTTGTCACACCCCGACCCAGAAAACCCATCTGGGTCGAGGCGTGAGTGTTCCTATCACTGTTCACATCCAAACTGGCGCGATATAAAGCGGAAAACACAGATAATTTAAACAATTTATCTTCTAGGGGTAAAGCTGTAATTCAATTAATAGAAATATCATGTTGTACTGTTTAATGATCTGATACAAATTCTTATCAAAACTCCTTCAAGGGAAAGATATTATACATATAATCCAATAATACTCGAAAGATGTTTATAATATACAAAATCTATCAAAAGTACAACAATTCTCCCACAGCAACCTTAAGCGGCTTTGGAAGTCATCGCGCCGCCAAAAGCTGATCCCGCTGGCTCTACTAGAGAAGAACTGGCGCCTGCACCTGCAAACGCAGCCCGGGTAGGAGTGAGCGATAAGCTCAGTTGAGTTCTACTCTACGACACACTGAAGGGAGGAAAACAACAACTGTGACGTCTCCCCGCTGAAGTCTAAGGAATGCCACGGGTCTCACAACCCCCATCGACTCCCCAGGGGATCCTACTCTTCTCAACCGATCACGCTAGAAATATCAACCAACACGCTGGGAGAAACAAGAACAAGAACCAGTAGGATCACCCTTACCCAGCAGGAAACTACTACCTGGGGACCAACCTCTACCTGGGGACCTTGTCAGGGATATCGACAACCATCCTTAGCACTTGGCATTGGAAAGGCAACACGACCTCTAAACCTCAAGCAAGCATAATCATAGCCAACTACATCAGATCCTCGATAACATGATATTCCAATTATACAATCACACCCTAAACCTTACCACCCAGCCGCGGTCCTTAAGCTAGATCCAAGCTACCCGAGAGCCTCGGATCGGTGATCAACTCATCGCCCGCCAAACCTGATGTGCTTCTAATGCATATAGTGCATGGACCTATGCAAACATCTAACCTAGATGCCTCTATATGCCACCACATCAAATATAAGTTCAACAGTTATACAATAACCCTCGGCACTCGTCGATAACGGACTAAGGTTCCGCAATGCCACGTTAGCTAGCACTCATAGCTAGCAAACGGCTAGGAAAACAATAATCATTTAAAGTTACTATCCAACTAAATATTTAAATGCGAGTCAATCCATAATTTCACCAAAAAGGATAAACGCACGATTCAATTCTCAATCCCCATCAAAAGCCATCGAAAATCCCGTGATAATAACGTGCATGCTTCCTAACATGATTGGACATCTAACATGAATGAAGAACCCAACATAGAAAGCGAGAAAACACTGTTCAAGGACTCACGGTCGATGCGACGGTCGACCGTGAGACTAAAAAGTGGGAAGATCACAAGGGCAGCGGTAGATCGGGACATCGAACTTGGGAAACCAAAACGGAGACAGAGCCTCACGGTCGATGTGACGGTGAAGTGGGAAAAGGGGAAGGACCCACAGTCGATCAGAGCATCAACCCTGGGAAGCCAAAAATGAGACAGAGCCCCACGATCGATGCGACGGTCGACAGTGAGGCCAGAAAGAAGCGTATGAATGCTTGACGATCGATCGGATGGTCGACCGTCAGGCCGAATGTACAAATCCTAAGAACAGTGCCGGAAATCCAATTTCTTGGATTTTATCTATGAAAGCTTGTCGAAAATTGATGAAACTTTGCATGCATGCGTAATAAATGGTGGGGAAGCTATTAATATGAAAAAGGCATGATTTTTATGGTTAAATATCAAATCTAGGTCAAAACGGCGATAATACGAGAATCGTACGATAATATACGATAACCAAGAGGTAGGGATACTCTAAGCTAGCTATAACACCCATCTAAGCTACACAACATTCTACCGTGTATTCCTACATCTAAAACACAATAAACCTATCTTAGGAGAACCCAACCATACGATCCGAGTGGAAACACCTACTCGATCAAGTAGGGCAGCTCTTCCACGGGTCTCCCAAGCTCGATAGCCAAGATCCGCTCCTCGAAGATCGATACTCCAAGCCCTAGCTCAACCGGTAGGAGAGAGAGAAAGAGACAACGACAGGGAAGGAGAGAAAAAGAAAGAAAGAAAGGGAAGTCAGGTATTTATAGATATCAGGATCTGATCTCGGCCTTCCAATTCGATCTTTCCCGATCGAGCTCCGATTTTCCGATCGAAGGCACCCTTAAGATTCTAATCAATCACATACATCAATCCAAGTCTGTGTGTGCATTACGCGGGTGTGAAATCGACTTTTAGGCAAAATTTACCAAATTTCCCCTGGGGTCACAAAAGCAATACAATCAACCTGATCGCACCCGACGCGAAAACAAATCAACGAAAAAACGGCCCTCGACCCACGCGGTCAAGCCAGGTCAGTGGAACGGGTCCTCACATGTAATATTATACTTTATTATAATATATTTTTACTCTATTTTATGTGATAATATAATAGTATAAATTTTATACGGTTCAACGTACAAATACCGAAAACTTAACTTACTAGTGGAATAGAGAAAGATGGGTTAGCCGGTGTTTTGGGAATTGATTGCAACCGAAATCGGTTGTGGGAGTGGTGCTGAGGTCGACTGTCAGCATGCGCTGACTCAAAAATAGAGCCGTTGGAGAGTTGCAATATTATATATTTTATACACTTTACGTACAAACATTTGAATTAACTTAATAATTAATTAAAATATTATAATCTTAACTTACTAGCTTACCCACTATTCTAATCATCCTTATAAAATCAGGTGACAGTTACTAATCTTTCCTACTGTCACCTGTTGTCCTACGTGGAGTGCTACTTGGAGGCCTACGTGGCCATAGATTTCACCCCACATCCCACCTCCCCGAGACACCGTTGCCGATCCACTTCTTCCACTCCCCCGAGCGTCGTTTCAGACCTAGCGCGCCCTCTCCGTCAACTACAAAAATTCACCCCCTTTTGCAGCGAGCCAAAACTGCTGCTAAAAGTACTTAAGCCGCTGCTAAAGCTATAAGGCAGCGGTTCAATACAGCGTCGCCGTTGCCCCTGCTACCTAAAGTTCTATGGCAGCAGTTAGGCGACTTAAGACAACGGTTTAGTTAAGTGTTGCGGATAATGTATACTGCAGCAAAAAAAAGACATTCTACAGCGGAATACAACCGCTGTCATTAAGTGTTTTAGCAGCTACAAAAAAACCGTTGCGTATGTCCTTATTGGCAACACTTAGTGTACGACGGCAACAGTTACATCCGGTTGCGAAAAATGAATCTCGCCACGATTAAATGGTTAGCTGCAGCGGTTGGAATCTGTGGGCAGAGAGGTTTTGGCAACGTTTATCGTACCGTTGCTAAAGTGCTATTGTTACAGCGGATCTATATCGTTGCTAATGATCTTATGGCAATGATTCCATAGGTGTTGCTAATGGTGTATTAGCAACGGTGACAGGAAATGTTGCATTAAGATCATTTGGCAGCGGTAAGTGATTGCTACTGATAGTTTATTCTGCAACGTTGTAAATTTATTTTGCAACAGTTTGAAACTGATGCAAAATGCTCAATTGGCAGCGGTGTCCGAATCACTGCTAATTTAAAATTTGGCAGCGGTTTGTAATTGCTGCTCAAAGTTCAATTGCAACCATTTAGTATTATTGCAGCGGTTTGGAACTGATGCAAAAGGCCCTGTCCATTTGCAATAGTTTTGAGCGAATTTTTTCCCTGCATATTTTTTAATATAAATTAATCCAAATATTCAAATAATATTACATAATATTCACACCATGTTATTTAATCATGTTCTAGTTATCTGAACGTACTGAATCCTCATTCATAACCCAAAAAATATTTATCATAATTCTGAAATACACCGTATATATCAAAAATATAAACACTACTGTTCTCAAAACATTCGGATTTTTTTTATAAAACTAACAAACAGCTTGCACGATTTTTCTCACATTGTCCAACAAGAGCAACCTGCATAACAGTGAAAAAAAATTCAAATGCACTAAAATTAGAACAAGCAATCCAATAGTTAGATATAAAAATTTAGATTTTGAAGAATCTTCAAGTACAAATTTTCTAAAAAGCTGTCGGTAGTAAGATTATAATAATGATAAGCACTGACATGATAATCAAAGCAAATGGACTTACGTCAATTGCATCAGTACCATTATCCATAAGATCAATCTTAGTCATCAACCAACTTAGTGTCCTCTCTCTTGAATTCGAGAAAAACAAACAAAATTCAAAATGATATCTACTTTATGCAGTGACTTATATACAAGCATTATTGCAAGCCAACATTTAGAACTAAACATATTATTCTCAACATATATCCTAAGGATTTGGAGTGCAGACTAGAGACTACAACCCTCTAATCCTAATCATGATTAGAGTGCAAACTTTACTGCTACTAACAGTCTTCACTCGAGGCAATGACAAAAAAAGGAAACATGCCGGAGAATTACAGTTAATCAGGGTGAATTTTATCACATTTGAAAAGGGAAGCAAATTAAAATGCTCATCACATGTGATCGGCTTCCTCCTTATGGCTTTATTCAAGTGATGATGAGGACAACAATTCTTGTACCACTATTAATATCTTATCAAATAATATCTCTTCCCATTCATGACCCTAGCTTTAAAACCAACACAATGGTGCATTACCTCCAAGAAAAAAAAAACAATTTCATGCTATTAGATAGGATAACTATCATATGGGTGATGATATCATAAGTATTCTGAGTTAGTGAAGGAATTGCTTCCAAAATTTTGATTTCGAATAGTTCAAATATGAGAAGAAGTCACAGTTGAGCCTAAAGTAAGTGTCCTCTCTATACGATACTAAAACGATTAACTGGTCTCGAAGTACAGTTTAAAATATTGGTGTGCATAAACCAAACCATCACTGATCATGAATTGCTCTGTACATCATGAGAATTAGGCTGGAAAGTCTTAGATTCTAGAATGGAGGATCCAAAACCCTTTAGGAACGAATAGTTAGTACGAATTGCCAATATGCCTCCTAGTTGGAGCCTATTCATGAGCACCAGCCAATAGGGATTTTTACGAATACAGTAGCCCTTTGATTAAATATGCCACGAGAATCTTCGGGTCACCAAGATCTTAAGAAAGATAGATATGTATTAAAAATGTAGAAGCACTTTCAACCATTAATAAAGATGCAAGAATTACTATATTACCTCGACATTTTTCAGTTCAAACTCTGGACTACGAGCCAAGCATAGGTTCCCAAATGTTTCACATGGCCCACTTGTTCCGTGTAATCTTTTTGGGAATAGAAAAGAAACAGAAAGAGGAGTTATAAGAGATTAAAAAGCTTTCCTCCATAGTTTTAGCTATGAAAATACTATCCTCTGGTGTGAATGCAGAAGGATTGTCACTGACAAATCCTGATCAAGGCATAGAGCGAAGTTTTCACCGCCACCAAATGCCAATACATCATTCAAGCACAAGTAGTAATACTAATACCTATTTGCACCTATGTCACAACATTATTCCAGAGGAGGAGAATATCAGGAACAAAAGATATTTGTAAAAATATTCCTAGTCATAGAGATCCTTTACTGGAAATGAGGACAAAATTTACCAGTTGCTCTGAATAACCTCGGTTCTCCATATATTGTTGTAAATACAAATGTTTGGTTTGTCCCCTGCGCATGAAGACAATGCTTTAGAATGTAGTCAAGAAACTGCAAAAGTAGATTAAGCAGATGAAGACATCAAGATTCAAGATACTAGTCTAGGAATAGACTTGGTACTTTCTTTTAACGGTAGGTTTGAGAGGGCTATCCAGCAGGCCACCAAAAACAACACCTTGCATATCCCCAACAATCTGGCAAGTACAAATTCATTTGATTTTACGGTGCAAGAACTTACAAAAAAGCACCAGTAAATTCTTCAGTATGCCAATGTCAGAAGGTTTATCCTAACTCTAGCATGTAACCACATGCACAACAACATATAATGACCGGCAAAAGAGAAAACAAAGAAATCTAACTTACCAGTAAACATGGACCTGGAAGATTAATGCGTCTCCTAAGAAGCGTACGGAGTGATATCCCATGTTTCCATGTACCGCCCTTCAATTGAAGGAAACCGCAACAAATCAGAAACACAGCCATAAACACTGAACTCACAAATCTAATCAGAAGCAAGTACCTGTACACCAAGACCCATTTGCAGCCTTTTACAATGTTAGGCAAGGATGATTGAAAGAACTCAAACAAGTTTGCATTTATAAATGTAGACCGCTCTGTCAGATAACAAAGAAACTCATCTCTGTCATAGGCGTCATGTGAAGTCGATGCTTCTTCCATTACATTTCTAGAGCTAGCAATCCTTGCGGATATATCATCCTTGCTCTCTCCAGAGATAATAGTTGTTGGGTAATCTGAGGATGCCTCTTCCATTCCATCAGTATTTTTAATATTCCTTCCAGATGTATCATCCTTGCTCTCTATGATAATCATGATTGTTTCATCGCTCTTGTTTCCAGTTCACAATTTGGATTGCATCCGAGTGGTTGATCTTGCCAAGAGATCCCATTGGCTTTCCATTTTCTTTGAAATGATCGAAGTGATAATGATCTTATACCAGATGTGTTTGCTTTGTCTCCACCAATATTAGAGACCGTTGCAGGAAGAGATGAAAAATACGAAGATAGAGCAGGCTTTTTAGGAGGAGGCACTTCTTCTGGAAATAAGGACATGGTCTGTGCATGAAAAAGAACCATACAACTACAAATCACTTTCACAGTAGACAAGAATACACATAAATCTCGAGTCACAGTAGGCAGGAGGTACATATAAGTGTTGCTGTCAGATACTAGATAACTTGGTATGAAAGATATTAAATGTCCTTCTCAGTACTAAACTTCTCAACCAGACCAGAATACTGTAACCAAACAACTAGAAGCCAATTTGACCTAAATATAAGGGGGGTGTTTAGAGCAAACAAAAGCAAATTAACATGCTATAAATGTATTCGAATTAACTTCTATTGTGTTGCGATATTCAGGTTGAGTACCAGAACAAATTTGATGCTCTTAAACAAGCAAGATACATGACCTGTTTGACAGACCATAAAGACTGTTGAATGGATATAAATGACACTTCGCAGCAATTTGTGGGCTTTATGAAAATTTTGTTGACGCTATAAGACAGACTATTACTCCCCCTCTCATCCAATTTAACGTGACCAATCTGTTTGGAAGCCAATGCTCCTAAACTTCAATACTGCATACCCACAACTTGAACTGATTCCAAATTCAATCGAATTTCAGATCTCCAACAGAGGAAAAAATATTTTTAAAATTCGACAGTGTCTCTTAGTTTGTCAACCTCCTGTGCATTATAGAAGCAATCATTTTGTGCTTCCAAAAGGCTGGAGCTCATGCGGCACCGCAAAAACAAAGATGAAAGATTGTAATTGGAAGGATGATAAGTAGATTTCCAATCTGTCAATCTAAACCTCCAAAATCACCTTTAGCATCTTAATTCCGCCATTATGTAGCTTCCAATTTCAATATACTTATAAGTTACTTTCTCTCAGAAATTCCATCCAATACGATCAGATCCACTCAAAATTTAATCGCTCTTTTGCATAACAAAACTCCAAACGATCACAACTCCGATCAGTGCAGAAGTAAAACCATATCACAAAAACATCTAATAAAATGGGGAGGGAAGAAGGCAGCAAAGCAAGGAATAGGGCGGTTGAAAGGTGGGAGAGGACCTGGGAGGATATAAGAATAAGACCACCAGAGAATGGAAAAGTCATGGAGGCGAGGGGTGGGTTTGGCGCAATCGATCGGCGGGCTAGGGGAGGGAGGTGGAGAGAAGGACGGTAGGCGGAAAAGCAAGTGAGGGGAGGGGCCGGAGATGGTGGAGCAGGGAAACGAAGATGGTGGCAGCAGAGATGGGTTTCCGGGAGGCGCGGGATGGGTTTGGCGCAGTCGATCGACGGGCTAGGGGAGGTAGCTAGAGAGAAGGACAAAGATGGTTTCCAGGAAAGTGTAGACTCGCCGGCGGGCTAGGGGAGGTAGAGAGGACGGTAGGCGGAGAAGAAGTGAGGCGAGGGGCCGGAGATTGTGGAGCTAGGGCAGAGATGGGTCTCCGAGAGGCGAAGGATGGGTTTGGCGTGGTCGAGCGGCGGGCTAGGGGAGGTAGAGAGAAGGACGGAGATGCTTACCAGGAAAGTGAAGACTCGCCGGCGGGCTAGGGGAGGTTTTTCGTGGAAGCAAGGAGTCGCCGGCGGGCTATGGGAGGGTTTTGGGAAAGCTTCGTCTCCTTAGGCTTCACGCGCGTGTTTTGGGATCGGCGGAAAGAATATATCAGGCGAGGGGAGAAGTTTTATTTTCGTGCGGATGTCGCTGGGGTTTTTGGGATCGGGCGCAACGTTTTTTTTTTTTTTTTTTATGTATAGGGTCTGGCGTTCATGAGCTCGACTATGATTTCATTAAGCACGAACTCAATTTGTGAGCCTCTGTACTGAGCCTAGCTACCGATCTTTAGTATACACTCAAGAAAACACACATGAAAAATAGGTCGAACCCGCTTAAACATATCCCAAAAATCGTTTAGCTTCCGGGGGGCGTTGCCTCCTGAAACCCCCGCCGGGGCACTGCCCCGGACCCCGTCAACTCAGCGTAGTGTGTCATAGTCAAGCCGGCGAGAAACTGTTGCTGCATAACCATTGCAAAAAAAACCATTTTCCCGCAGCGGTTAGAAAAGTGTTGCACATCAATTGCTGCTATAAGTACATATAATAGCGACAGTTAACATAACCGTTGCATAAAATTTATCTTTCGCAACAATTGTCAAAACCGTCGTCTTTTAACTACCATATCGCAGCGGTTATAAGAAGCGCTGCAAATAAACCATTGCAATAGAACATTTACCAGCGGTTTAGATACAACTACTAATGAAGCGCTGCCAGAAATATAACTATTAGCGACAGTTATATAAACCGCTGCAATTCCTGCAGCGGTTAGAAAAATGCTGCACGTCAAACGCTGCGATAAGTAGAACTAATAGCAACAGTTCACATAACCGCTGCAAAAATTTATCTTCTGTAGCAATTTTTAAAACCGTCGTCTTTTAAGTATCAAATCGCAGCGGTTATAATAAGCACTGCAAATAAACCGCTGCTATAGAACATGATTTTGCAGCAGTTTATATCTGTTGCTAATGAACCGTTGCCAGAAATAGAAATATTAGCGACAATTATGTAAACCGCTGCAAGTGGTATATTTTTTGCAACATTAACCAAAACCGCTGCTATAGAACTTCATTTTAGCAACGGTTACATCTAAATCGCTGTTGTATCTAATTTTGTAGCAGCACTTCCTCAAACGTTGCAATATAACCGCTGCAGAATGGGGTCATTTTTTGTAGTGGTCTCCCTCTCCCTCCAGACCTAGCGTTTGCCGTAGGTCGATCGACCCCCAAATATAGGGTAGAGGTCGTGGGAACCCCATGCCTCCGTCGATCGCCGCCACCTTTTCCTCTCTCCTCTCTTGCTCGAGGTGGCCGATCCCATGCCGGAGGGAGATCTCCCGCCGCCTCCCTCTACATCCAGAAGAAAAACCTAGCCCTAGGCACCGAGACCCTCCAACCACTTGAGCCCCCCAACGACTGGTGCTCATTCTACTTTCCCTCTCCACCTCCGACAACTGCGCTCTGGGTTCATCGTGCTCTCTCGAGCTCTCGAACTCCCACTCCCACCTCGAAACCCTACCTTCCTCCGCATCCTCATCTCCAGCGACCCTCAAATACAGGGTAGAGGTCGTGGGAACCCCATGCATCCTTCGATCGCCGCCACCTTTCCCTCTCTCCTCTCTTGCTCGAGGTGGCTGATCTCGTGCCGGAGGGAGATCTCCCTGAGGTGTTGCTTCGATCGGGCGGAGTCGAGCGGGTGTGCGGGGGGCTCAAAGAACGAGAAATTCATGGGGTGGTTTCGCCAGGCGTGGCCGGGGGAGCACATTCATCGCGGTGATCTCTGGAGAGATCATCGCAAGCCCTCACCTGGATAGCATCCTCAAGGTATTTGGAGTTCTCCATAATCTCCTCGCCTTCATCTCGATTCTTTTCTTTAATTTTTTTGCCCGATTTCATGGTATAAATATGAAAAGTTTGTTTGAGGTTTTGTGTGCAACTTATTCCTCATTTCTTTGTTTGTCAGAATGATGGATTACTGCACACAACCTATGGAAGTCCAAACTATATTGCTTCTCAGGTAGAACTTGATTCTTAAGAAGGAAAAGAAAAAAAAGTGAATTAGCTAATGAAAGAGCTACGTAAACCTGGATTTGTATATAGCAAGAAAATTCCACCACCTGATCAAGGTAAACCTGGGTGTGTATATAGTGATGATTATTGTTTCAGTTACTTCAGTAATTTGATTCTTTGATAGTTATTTGAATGCAGATCTTGTGTTTTGTTTGATGTTGTTGAATACAATGGCTTCAAGAAAAGCATTGCTTATACTCTTTGGGTTTGGTATGTTTATTTAAAATATGCTGGTGTTTGGACCATGTTAAGGATCATATAGAAAACTATTGTGACTTCTCAACTATTGAAGTTGATGGGATCAACTCCCAAAACCTAGAAGTGGGGAGTTGACCTAATAGGTTATTTAAAGTTCAAATTGGTTATTTAAAGTTCAAATTTGTGATCCTAATTTCATAGGTAAGGGTATAGATTTAATGCTATTAGTTAGTTGGCAGAGTGGAGATGCTTTTAGTTGGACATTGAAGAATGTGTTCTGTAGCATGCAGAACATCATCCGATGTTGGATAATCATACATTGCATCTATTTGGACAAATTCTTACTTTTGGTTTTTTATTGGTCCAGATCTTCAAAGGAATCACCCAGATCCCCAAATGGCTGTCTCTTAGTGCTAAAAACATGATAAAGATAATACTAGATCCAAATCCCATCAGCCGTATTAATGTAGCTGGAATCAAAGCTGATGATTGGTTTAAGCAAGATTATACTCATGTTGTTCCCAATGATGACGATGAAGAAGATATGAGATTTAACGGCGTGGCCTCAGTTAAAGAGGTGTATACCAATGCAGATATAACCTGCTGATTTTGAGTACTTCTTTGTTGTTGAATATGGACTAATAGATGGTCTAATAGATGGCCCATTGGTTTCGAGGATCACATTGCTAATTATTACAGAGCTTAGTTGTCATGGATTTCTTTGATTCATGGGAAATTTTAGAGTAGGTTTTATATGGTTAAGGCTTATGAAGCACGGGGGTTTGACTCTTTTGCAGAAAAGATGATCTTGAATATCCAAACAAAGATGATGTTCGATAAGGTTTTAAGGTTTATCTCTCATTTGATTGGTGGATGAGGTTGAATTTCATGCTATGCACTTCATGTGTTCGATGGTTTGTCATAGTGATGTGATTTTTTTGTTTTTTTGTTGTTTCTATTTGCAGATCATATAAAAGGTATCTGAAGCATTGTGGAGGTTTCTGAAGCGTTAGTCAAAAGTGCACTCTAAGTTTTACATCTCATTTGCTCCTTGCCCTGTTCACTTCTCTTTTTACTATTGCTTACGTATTTGAGCATGTTTTGAAATAGAGCATGGTACATAGATTAAGTTTGACAATTTTGCCATAGATTAAGTTTTTCAGTCTGGTATGTTTGTTACTGTTGCCCAAATAATCAAAAGCATGTTATAATTCCTTTTGCCTGTGAGATTTCTCAAAGTGAAAGTTCATTTTGCTGGCATATTTTGATCATTGATCATGCATTTTTACAACCTGTGGTCTCATTGTCTACATGGTAATTGAGAGAGAAGTTGATCTCAGCCATCTGCAATTGGATTCTTAACAAGCATGCCCGGAATTTATTTCATTGTTTTTTTTGCTTGAGTTTTTGAGCTTATTGGTGGCTGAGGTTGGATTTCATGCTATGCACATCATGTGTTTGATGGTATATTGAATGATTTTTCCCTGCGAATTTCTATAATGAGAGCTAGCTTTGCTGATGTATATTGAATGTTTTTGATGCACATCACGTGTTTGATGGTATATTGAATGTTTTACTTCTCTTTTGTTCCCTGCCCTTTACTATAATCATTCAGTTTGTTATGTTTGTGATCGATAAATTCATTTTAGTTTGTTATGTTTGTTACTCCTGCCCAAGTAATCATAAAGCCTGTTATAATTTCTTTTCCCTCTTTAGCAGGTATGCAAATAAAAAACATGGCAGATGATCGATGGCCCATGTACAAACATTTATAATTATTTAGAGATGATTCTTTAGTATAAGATGTAAAGGAATTGGAAGTTAAAAGGGAGACCCTGTCGCGCCCTGACCCGCGAAAGCCCAACCGGGCCGGATGACGCGAACCGGAACCTAACAAACCGCGGAAATATGTTGACGAGGGTTCCCTCTAACCTATGGTCTCCCTAACAATTCATCAAACACCCCCAATTTAAAAAGACATAATTAAATTACAAACCTCGAACCACAGATTTACAAAACCCAAGTGAAATTTAATATACATATCCTTGGAGAAGGTAAGATTCAAATACAACATTTATAATCCCGTAGGAGACTAACTAACCAAGGTTTTAAAAGCAGTAAAAGATCACCACCTCTCGGACTCTGCCTGGCGCTGCCGCATCGCCGACCAACTGCCCGGTTGGGGCCACCAAAGAGGAGTGAACGCCTGCACCTGCAAACGCAGCCCGGGTAGGAGTAAGCACTAAGCTCAGCAGGGTTCTACACTACGACACACAAAAGGAAGAGGAAAACGCAAGAGTGTCGCCCTCAAGTAAGACCTGGATGTACACAGGGGTCCCATAACCCCACCGCGTGTCTTTGAGGTCCATGATCATGATCTTCTAGAAGACTGGTCACATGATGGGTCACACTCAGTGTGCGGACCCGTCCCTCTACTCCTGTGGCTCGTCGTAGACCGCAAGGGCAATTTGGTAAATTACGTCTTGTCGGCTTGTTTCACACCCGCGTGTACACACACTGACCATGGTTGTGTTCATGTTTGACTAGAATGGTTAGTGGGACCCGGGATCGAAACATCCAGGCTTGGGCTTGAGTTCTAGCCCAAGTCTAGCTTTTTGGACAAATCGGATCGATCTTCTCTAGCTATGAGATCGATCTTCTTGTGCCAGAAAGTCAAGTGCGATCGTCATGAAGGATCGATCTTTCATAAGTCGGTTGGTTTGCCTATAAAGTAGACGAGACTTTCTTCCTTGAATCCTTTTGAAATCCGGTGATCTAAGCTCAGATTTGGCGATTTTTGAAGGTGTTTAAGGACGATCCAAGGCCTAGCATCTTGGATTTAAGCTGCTCTAGCTTAGGTAGGGATTCCTACCTACAATCTTTTCGGGTTTTTGGTTTTTCCGGTTTGATTGTGTTCTTATGCTTAGATATCTTAATACGCATGTTGGTTTTCCATGATTTCACCAGTTTTGGACTCGTGGGATCTTGATCTACTCGTGGGATCTTGATCTATCAGATCCCAGAGTTTTGTTAAGTTTGGATGTATTTTTCAGCGGTATTTCTCGCCGGAAGTACGCCGGAGAACCCATCCGGATCGATCCTTCTAAAGGAAGGATCGATCCCTCTGGGTTTGTCATGCTACGCCCGATGAAGGATCGATCCTCTGCTTGGAGAAAATTGATCCTGGGTCTTGGGTAGCATGGTTACCCTGCGTCGTGAGGAAGATCGATCTTCCTGGGAGGAAGGATCGATCTTTCTTAGCGCGACAAGAAGGGTGCCCTCTGTTTCGAGAAAGATCGATCTTCCTGGGAGGAAGGATCGATCTCTTTAGCTCGACAGTGAGGGGAGGCTCACTGTTACTTAAAAGATCGATCTTTTCCTGCTCGACAGTGAGGGGAGGCTTACTGTTACTTAAAAGATCGATCTTTTCTTAGGAAAAGATCGATCCTTTAGTAGCAGAGAGGATTTTTTTTCATGGTTTTTGCCCGCGGGGCTTGGTATGCCGTTTTTCCTTACCGCTTTATACCTTGTACATATGTTCAAGCATGTTAGCCCTATAATAGGGTAGTGGTGAACCGGGGGAGTGATGACTCCCGGGATGTTTAGAATAAACGGCCGGGTAGCCCTACAGCTTTCCCTAGCCTTTTATGCCGGCGTGCGCCGAGGGCTTTATCTGTGATATCTGTGAGCTGTTGTTTGCGGGGCTGCTTCCCGGTGCAGGTGTTGTGGCGGACTGCTGACAGTTGATGGTGGTACCACTGTAGCAGTTCCTAGACCTTATTTACATGTTCACCACCCCGGGGCGGCAGGGTACCGTGCCCAGACCTTGTTATTTATATCATCATATATTGTTGCATGCTTACGTGTATTATCCTGCGCATGTACATAGCATGCATTGTGTTGTGCATTAGTTACATCTGTGTAGGGCGTTGCCCATCCGGGGCTTTCGGGTAATCCGGATCTAGCTCTAGGACCGTTGCGGGTAGCTTGGTCCAGGATTCGATTTGTAGTATTCAGTCGATTTCGATGATAGGGTTAGTTCACCTGAATACTTGTTGCTTGATGATTATAGAGGTCGTGTCGGCCTCGAGCCAGATGTTGTGGGTGCAACCGGTGTCGGTTCTTGTTCTTTGGGGGCCATCGGAGTAAGTCCAGCCCAGGCAGTGTTTGTTCTTGCCCGCAGTGGAGACCAGTGTGGGTCTAGTTCGTTTGGGTGATCACAGCTGGAACCCTGCGACACTAGGTGTATCCAGGATGGGCCCAGTCCTTTAGGGTGACCATGGTTGGGTATGCCTAGGGACATCGGCAAAGGGTTATGGGACCCTTGCTGCACACCCAAGTCTTACTTAAGGGCGACACTGTTGTGTTCCCTCCCTTGTGAGTGTCGTAGTGTAGTGTCCCTGCTGAGCTTAGTGCTCACTCCTACCCGGGCTGCGTTTTGCAGGTGCTGGCGCTAGCTCTTCTTCGGTTGCCCCTACCGGGCCGGTGTTTGGTGACGTGGCGGCGTCTGGCGGTACTTGAGGAGCTGCGATCTATGTTTTTACCTTTTGTTATAGATAGTCTCCTACGGGAGTGATAAATGTATAATTTCTCTGTTTGAGGATTTGTAATATTATATCAGTTTCAGTCTTTGGATTTGTAACATTTGTATAATAGAAGAGGATTATGAATTGCTAGGGTAACCACTACGATTAGAGGGAATCCTTGCCAAAATTTCCGCAGTAGGTTAGGTTTCGCATCGCGTCGCTCAGCTCGGTTTGGCCTACGCGGGTCGGGGCGTGACACTCAGTAGCAGGAAACAACACTGCTGGCCCACAAGCAGGGAACAACACTGCAGGCGGGAAACTGGACCACTAAGTAGTCAACCTCTCTACTCAAGGGTCAACACAGTGGGACACCGGCTACACCTCAGCATCCGACTCAAGGCCGACACGACCTCTATAATCACCAAGCAACAGGTGTACCAGTCATCTAAGCCTATCATCGAGTTTGACTGGACACCACATTTCAAACCGGGTCCAAACTACCCAACCCCGGTCCGAAGGCTAAATCCGAGCTTCCAGCCTCGGGACGGCGACTCACAGATCACGCACGCCCTAACCAATGTAACTAATGCACAACAGAGAATGCATGCTATGAACATACACAGATAAGAGACAAGCATGCAACAGTATGACAAAACATCATATAAGTCTGACTGGATCGCTGCAGCGGTACTGCCTACCGCTGTCAGCCGATCCGCAGCGGGTTCCGGCATTACGACGGTGCCACGACCGTCAAACGCGGACTCCTGCAACACAGATAAGAGACAAGCATGCAACAGTATGACAAAACATCATATAAGTCTGACTGGATCGCTGCAGCGGTACTGCCTACCGCTGTCAGCCGATCCGCAGCGGGTCCCGGCATTACGACGGTGCCACGACCGTCAAACGCGGACTCCTGCAACGGGAAGCAACCCCGAAAACCAATGATGAACAGTAAAATATAATATTATATCTTCGAGCATATAATATTACTAGGTGGTGGGCCCGTGCCACCTGGCACGGCTAACTGCCCGCCCCCACTATCTGTATTATAACTTACGCCACATCAGCCACTATTCTTTTTTTTTTTTTTAATTATAATTTTATACCACGTGTATGCAACATGTATGCCATGTGTGTATAAGTTTATGACTCAGATGATGAGTCATAAAAGTAACTACCTTGGATCTTATAAGGTAGATAAGATTGTATATTTAAAACTAATCTCCTGGCTTATGATTATAAGGATGTATATTTAAAACTAACTTAGGGAAGATGATAAAAATATACAAAGTTAACTTAGAAAAATATACATGTAAATAAACTAATAGGAGGTAAACGGTTGTAACCGTTTTTGCTCCTTATAAGGTTGATATAAAACACCAAAAGTTCTCTACATAGCAGCTAGTTGACCCCATCGATCCGACGTCCAACCGACGTCAGATTCAAGAACCAACTTATTAGAATACAGTAGATCTATATGCAGGGATGAAGATATCCAAAATCTAGAAACATCCAACGGCTGGATTAACCGGAAAACACTAATCCAAACCGCTAATCAAAACTAACTGACCATTGCTTGCTGCAACGCATCCCACCAGTGAGAAAATAATAACAAATCGTAAAAAAATCAGACAATTATGAAATCAGTTGGGTTGGAGAGTGGATTCAAAGATCTACAACCGTTATGTTCATCACAACCCAAGAAAATGCACGTACGGATTGGACAACTCGCCGCAAACCGGCTGTTCTTCAAGAACAGCAGAAACCGGAAAATCCGAGATTAAACATGCTGAAATCCTACTAAAAGCTCAACCAAATCGTATGAAACTTAAACCAAAAATTATACTAAGCAATAGGAAGCCAACAATACAAAGAACTATAAGATCTAACGGCTAGATTAAGAGAAACCCATTAAACAACTCACGTAGGTAGAACACCTACCGGAAACGCACTCCTCGGCTGATTCCCACGCAAACCAGTCACCAACAAGGCTTCAAACCACACCAGGGATCTTCCTCACATTGCCACGGATCTAACGACCTTTGGAACACCCAAAACGGTGGTCGGAGGAGGGAGAACGGAGGAGAAGAAGCTCGCTGTCGGGAAGAACAAAGGAAAAACAGAATCGCGGGAAGAAGAAAGAAGAAGGAAGAAGAAGGAAGAAGAAGGGGAAGGAGAAGAGGAAGGAAAAGGGAGGGGGAAAGCCCGGGAAGGAGGGGAAAAGGGGAAGGAGGGGAGGGTAAGTCCTCCCCTTCTGACAGGGGAGAGCGACGACCAACGGTGGCCGTCCTCTCAAAGAAAGACACCGACTTGCTACAGTCCCAGATTAATCCAACACCAAGTCGGATTGATCCAAGACTGGCTGGATCGATCCAACACTAGCTTGGATCAATCCACAGGTCAAAAACCCCTTAAACAGATCTAATCAAACACAATTATCAATCAGAGGTTGTGTGTGCACACGCTGGTGTGAAACAAACCGACAAGGCACAATTTACCAAATTGCCCTTGTGGTCTAAGAAACAATACGATCTACCGGATCGCGCGCTCGATGCGAAACAATCAAATGAGCGACAGGTCCGACCCAGCCGGTCGACCCAGGAGTAGAGGGACAGGTCCTCACATACCCCTTTTGCTTCTTTTGTATGAGAAAGTAACTGACAAACTTTTCTCTAACTTTTTTGGGATTCTTCTCAAGCATTCATTGTTCTCAAGCATGTTCGCATTCTTCTCAAGCATTCATTGTCCTAATTTTTTTTTCCAACTATTACTACATGCTGAAGCAAATTACAATCAATTGGGAAGTTATAATGGCTTATTAAGTGTCATGTCTATAAAATTCCATCCTATTGTTAACTTTTATTCTGAAAGGGTTTATAATGTTAATTACGCTCAGTTTGAACAGTTGATATGTAGGGGCAACAAAGTTTTACATCATCATCAAGCATAAGATGTTCTTACGTCATGTAGCAGCCAAGACATCTTGAACTGCAACTTGAGGAATGATTAATTGGTTGTAATATAAGGGTCTTCTCCTTTAAATATTCGTTTAGCAAATGTCATCCGTAATGTTATATCTCTAATTAAGTTGGTCTCTTGATCAGTTGGTTCTGTCTTCAAACATCAGTCAAATTCAGGTGTATGAACAAATTTATGCAACATTTATATATATGTTTCTAATAGAATTTCACCTGAATATATCCCTGTTTTTTTATTGGGTCTTTTGTTTTCACTTCAATGGAACAACATAAATGATCGAAGGCTCTCCTTTGACCTTTTATTTGGAAACTTTTGTTGAATCTTTAAATTGCAACCTTGGCTTTACCAATTTTCCAATTCTTGAGCTTATGTCATTTTCTAGCATGCTCAACCAATAATTTGTACAAATAATCTAGGATGTTGTTTTTAGTTATCGGGTTTTTTGTTACCTCATGTTTTCTCATATTGTTTTTTTCTTCCTTTTTTCTTTTTTGTCTTTGCAAGAGTTGACTGAGAAGCGAACTATAATCGTAAGCAGTCACTTTCAACAAAACGTAAACAAATTTATAACATAAACAAATTTAAACCGTGTCAGGGGCACGAGCATCCCACTAGTATTATATATTTTATACACTTTACGTAGATACATTTGAATTAATTTAATAGTAAATTCAAATATTATAATCTTAACCCACTAGCTTACCCACTATTATAATATTATATATTTTATACACTTTACAATTCTTATCCTTATCTCAAGCTTAACCTACTAACTTACCCCTGTTTCTGAGGCAAATGGCAAAAATGGGTTAAGTTTACCCCCATTTTTTATCCTCACTTTTTTACCCCTAACCCCCTTAACCCCGAACCAAACAGGGCTTAAAAGGCATGCTACATACGGCTTGGTTTGAAGTGATGTATCAAGTACATCCGGATTAATATACCGTGCACATGCTATTCATCCCATATTCTAGTCCCGTCTCTTGATTCATGGAAGTCAATGTATGGTTTCTCCCTAATAAGCCTTAAGTAATTCTTTATTGGGAGTTGTTGATGAGGAAATCTTGTCGTTGACGGGAAATGGTCAAACTAGTCAAAATGCCAAATCAGGGACGTGTTTAGGTTCAACTCCTTCGAACAATTAGTTCGAACAGATGTGTCAAATTAAATGAAAAATGTGATCAAACTCAATTAAAATATATTTAAGTGGATCATGGCGAAGAAAACTAAAGATAAATATAGATTACTCCTAGATTAAGCCTAATTTAATCTATTTTAAAAACTGAGATTATCGAAATCAACTAATTAAACCAGAAAAACGATAAAAAAACACTTTAAACTAAATAAATATAAAGTAAAGTTATATTAATCCTACAGAAATCCTAAATTATTCTACTGGAAAGTAATTAAGATTATTTAAACTAAACTAGTTTAACTTAATCTAAGAAATAGTTTAAACTAATTAAATCTAAAGTAAACCTTGATTAACCCTATAATAATCCTAAGTTAATCTACTGGAAAGAGACTATGATAAATAAAGTACATTAACTAGACTAATCTAAGAAAAAAAAAGAACAACAAATGAACCAAACAATCTCCATTACTTAAAAGAACTTACAGGTACAAAAGGAACGTAAGAATCTATGATTGAAAGCTGGTTATAAGAGTGTCAGAGACATTACTGTAGTGAAGAAAACCTATTTATATCCTACTGCTAATAACTGTTCCCACTTTGAGTGATCATGGTGCAAATATAGGAGATTGTGCTGCAACTGCGCCATAACTGCTTCCCCACGTTAAGTTCTTAGTTAATGACCACACGTGGCCGATGATCCTTCATTGCACACGTCATGATCACGTCTGATCAATGATCATTTTTTTTACACGTCATGACTACACGTGATTAATGATCTTTACTTGCATGTGTTGTAATTGATTCTGGCCGATAGCTTTTGCTTACTTGTCTTGTCATAGCTTTTGGTCGATGATCTTCGTTCACCTACTTCACCATTGTCTTTGGCCGATGGCTTGACTTTACACATACCTCAATGACATTTGGACGATGCTCCTTTCCTGCATATCAACATTTGATCGTCTATTTGTATTGGACGATGAAGTCATATACCCATCGGTCATCGGTCATTGTTACTTTGCTTGCGTGTCGATCATTTATTAGTTAGCCATTATTTTGGGTAACATTTTGCCCCCCATGCGGTGATCGAGGAATGCTGTTTTAATGACGAGGCGACCGCATCTGTCGTGATTTGAACGTTTTCCCCCATTTGTTCAAACCTAATCATACCAAGTACTTGGGAACTTGTACCACCACGCCGTTTCTTTTGTCTATCTAAATCTTTTCGTATCCCGGATTTAATGCAACGACAAAAAGTTAAGCCATTTACTTTGGTTGAGAAAGAACTTTCTTCACCTGTCGTCTTCCTCCGGGTTTTAGGGTTTTATTCCTTTCTCATACCATTGCGGCGACGCTTTGTTCTCTTTTTCTTAACTCCGACACTTATTCTCTTTTCGTCATCATGGTTCATGAGATCAAAGTCGACGAAGAAGTTCAGATGGAAGTAAATGCAGTTTTAGCAGAGTTCAATGAGCTCATGAAGGCAGATGAGCTTCGGAGTGCATATCTAGTTAGGGAGGGTGATTCTAATTCAAAGTTATTCATTTTGGGTCTTTGTTTTGTTCCTGAAAGTATCTTGGATCAGATACTATGATTCTTGTAAATTCATTCCCTCTCTCTAATGATTTGGCTCTTTCTCAAGACCTCAATCTCTCTATCCTTTCTTCAGAGAATCCTATGACCCTCTGGCCTTTGACCGATGACAAATTCATTGAGTGGCACAATAGGATGATCAACCATCTTAGTACAACAAATTTGTTTTCCCTTTTGGTACACTCACCATTACCTTGTTAGACATATCTCTTTTGACCGATCTCTCTCCTCTTGGCTCCCTTATATTGGCCAATATGGAATTACCCAGTCGTGAGACGGTCTTAGACACCGATAAGAATTACGGTGTTTTTATTAATACTTTTGCCAGATTAGCGGAGACCGATGGCCCTCCAAACATCCGTAAACGTTTAGCTTTCATTTACTATTGGCTTTGTAAATTTGTCCTTTGTCTCCCTACTAAGAAACCTGTCAAGGGCTACATTAAACTCGCCCAAGAACTTGCTGCTAGAATACAAGTTCTTTCCCTTTCTTCTTTCATTTTGTCAGCCATTTACTGGGGCATTTACCATACTCTCAATCAATTGAGAGAGGGTAGTGGCCTAACAGGTTTTGGCCTTCTTTGGCTCATCCAATTGTGGCTTCAAGCCTATTTTCTTGAACTCCACATGTCACCTTTATCGTCATCGGCCAGAACTAAAGGCCATTTGTATCTTTCCTCATCATTCATTCCCAAATCCTTTCAACAAGTTTTTAATCATTTTTATACCTTGTCCACTTATTCTTCTTTTCGACCTTTTCATCCTGATTCTCATCCGTCGTCCATAAGTCCATTACTTGATCTTTCCTCAAACTTAGATTCCGAAGAAATGATTTTGGCCTGGGCCCGCTTTCTTATCGGTCGTGATCTACATTTTGATATGGATTGAGGTAAGGCCAACAACAAATGTGGAGTAGAGGTGTATGCTCCAAATTTTGTTGCTCGTCAATTTGGCCTCAAGCAAGTCTGCCCGGAACCTTTATATTTTAGTTTCAATATCATTGCCAAGGGTCGATGCATTTTCTCCAACATCGATCGGGTACTTTGTGTGGAGAAAAGATAACACCTTTGTGTCAAGAGGTTTAGGCTCAGATTATATGAACCCACAACCGATATTAACGATACCATAATCAGTAGTTGGGAATCGATCGTCCATGAATGAGTTTTTTACCTTGACAAAGATCTTGTTTTAGAGAAATTCGTCCATCCAAAAGAAAAAAAAGGATGAATGAAAGAAGGTCATGCTCCATCTGACAAGGTAGCTCGGCCAGAAAAGAGAAAGAGAAAGGGTAAACTTTGATCTTTCTCTCTAATCACATGTCATCTTTTCACATCTTAATCAATGATATGATCGATAGGTTCTAGTGATGAGGGCGATGCATCGCCCAAGAAGAGACGTAATAAAAAGTATGATGAAGAGACTCCAGCTCCAGCTCAATCATCTCGTCTCCAGTTGTAAAAAAGGAGACTCAATCCCAAAGCAGTTAATCTGCTCCCACCAAGTGAGTATCTTAATTTATTCCCATTGTCTCTTTCTTTCTTTTCTTGACAATTAGACGTTTACGTTTTCAGGGCCTCAATAGAAGTGGAATCAAGTATCCCCGGTTCTTTATATGTATTTTCTTCCCCAAGTAGAGCAACAGTTAATTCTTCAGTCTTGGCCGATGCAACCACTTCTCATATGGCCGACGAAAATCCTCCGATCGTCGTTAGCCAAGTTGAGAAGAATTTCCCGGAAGAAACATCGACCAAAACCCCTCTTCAAGTTGAGCAACAAGTACATTCCGGGTGTAGAATCAAACGTGTCGCCCAAAAGAATCTAAAAGTATAATTAATTACACTTTTCTTTATGATCAATTTATCGACCATTTTCTTATCTCTATATTTGCAGGAGTTAAGGAAGAGCAAGCCTATCGATCAAGACTCTGATCGAGATGAAGAGGGTGAAGGAGACGATGGTGATGATCTTTTTAATGTGTTGAACACAACCCCAACTAAACCAAGTTTGTCACTTACTAGTGAAGTGCTCGTTCATGGTCCGTATAGTCTTCTACGAGACCTTGGTAATGCTACTTTAATATCTGTGACAGTTTCTCTTGATGCATCAACCCCTCATGCTATGGCCGAGAACTTATCCCAAACCCATCGGCCAGCGTTGTTGAGCCAAGTACCACTGTGCTTCCTACTGTGTTAACAACACAAGTACCAGCATCAACATCCACACCAATTCCAAGTGCACCATAAAAGGCAATGGCCGATAGCACTATGGTATTCTCTACTACCATGACGCCGACCTCATCCTTTCTTACTCCACCTGCACGTCCATCCAGTTTTTCTCCGGCTCAGGTAGGCATTGTTCAGGTCGATATAAGTAATCACTTTATCGACAATGATTACTAAATATTTATTGTTTTAGGGCGATGTTGCTCAACTGATGAGCGCTGTCCAGGCGCTCTCTAATACTTGGCATGCCTTGATATCTGCAAACAAACATGCTGTTGATCGTGAAGCTACTCAAGGGGGTCGACATCAAGAGTTCAGACATGCTCTGGCCGAATACTTAGTAGTTTTAGATAAACTACTCAAAGATGATCTCACCAAATCAGATTGTGACACCCTTGACAAGGCGACAACTCTCTTCCTTAATGTTGACCCAGAAGCTTTGGGTCTTACGTCCAATGAGATGGTTCACATTCATAGTGTTAAGATAAGGATTAAGAGCTGGACGCGGAGAGGAAAAATTTGTTGAATGAAATCATCCTCATAGGGGAGCGTCAAGTGCGACGAACTCATATCAGAGATACAATTAACAATAATATCAAGCAACTCTCTAAAGCTGTCGGTGTCATTGGCGAGAAAGAATCAGAAATTTTCAACTATCAAGATCAAATTAAAGATTTAGAAGCCAAAATCACCCAATGCACCACACAAAGGAATTACCTACTCAGCGAAAACACTCAACTGATTGACGAAAGCAACAAAATGATCCAAGAATACACTGCTTTGGAAGCTAACTCTTCAAAGGATCATCAGATTGAGTTAACGGGTGAACTCGTGAAGAACAAGCAACACTTCAGAGGAATTAGAGAAAAATTTGCTTGTATCTCTCAAAATCTCTCGTTGAAGCGATAGTTCTATAAATTTCTAAAATGGTCATTGATACTCTTAACACTTTTCCTTCTCTTTGTAAATATAATTGCCATCATCCATTTCATGGATGTTTTTTCTTCTTTCATGTTACGTTTGCTTTTATATTGCTGGAAAGTACTTCTTAAGGTACTTACCATTTATCATTGCTCGGTGTAAACCACTGTCAATATTTCTTAATTGATATGACCCATTTGGCAATACTTGGTCTATCAAAAATGGTCTTTCCCAATTGGGTGACCATTTTCCATATTTAGGGTCACTCCGATCCACAGGTAAGATCGTCTTCCAAACCAAGTCACCTTCTTTGAATTTTCTTGATACAACCTTCTTGTTATATATATCGGCCATTTTCAATTTTTGTGTCTCAATGTTTTCCAAAGCAAGAGCTCACTGTTCATCGAGCTCTAACTAGTTATACATCAACGATTCTTGATATTCTTCATTGGTTAAGTCATCCTGTCCTAGCACTCTTGGCAATAGGACTTTTATTTCAACAAGCAACACTGCTTCTTGAACATATAAAATTGAAAAGGCGTGACCTTAGTGCTGGACTTAAGCGTAGTCCTGTGTGCCCACAAAGCTCTTAATAACCCTTTATGTCATTGCCTTGGGCTATCATCCATCATTTTTCTTATGATTGACTTAATCGTTTTATTGGACACTTCGGCCTGTCCATTTGATTGGAAATACTATGGTGTAGAATTTACCATATGAATTTTGTATTCGGCCAACAAATATTTTACTCTAGTAATAACAAACATTGTCCCTTAATCGGACACTATTATTTGTGGAATGCCAAACCTACATATAACATTTTCCCAAATAAAATTTATGATCTGCTCACCGGTCACTGTTTTTAATCGAATGGCCTCTACCCATTTTGTAAAATAATATGTTGCTACAATAACAAACTTTTGCAACATAGACGATGGTGGATGTATTTTACCAATGATATCAATCGCCCAACACCTAAATGGCCAAGGTTTAATTATGAGCGATAATTCATTGGTTGGTTCTTGCTGTAATGGGCCATGCTTTTGACATGCCTCAAAGCCTTTTGCATATCTGGCACATACCTCCCCCATGCGCAGCCAATAATAGCCACCGCGCATTATTAGCCAACGCATTTTTACGCTAGATTGATGTGCACCACAAACTCCATTATGTACCTCGGCCATTATGATATTCGATTCATCATGACCTACATATCTCAGCAAGAAACCATCTGGCCATCGCTTGTATAAAATGTCATTGCTCAAGAAATAATGAATTGCTTTGAGGCGAAGTTTTCTATCAACTTTGAGCAATGGATTTTGTAACAACTTAATGATAGGGCTACACCAATCTTGGTGATCATTTATTTGATCCACCTCAAGTGAGGTACATGTTCACGCTAAGGCAGAACAGATTGTACCATGTGTAAAATCGGCCATACCCCCCAAGTTTTTAAGTATCTTATGCCCAGAGGCTACTTGGGCCAATGTATTGGCTTCATCATTTTGCAACCTTGGCACAAATTCAATTTCAAAATCATTGAAATGATTTAATAATAACAGAGCGATTTGATGAAATGGAATCAAGATATCGCTCTGTCATTTATAAGAACCAAATATATGATTTACCACTAATTGGGAATCACCTTTGATTCTTACACCAGTTACTCCTAAGTCCAATAATATTTCTACGTCAATGATAAACGCCTCGTACACGGCCTGATTATTTGTACATAATTGTGTTAATGTATAAGCAAACTTAAAATGGCAACCAATGAGCGATATAATCAATATGGCGAGACATGCACCGTCTAATGTTTTAGAACCATCAAAATACATCGTCCAAGGTGTTATCGCCACTATGTTCATTTCTTGTTCCAATTCATTTGGTATATCTAAGCAATGATGATCAGCTAGAAAATCGGCCAACACGTGGCCTTTTACAGCTTTTTGAGAAACAAACTAAATATCAAACTCAGCTAATGTTAACACCCAATATCCAATGCGTTGATGCAAGATTGGCAGAGGGAACAAAAATTTCATTACATTGAACTTGGATACAAGATAGACAATCACATGCTTTAGATAAGCTCCAAGTTTAGTACACATAAAATATAAGGCCAAACATAATTTCTCTATGGCCGAATATTTTTGTTCATAAGGTAACAACTGTCTACTTAAGTAATACACTGTTCTCTCTATGCCATCTCTGCCATCTTGCGCCAAGAGACCTCCTATCGATCGGTCTTCTACAGCGATGTATAACTTCATTGGATAGCCCATTCTTGGTTGCACCATAACGGGTGGTGTTGCAAGATATTCCTTCAAGCACTCAAAGGCTCGTTAATGCTGATCTTCCCAGACGAAATCGTCCCCATTCTTCAACCTTAATAACGATCAAAACACTTGGGTTTTGTCTGCGCAATTAGAAATAAACCTTCTCAGGAAATTTATTTGGGCGAGGAACTTTTGCAGTTCATTCTTAGTAGTTGGTGGCTTCGCATCAATAATTGACTTAGCTTTGTTTTTGTCTAACTCAATTCCACACTGATGGATGAGGAAACCTAAGAAGTTTTCTGCTCGCACTCCAAATGCACATTTTAAGGGATTGAGTTTCAAATTATAGTCATCCAATCAAAAGCCTTCACTAATTGATTAAAATGATCAGCCACTACAGGTGATTTAATTACAATATCATCAACATAAACCTCAATAAACTGTTTGATCATATCATGGAAAATCATATTTGTTGATCCTAACCTTGTTTTGATGATACCAATGTACATTAAATGATAAAATATATGTTTAATATTTATTACCCCTTAATCGGAAGCCTTAAATTCAATATCTGATGATTTATTGTACTGTCGGTCGATGCATGGATCACCCATCTGAATGCGACGGTCGATCCATGGATCGACCGTGGGGTTGCACCTGGATGCACCATACTTGACAAAATGAAATGTTGGTTCGTGGTCGATCGGGGCGTCAACCCTGGAAAGCCATTTTTTTGATAGAGCCTCACGGTCGATGCGACTGTTGATGGACCATAGACCGTGGAGTTTGGATTTTATGGTTTTAAATGTTGTAGGCTCACGGACGATCCGACGGACGATGCGACGGTCGACCATGGAGTATGATGGTGAAAAGGAAAGAAGCGACGGTCGATCAGAGCATCGACCCTGGGAGGCATTTTTCACAATAGAGCCTAACGGTTGATACGGCAGTCGATAGATGGATCGACCGCGGCTCAAAAAGGATGAGTTTTTGTACATGACGGTTCATGCCACGGATGATGCATGGATTGACCGCTAGCAACGCGCAGAGTAAAAAACTAGCCGTTTGAGAGTTGCAGGGAGCCGTTGGAGGTTCTTTTTGAGCTGGATAAAGGCCAGATATAAGTAGTTCTTTGTTGTAAAGTTGCTAGTATTATTATTGATATTATTGAGATCATCTAAGCAAGTCTAAGCAAGGGTTTACTACTCATTCTTTTTAGAGCTACAACCTTTGTAAATCTTCTTCGAGTGTGAAGAAGTACTTTGAGAGTAATCCAATAGTTGTTGGCTGTGATTGTAAGGTCACCAACCACCGGGAAGCTTGGAGGAAAAGCTTGTAAAGATTTGCAAGTAGTGGAACCTCAAGGAGTACCTTGAAAGAAGTGGACGTAGACCAAGAGTTCGGTCGAACCACTATAAAAATCAGTGTTATCTCTCTAACCCTTCTTTCATATAATTCCTGCATGCTTATTTATTTTAGTTTCATTTCATCTACAAGTATTTAAGGTGTTAGATCTCTCCTACCTGATTTTTCCATTAATCTAGTTTTTCAAAAAGAGTCCAATTCATCCCCCTCTTGGACCTTCAATATTCAATGCCCTTTGGTATATAGCTCTAGCGTTTTTTAATCCAAACAACATAACTACCCATTCATAAGATCCCAATGCTCCTGGACATCTAAATGTTGTTTTGTGGACGTCATTTTCGGCAATATATATTTGATTATTGCCTGAGTAACCGTCCATAAAAGAGTAAATCTCATGTCCAGCAGTAGAGTCGACCAAGTTATCAACTGATGGCATAGGATAATCATCTTTTGGTGTTCCTAAATTCAAATTTCTAAAATCAATACATACCATAAGTTTGCCATTTTTCTTCAACACTGGTACAATGTTTGAAAGCCATTCTACATATCTGGTCGTTCTAATAAACTTTGTATTTAACAATCATTCAATTTCTTTCTTTATTTTCAGGATTATGTTTGGAGCAAAATGCCTTGGCGCTTGCTTATGAGGTTTAAAGTTTGGCCGAGTATGAAGTTCATGTTGTACAACACTTCTATTTAGGTCAGGCATTTCTTCATAATCCCAAGCAAAACAATCCTTATATGTATGAAGAATAGAAACTAATTCGTACCTGATATTTTGGTCGGGAAGCTTACTTATGAATGTTGGCCGATGGTCTCCTTCATCTCCAATCTCTACTTCTTCTAACGGGTCTTGAGCTTGCATATTTCCACGTTTGCTATAAGGAACTTCTTCTTCTTCCTCTTAGGGGAGTTCTTTTAAGCAATCAATATCGTTCATATGTTGAGTCATGAACATTTCCATATGATAAGCCATTGGTTTAGCTTTGAAGGCCGTAACTACTGCCTAATCTCTTTCATCTTTAGCATTCATTGTTTAAATCTTGTGGCCGCTGATCGGCCAACTTTTGGTGCAAAGACCACAGAGGTTGATCTTGCAGGGTCAAATAATTCAGATACACAATTCTTCATCACCTCACAATTTTCTGACACCACCTTTAAAGCATCGTTCACCTCCATAATCTGCAGGGGTCCGTACTTGCAATCATAGAAAGAAGTTCCTACTGCACGGGCTTCCGTATTGTACGGTATGTTATCGGCCATAACAGATTCCACGTTGCCTTCTTCATTCCATAAAAACAAGCACTGATGTAACGACGACGGCACACATTTACTGCCGTGAATCCAATCTCGACCAACTAACACATTGTAATGGTCGACGAATCCATAAGAAAGAACGTTGTTGTTCTTCTAACACTTCCCACCTTGACATCTAAAGGGAGAATCCCTTTGGCGGGAGCTGGTACACCACTGAACCCTGCCATTGTTATGTCAATGGGGATCAGGTCAACCTCTGTTTTGCCAAGCCGCTTTATCATCTTGACCAGGATGACATTAACTGTAGCCCCTGTGTCGATCAAAACTCTACTCACAGGTACACCATTGATATCGGCTTTAATGTGAAGAGGTCTAAGATGGCGCGCCATTGCCTCTGGCGGCCTGTCGAATATTACTTTGCTTTCTGGTCCTTGATTTTCCCTTTGAGGCTTGGCCGATGACCCATATGCCCCTTGAACAGCCTTTCCCTTCGACTTTGATTCAACATGATTGACCTCCGGGTTCTCTCGCCCAAACCAATCCGGTAGAACTTGCAAATCGGCTTCATGATGTATCTGCTGAGCCTCCTCTTCTTCCTCACCCCAACCAGTTGGGTTAATTGGTGCCTCTTCTGTTTGCTGAGTATACTTGGCCACATCACTCTTGGGAACCCACATTTTCACCACCGGGTTTCCATAGCATACCAAGTAATCAAACGTTCCACTAGGCTCACCCTGAATGGATACATCTGGGTTTCTTGCCTTGTACAACTCCAAGATAAGCTTCGTTTGGGATATCTTTCTTCTTGTTGCTTCCTCATCGACCCTGATGGGGAATTCTATCTCTACCAACTCATTTCCTTCTGGTACAACTACTGGTTCCTCTTCATCGCCCCACTCAATAGGGACTATTGGTTATGATACAGATGAGCTTATCTGAGCGACGACTTGAGTCTTCCTTACCAACCGTTTCGCCTTCACATGTCCATAGGTTCATACGTAATCAAATTTATCACTGGGAGGGCCACCTGGTCCAACGTTTGGATTTCCCTCATCATACAATTCCTTTAACAATTGGCCAGTAGAAATGCCCCTTCTCCTTGCTTCTATTGTGATATCGATCTTTTCTTCAACTTCCACATACTCTTCCTCTTCATTAGGCACTAGTATGGCTGATGGCTGACCCATGTTTTCTTTGACCAATGAGGCTGATGTGTTAGTATCATCGGCCATATCGGAGATATCAGAGTCACTCTCCACCGGACACTGTTGTCCAAGTCGACTGAGAAGAATGTAATGGTTGGCGACGATAGGAGGCAATGTTCCAAACTGGATCATTTGATTATCTTCCTCATCATCATCATCCTTTTTTCGATGATAGAACTTGTTGTTTCCTTTCCCTCCTGCCTTGGGGCCGACAATGTTCTCTTCCAGATCCGTGGTGTCCTCAGTCTGTTCTTGGCTATTCTCCTGAGCTTGTTTGGCCCTCATCATTTGACCATACTTCTTCTGGTATCGTCGGTATTAGGTCCTGGTCATTTCTTCCACGGGAACTGATCGGTGAGTATCACAATTGTAATTGTACCAGCTATCTGGTCTAAATGGCTAAGGCATAAAGCTTCGAGGATAAGTGTGTTGCTGACCTCTATTTCATTGCTAGGGTTGTGGCCGATGAAACTGCAATCCGTCCTTAAAAGTGATTGGATATAAGTCTTTTTTACCATAGGTGCCTTATGCTTATCCTAGCTGAGCCTGGTAAACACATCTGGACCACTGTCGTCCTGAGTCTCATCGATCACGATTTTGAACTTTGGCAACTTAAGGTTTGCCACATCGGTCATGACCATTGCCACTTGAGTATTCTTAGGAAATGGGTTCGTATCGACCCCCATATCCTTAGCAGGAAAACTGATTCTGCCCGAGTCAATAGCATCCTATAAAACATTGCGAAAGACCAAACAATTATTAGTGTGATGTGACCAAATATTATCCCAGTTATAATATTTTTTACCCTTAATCTGTTCAGGGTTTGGCATAGCATTACCATCATTCAATTTAATTTGTTTGTCTTTCAATAATTGATAAAAAATTTGATCGGCCTTAAAAGTATCAAATGTAAACCTTCTCATTTGGCGTTTGCCATCTTTGGCAACTTTCTTAATCTTAAGTTCTCACTAAAGCCTTGCAAGAGCTTTACAAGTATATGGCCGACCATTTATCAATTCATCCACACACACATCCGTTGCACATTCACATCCTTCATCCAAACCATCGATCTGATTGAGATCATAATTTATGTCTTTATAATAGGTTCCTCGAGAAGATGCTTTTATTTGATCTTCCTCTCTTAACAACTGCTCGTAGCGTATGACGCTAGTTTGCAGTTGGAACAAAACAAAAAAATCTCTATCTTGGAACTTTTTCTTAAGTTCAAAGATAAACCGTTTTGAGCGATTTTTACAAACTCTTTCTCGTGCAACGGGATAAAATACTTACTCTTCGCTCTTTTAAACCATTGTAAGAAAGTATATGCATCCTCATCTGGCCATTGTCTTAATTGAGCTAAATCCGGCATAGTAATCTTTGGTTCTGTTTTATAAAATTGTGAATGAAAAGCATGTTCCATTTGCTGCCAATTCTGTATAGAATTTGTCGGTAACTTAATGAACCATGGATAAGCCACTCCAGCTAAAGAGTTTGGGAAAAGCCTCAGCTTTATGTAATCGTTCACTTCTCTACATTGCATAGAAAATTTTCCAATGTGCTTAATAGTGGACGTACATCTCATCCACACCAGTGAACATGGTGAATTCTGGAACTTTATAGTTCCTAGGGAAATAATATGTTTGATCGACCCAATCAGGATAGGGTTTCCTAACCCTATTTGCTCATGTAAGATATTGGCCACTTGTTCTCGCAGAACATCCATTGGATTATAAAGAGGATTGTAATGAACTTGGTCGTATGGCTCATTTAGCCGATAATTATTCTGAGGAATAAATGATGGAGGAGCGTCATTTTGGCGATAAGGGTTTTGAGGAATAAAGGGCTGCGGTACATCGTTCATTCTTGGGCCACTAACATTGTTTCCACCGTTGGTTCCAATCGGCTTATGATTTTGTCCTACTTGACCATAATTATGGTTTTGGGCGGAATTTTGGCCATTGAATGGGTCATTGTTAATCGGAATATACGAGAGGGTAGGAATAGGTGGATTAGCAAAAACAGCATTATTTGGCATTCCTAGAAGTATCCCTGGTATTTGGCCAATCCCATTTGGTCTTGGAACATTATCGTTATGTATCATCATCGGACGATAAAATGGATCTTGGTAACTTACGCTATTCTGGCCTACTTGGCCATTTTGAGCATTCCCAATTTGACTAGAAGATGGATTGTTTAACAAAACATATCCAGTGCTAGTCTACGACCCTATTATCGTGTTAGGCGAGAATCCTTGACTATTGCCATTAACATGAGTGTTATTATTGGCATTGGCATTTTGGCCAATATTAGGAACATTAACACCAATCGGCGTATTATGACCATTATTTGTACTTGGCATAGTAACATTCATGAAATTTTGCATGGTCTCCACAAAAGGTCTTAAAGCTAGAGCAATATGATTGGCCATTTGCTGATTATTAGCATAAAAGGCTTCATCGACCATCATATGTGCAGTCCTAGCAGTGATAGTCTCATAATTTTGTCCATTTCTTATCGATGTTCCACCTCGTTCAGAGCTACGATATATCGTTCTTTCCTGATATTCTACTTAAGGTTGAACGATCGGCGGCTAGACGATAGGTAACTGGTCGATTGGTATATGAACATTTTCTACTTGTGGGGCATCGCCGTGATCGGCGTTTCCTCCACTATTATGAGTATCTAGTCCAGTACGGGTAACAACCATACTGTCAGGTCCAATTTGATAACTTTCCATAAAACAATTGACACAGGGTCCCACTGGGTGTGCCAAAAAATGTTGACGAGGAAATCTTACTGTTGACCAGCAACGGTCAAACTAGTCAAAATGTCAAAATCAGGGACGTGTTTAAGTTCAACTTCTTCGAACACTTAGTTCGAACAGAGGTGTCAAATTAAATGCAAAATGTGAATAAACTCAACTAAAATATATTGAAGTGGACAATGGCGAAGAAACCTAAGATAAACCTAGATTACTCCTACATTAAACCTAATTTAATCTATTTAAATGACTGAGATTATCTAAATCAACTAATTAAACCAGAAAAACGATAGAAAACACTTTCAACTAAATGAATCTAAACTAAAGTTATATTAATCCTACAGAAATCCTAAATTATTCTACTGAAAATTTATTAAGATTATTTAAGCAAAACTAGTTTAACTTAATTTAAGAATTAGTCTAAACTAATTAAATCTAAAGTAAAACTAGATTAACCCTACAATAATCCTAAGTTAATCTACTAGAAAGAGACTAAGATCAGTAAACTACATTAACTAGACTAATCTAAGAAAGAAAAGATCAATAAATGAACCAAACGATCTCCATTAATTAAAAGAACTTACAGGAATGAAAGGAACCTAAGAATCCATGTTTGAAAGCTGGTTACAAGAGTGTCAGAGACATTATAGTAGTGAAAAAAAGCTATTTATATCCTACTGCTAATAACCGTTCTCGCTTTGAGTGATCATGGTGCAAATTTAGGAGATCATGCTGCAACTGCGCCATAACTGCTTCCCCACGTTCGGTTCTTAGTTAATGACCACACAAGGCCAATGATCCTTCATTGCACACGTCATGATCATGTCTGGTCAATGATCGCTCCTTGTACATGTCATGACTACACGTGGTTAATGATCTTTACTTGCACGTGTTGTAATTGCTTCTGGCCAATAGCTTTTGCTTACTTGTCTCATCATAGCTTTTGGTCGATGATCTTCCTTCACCTGCTTCACCATTGTCTTTGGCCGATGGCTTGACTTTACACGTACCTCAATGGCATTTGGACGATGCTCATTTCCTGCATATCAACATTTGATCGTTCATTTGTATTGGACGATGAAGTCATATACCCATCGGTCATCGGTGATTGTTACTTTGTTTACGTGTCGATTATTTATTGTTTACCCATTATTTTGGCTAACATGAGCATTTATTGGCAAGTATTGATTCCACAGTCAAACCTGGAAACAATGTTGCTTTATGTGGAGAGTTGAGGAGACAAACGACCTCTAGCAGGAGTTGAGCGCACCCGTCGACTCCACATCTCTCAAGCTCCATATATAATACTAGTGGGCCCCTCTGTCATTTGGCAAAGTAACCACCCACTAAGTTCCCCATTAACTCACCCATCATCCTTCATTAACTTCCCCATTAACCATCCATAATTTTCTCCCTCCTCTCCATTAACCCACTCCCCTCCTAACATCCCCCTCCATGTAGGCTTCACGTAGGCTCCACATAGGATTAAGGTTGCCATGTAGGATCAACGTAGAATACAACAGTATGATTAAGTTATAACCATCGAGGTATATATTATAGACTAGTAGATGCTCGTGCCTACGACACGGATATTTAGTGTTTTTTTCTGAAAAATTCGGCAAAACCTCCCCTATACCGAGAGCTAAATGAGACAATTCTACAACATTTCTCAAATACGAAAATTAAATCACAGTATAAAAGGGACGAACATTGTCCCTGGGGCAAACCTTGTCCCCACAAACCACACAAACCACAACTGCAGCAATTCATACAGTTATCAAGAAGAAGATGAATAAAAAACTATTACATATGCCCAAATCTCCTATGCATTGATTCCTTATCTTTGTACTTTAGTTCTTAGATCTTGCATTCTACAGTTTGTATAGCTTTCATTGGGTGGTGTAGAAAGTTTATGTAGAAGTTCTATGTATGAAATTGCATAGCAATGTTGACGAGAACTTACTCGTCAGCCTAGGATCTTCGACTCCTCTGTTAAGGTCATAAAGGAGACATCAACCATATTGACGAAGTAAAATATAATTGAAACATATACTTTTGTACCCCAAACATTTTTTTAGCTACACATATCCGAGTATGACTAGATCCCTCAGAAGTCCAATACTGGTTACTCTCTTATTACAAATATTCACAATCATGTCCTACTTTTTCAAGTGACATTATTGTCCGGCCGGAGAATATAAGTAATAGGTGTAAAACTAAATTTGCTCTTTCTTTTGCCCTCATATCATTAGGATCAGGATTAATTCGCTTTCCCAGTAGTGCTTCTTTAGATCGAATCGACTCATGATCAGAGATAACACTCTAAAGTAGCAAACATTAATCCTTTCACTTTGTGATATAGTCAAAAGTTACAAAGGGTAACATTTGAGATCTAAATTAAGATCTCCAGGACTCACACAGTATAGAAGCAGGGAACCATTCCATACTTCCTGATAGGTCGGCAAGCACATGCAGTATGAAATGCATGTTACGGTGGAGCTTCTCTTTTCTTTTACTAAGATAAAGAGTGTATGTCATTGCTCTTCTTAAGTAAACACACCATACAAGTCTTAGTCTTGTCGCCAAACCAACTCAGGCGTCAAACTTGAAATTTCTATTTGC
This sequence comes from Narthecium ossifragum, assembly GCA_963920575.1. Classification (NCBI taxonomy): domain Eukaryota; kingdom Viridiplantae; phylum Streptophyta; class Magnoliopsida; order Dioscoreales; family Nartheciaceae; genus Narthecium; species Narthecium ossifragum. Next base: position 6,846,686 of record OY986975.1, on the reverse strand, counting down.
TCACTATCTACAGTGCCAGATAAAAATTTCACACTTGGCTTCAATTGATAAATTCATGGATAGTGGGATAATAAATTTAACCAAGGCGACTTAAATTTAAACTAAATTTTCTCCCACTGCGCCTAAAGTCGCTTTCAAAGCAATTAGTTCAAATCGTCTCATCTCTGCTCACTCTCTAAGCGCCAGAGGTGATTGTTCGTGTGAGTGAACCAATCATTGTCTATTGACATACAACATTAAACTGTACTAGCTATCGCTTACAGTAAAACATCAAAATAATTTGAATGAAGTTTACCAACATAAGGCAAAAACAAATTTCATTCAAATCAACTGTAAGGTAATACAAGTGAACCATTGTACCAGATCAGATAGCATTCACATTCTACACAAGCCTAGAGATTTTACATGTCCAACAAATGAATCTCTAGCTATTGGCTTGGTGAAAGGATCAGCAACCATATTTTTTGTAGAAATGTGTTTTAGGATCACCTCCTTTTGTGTAATCATGTCTCTAACATAATGATATCTAATTTGAATATGTTTGGTTTTTCCATGATACTTAGGATCCTTAGCATAGGCCAACGCAGCCATGCTGTCAGAGAAAATTGTCACTGGTTCTGATGCTGATTTGACAATTTCCAAATGTTGTAGGAACCTTCTTAACCAAACCGCTTCTTGTATAGCAGAGGAACATGCTACATATTCTGCCTCCATGGTAGACAAGGAAATATAGGATTGTTTCTTGCTACTCCATGATATTGCACAACCATTCAACAAGAATGCATATCCTGAAGTTGATTTGCGCTCATCTATATCACCACCCCAATCAGCTTCAGTATAACCAACTAAGCGCAAATCCTTTCCTTGATAGCACAGCACAAAATCTGATGTTCCTTTTAGATACCGCAAAATTCTCTTGACTGCCTTCTAATGCTTAATTCCTGGATTTGACTGATATCTGCTTACTAGCCCAACAGCTAAGCATATGTCGGGACGTGTGCACATCATTGCATACATCAAACTACCAATAGCACTGGAATAAGGTACATTAGACATTCTCTGTTTTTCTTCTGGAGTCTTAGGACACATGTCTATACTTAAGCTCGAGTTTCTTTCAACTGGTGTGTCCATCGGCTTGCAATTGTGCATGTGAAAACGCTCTAACATCTTTTTGATGTAAGTCTCTTGAGATAAACCCAAGAGTCTTCTATTGCGATCCCTTAGAATTTTCACACCCAGCACAAAGCTAGCTTCACCCATGTCTTTCATCTCGAAATTTGATGATAACCACTTCTTAGTGTTTTCAATCAATTCCTTATCATTTCCAGCCAATAAAATGTCATCAACATATAAGGACAAAATGACGAAACCATTCTTTGAACATTTCACATATACACAATGGTCCTCTTCCATCATTGCAAACTTATCCATTAGAATAGCTTGATGAAATTTGTGGTTCCATTGTCTAGATGCTTGTTTGAGACCATATATGGATCTTTTAACCTTGCAAACTTTGCGCTCATTACCTTTAGATTCAAAACCTACAGGTTGATCCATATATATCTCTTCATCTAGTTCTCCATTGAGAAATGTAGTTTTAACGTCCATTTGGTAAAGGTCTAAGTCCATTTGAGCGACAATAGCTAAGATGAGGCGAATTGAAGCAATCCTTACTACAGGTGAGAAGGTTTCTTCATAATCAATTCCCTCCTTTTGGGTATAGCCTTTGGCCACTAGTCGAGCCTTGTATTTATCAATAGTCCCATCCGCCTTGCGTTTAATCTTAAGAACCCATTTGTTCCCAATTGATTTACGTCCTAGCGGTAAGTCTACTAATTCCCAAACTTGATTGGTTTTCATAGACTCCATTTCCTCCTCCATAGCTTTAATCCATTCCCTAGCTTTAGGACTCAAAAGAGCTGCTTGAACAGTCTTAGGTTCCTCTTCATCCTGTGGAGCAACCATAAAAGCTTCCCCCTCAATCTCAAATCGACGACGAGGAATCTTTTCACGGATACTCCTACGAGGTTGAGATTGATTATGATCATGCTCCATAGGAGTGATATAATTGCTCCCACTAACCGCTACTTGTTCTGGAATTTCTTCCTCAACTATTCGGTTGGGTGCTTGATCAGTTAGATCATCTACCTCATAAAGATGAAAATCTTCAATAACCTCTCCTCGCTTAGGGAATTCTTTTTCTAAGAAAATAACATCTCGTGACTCAATTTCTGTAACTCTCCCATCATTTTCTTCACCCAGAAAAACAAATCCTTTGGAATTATCCGAGTATCTTATAAAGATACATTTCTTCCCTCTAGGACCAAGTTTTCCATATTGGTGAGAAATTATGTGTATATAAGTTGCACAACCCCAAGGATGCAAATTACCTAAATTTGGCTTTTCGCCTTTCCATAATTCATATGGGGTGGAGGATACAGTTTTAGAGGGCACACGATTAAGTATATAGGCAGCAGTTAATAATGCATCTCCCCAAAAGGAAATAGGCAAATTAGCTTGTGCCATCATTGACCTAACCATGTCTAATAGGGTTCTATTCCTTCTTTCTGCTACTCCATTTTGTTGTGGAGTATAAGGAATAGTTAGCTGTCTAGCTATGCCCTTTTCATCACAAAAACATTTAAATTGATCAGATAGATATTCACGACCTCGATCAGTCCTAAGAGACTTTATATTTGTGTTTAATTGATTCTCAACCAACTTAGTATAACGAATGAAGCAATCTAATGCTTCAGACTTATGAGAGATCAAATAAACATGGCCAAACCTTGTGAAATCATCTATAAATGTGATGAAATAGAAAGCTCCATGCCTAGCCCTCACATTCATTGGGCTACAGATGTCAGAATGGATTAATTGCAATGGTGTTGTGGCTCTTTTGGCTTTGCCAAATGGTAACCTTGTTGATTTTCCAGCAAGACAATGCTCACAAGTTGGTAGATCGACTTTAGCTAGTGAGCCTAACATGCCTTCTCTAGCCAACCTATTAAGTCGATCCTGCCCAATATGTCCTAATCTAGCATGCCATAGAAGGTTATTATCTACAACAATACTAGAATTACCAACAACATAAATGGTAGCATTGTCTATTACATCAACAGGCACGGTGTCCATCACCATAAAACCATCTAATACAAAACCACAACCATAGTAAACATTGTCTAGAAACACCTTAACAGAGTTGTCCATAAACACAACATGAAATCCTAATTTCAAAAGAACAAGCACAGAAACTAAATTTTATCGAACTTCCGGAGCGTAAAGCACATCATGAAGATATAGAGTGCGACCACCCCGCAACACTAGCTTGCAGGTACCGATCCCATGCACTTCAGCGGAAGCATTATTCCCCATGTATATGCGTCTACTTCCCTTCGGTAATCGACGAAATTCCACGAAGGTGGTTCTATCCCTTGCTATATGGTCTGTTGCTGCTGAGTCTACAGTCCAGAAGGGAACAGTTTCAGCCAACATCAAACAGCTACTAACAAATAAGTTAGAGGGAGTAGGCATAGCATATAGTACCTTCGGCTCAGTGCATTCATGAGCGAAGTGTCCCAGCTTGCCACAGTTAAAACAATTCTTGCCCTTCTTGTCTTTCTTACCACCACGTTTGCCTCTCTTGCGCTTGTCATTCTTTGGACCTAGTCCATCCACTTTGCCTTTACCTTTGAAACTTTTACCTTTACCTTGTTTGCGTTTAAAGCCCGAAGCCTTTCGCGATGAGGATTCAGTCATAAAAGCTTCATCAATAGGTTTCTCAGCATGAAGACGATCTTCTTCTAACTCGACATGACGTGCAACATCATCAAAAGTCTTGATGTTGTCATTATGAGTAAGATTAGTCTTCATATGCTCCCAAGAACCAGGCAAAGTACGGATTACTGCTTGGACTTGTTGTTCGTCAGTCATTTCATGTCCAACAATCCTCAATTCACTGATCATATTCGACATGATTGTCAGATGCTGCCTCATCGAATGATGCTGGCGCTTCTTGTACCTGTCAAAATTGAGGGTTAACTGACGAAGTCGAGTAGTAGAGGTTCCTCCATACTGGACTTTAACAGCATCCCAAACAGCCATGGCTGAACGATGCTTTTTAAAACGAAGCATCAAGTCATTTCTCATGCTGCTCAGCATCAATATGCGAGAAACTCTATCCTTGCGCCTATAAGCTTGATAGAGTTCTAGATTACGCCGATGCTGAGCAGTTGTGCCATGCTCAGGTTCAACCATAGGTTGTGTTATAGTTTCCAGCATATCCTGTTCTTCCAGGAGATACTGAATTTTCCTATGCCATATGTCATAGTTTTTCTCATTCAGTTTGTCCCCCTGATTCAAATCAGCGATAATGCTATTTGTTGCAGCCATTCTAATTTAGAGATAACAAATTACCATAAGGAACTAGTACAATAAAATCTTATAAAATCTTGCCGCAATATCTTGAATTAAGTAAAAATAATCTAGCATATGTAAAAGTAACGAAAAAGAATATTTATAACATTCTATCAATTCCTAAATACATAGCCAAACTATTAATACTTAATCCATAATTGCGCAAGAGTTCAATTATTAGGCGAAACAGAAATTTCAAACCTAATATACCCACTTAATAAGATATGATATCATGCTCACAATTAAATAAAACTTCATTAATTAACATGATATTTACATATACAAAGAGCATAAAGATAGTATTCACATATACAACAAGTGACTTAGATCAATCTATGCCCTAGTGCAGCTTTGATTTCTTAGGAGGAGGGGTGACATCAGACTCAATCTCAGAGACCTGTCAAAGATCCTCTTCAGGCTCATATGATTCAGCCACAGAATCCTCACTCGGAGACTTAGTGAGATCAGATTCAGTATCATAAAACTCGCTAGGAATATCCTCTCTTTGTTCAGCTAAAAATGCATTAGAAGAACCATAGGGATAAAAAAACATGTCACCAAAACAGCTTTTCACTATCACATTATCCATCTTCCTTATCCAAGGAAAATTGCTTGCATTGTGGTTTGTTCTTCTTGCACTTTGATAACTATGAGCATATGAAAGAGACGTTGAGCGATGTATGTTCCATTGAACATTTCGCTCTATCTCTCCTTCTATTTTCAGAGTTATATTGTTGAAATGTAAGCTACCAAGTTGCTTCTTTAGCTCCTTGGCAACTATTTCCAACGACTCGGGTAGAGAATCAAGCAAGATTTCCATTTTCCGATCTATGTGTAGTTGAATCCCATACTCCATAGAAAGAAAGTAGAACTTTGTCCACATATTGTGAGTATGCATGGTCAATGTGTCCCCATCTTCCATCTTATAGGCCAACACACTTTCTAAAGAATAGTCCTCCACTGCATTAAATTAGGCATAACTAATCAAGACACTTGTTCTATATCATGAATGCACTGAAATTAAATTATAATTCAGTCAAATAAAATATATTAAAAGCACTGAAATTACAAGGAACTGTCCTAAAGCAGAATTAAAATAAGAGTAAAAATAATGAGATCAAGACAGTCTATGAATTACTCAATATATCTCACGTAGCTTTCGGTGCAGTGGATATCAAGAGTTGCTCTAAGTCAAAATAGTCAAACTCAATTTGTCTCAACCTTCGCTGATGTCACATGCCTCTTGAATAGCACCAAGTACCAACCCCAAAGAGAAAAAAAACAGATCTCACTCAGAGATCTCGATCCAGAAGAGACCCGGGGTTTGGGGAAGAAGCTCCCGGGTCGTGGCGGCGAAGCAACTCTCCTGAGCCATGGCTCCACGAGATCCAGCCTCCGTCGCCGGGCACATCAACCGCGGCCTCGACGTAGAAGGTGAAGCCCCGACCTCGACCTCGACATCTCTCCGCCATGATCTCAATGACAGGGGAGAATGGAAAGGAACCAGCACGGTGGTGGACACCAGAGTCAGATCCCATGGATCCAAGCCCAGATCGAAGTGGGGCTAGCCACATCGACCGCACCCTGGTTCCCAAAGCCCCGTCTCAACGAGACCCGGCAGCGGCTCCTGTCTATGGAGGGAGCCTTGTGCCCCATCCACGCCAACCGTGATGCCCTCGCCTCTATTGTCGTCGGTTGCCGCGGCCATACTCAAGACCTTCGACGCCGTCAAGCACCGGGAAAAAAAAAACTTCGTCGCCAACAGAGACATGCGGTGAAGAAGAAGAATTCTTCTTCAACAGAGACATGTCAGGTATGTAACCCATACCAATTCCCATTCTCCTTTCGGGCCACCGATAGAATTTGACACCGATGGAGAAGAGAAAGAAAAAAAAATCCCCGGTCCACGAAAACAGATCTAGATGGCTCTTGATACCATTGTAGAATTTCATAGGTATGAATTTGCATAGCAATGTTGACGAGAACTTACTCGTTAGCCTTCGATCAACGGATCTTTTAATCTGTCTTACGTGATTCAGGCGATCTTGTTACTAGAACAGTGATCGTCGATCCACAGCCCAAGTTTCAACTTGTTCTTCTCTCAACTGTCTACTTCTCTATTGGTAATGAGTTCTCTTCAGAGTTTTCTTAGAAGAACACTCGGCGGGAAGAGTTCCCTTCTCTACTGATCCCTGACCATCGGTTTCTAAACCGTATAAACCAAACGGTTTTCATAACCGTTTCTAAACCATTCAGTTATGATGTTAAGTGGGTTTAGCCAGTGGGTTTAGTCATCATAGGCGGCTAGTTATAAACCAACAGGTGGCTAACATATGCTCAAGTCCATAGAACTTATCAAGTGTAATAAAATGTTTGCTCAACAGGACTCAAACCTGGCAATAATGTGTTGAGACATGCGTACTTTCTAACATCATATAACAATGAAATAAAAATTGCTAACCAAGAGAAAACTAAGAAATGCAATTGAACTTACAATGATGTTGAATATGAAAGTAGCTGACATGAGCTCAATTTCTTTGTCTGCTACAACCTACAGTCAATCACAAATCTTAGGGTTTCATTCCCACTGCATTAGCAGAAACAATTATGCTAGTCAAGTCTGTAGAGTTTGAGGATTAGGTGCATCATAATATTTGCTTGCATACTCTGCTTGCATATAGAAAGTAAATATATAGATATAGTTAAGATTAGGTGAGCATCAGCTGCACAATCTCTAAAAGTACATCAATGGTGGTTGCTTCTTCTCCCTCAACAAGTATACACGTCAAACTCATGTGATGGTTGCCTCTTCTCCCTCCACCATTGATGTATATATTAATCTGCCAATACTTCTAATCTATTTTTTAAAAGTATATCATCTTCTACCAGTATTGGCAGAAAAAGTAAATGCATATCCAAAACTTTCTTCTCCCTCGATGTCAATCAAAGAAATGATTGAACTGTGACAGTGTGGTGAAATTATGAAATTGAAACAACATTAGAGGAAAATCGTAGTTGAACTGCTGGCATAATTTTTGAGCATGCAACTTTTATAGAAACGGAAACACATCCCCTAGATGATTTGCAAATAAGTAATCCTAATGCAGCTGAGAAAATAGTAAATCTGCACCATTGTGTTCAACTAACTATTATCAGAAAGCTAGCATAAGTAGCATCCTATCAGTGATGTATGTATGATCCATTCGACATATCAGTCGAAAGGTCCAAATTACGAATGCATCAATCTATCTAAGATCCAATACAACACATTCATGTCAAATGTTTGGTGCGAAACATGTAAACCACAAAGGAATGATTGAGAGAGGAAGCTTCATCACAAACCTGTAAAGGCGAAGATCCAAAACCCTTTTCTTCCTCGATGTCAATCAAAGAAATGATTGAACTGTCGCAGTGTGGTGAAATTATGAAATTGGAACAACATTGGAGGAAAATCACAATTGATATGGTGGCATAATTTTTGTGATTAACTAACCAAAATCGCTGGAGAAACAGAAACACATCCCCTAGATGATCTGCAAATAAGTAATGATTGAGAGCTATCTATTAAAATAACCATTACATGATTCACATCCCAAGCAACTAAACTCCTATCTTGGCGGCGGCAGAGCTGTCGGCCTAAGGGGGGATGGGGGAGGAAGCGCTGAAGTACCTGGGGCTGGCGGAGTGGAGCGCTTGCTACCACCGTCGTTGATCTGAGGTCATGGCGTGGTGGGTTTAGAGTGAAGAAGAAGAATAGCCAGCGAGAGGCAAGGACATGTGGGAGGGGCCTTCAGGCAGTTAGAGAGGTAGTGGCGAGGCTACTCGGGGCGCCGAGAGGGGCGCTGGCGCGAGACGGTGTTGGCGCAGCGATCGTAGCTGGAGATGTGGGGGTCCATCAGGCGGTCGGAGAGGTGGTGGCGAGGCTACGCGGGGCGCCGGCGCGAGACGATGGCGAGGCTACTTAGGGCGCGGTGAGGGGCGCCAGCGACGGCGAGGCAGCGGTGGCAAGGCTACTCGGGGTGACGGCTACGGCGAGGCAGGATCTGGGGTGGGTCGATGTCGACGGCGGAGAGGAAGATGGTCAATGACGGTTGATCTCAGTCGCAGGTGAGAACGGAGGAGGGCAACCGCGATCTTAGTCGAGGCAGGGCATGGGAGTTTCGGGGTCGCCGGCGAGGATGGAGGAGGCAACCAGTCCCAGAGTAACTCCCCACCCGATCCAGCTCTCCATCACCGCCCTCGACCTCAGGATCTTGATCCCTAGATCCACCACGGGGTCCACTGCCATTGAGGAGAGGACGGTGAGCGTGCGGGCGAGGGAACTGGTTGGGACGTCGAGGAAGAGGCGATCCTGACCCCGTGGTGGACCAGGTGAGGCCTTTGCGCCGGGCTTCTCCCGCCGAATCTCTCCATCTTCACACTGGCGATGCCACTCTCCCCTCTCCACCAGAAACCCCACGGAGAAGACGCCAAGGAGAAAGAAAGAAAAAAGAGAAGAAGAAGACAGAGGAGAAGTAGAGGCCGCCGGTACTCACCTGCGCCACGCCTCGCTTTCGTCGTCGCCCAAGCACGATCGATCCTCGCCTTCGCCGTCGCTGCCAAGCCGCACCGAAGTCTAGATCCGGCCTTGGTCGCCTCGCCGTCAAGGTTGCCACGCCAAGGACGTCGTTCTTCTCCGAGGTGGGGCTTCGTCGAGATCACCAAGTGTGTGGAGGGTGTCGAATGCTTCAAGCTCGCTTGGGTGTCGAGACCGAGCTTCGTCCAGACGTCGAGCTCCCCCGCGGCCGCCGGTCTTCTCCGAAGTGGGGCTTCGTCGAGGCCGAGGTCGCCGAGCTTCTCTGGGGTCGTCGAGTACGCCAAGGACGTCGAGCCTCTCCGATGTTGCCGAGCACCCCAAGGATGTTGAGGGTATCAAGCTTCATCCGCGTGTCGAGGTCGAGGTCATCAAGGATGCCGGAAACAAAGGAAGTGTCGAAGTCTAGATCCGGTGAAGATCCGAGCCCAGGACATCACCGTTGTGTGAAGGTCGGCGATGGTGGTCGATGATGGAGCTCGATGTTGGATCGTTGGGGGGCGTCCTCGCCGGAAATGGTGATGCCGCCAAAAATGTGGGGATTAGATGACGGCGAGCGTCAGTGGCGAGGGACGACCTTTGGGTTGGATTTGAGGCCCCGCCGGCGTCTCTGGAAGGGGTGGCGCTAGTCGGGGAAGCCGAGGGGTGAGGGGACTTCAAGGGAGAGGACGCGCGCGGAGGTCAGGGGGAAGGGTGAATCCGAGCTCTAGCTCAATGGGGGAGAGGTGATGTGCTGTCGCAGGCACTCAAAAATAAAACCAATACTCGTTAAAATAAATGTAGTAGTGCGAGTACGAGTCGATCCCACGAAGAGTGTTCAGCCTAGTTTTGTGCTTAGTGAACAAAGAGGGGGGTTTTAAACGTGAGGAAAAACAGTAAAGAAATAATCTAAAGCAAAGAAACGAGTTAAATCAAGAGAACAAACCTTGGTCTGAGTCAACATCCACCATCGGAATCTAACAACTGATCATCGATGCAAGTATCAATCAATTCATACCATGAATATTCACCGTTCGAATTAAATTCGAATCTCTCCTCAATCATAGTTAATTAGAAACAAGCGATTCAATTAACCCTAACTACTAAACAACCTAAGACAAGCGCTGTAGATTTAATCTAGTAGCAGCGTTAAGAATAGGGAGATCGATGAAGCTAAACAACACAAGCACAAGCGGTTGCATTTAATCTAGTTAAATATTCTTCCTAAGACCTAACAATCTCTGAAATGCAGTAGATTATTAAACCCTAGTTGCTTCGCAGATTAGAGGGATCAAACAATTTCGGATTTGATATCTAACCTAGTAGTAGATCACCATGAATAATAAACTAGTAGCGCTCCTAATAATTAAACAAGACAATCATGAGGATAAACACAGAAGAATATTCAATATTCAAAGCATAAATTGAACAATAAAAACTAATTAGATCTCACAGTTTTATTGATTCCGACGTTACCGTCTCCTTCGACCAAGTATCAAAGTTTAGCCACGCAGGGCCATGAATAACTCAAAAGAAAAAGAAAACAAAAGAAAAACTAAAGAGAAAGAGGAGAGAGAGCCGCCAAAAGCGTCCAAGAATCCCCCCTCAAGTCCTAGAAAGAGTCCTATTTATAGCCCCAAAGTCTTTCCATCAACGAATTAGATCTAAACCGTTGATTTAATTCACTGGGAAAGTCCGATCAATCCTTCTCGGGGGTGTCGGATCGATCGGTCTCATTAAAAATCTTCAATTTCTAATAACGCCCGAGTCCGATCGATCGAACTATAGGTGTCGGATCGATCGGTTGCGCAAAAATCCTCCGTCTCTTGCTATTTTCGAGTCCGATCGATCGAACTATAGGTGTCGGATCGATCGGACCCCTTAGGATGAATGGAGGGATCGATCGGACCATGTTCAGCCAAAAAATATATGTTCTGTCACGATTCTGCATAGTCGGATCAATCCCACCAGGGGTGTCGGATCGATCCAACTTTCCAGCATATTTACTGTTCTGCCATCCAGACTGCGCCATCGGTACTAAAATTGCCGTAACTTCCTCTAGAAAACTCGGAATCACGAACCGTAAAATTCTCCAGAAACTAAACTTCAAGAGCTTTCCAACCATATATGGTACATCATCTGGTTCTTCATGAGCAGGTACAGATTAATCTTTAAAGTTGATTCATGCACTCTTTTCAGCTTCTTTTCGACTTAAGGACTTCAATTGCATCCTAAATCAAAATATAAAAATAATGAGTGTATTTAGGAACTAAATAAGCACAGGAGACTAAGTATTAAGGGATAAAAATATAACATTATGCATCATCATTGATGAATAAATTTTATATCTCGCAAGTATACGAATCGGTGCAATCTGTATAGTAGCAAGACGAGTATCGTACCCACAGAGATTTGTAGAGATTATTAGAGTAAAATACTAAAGAACAGAAAAGAAAGAAAATAAGAAAGGGAAAATAAGAGATATGAAGTATTGAGAATAGAAGATCTAATAACGAAATAAGAAAACGATAGAAATATGATTGATGGATACTAAGGTTCCGATTTCACCATAACATCCTCATTCTATGCATTGAATCAATCAAGATCTCAGTTTAATTCCAAGGGCTCGTTCTTCCGGTATGATGATCCGTTCGGCCGCGGTCTTCACCAAGTACCCTCAATTAACCCTAGCTAATGAACCCATAACTAAGTGTTAATCAAGAATCCATTAAGCTCTGAAGAACAATTATGAACCAAGAATACTCTTAGCTTGAACCCGGCCTCGACATAAACTCATTCATTCATAGATCCTGCAAGATTAGGGAATGAACCCTCGCCCAATCTCACATAAAACAATCTATAATACTTTTATTGGCCAGATAAATGTATTTAAGATCTCAGTTAAAATAATGAATGAAACAAGGAAAATAAACTGATTAAATAATCATGATCCAATAACATAGAATGATTCAGTTAGGGCTACATCGGTACCTTAGAAAAGAAACTAGCCACTCATGTTCACCATGAGGGCAACAAAACTAATGAAGAAATAAAGAAGAAATAAGAAAAGAAAACCAAGCCTGGAACCCTTCTCTTCGCCTCCAAACGCTGTCAAAAAGTCCTCCAAAAGTCCCCTTTTGATAACCCTAAGTATCCTATTTATAGGCCTAAACTCGGGTTAAATCAAAACCGTTGATTTAATTCACTGGAAACGTCGGATCGATCGGACTTTAGGTGTTGGATCGATCCGTCTCATTAAAAACATCAATTCCTGGCTTCGCCCGAGCCCGATCGATCGAACTATAAGCGCTGGATCGATCGAATGCGTAAAAATCCATCTTCTCTGGCTATTATTGAGTCTGATCGATGGACGGATCGATCGAACTCTGCTCCTCTAAAAAGCATACATTCTGTCAACCTTTAATTCCCAAGTCCGATCGATCGGACTATGAGTGTTGGATCGATCGGACCCCTTTGGAGGGATGGAGAGATCGATCGGACTTCGTTCAGTCAAAAAAAAATAGGTTCTGTCACGTTTCTGCGTAGTCCGATCGATCGGAGGATCGCTCGGACTTCCAGCTTATTTACTGTGCTGCCATTCAGACTGCGCCATCGGTACTAAAATTGCCGTAACTTCCTCTAGGAAACTCGGAATCACGAACCGTAAAATTCTCCAGAATCTAGACTTCAAGAGCTTTCCAACCATATATGGCACATAAGCTGATTCTTCATGAGCAGGTACAGATTAATCTTTAAAGTTGATCCATGCACTCTTTTGAGCTTCTTTTATCCTTTCTTCTGCATTTTCCAAACAACTATGTGAAGCAACATATAGATATAAAAATAGGAATAAAGATGTTGATTAAAGATAATAATCTAGCAATTGAGATGGTTATAAGGCTATTTAGAGTGCACTTTCATGCACTCATCACACCCCCCAACCAGCTTATTGCTAGTCTCTAGCAATTCAAAGCGCATAAAATATATTAAGCACACCAACGGTTCAAGGATGTAGACATGTCTGATAAAAATTCTACCTTATCAAGTCAATAGTGTTTCATACAGTACAGTGTACGAAAACTTCTTATACTCATACATATACTACCAACACATGAAATCAACTTCTACACATCAAACATGCTAATCACCATCCAGAAGAACACATGTGACGTGACAAATAAATGTTACGTGCAGAAGCAACTTCTACCCACCATTAGTCCAAGCACACTACAATCTTCATGACCAATCATCCAACCCTCGCACTTTAAGTACAGCATGCTCTTTCTTTCTTTTTTTTATTCTTTTCAACTATCAGACATTTTGCCTTTTTACGCGAGCACTCTCTGCTTCTTGAGGTGCAGAGACCCGGTTACTTAGCAAAACACTTAATAGTTTTTTTTTTTATAGCTATAAGTAGTTCTACCTTTTTACGCGAGCTCCCCGCTTCCTGAGGCAAGAATACCCGATTACTCAGTAGATCTCTTAACAGTCGTTTAGGCACAGCTTAATCAAGCTCCAGAACTTTTTCTCTTTTTTTTTTTCTGCATGCAATACTCAACACTAGGTAATGCTGAAATCATGGTCTAGATTAACAATAGCATGCTCATTCCTTTGGTGGGTATAATTATCACTGCACATAAAGTGTCCATGTGTGAGTCACATGATATTCTACCTTCATGTTATCATGCATGCAATCCATGTATAGGCCAATCCATATGGAAGCAACATGTATAATACGTATAAAAATTTCAGCTCATGTACAATTTAACACTATTATACTCAATAAGGTAACATGCATAAGGTCATGCATGCCTACACCCCCCAACCTGAAATTCACATTGTCCTCAATGTGTGCATTTATCCAATAAAATATGTAGGAGGTGGCCATCCAAAAATTTCCAGAGAAAGAGGAGACAAGATAATGTAAATAAGAAAGAGGCCACCTGATAGAGTAGCGACATCTCCTCAAGGATCCTCAGGGTGGCTGAAAACCTAAAAGAAAACAAAAGAGAAACATAAAAATAAAAACTAAGAATTGAAACTTAAAAACAAGTTACCTTGGTGGGTTGCCTCCCACCAAGCGCTTTATTTAACGTCAAGGCAAGACGTACTGCAAAGCCTTAAGGTTCAACAAAATTTGCGGCATCCACAACATCTGATGGTCCTTCTAAATACAACTTCAAACGGTGCCCATTGACTTTGAATTTGCTTCCACTCCTTTCATTCTCAATTTCAACAGCACCATGAGGAGATACTTGTGTCACTTTAAAGGGACCCGTCCATCTTGACCTTAATTTACCTGGAAAGAATTTCATTCGTGAGTTATAAAGTAAAACTTTCATACCTGGATGGAACTCCTTCCGTTGTATTGCTTTGTCATGATAGAGCTTGGTCCTTTCTTTGTAGATTTTAGCGTTCTCGTACGCATCATTCCGCAGCTCATCTAATTCGTTCAATTGCATCTTTCTCATATCCCCCGCTTTTCCCATATCAAAATTCAGCTGCTTGATTGCCCAATATGCCCTATACTCCAATTCCACCGGTAGATGACATGCTTTTCCAAACACAATGCGATAAGGGCTCATACCAATTGGAGTTTTATATGCGGTGCGATACGCCCAAAGAACATCATTCAATTTTACTGCCCAATCCTTCCTTGTAGTGCCAACAACCCGTTCCAGGATCGTCTTTATTTGCCTATTGCTCACCTCCACTTGGCCCGATGTTTGAGGGTGATATGGGGTTGCGACCCGATGAGTGATGTTGTACTTCTTCAACAATGCATCAAATGCTCTATTACAAAAGTGTGATCCCCCATCACTTATAATCACCCGAGGTGTACCAAATCTTGTAAAAATCATATCTTTCAAGAATCCCACCACGGTCTTGCTGTCATTGTTCCTGGTTGCAATTGTTTCAATCCACTTAGACACATAATCTACAGCAACAAGAATATAAGTGTACCCGTATGATGGAGGAAACGGTCCCATAAAGTCTATGCCCCAAATATCGAACAATTCCACCACCAGATTATTTGTAAGAGGCATCTCATTCCTTTTGCTTATGTTCCCTGACCGTTGACATCTGTCACACTTAGTAACAAAATTAAATGCATCTTTGAATAAAGTAGGCCAAAAGAAACCAGATTGAAGAACTTTAAAAGCAGTTTTCTTACCTCCAAAGTGTCCTCCACACGTTAATTCATGACGAAATTTCAATATATCATCATGCTCATATTCTGGAACACAACGCCTTATTATTTGATCAGGACAATGTTTAAATAAATAAGGGTCATCCTAAAAGTAATATCTGACTGTGGACAAAAATCTTTTCTTTTCTTGTGAACTTAGATCAGCACGCAGAACATTACTAGCTAGATAGTTAACAATATCCGCATACCAGGGCTCTTTACCATTCACAGAAAATAGTTGTTCATCGGGAAAGCATTCTTGGATGGGTTGTACATCCTTAGGGCCGGCCATGTGTTCCAGTCGTGACAAGTGATCTGCCACTACATTATCGCTCCCTTTCTTGTCCCTTATTTCCAAATCGAACTCTTGCAGCAGTAGGATCCACCTGATTAACCTTGGCTTTGTATCCTTTTTGGTTAGTAGATATTTCAATGCTGCATGATCTGAATAAATAATAACTTTAGATCCAATCAAATAAGAGCGAAATTTCTCCAATGCAAAAACAACAGCAAGTAATTCTTTTTCAGTAGTTGAGTAATTGATTTGAGCATCATTGAGTGTACGACTTGCATAATAAATAGTATGAGAGACCTTATTTACCCTTTGTCCTAGAACAGCCCCTATAGCATAATCAGACGCATCACACATTATCTCAAAGGGCAACGACCAATCAGGAGGCATAATAATTGGTGCAGTAATCAATTTCTCTTTCAAAGTATTGAAAGCATCAAGACAAGCTTTACAAAACTTAAATTCACTATCTTTGGCCAATAAATCACACAATGGTTGTGCAATTTTAAAAAAATCTCTAATGAATCTGCGATAAAATCCTGCATGGCCCAAAAAACTCCGCACACCTTTCACAGAAGTAGGGGGCGGTAATTTCTCAATCAAATCTATTTTTGCTTTATCTACTCCAATACCTTTACTAGAAATAGCATGTCCCAACACAATACCTTGCCTTACCATGAAGTGACTCTTCTCCCAGCTCAATGTCAAATTTGTCTCTTCACATCTTTTAAGCACCAAGGTTAGGTGTGCCAGGCAATTATCAAAAGAATTCCCAAATACAGAAAAATCATCCATGAATACCTCGACAAACCTTTCTATCATGTCGGAGAAAATCGATATCATGCATCTTTGAAAGGTGGCAGGTGCATTGCACAATCCGAACGGCATCCTTCTGTATGCGAATGTTCCAAACGGACAGGTGAAAGTTGTCTTCTCTTGGTCCTCTGGGGCGATAGCAATTTGATTATAACCTGAAAATCCATCAAGAAAACAATAAAATGAGTGACCAGCTAAGCGTTCAAGCATTTGATCAATAAAAGGTAAAGGAAAGTGGTCCTTTTTAGTAGTTGCATTAAGCTTGCGATATCGATGCAGACACGCCATCCAGTAGTCATCCTCGTGGGTATGAGCTCATTGTTCTCATTCTTCACAACTGTTATCCCTGATTTCTTAGGCACCACCACGTGAACTGGACTTGCCCATTTGCTGTCAGAAATAGGATAGATCACGCCAACATCGAGCAACTTAAGGATCTCTTCCCGAACAACATCTTTCATGTTTGGGTTGAGGCGACGCTGGGCATCCCGTATAGGTTTGGCATCCTCTTCCAAAATAATGCGATGCATGCACATAGTAGGACTTACTCCTTTAATATCTGCAATTGTCCAACCTATTGCAGTTTTATGCTCCCTAAGAACTCTCAATAATTTTTCCTCTTCCAATGGAGTAATGTCAGAAGCAATAATCACAGGAAGGGTTTCATTCTCACCAAGATATGCATATTTCAGATTACTAGGAAGAGGTTTTAACTCAAGCTTTGGTGGGGAAACTATTGATGAAACCATTTTAGAATAGGATTCGTTTAGCATGTCTAACCGAGATTCATCAGGGAAACATGGCTGCAATGCCTCAAGGGCTGCTATAACCTCCTTTGCTCCCTCGTAATTCTGCAACTCCTCTTTTTCCATCGTCAATGCCGCTTCTAGAGTAGTCTTCACTTGCTCCTGCATGAAACTAGAAAACACCAATGAATCTAAAACATCTATTGAGAAACAATCAAAAGAGTTTGAAGGATAGGACATAGATTCAAAAACTTTAAATTCAACAGTTTCACCTAAAACTGTCATGCTGAGCTTACCATCCTGCACATTTATCATAGTCTTGGCTGTGGCCATAAATGGACGTCCCAACAAAATTGGTAAATTCCTATCATGTAAGGGTGCATCTTCCATATCCAATATCACAAAATCAGCAGGGATAATCAATTTATCAACTTGTACTAAAATGTCTTCTACAATGCCTAATGGATATTTAATGGAACGATCCGCAAGTTGTAGAGACATCGTAGTAGGTTTTAATTCACCCACACCTAACTGAAGAAAAACAGAGTAAGGCATCAAATTAACACTGGCTCCTAAATCAAGCATTGCCTCTCCTATTTTTTTATCACCAACAGTAATAGTAATGTTAAAACTCCCTGGATCCTTAAGCTTGGGTGGAAGCTTCCTTTGTAGAACCGCGCTTACCATCTCTGAAACCATCACTTTTTCATGAGGTTCATACTTACGTTTTGACGTACTTAGTTCCTTGAAGAACTTTGGAAATGCTGGCATGTTCCTGATCACATCGAGTAATGGTAAGTTCACATTAACCTTAGATAAAATATCATAAATTTCAGAATATGACTTATCCATTTTGGCTTTCTTTAGGCGGCCTGGAAAAGGAACCGGCGGCACATATGGTGGAGGAGAGTTGTGATAAACCTCCGGAACTGAATTTGCTCTCTTTTCATGCTCAGAAGCAGATGTGGCCGGTGGTGGCCCTTTCGAGCGTTCCTCCGTTTCAACTTCCTCACTTGCATCATCATTACACTCATCAACAACTTTAGCATTAATCTTATTATCAATAATTTTACCTGAACGAAGAACTGTAACTGCTTTCGCTTGCTCAGGTTGGCTTGGGAATTTGCCTGGGACATGGGCTCGTACCGCATCAGCAAGTTGTCCCACTTGAACTTCTAACTTCCCAACGGATGCTGCAACATTCTTTAGTACCGCGTCATGTTGAGCAATGGCTGACTCTTGTCGAGCAATGGCTGAATCTTGTTTTTCCATCTTTGAATCTATTTTCTGCATAAAAGCTAACAAAGTCGCTTCCAAAGACGACTTAACAGGTGGGTTAGACTGATTAGCAGTAGGCATACTAGCATTAGCAGTATTTTTCCATGAAAAATTCGGATGCTCCCTCCAACCAGGATTGTAAGTATTTGCATAAGGGTCAAATCTAGGTCTCGGATTATAAGCATTCATCAAATTAACTTGCTCTTGCACATATTCAGGAAATTCACTACCAGAAGGACATGAATCAAACCTATGACCAACAATATTGCAAATTGAACAAACCTCAACCGGTTTTGCTTGTGTGGACATCATAGCGTCTATCTTCTTGTTAAGGGTTGCAATCTGCCTTGCCATGTCATCATTCTGGTTCAGCTCATAGATGCATCTCGCCTTATTCCTCGTGTCCCTCTGCTGCGAGTTTGATCCTAGCATCTCATAGATTTCATATGCCTCCGGTGGTGTCCTTTTGAACATCGCTCCACCTGCAGCATTATCTGCCATAGTCTGACAAGAAAGATTTAGTCCATCATAAAAATATTGCATCTGATTTTCTAAAGAATAATTATGATGTGGACATTGCATCAAAAGCATTTTAAATCTATCCCATGCTTCATGGAATGGTTCTCCATCAGATTGCTGAAAATTTGGAATTTGCCTTCTCAAGTTAGTAGTCATGGCATGAGAATAAAATTTACTAACAAACTTGTTATAAATTGCATCCCAAGTAGTGAGTGATCCAGGAGGCAACGACATCAACTATCTCTTCGCTTTATCCTTCAAGGTGTAAGGAAAACAACGCATTCTCAATTGATCTTCAGTAATGCCACCTAGAGGAAAAGTCTGAATAGTAGCATAATAATCTTTCACAAAAGTTAGTGCATCCTCAGAAGGTAAACCATGAAATTCAGGAAGCATAGAAAAATGTAGATTTTTAAGTTCATAATTTCTAGCCTCTGCAGGTAACGCATTGCACAAAGGTGAGGTAGAAATAGTAGGCCTCGCGTACTCCTCCAAAGGACGTAAATTATTATTGAGCGCCATCTCCTCTTGTTCCTCCTCTTGAACTCCTAGATCTGATGTGGACAGGCTGTCTTTGTTAGATCTTTTCTTCCAACCAATTTGATCTACTTTATCGTTCAAGGGCAACAACTTTTCTTTCCGTGATCGGCGACCTTGCATTCACTACAAATAAACTCTAATCAAATCCCCGGCAACGGCGCCAAAAACTTGATGAATAAATTTTATATCTCGCAAGTATACGAATCGGTGCAATCAGTATAGTAGCAAGACGAGTATCGTACCCACAGAGATTTGTAGAGATTATTAGAGTAAAATACTAAAGAACAGAAAAGAAAGAAAATAAGAAAGGGAAAATAAGAGATATGAAGTATTGAGAATAGAAGATCTAATAACGAAATAAGAAAATGATAGAAATATGATGGATGGATATTAAGGTTCCGATTTCACCATAACATCCTCATTCTATGCATTGAATCAATCAAGATCTCAGTTTAATTCCAAGGGCTCGTTCTTCCGGTATGATGATCCGTTCGGCCGCGATCTTCACCAAGTACCCTCAATTAACCCTAGCTAATGAACCCATAACTAAGTGTTAATCAAGAATCCATTAAGCTCTGAAGAACAATTATGAACCAAGAATACTCTTAGCTTGAACCCGGCCTCGACATAAACTCATTCATTCATAGATCCTGCAAGATTAGGGAATGAACCCTCGCCCAATCTCACATAAAACAATCTATAATACTTTTATTGGCCAGATAAATGTATTTAAGATCTCAGTTAAAATAATGAATGAAACAAGGAAAATAAACTGATTAAATAATCATGATCCAATAACATAGAATGATTCAGTTAGGGCTACATCGGTACCTTAGAAAAGAAACTAGCCACTCATGTTCACCATGAGGGCAACAAAACTAATGAAGAAATAAAGAAGAAATAAGAAAAGAAAACCAAGCCTGGAACCCTTCTCTTCGCCTCCAAACGATGTCAAAAAGTCCTCCAAAAGTCCCCTTTTGATAACCCTAAGTATCCTATTTATAGGCCTAAACTCGGGTTAAATCAAAACCGTTGATTTAATTCACTGGAAACGTCGGATCGATCGGACTTTAGGTGTTGGATCGATCCGTCTCATTAAAAACATCAATTCCTGGCTTCGCCCGAGCCCGATCGATCGAACTATAAGCGCTGGATCGATCGGATGCGTAAAAATCCATCTTCTCTGGCTATTATTGAGTCTGATCGATGGACGGATCGATCGAACTCTGCTCCTCTAAAAAGCATACATTCTGTCAACCTTTAATTCCCAAGTCCGATCGATCGGACTATGAGTGTTGGATCGATCGGACCCCTTTGGAGGGATGGAGAGATCGATCGGACTTCGTTCAGCCAAAAAAAAATAGGTTCTGTCACGTTTCTGCGTAGTCCGATCGATCGGAGGATCGCTCGGACTTCCAGCTTATTTACTGTGCTGCCATTCAGACTGCGCCATCGGTACTAAAATTGCCGTAACTTCCTCTAATAAACTCGGAATCACGAACCGTAAAATTCTCCAGAATCTAGACTTCAAGAGCTTTCCAACCATATATGGCACATAAGCTGATTCTTCATGAGCAGGTACAGATTAATCTTTAAAGTTGATCCATGCACTCTTTTGAGCTTCTTTTCTCCTTTCTTCTGCATTTTCCAAACAACTATGTGAAGCAACATATAGATATAAAAATAGGAATAAAGATGTTGATTGAAGATAATAATCTAGCAATTGAGATGGTTATAAGGCTATTTAGAGTGCACTTTCATGCACTCATCAATCATCAAGAGGCCGGTGAGGACGGGAACCCCGGAGGAGTCGAGGTCGGAGAGGAGGGCGGAAGCGGAGGGGTGGAGAGGAAGGAGGGCATTGTGGGGGGCAGAGGCAGCGGTGGCCGCTCGAGTGGGGTGAGGCTGCCCGGAGTGAAGGTGGGATTTCGGGATGGGAATGAGAGAGGGGGGAAGGCGAGGGGTGTGATGGCTTTGTCTCCCTCTCTTCTTTTCAGCTGATGGTAACAAAATTTTGTGCGGGAGAGTTAAGCGGGAATGAAATTTTGATGGGAATCTTGAAGTTTGATGATGAAATCTGGATCGTTGGATGTGTTTGGAAATAAATCTGGACCGCTCTTTATGTTTTATATTTGAGACAATTAAAAAACCGCCCTTCCTTATATAATAGACTAGTAAATGCCCGTGCCTACGACACGGATATTTAGGATTTTTTAATAAAATTTTGATAGAACCTCCCCTATACGGAGGGCTAAATGAGACAATTCTACAATATTTCTCAAATACAAAAATTAAATCACAGTATGAATGGGGCGAACTTTGTCCCAGGGGCAAACCTTGTCCTCACAAACAACACAAATACAAACCTTAACCTAAATCAAGTATACAATATTCCAGATACGTAACATGTCCCAAGACCCAAGATTTAGAGTCAGAGATTCCGACTCCAAACACTTACCAAGTGCTATCCAAATGTGGATTTTTGAGCTATTTTAAACATACAATCAGACACGACATACATGACATGTCCAAAGAATTTAAGACTCGAGTTTTGATTTTAAACCTCAGCAAGTAACATATATAAGACCAACTATAAAATATTGTGAAATTTGATATCCAACTATGCATTTGCAAATAAGCATGATAAGACATCCAACTAAAAGAAAAATGTACATAGAGAGGAGCGAGAATCAACAATCGACTGTTATCATACGTTAGACTATCTAATCATTTAAAATATCATACTTCATTAAAGAACGCATAGACCTGCGTGCAAATAATATTAATTTGAGTAGTTTACTGAATTGGGTAAAGTATCACAAAGTCGAGGTTTTGTCAGCTTATAAATAATACACCATGTCGAAGTTAGCAAGATAAATAAAGGAATAACTCATGAATACATCCGGACCGTATGTAGTGACAGTGAAATTATGATCCGTCTGATAGTCCTTGGAAGATCTACACAAACATTCAAACCAAAAAATTCAAGAAACAAACCTTGTAAGCCATAACAATCCAATTGGGGGAAAAAACAAACAAAACAAAACTCAAAGTTAACTAAATATTCACTATCATGTTTCAGAAATGAAAGAAAGCACCATATGTTTCTGTTAAAGAAAAGATAATGAAAATTCACAAAATAAGGTATACATGATTTTAAGATATTGAGCTAAGAAAGACACAAATTATCGAACCCAGTATTCTAAAAAAGTAATTACATGACATAACCAAAAAAAACAAAAGAAAAAAATACATATACCCTTTCAGTTGATATAAAGCGTTTGTCTTTTGTACATGCTAATCCAAAAGAGCGTAGCTGTCAAAACCGTTATAAGCAATCAATCGAAAAGCACATTCACCAATAAAATTAATGAGATAATAGGATCTTCTAGTTCGGGTGGTTAGAAACAATAAACTAACAGTTATTTGAGATACCAGCCATTATCTACCTGAACACCTAACATCTTTCCAATAACTACTAAAGCCTATTGGGTTTCTTTGTTTTCCTTGTAAAGGTGAAACCTAAACTTCATGAAAAAATACATTAAATACTACATGGCATAGAGGAACTCAATATTTCCCTATTTATATCAACGGCTAGAAGAAAATGAAACATGAAAGCTATCAGGAACAATTACAAACAATTACAGAAAAGGCTTTGATGAAGAAAAACTAAAGAATAAGTAGACAATATAAATAGCACAATTTCAACAGAATGATTCGCATCTCTATGCACGGGAGTCATAATAGGGATTTAAGTAAGCAAAACATAATATCAATAAGTGTCAAGATGGTTTTGGAGACCGAGGAGTGCAGGGAAAAATTCTTGCTACGAAATATGCCCGAGAAAATGACGTTCCGTTTCTTGGCCTTTGTTTGGGCATGCAAATTGCTGTCATTGAGTTTGCTCGTTCAGTTCTCAACCTGCAAGATGCAAACAGCACAGAAATTGACCCCAATACAACTAATCCCTGCGTTATCTTTATGTCGGAGGTAGAATCACTTTTGCTCTGCCCAAATTGCTATTTTGCCTTATTTCATCACGATGATTAACTCTGTCATTCCACTATCCGTGCAGGGTTCGAAAACTCATATGGGAGGAACAATGAGACTTGGATAAAGGAGGACATTTCCAGGCTGTTGACTGCAAATCAGCAAAGTTGTAAGGACACTTATCATCAAAACTGGTTCTTCATTCCCTCATTTCTATTGTCAGGATATCTAATTCTTTTGCTTCTCTCTCTCTCAGATATGGTGATGTTGAGTATGTAGATGAACGACATCGGCATAGATATGAGGTCTGCCATTGTCCTAATTTATGAAATACCTGAGTGTGCTTGTTGTACTGCTACATGATATAGCTATTGGTGTCTTGGCATAGTTTTGAAACAATGTTCTTACTGCAAGTAAATCCGGACATGGTCATGGAACTTGAACGTGCCGGTCTTAAATTTGTCGGAAAAGATGAAACTGGGAGACGGATGGAGGTACTATTGCTTGCATTTTTCAAGCAGTTGATTTTATCCTGACCATTAATTCAGTGCAGTTCTGATCATTAACCTTTTTTCAAGCAGTTGATTATGGGAATGTTGGCAGAGAAATTATTTTTTAGAAAGAAATGTATACTGAGAGATATACTCTTAATTATAGCGAGTTCCTAAATTTATATTCCTCAGCCTATGCTAATGTTTCATTGTAATTTATTTCTTTAATAGAATGAAAGTCATGATTAAACTTCTATGCAGAATTACGGGTTTCAACATATGGCCCATAGAGTGCTTTGTAATGGTGCATTGAAGGATCAGTTTTTTTATTCTATTGTCAAGCACTTATCCAATTTAAATGAAGTCAAGAACTTATTTGCCTGTAAGCTTAGATTTAAATTTTGTAGATTATCAGCAATATGAAACCAAATTAATGCACAGGACCATCAAACTCCAAAAAACTTTGATATGCACAACAAACAAACCTCAAAAATAGCTATCAAAATAAACTATGAAAAAAGCTATCAACAATACAAAGAGATGAAGACTACCAACAAACACCCAATGTCAAAACAACCACATGAGCAAACACATTTCAAAAGAATATATTCATGCATCTCCAAAACTCAGGCATGAACGTGCATGAGGAATCCATCAAAATTGCTGGAAAAACAAAAGAAAATTCGTGCATACCTCAATCGTGCATAGCATCGAAATTGCTGAAAAATCACTACCGTCAATGCCCAAGCCGTCCGGCCTTCTCCCTCTTCACCGCCGGACTCTATCCGTCGCCAAGGCATCTGTCGCCCCGACAAAGCCTTGTGGAGGAACAAAAAGGAGGACAAAGCCTTGCCGCTGATGAGCTGCTCGGGGTGAAAGAGCTGGCAGGTGCGCACCTCATCCATGATGGTGGGCTCGAGGTCTATAAATACAGCACGCAGCACATGCTTTTCGGCACCGGTCTCGCTGAAGAAGGTGTTGAAGGCATCATCACCTATAGGCGAAGCTACATTATTTAATTGAGTAACCTATAGGCAAAGTACCTGGTGGTGGCGCAGTGGAGCGCGCGCAGTCGGAGCTGGCGTAGTGGAGCGCGCAGCCAGAGCTGGGGGAGTGGAGCGCGCAGCCGGAGCTGGCGGAGTGGAGCGCGCAGCCGGAGCTGGCGGAGTGGAGTGCGGCCCTCGCTGATGGAGAGAGAGAGAGAGAGAGAGAGAGAGAGAGAGAGGCTGATTGCGAGAGGGGATGGAGGGAGCGTTGAAGTACCCGGAACAGCTCATCCTCCGCCGTGTCCACGCACACCCCGTTGATGTCGCAGATCTCCCGCTTGGGCGACAACGGCAGCAGCTAGTGGATCACCCAAACCCAAACCCACCAGATAGCGATGCGGCGAGGGAGAGGTGCGGCGGCGGAGGATGGGGTGGTGGTGGCGGGATCGGGAGTGGTGGGTTTGAGTTTGGGTGAGGTAGGGTGGTGGTGGAGGGATCAGGAGTCGTAGGGCGGTTTGCGGCGGAGATCCGTGACCCGTGGAAGAAGAACCGGGTCTGGCTCGGGACGTTCGACTCCGCCGAGGACACCGCTCGCGCCTACGCCGCCGCCACCTGTGCCCTCCGTGGCCCCAATACCAAGACGAACTTGCCCTCCTACCCGGCCCATCACCCGCCGCACAACAACTCCACCGCCTTCCCCTTTTCCCCCATCGCCCCACGACCAGTAGCCTGAGCTCTACCCTGGCGGTCCCCAATGTGGGGCGTGGTCGACGGTGTGGGGAACAGAGAGGGAGAGAGGGGGGATGGGGGAGAGGTCAATGGCGTGGGGAAGAGAGAGGGGGATGGGGGAGAGGTCGACGGTGTGGTTCCTCAGGGAACAGAGAGGGAGAGGTTGCCGGCTTCTCAGCTGGTGGAGAGAGTGAGGGGAACAGAGAGGATGGGTGAGGGGGAGAAGGAGAGGGGACGGGGACGGGGGGAGGGAACTCTACCTTGGGCGTCGCCGGCTGGGCGTCGGGTGGTCGTGCGACGGCGTGGATGTCGATGGCGTCGAGGGCGGGTTGGGCGGTCGGCGACGGCGCGACTGAGGGCGAGGTCGGCGTCGGCTTGGCTGAGGGCGAGCTCGGGCGAGGTCGCCGTGGGGAGAGGAGAGGGGATGGGTGAGGGGAAAGAGAGGGAGAGGGGACGGGGGAGAGGGGAAAGAGAGGGAGAGGGGAAATGGCGTGGGGAGGGGGACGGTTGAGGGAGAGGGGACGGGGGAGAGGGATGGGACGTCCGTCCCATCCTCTCTCTCTCTCTCACAGCTGGACTAAGCTGGATTTTGAAAATTTGAGTGGGTGGGTGGGTGAGAGTGGATGAGTGGGTGGGTGGGAGGGAATTTTGAGCGGGAGATTTTGGAGGGAAGGAAAATTTGGGTGGGAATCTTAAAGTTGATGATGAAATCTGAACCGTTGGATGTGTTTGGAGATAGATCTGGACCGCTCTTTATGTCTTATAGTTGAGACATTTCAAAAACCGCTCTTCCTTATATAATAGATAATTATCATATCAAGTGAGAAAACAGTATGAACCAAATAGGATATGGTTGTTGGCGGCTTCAAAGTCTCTGTCTCTCACGAGGAAAAGTGAGGAGGCACCTGATAAGTCACTAATTATTCCTAATTAAACCCCTTAAATTACCTTTGTTAAACTGAGAGTAGGTGTATTTGATATCCTATTGTTTGATTTCAGGTTTAAGTAGGATTTGAGAAGAAATACAAGAAATTCGGCGAAAAATCACTAAATTCTGTAAAAAGACTGTTTCATCGACTGTTTGGAAATAAATTACTAGATATTCTACAAAACTCCCAATATTCTGAAATTTTGGGAGATAAAAAAAGATTTCAAGAGATACAACTTTCATGTTGAAGACGTTGTGAGATTCTCTATAGATTGACGCCAGTTTTGAAGCAAAGTTGGATCTATGAAAGCTGAAATTTGATAAATGCTGAAATTAATTAATGACGTGGCAGTGAAGACCCAATCAGACCGACTTCAGCGATGGCTCGGATTTGAGTCTGATTGGTCACTCCGATGACGTCATCAACACAGAATTTAGGGAAATTAGAGTTTAAGTTCAATTATAACTCCTAATTCCGAGATCAAGGGTTTCTACTATATAAAGGGATTATTCTAGCCAAAAATAATGATCTTTTTGACAATTTTTGGAGGAGGAAGAAGAAGACGGAGAGGATGCGGATGGTGACATCTTCTTATTCCAACCCGATGGCGTTCATCCAAAAGATGACTTGCTAATTATTGTACTTAGGATTATTCATGAAACTCTAGTGTAGTTGTGATCCATCTTTAGTTTGATTATTGTAAACTTCTCGATGCATGATCTTATAAATATGGTTTTATTGTTAATAGAGTGGAAGGAACAGAGTTCCCTTGATGTACTTTCAGTCCTATATGATTTCTATGATTGATTGTAGAGATTTATGAGATGGTTTTCATGAAGTTATTGGTTTGCCTTTGAAATAAGCTATGCTACGCGAAGATAGGTTGTGCCAAGGTAATTAGGAGTAGTATAATTTAAGATAATCATAGGACCAAAGACAATCTATGCTAAGCAAAGATAGGTTAGACAATCTATGCTAAGCAAAGATAGGTTATGCCGTTGGGAACATTAACTTTATTTTAGGGATTCATGTGAGCTTGTAGCCATATGATCCATAATGTTGAGAGAAGGGAACAAGATGATAACTAGAGAAGACTAATAATGAAACTAGGGCGGATTGAGTAATTCCTAAGTAACTACTCCATTGATTCGAATTGATGAACCTTTTATTTCTTTTATTTATTAGTTAGATAACTCTATTCTATCTTTGGTTCTTTTCCTTAGTTATAGGGTTTTGAGAATTGATTTTGATTTCCAATGTTTTCCCTGTGGATTGACTCTGGACTTCACCGTTGTTTCTACCTAATAGTGTAGTGATTGAATAAGAATTATAAATTTAATATTTTGATTGAGTTTGCATCATTTTAACGACACGTTTGCGAGCGATCAAGTTTTGGCGCCGTTGCCGGGGATTTCGACGGTTAACTAATTGATTTTCTCTTAACTCATTTTCTTTGCTTAGTTAGGTTTTTATCTTTCTTATTTTTCCCTTTCTTTATTTTACACTTTTTAGGAATTTTCTGACAATTTTTTCGAATTTTTGCAGCATTGGAACGGATTTTTCTTGAAGAAAAACACAACTCACCAGCCATCTAGAACGACCGGTCGGACTTGAATCCGATCGGTCGGCCTGCGCCATTTGCTTTGAAGTGGACTTCGAGTGAAGAGCTTGCGTCCTGTAGCGACCAATCGGACTGGAAACAAATCGATCATAACTGTGCAGTCAGGTAAGTTTTCTTACTTTAAAACTTTTCGTTTCAATTATTGTTTTTCAGGTTTTGTCCTTTCCTCTGAATTTTCTGTTTTCTTTTTCTCGTTTTGGTCTCTAATCGTGCGTGCATGGCTAATTTTTATATGCCACCGGGTGCCATGTCGAATGATGATTTGTCTTTTGGTTAGTGACCCGCTTACAATAATGACATATATGGTTTCTCAAAGTCAGCATATAATTCACATTCATATACTTATAATCCAAATTTAGAAATCATACATACCCCGGTTGGTAATTTCAAGGTTATCAACCCCCTACCGTTCAACCATGGAATATAGAAACACCGACGCAAAATTTTGAACCTAGTTTTGAACAACAATATCCTTCACAAGCATCCTCTAACCCGACTATGGACACAATCATTAGTACACTTGCCAACAGGAATGCTAAGATGAAAAAAATTGGAAGAGATGTTAACTCTAATGATTAATCAATTAAGAAAATAGAGACACAAATAGAACAATTAGCCCATATGGTTGATTCATATTATGAGAATGAGGATTATGCGAAAGATTCTATTCCTCTTGTTAATGATCACAATGTTGGTGAAGTTTATCTTTCTAATGATGTTGATACATGCTATAATGCTTGTGATGCTTTGCCAGTTCATGATGCTGTTGATGATGTTTTGCCGTCTGCTGAAAATAAGATTGATGAATGCTACCCGATTTTAAATTCTGGGCCTTATAAGTATTTCGATCATTCTTATGAAGCAAGTCTTTTTGATGATAGTGATGGTGAGGGTTGTTATGCTAAATTGCCGGTTTTTCATGATGAGTTGAATGATGATAATATGCTTATTTACAATGATCATAATGAGGATGAGTATATTAGTGAGACCCCCTGTCGGGAACCTCAAGTTGACCTTCTATATGATGAGTTGACTGATGATGATGTGTCTATTAGTGATAAACATAATAAGGATGAGGGTGTTAGCAATATTCCTTGTCTAGAGCCTTAGTTTGAAATTCTACCTTTAATATCATCCCCATTAGTTGAACTTTGTGAGGAGGAGAACCTCATTATGAGTGAAGACCATGCCAATTCCTATCGTCCCTTCCTCAAAGATCGTATCACAATTTTCAGTTCTATGCATATTTTGTTTGCTAAGAACTTCTTTTTATTCTTTGATGAAGCATGTCTACATACCTTCACCATGATTCGGGCCATGTATTTCTTCACATGTAAACATCGGCCTCTAAAATTTGGTCTCAGGAACGTCTAGCGAAAGACGTAAACTTACGCGCTTTCTGGGAGGCAACCCAGTTTTTAGGATTTTTTCATAGTTTTTTAGATTTTTATTTAATTTTTATGATTTTCCCCTGATTTTTCGATTTTCCCCATATTTTCCTAGAATTTTTCTCCACCTTTTTCCTATTTTTCTTTATTTTTCGTCGGAATTCCTCTCTCCTCCCGCTCTATTTCTCGTTGCAGGTCGTCATCCCGGCTTGTCTGTTTGTCCCTGAGCCGTCACCACCCACCGCCCATCGCCATCTCTCCGGCCGCCCTCATCCCTCCAAACCAGCACCATAACCTCCGCCAACCTTCCACCTCTTCAACCCCGTCCTCCCCTTCCTTCGAAACCTTCTCCTCCGACGCCAGCGAGCCCCTCAGCCGTCATCGACACCTTTATCCACGGCCGCCCATTGCCCCCAAGCACCTCCAAAAGTTTCCTTCCACCACCACGAAGCTTCCGCCACCATCAAATCCTTTCCTTGCCGCCGGGATCATTGTCTTCACACTCCAACGAAACCACTGCTCCGACCACCTTCATTCCACCGTCTGGAAGCGCAATTCATCAATCAAGCACCATAGGGCAGTTCCCAATTCCTCCACGATCCTTCCTCACCCCTTTCCATCCTTGATTGGAGCTCCGATCATCGGAATCCAATTCCGGCAATCGCCTTCCTACGAGCCATTCACCTCCGATCTGTCACATGGAGGCCTCCATTCTTTGATCAGAGCCCACCGGAGACCTCCTCAAGCATCTATGATTCTTTTTGTACCCTTCCCATCCTCCGGCCCAGCCGTTTCACCGTTGATCATCGCCGACGAGCTCTCAACCATCCAACTACTACAGAACACGATCCAGATGCTACAGAGCTCTGATTTCAAATCGGACGGCTCGATCTTTAGCTTGGACTAAATTTTGGATGTTTTTTGTGCTGTGCATGGATGCTTCGATGTATTTTAAGATTTTATTTTTACATTTTAAATTATGTGGATGAATGATTGTACATATTAATATATCATGAAAATACAAAGG
The DNA here is from genome assembly GCA_963920575.1 of Narthecium ossifragum. NCBI lineage: Eukaryota > Viridiplantae > Streptophyta > Magnoliopsida > Dioscoreales > Nartheciaceae > Narthecium > Narthecium ossifragum. The sequence continues at coordinate 6,816,173 of OY986975.1, read as the reverse complement.
CTGCTGAATTTTTTTTTCTCATTCTAATACCTTCTTGAACTTTTATGAGTTATATTTGATCTTTTTGGAAATGTACTTATTTTTGTGATAGGTTATGGTGGGAAAGGAATTATGTATTCAATGAGGGTGGTGCTTCAACTTAAATTGGAAGAGAGAGAGAGAAATCGATTTTTTTTTTCGAGCGTTCATTATGGTTATCTCTACCCTTTACTTCATGATTTATTTTTATGACTTAGTGTAATTGGGGAAAATTACATTTAAGTTGGAGGTAACATTCATAAATTTGATACTCATATATTTTTTTTTTCTAGTAACCAAATATTATACATCCCTTGAATTATGTCAAAAAAATGAAATTATGATATGATTGGACAAAGGTGCATGTTTTAGAAATTTATCTTATGAATTATTCTGAGACTTGTATGCCATATAAGAGATAGTAAAGTTTTGCTATGCATGATATTATTTCTATAATTTAACACTTTTACCATGATTTAAGGATAGCTTGACATATCCTAATGAGTGTTCACTTTTACATGTTAAGGAGTTGATATTAGATTCTAAGCATAATACTAGGATAGATTTACAATTCTACGTCATGGCACAGAAAATACATTAACACATGCAATTATCTGAGTATGCGAACAAAGAAAAAGAAAAAAAAGTGGAGTTTCATCTTAGTAACCTGGTAGTGTGCCTAACCAGCGTGGTGTTCGCATAAAACAGTTGAAACTCCTAAAAAAGCAAAAAGGGTTTCATACTTAGTAACCGGACAAGGTGCGTTAATAAGGTGTGTTGTTCGCGTAAAACAGTTGAAATTCCTGCAAAAGAAAAAAAAATGAAAAGAAAAATGAATAAAAATAGAGATTGCTATGTGATAAGTGGAAGATATGTGCTTGGCTATGATTGTGATCTTGAATAGTTGAAGTGTTTAGATATAATTGATGATCTAAAGCAAATGGAACCCCATTCACACAGAGGAGTGTTAAAGTTATTTTTAATCATGATTAAATATGTTGAAGTGTTGGAAATATGTTATGACATGTTTTGATTTACTTTGTTTTTATGCGACTATGAGTTGAAGGGTATATTTATGGATATTATTTCTATTTCATGCATTAAAGTTGATGAATATTATAATTGATTTCTATTGGTATATTCAAGGGAATGTATAGATGTTTGTGGGTATCAACCCTGAAAACCCTCAGGAGACTATAACTCCTCCACTTTGGTAACCTAGGGGTTTAAAGGCTTGTTGCACATACTAGGTTCAATCGTGAGACCTATGAAAGTGGCTAGTTAGATTTATTGTTTTTTCTTTGCTCAAGGACTAGCAAAGTGTAAATTAGAGGGTGTGATAAGTCACTAATTATTCCTAATTAAACCCCTTAAATTACCTTTGTTAGACTGAAAGTAGGTGTATTTGATATCCTATTGTTTGATTTCAGGTTTAAGTAGTATTTGAGAAGAAATACAAGAAATTTAGCCAAAAGTCACTAAATTCTGCAAAAAGACTGCTTCATCGACTGTGTGGAAATAAATCACTAGATATTGTACAAATATTCTGAAATTCTGGGAGATGAAAGAAGACTTCAAGAGCTACAACTTTCATGATGAAAGAAGACTTCAAAAGCTGAAATTTGATAAATGCTGAAATTAATTAATAACGTGGCAGTGAACACCCAATCAGACCGACTTGAGCGATGGATCGGATTTGAGTCCGATCGGTCGCTACGATGACATCATCAACACAGAATTTAGGAAAATTAGAGTTTAAGTTCAATTATAACTCCTAATTCCGGGATCAAGGGTTTCTACTATATAAAGGGGTTATTCCAACCGAAAATAATGATCATTTTTACAATCTTTGGAGGAGGAAGAAGAAGACGGAGAGGATGCGGATGGTGACAACTTCTTATTCCAACCCGATGACGTTCATCCAAAAGATGAGTTGCTAATTATTGTACTTAGGATTATTCTTGAAACCCTAGTGTAGTTTTGGTCTTTCTTTAGTTTGATTCTTGTGAACTTCTCGATGCATGATCTAATAAATATGGTTTTATTATTAATATTTGAAGGAACAGAGTTCCCTTGATGTACTTGTAGTCCTACATGATTTCTGTGATTGATTGTAGAGATTTATGAGATGGTTTTCATGAAGTTATTGGTTTGCCTTTGAGATAAGCTATGCTACGTGAAGATAGGTTGTGCCAAGGTCATTAGGAGTAGTATAATTTAAGGTAATCCTAGGATCAAAGACAATCTATGCTAAGCAAAGATAGGTTATGCCGTTGGGAACATTAACTTTATTTTAGGGATTCATGTGAGCTTGTAGCCATATGATCCATAATGTTGAAAGAAGGGAACAAGATGATAACTGGAGAAGACTAATAATGAAACTAGGGCAGAACTACTCCATTGATTCGAATTGATCAACCTTCTATTTCTTTTCTTTATTAGTTAGATAACTCTATTCTATCTTTGATTCTTTTCCTTAGTTTTAGGGTTTTGAGAATTGATTTTGATTTCCAACGTTTTCCCTGTGGATCGACTCTGGACTTCACCGTTGTTTCTACCTAGTAGTGTAGTGATTGAATAAGGATTATAAATTTAATATTTTAATTGAGTTTGCAACGTTTGCGAGTGATCAACACCCCTTTCACCTTCTCTAGGGGAGTAATGGACTTCATTGGGTTCATGTTCCTTAATCAGCTACCTGACTTGGGATTTATGGGTAAGTCATACACATGGTATAACCAGCAGTATGGTCATGACAGGATCCTAAAGCATCTAGATAGAGCTCTAGCTAATGAGCAGTGGTGCTTGAAGTTCCCATCGATTTATGGGTCAGACATACACATTTGGTTTTCTTCCGTACCAAGCTTCATATGGAGTTTTCCCATTGAAAGCTGTTGTGCCAAATCTATTCAATAGATAAATTGAAGTTTTTTTTAGGACTTGAGCCAACGGCTTACATGTAAAACAGACTACATGATCCCTTCCACCCCGCTGGGTCCATCACCGCAGACCAGGTTAAAACCCGTCGAGCTAACCCTACACCGTTTTACCAGAGCTTCAGCTCGCCCCGTACATGACCGAGGAACATGTATGAACAAAACATACTCACAGTAGAGAGCGATAGACCAAATTGCTTGCATAGTCGACACAACATCATCTGGCCATAGCCACCCTCCATTAAGGATGTCAACGGCGGCCATGCAATCGGACTCCACCACCACCTTCATCCTCCCTTTACTTACCGTTTTACGCACCGCTGAAAAAACCATCAAATCCGCTTCCAGAGCAGAGGAGGCATCGTCCACCTCACCCACTTCCACTGTAGCCCACCGTAGCCGCCTTCGAGCCGGATCCCATGACGCGTCCCCCATAGATAAATTGAAGTTGCCACTGCTTCAGCCCAAAACATCTTTGGAAGTTATATTTCTTTGAGCTTGCATCTTATAGCTTCAATAATTGATCGATTTTTCCTCTCCACGATTCCATTTTCTTGTGGAGTGAAACTGTGAGGACCCGTACCTCTAATCTGGTCCGACCATGTTAGGTCGAGGGTCTGGTTTTGTGGTTTGGCTCGGTTGGCATTGGGATGCGAATGATTGATTGCATCGTTGTTTTTTACCCCAGTGGGATTTCGGTAAATATGCTCCCTGGTGGTCAGTTTCACACCCGCGTTGCACACACTGCCTTTGATTGATGTATGTGTTTCATTAGAACCTCAAGGGCGCTTCCGATTGGAAGATTGGAGCTCGATCGGAAGAGATCAAATTGGACGGCTGCGATCGATTCCAGCTTTCTATTTAAGCTCTTTCTTTTCTCTCTCTTCTCTTTCTTTCTCTTTCTCTCTTCCCCTCTCCTTCCTTGGGCTGCCGGCTGATGTTTGGAGCTTGGGGCTATGGATTTTCGGCGTGGATTCGCGAGGATCAGAGGCGATGATCTCGTAGATCGGCTGCTTGTCTTCACAAGTAGGTGTTTCTACCCATTTCTGGTGAAATGGTAACCCTATGATTGCCTTTTTGTGTTTTCTGGCTGTTGTATGTATTGGAAGTCTTGATTTTTGGTATTCTTGCTCCTTAGCATGTTTAAAAGCTAGCTATGGTTTCATTTCTGTATTCTTTCAGATGAATTTTGTATTTTTGTCGATTTTTCGATGGGGTTGGACTCAGATTGTGAAAGACTCAGATATGATATTTCACAATCTGAGTTTTGTTTTTATTGCATGAATGAATTCCTCACCACCAAATAGACCTTACTGCAAAGTTTGAATGGATTCCATCGCCGTTTGATAGATCAAATCCAACAAATTTAGGTTTTCATCAGTTTCGTCGGCTTCCGGACAATTTGATTTAATTCGGAGGATTTGATCTTCCAAAGTTGGATTTCTTAGTGTCATTAGATTTCCCACATCCAATTGCACATGCCTACTAAGTTTGGTTTGATTTCGATATGTTTTGATAGGTTAAATCTAAGAAATTTGATTTCCGACATGTCGAGTATGAAGGATCGATCATTTGGATAGAATGATCGATCATTTGCATGGGAGCGTTCTATCTCGTCTAAGGGGGATTGATCTTCCTTGTAACAAAAGATCGATCATTTATCTTAACAGAGGGTGTGTTTGAGGAAGTCGATCCTTCTTCCCCAGACAGAACA
>OY986975.1:6785325-6811305 GCA_963920575.1 Narthecium ossifragum | reverse complement strand
CACACATATATATATATATATATATACACATATATATATATATATATATATATATACACATATATATATATATATATACACACATATATATATATATATATATATATATATATATATATATATATATACGTGTTGTTTGTGATTGTTCTATCGCCTTATGTGTAACAGGGGGAGTGACGACACCCGGGAATGTTTAGTATAAATCGACCGAAAGTGTGTCCTGCATGCTTAGCATAGCTTACATGTATTTGAGACCATTGCTATGCTCACCCCTTTGGCTAGCTAGAGGCTATGCCTAGCCCTGTATAATTGATGTCATCTTGTTGCATGCTTATATCTCTTTATCTGTGCTTGACCATTGCATGCATCTTGTTTGCATTAAAGCATAAGGCTAGGGTGTGGGTTAATAGGGTCTTCGCCGATCCGAGGCTCTCGGGTAGCTCGGATCTAGCTCTAGGACCGTGGCTGGGTAGCTAGGTTGAGGGCAATTGTATTACCAAATCTCTGTATTCTCGAGGATGGGTCTAGTAGGCTACTATCTGTTGTTTGAGATGTAGAGGTCACCCAGATTTCTCGTCTCATGCTCAGTATTCATTTTAAGGAAAGTTACGTGCAACCCTAGGTCCTACCCCTTCGTTGTTCAGCGCTGGGCGCTTGGTGGTTGAGAGGGATGGCCGTTGACAGTTGAGGTCACAGAGTGCATGCCCTGGGGTAGGCGGTGGCCGTAACGTGAGTTTCCCTTAGAGATGAGACAGAACCAGGGACTTTGTAGTTTCCCCTTCTTCCTGTGCGACGTAGACTAGAGTAGAACCCTACTGAGCTTATTGCTCACTTTTACCCGGGCTGCATTTGCAGGTGCAGGCGTCAGCTCATCCTCGGTGGTTCCAGCTGGATCAGGTCTTGGCGGCGCGTCGACTTCCGGAGGCATTTGAGGTCTTAGAGGGACAGATGTACATTTTGGCAGTATTTGTTTATTGTTACCTTTGACGAGGATGTACTTAACGTTTAATATATGAAATCATGTTCCCTCCTTTGATTGAGTTCTATTCCGCAATGTAATATTTAGCTTTACCTTTATGCCCATGGAAATCTTTAAGTTCAAATTTATTCCGCTTTGTGTATTATCACGCCGTATCGGATGTAACTCGTGTAGGTTTCCCCTCATGCCCCGGCCCGGATGGGTTTTCTGGGTCGGGGTGTGACAGAAACCTACAGTCAACTGTCTATGAATTCCTACACTTTTGCACAATGCAAAGAACTCGTGGGATGTGAATTCGCTCCCCCTGTCAGTTTGTAAAGTTTTCAAAGAATACCTAATTTGTTTTTGAGCATAAGTTTTGAACTCAATGAAGAATGAGATGGCTTCAAATTTTTGTTTAAGAAAATCCACCCATGTCATTTGTGTGTTGTCGTCTACAAATAAGATAAATAGCTCTTACCACCAATAGACGAAGTCTGAAAGGCCCCCATAAGTCAGCATGCACAAGCATAATTGGTTCTTTGGCCCTCCAAAATTTTCCCACTTGAAAAGGCATCCTATGATGCTTCCCATAGATAAAGACTTAACATAGTTCTCCATTGTGAACCAGATTCGAACCATGTACCACATTTTTCTGCACCCTCTGTGAGAACCCGCTTCTCTAACTTGGCTCGACCGTGAAGGTCGGGGGTCGTGCTGTGAGGACCTGCCCCTCTACCCCTGTGGCTCGTTGTAGACCGCAAGGGCAATTTGGTAAATTGCGCCTTGTTGGTTTGTTTCACACCCACGTGTGCACACACTGGCCTTGTTTGTGTTAATGCTTGTTTAGAATGGCTAGGTGGACCCGGGATCGGAAGATCTCAGCTCGGGCGCGCGGAAGCTTGCCTTTGGGCAGCTGACGACCCTCGAGCGATCGATCGCTCCTTCGAGCGATCGATCGCTCCTTCGAGCGATCGATCGTTCCATGGAGCGATTGGTCAGACTCGTGAGCGAGTCGGTAGTGGGATCGAGCCAGGGCGTGAGTGATCGATCGCTCCTTGGAGCTACCGATCGAACTCGCGTCGGTGGCTTTTCTGCTTCGCGAGGACGGCCACCGCTGGCCGTCGCTCTCCCCTGTCAGAGGGGGGGAGGACTTTCCCTCCCCTCCCCTCACTTTTCCCCCTTCCCCCGGCTTTCCCCTCCCCCTTTCCCCTCCTTTTCTTCCCCTCCTCTTCCTCCTTCTCCTCCTTTCTTCTTCCTCTTTCTTTCTTCTCCCGAAACCTCTGCTTCTTCCCATGTTTCCGGCAGCCCACTTCCTCTCCTCCGTTTTCCCTCCGACGACCATCTTTTTCGGCGTTCTAAGGCTCGTTGGATCCGTGACAACCAGAGGAAGATCCCTGAAGTGGTTTGAAAGCTTGTTGGTGATCAACTCGCGGGGAATCTGCCGAGGAAAGCGCAGTTAGGTAGGGTTATACCTACTGATGTTGTTTTCGGGTTTTCTCTAGATTAGCCGTTGGATCTTGTTGATCCTTGATTTTTTGGATCCCTTATACCTGTTAGAATTATTGATATGAGTTTCATATTATTTGGTTGAGATTTGAGTAGGTTTATTGCGTGATTAAGCTCGGATTTCTGGTTTTCTGCTGTTCTTGAAGAACAGCCGGCTTGCGGCGAGTTTTTCGGCCGTTTTGTACATGATCTTGGCTTTGAATAAACATAAGAGTTGTAGATCTCTTCGTTAGATTTCCATTCCATCTTGTTTCGTAATTTTTCGATTTTTCTACGATTTCTTATGAATTGTTTGCTGGAGGGCTGCGTTGCAGCAATTAATGGGTAAGTTAGTTTGATTAGCGATTTTGATTAGCGTTTTCTCGTTAATCCAACCGTTGGATGATTATGAATTTTGGTTATGTTGATCCTGATATATACACCTACTGATGGTAAACTTGGATCTTGAATCTAACGTCGTTTTAATGTAGGATCGACGAGATCAAATAGCCCCTAGTAGAGAACTTTTGGGTGTTTTGAATATAATACTATATTTCGGAATATAATATTATATTGGTTACTGTTCATCAGCGGTTTTCAGGGTTGCTTCCCGTTGCAGGAGTTCCCGGTTGACGGTCGTGGTACCGTCGTAATGCCGGGACCCGCTGCGGATCGGCTGGCAGCGGTCGGTAGTACCGTTCCAGCGATCCAGTAGACTTATATGATGCCTTATCTTACTGTTGCATGCCTATCTCCTGTTTGTGTATGTCATAGCCTGCATTGTTTATCTGTGCATTAGTTGCATTGGTTAGGGCGTGGGGTGATCCTTGGGTCGCCGTCCCGAGGCTGGAAGCTCGGACTTAGCCTTAGGACCGGGGTTGGCCTGTTTGGACCCGGTTTGAATTGTTGTGTCCAGTCGATTCGATGATATGCTTAGATGACTAGTACACTTGTGGCTTGATGATTGTAGAGGTCGTGTCGGCCTTAAGTTGGATGCTGAGGTGTAGCCGGTGTCCCACTGTGCTGACCTTTGGTGTCGCCAGTGTTGTTCCTGTTACTGAGTGCCGTCCCTGGGCCTCAGGGACACGTGGTGGGGTTATGGGACCCCTGTATACACCCAGGTCCTACTTAAGGGTGACACTGTTGCGTTTCCCTCTTCCTTCTGTGTGTCGTAGTGTAGATCCCTACTGAGCTTAGTGCTCACACCTACCCGGGCTGCGTTTTGCAGGTGCAGGCGTCAGTTCTTCCTCTGTGGCCCTTACCGGGCAGTTGGTCGGCGGTGCGGCGGCGCCTGGTGGACTTTGAGAGGTGGCGATATTTACTGCTTTTACCCTTTTGATAGATAGTCTCCTATGGGAGTAATGTTGTATTTGAACTTCCCCCTCTCCGAGGATATGTATTTTTAAAACCTTTTTGAGTTTTAAATCTGTGGTTCGATGTTGTTTAAATTATTGTATCTTTTAATTGGGGGTTTTTGGTGAACTGTTAGGGAGACCAATAGGTTAGAGGGAACCCTCGCCAGCTTTGTTTTCCGCGTTTTGTAGGTTCCGGTTCGCGTCGCCCGGCCCGGTTGGGCTTTCGCGGGTCGGGGCGCGACACGTGCCTTGTTGTCTATTTTCGCGTCGAGCGCGATCAGTTGATCGCATTGTTGATTTTGAACCCCAAGGCCAATTTGATAAATTACGCCTTGTCGGTCGGCTTCACACCCGCGTAGTCCACACACGGCTCCATGAATGATGAATGTGCTTGTCAGAACCCAAGACGAGCTTGGGATTGGAAAATCCAAGCTCGGGCACGAAAGCATGTCTTTAAGAGAACTTTCAGCTTCAAAGCGATCAGTTGACCCTTGTAGAGACCAATTGGACTCGAGGGCACCGACGTTGAGGTATCTGTTTGGGCGATGAACCGTCCTAATCCGATCGATCACTGCTTTATGCGATTGATCGGGCACGGCTCGTATAAGAACCCGCCAGCTCTTCTTTCCTTCTCTCTCAGCCGTTGCTAGGGTTTCCCGATAGGGAGCGTTCCAGCGGCTTGGAGGTTTCGACAACAACTGGAAGAACTGATCTAGGCCATCCTAGGTCAGATTAATCAAGGATTTAGTGAGGGATTAGCGTATTGAGGTAGGATTCTTAACCAAAACCCTTGTTTAGGTGTTGCAGGTTGATTGAACGGTTGTTTGCTTGATTTATCTATGCTAGAATGTTCTTCTAGGCTTTCCTAGTAAATGATTAAAGTTTCATATGATTTGTTATCGATTTTAGTCAGAATTTAAGCATCTTTTCCTGGATGTTTATCACAATTCTGTTTTAAGTAAAAATGTTGTATTTGAGCTTAAATACAGACCCGTAATTGCATACTCTAAGTTTATTCAATTGACTTGATTCTTGAATATGTTGATCTTAGTGACCTTTAGGACTGATCCGGAGGTTTTGCTTTTAATTTGAAGAATTTTTGATGTAATTACAATCCTTTTATCAATTCTGATTTTAAAATGAAATTATAGGTTTTCATCTAATTTCCTTTCCCCAATTAAACTATTTTCTGAATATGTGGTTCGGGATACATAAATGGGTAAGCATATCAAATTTCATATTAATTGGTTGTTTAGACTGAAAGTTATGCTTATTTGAAGTTACTAGCTCCGTTTGGTTAGATTCGTTAAAATTGATTGGTTCAATTATGTTATATATGTGTGTATTATATATATCTAGGCCCTATTTGAGGCTCGTGGTTGAACCAAGGGAGTCGTGCCCCTTGGGATGTGTAGAATAAATGGACCGACGGTGTGCCCTAGTTTAATCTAGATTATATCTGAAATTTAATGCTGAAATTTAGATTGTATGTAATACTTAATTGTTTGGTGATGAGTCACTAAATGTTCATACTTAAACCCCTTAATTTACATTTGTTAGCCTGAGAGTGTTTGTATTTGATAGTTTGTTAGTTGATTTGAGGTTTAATCATGATATGAGAAGAAATATAAGAATTTCGACTAAAAGGATGAATTTATGTGATAAAGACTGCTACGTCTCCTGTCAGGAGAATATTCTTTATATATTCTGTATAACTTCAAATATTCTGGACATTTAGCACGTGGTAGAAGTCTTACATACCTACAACTTTTATGTTTGACATTTTGCGAGACGCCTGATGGATTAATACCAGTTTTGAAGAAGATAAAGATATATAGCTGCTGGAAAACTGGTCCGTCGATGCTCAGGAGAATATTCGCCAAATATTCCACATAAGTCAGAATATTATAAAATCCTCGGGAACGGACAGAAGACTTCCTAATCTACATCTTTTATGTTGAGTACATTTCCAAATTCTGGACGAGTTGAACCCAGTCGCGACCGGAAGAGGCTATTAGACTTAAACTAGGAAATCCGAGTTGCACTTGAGGTCCAACTCAACCCAAAACCCTAATTCCGGGAATGCACCTATAAGAAGGTGTTGGCTGGCCGAAAATTGGAGTCCCCCATAGAGAGAAAAGAGAGAACTAGGGTTTGGAGGATTTTATGGAGAAGATGGAGCTACAACGTGGATCCCAGTCGTTCTTCATCGAATCTAAGGCTTCCATCACAAAGATGAGTAGCTAATTCTGTACTTAGGGGTCTCATGAACCTTTAGTAGATCTTCTTTGTATTTTCTAGTTTGATTCTTGTTATCTTTTCAAAGACATGATCCTATGAATATGGTTTTATTTTATAAAGAGTTGAGGGAACAGAGTTCCTTGACGTACATTCAGACCTACTTGATTGTTGTGCTTGATGGTAGAAATTCGTAAGATGGTTTTTATGTTGCTTTTGTGTATGCCTTTGAGATAATCTATGCTAGATGAAGATAGGTTGTACTCAGATTAAGTTCGAAGACAATCTATGCTAAGTTTAGATAGGTTATGCCTTAGGGAAGCAATCGCATTCTTTTAGGGATTCATGTAAGCTTAAGAAGTTGTGAATCCATAATGTCGAGATAAGAAAACAAGATGATAACTACAGAATACAGGAAGTGAAACTAAAGTGGATTGAGTAATCCCTAGGTTTTCTCTCATTAATCTATTCCAATTTGGCTAATCGCTTTCTTAATTACTTTTAATTAATCCGTTTCTAAAACCCAAATCAATCCTTCTTCGCCTTAGGACTCGAGTGTGGAGAGTTAATTCTGATGTTTCTTTGTTAGTCAAAGTTTTCCCTGAGGACCGACCCCGTATTTCACCATTATGCTATCTTATTAATTTAGTGTTGAAAGAAAGGTTTACAAATTTCTAAATTGTGTTTTGCATCCGTTTTAACGACGACGTTTGTGAGCGATCATTTGGTTAGCCTCGTAGAGGCTTCTAGGCATGTTGGGCCTATTCTCGCTTTGCTTAGACCCTTGCTATGTTTACCCCCATTGTCGAGTTGTATGCTATGCCTAACCCTGTATATTGTTGTGGCATATTGTTGCATGCCTATATTCTTATTTTATATGTGTGTGAGCATTCATGCATTTGATTACATTAGAGACATTGTAGGATAAGCGTGGGCGATGGGTTAATCGCCGATTCGAGGGCTCGGGCAACTCGGATCTAGCCGTAAGACCGAGGCTGGGTAGTAAGGTCTAAGGCGTGAATTGTTATGTTGAAATCTCTGTATTCTCAAGGTTGAGGTCTAGTTGGCTACAATTACTCTGATTGAGATATATTGGTCATCGTAGGGTTCCAGTCTCAGTTTCAGTCTTAGGCGAAGTTACGTACCACCATATATCCTATGCTCTGTTGTTTCAGCGCTGAGTGCTTGTTTGTAGAAGGGGACGACTGTTGATAGTGGAGGTCATAGACAGTGTACCCTTGGGTAAGCGGTGGATATAACACGAATTTCCCCTAGAGATGAGATGGAACCTGGGATTTTGTAGTTCCCTTACCTTTCAGTATGACGTAGATTTGTGTGTGCAGGTGCAGGCGTTAGCTCTTCTACTATAGCTCCAACTGGATAGACTTTTGGCGGCGTGTCGACTTCAGGAAGTGCTTGAGGATCCAGAGGGCCCAGCTGTACTTTTATAGATTTTTATTTTACAGTTACAATTTGAGGATTTTATTAGATATATAATTTCCCTTTTCGAGGATTTTTTGGTATAGACATGCACTCGATGTTTAACTTGTATAACTCTGGCTTTGAATCTATAGAATCATGTTTGATCTACTGTTGAATTTTGATTTGAAACTGTTAGTCAATTGCTAGAATTAAAGTTTTGCCATTGGATGTCAAAATGTTCAAATTAACTATGAAATTTATAATGTATCATGCTAGATTAGAAGTAAATAGGTTTAGGTCCTTTACACTCCGTTTCGGATGGGTTTTCTGGGTCGGGGTGTGACACCCTCTATTCATAGGCTTGAAGAGATCCCATTAACTGAGATAATGGAAATGTACTTAAATCTCTAAAGCTTCTATTGCTGAAGTGATGGAATCAAATTTAGAATTAAGGCTTCTAAGAACCTTTTCCACAACCTTTTTCTCAGTCAAATCTCCACCAAGTAATCAAGCTTGATTTACTACTAACATAACTCTGCTAAAGAATTCTTGGACAGATTCTTATTCTTTCATCGATAAAGTTTCAAATTCATGACGTAAGAATTATAATCTTAAGGTGATTACCTGGCTTGACCCTTCAAATTCCTCTTTCACCCGCTGCTAGGTTTTCTTTGATGTTGTGGCTCCCATAGTTCTGGAAATATTGAGTTATCCAAGACCTACTGAATGTATGACAGGGCTTTGGCATTCATTTTTGTTTTGTTTTCTTTCATTTCTGACTTCTGACTTCTGAGTTGCTGTAATTCTCCCTTCTTGATCAGTATATTCTATAAACCCACTTTCAACTGGATCCCAAAGATCTTTAGAAACAAAGAAAGTTTTCATTTTGATAGCCCAAAATTGGTAATTTTCACCTTTGAAGCTTGGAACAATAACAGAGTTGTTTTGTCATGGCCATGCTTCTTTCTCCTCTTTCTTTGCGGATTTTTTGTTTTTCTTCATCAGCTTCATGAACGTCGCTCTTGATACCAAAATGATGGAATCTGTAGTTATAGAATTGCAAAATATGAGAAATTAGAGGAGAATAGATCAGACTAGAGGACTAGCCTTTCTAATTTTTTACTTCCATAACTTCGCAACCTTACAATTCTGTTTTTAAATAGAATTAAATAGCATAATCTCTCCGACAAACTGAGAGAGATTCAAAAAGAATCAAACTACATTATTTCAAAAAGCTGGAAACTCTAAAGTTTGAATTATTCTTAACAAACTTAACATGGCAGTGATATGCACACACATGAATGTCTCATTGTTCTTGTCCCATCTAGGGCTATAGTTGGAGCTGAGCTTTAACCGAATAGCTCGGGCTCGAGTTCATTAGGCTCGAGGTTGAACACAAAAATAAGCTCTTTTCTTTGTCGAGCTTGAGCTTCCTCTCATAGGTTTGGGTCGAAAGCTCACAAGCCAAACTCGATTGACTATTATAAAAATTTATATATAACATTGTTTTTATAGTATATATGATTTTCTTAATTAAATATCTCAACAAATATTTTATATTATTCTAGGCATGCTCGACGTACTAGGTTTAAAAGTTTGGCTCGGAGGCTCGTGAATTGAAATTGAGCCTGACCTACACTTATGATGAGTCCAGCTCGAGCTCGATCATGAAGCTCGAATCGAGCTCGAGCTTGAACTGGAGCCTAGCCACCTGCTTTGTTCGATGTCGAGCTCAAACAAGTTGGGATTCGACTCGGCTCGAATGCACCTGACTCCCATCTCTTCATTCATTTAGAATTCAATCCATTCCATTTCCCTAAGGATTTCACCTTAGTTTTTGAAACCTTGTAACCCAATAAGTAGTCCTTTAAGGCTATGTTTGGTACGGGAATAACGGTGGAATAACCCCCTTATTCCCAAGTTCATCCCCAAACAACATTGATTAGAAAGGGGGAGTAGGGTGGGATAGATCCCAAACCCAAGTTTACTAACCCACCAAGCTATCCCCACTTTTGGAATTGGGGTTAAAGTGGGAATTGAGAATTTTGTTAAATAACTAATTAAATTTTGATTTTATCTTTACATAAATATGAGTAGAAAAAATTAATATCTTAATATTATTACATCATGATTCCCAAGACGTATGACACGAATCCTGAGACACACATGCATAACATAATTGAGTTACGAATTCTGATGCTAATTGGTATAACAATGCATCTGTTTTTCCTAGGCCTGCTTTTACTAGATAGTTTTCAGGAGGTAAAATCTATGATTGTGCGGGAAGCCAAGGAAAGAAAGGAGGATGTTCAAGAGATCAAGAGCCAGATCACGAAGCTAATTAACTTCTTGACCGTGCATGAACGAGGGAAGTTCCCAGCTCAACCCCAACAGACGCAGGCATTTAGAGCTGAGAGAACCAATGTGAAGGAGATGAACAATGTAAATACAAAAAGCTGGAAGACAAAACGAAGTCCTTCAAGGGAGCCAGCCAAACCTCTTACTGCTGCTGAGGGAGAGGACCGAAATGAGGTGAACCCTACGGAGACCGATCATCCAACCGGCCCCATGCCAGGTGAGTTTAAGGTACGTGTCCCTTTCCCTCGGGCATTGAAATCTACTAGACTGTCTATGGAACCCAACAGCGAGATCTTGGAGCAGCTTCAGTAGGTTAAGATAAACCTCCCCCTTCTGCATGTTATTAAGCAAGTGCCTACCTATGCTAAAGTGATTAAAGACTTATCTACTATGAAGAAAACATCATTTTTTACAGAGCAGGTTAGTGCACTACTTCAGCATAGGATTCCTCCGAAATACAAGGATCCTGGTTGTTCTACTATGTCTTCTTTCATTGGAGAGCATAAAGTAGGTCAAGCTTTATTAGATCTTGGTGCAAGTGTCAATTTCATGCCATATTCTGTGTACTTCCAACTAGGTCTAGGACAGATTAAGTTGACATCCATGGTACTACAATTGGCAGATAGATCCATAATGACTCCACAGGGAGTAGTTGATGAGTCACTAAATATTCATACTTAAACCCCTTAATCTACCTTTGTTAGCCCTAAATTGTTTGTATTTGATAGTTTGTTAGTTGATTTCAGGTTTAATGAAGATTCAAGTTAGAAAATACAGAAAAAGACTAATATGTTGAAATTACGCCGCTCCGCTGTCAGTTTGAAAAGAATTCGCCAAACTCTCCAAATAAATCCTAAATTCCGAAAATTTGGAAGACTTCTAGAAGACATCAAGATGGACAACTTTCATGTTGGACACTTTGTGAGATTCCTGACAGATTAATACTAGTTTTGAAGACTATGAAGATAAACAGCTGCTGAAAAACTGGTTTATCGACGTTCAGGAGACTATTCGCTTTAGGATTAGAGTCTTGATAGTTAATTCTGGTTTCTCCTTAGTAAGCAAAGTGTTCTCTTTGGTTCGACCCCGTATTTTACCATTATACTATCCTATTACTTTAGTGTTGAAATAAAGGTTTACAAATTTTATACTTGATTGAGTTTGCATCTGATTTAACGACGCGTTTACGAGCGATCAATTTTTGGCGCCATTGTCGGGGAACCTTATGATTTTCAACGGAGTATCAATTTACTTTTCTCTTAACTCTTTTTCTAGGCTTAGTTAGATTTTCATTTTAAATTACTTTATTTTACATTTTTTAGGATTTGTCTGACAATTTTCTGAAATTTTTGCAACAGTGGAATGGATTTTTCTTTGAAGCAGACTGACGGTCGACCGTGACATCAACCGCCGGATTGACCGTCATGCTCTACGATACCCACGATCGACCGTGACATCGACCGCTGGATCGACCGTGAGGCTCTGTGACGGAAAAAACTTCTCAGGGTCGATACGAAGATCGACCGTCACTTGTTCAAGTAAAGTTGCACAGTCCCACGGTCTACCATCAGATCGACCGTGTGATCGACCGCGAGCACAGTCAGGTTAGTTGCGTGCTTCAAAACCTTTCGTTTCAATCGTTGTTTTTAGGATTTTGTCCTCTCCTCCGAATATTCTATTTTCTTTTCCTCTTTTTGGTCTGTTCTTGCATGCAAGGCAGACTATCCCTAAATAACCCATTAGAACCCTTGGATCTAGAAATAGAGGTCACACTTCGAACAACTAGAACCTTAGGACAGAAATCTTTAAGTAATTACCAAGAACCCTTAAGTAACCTGCAATCCTTAATGGCTGAAAACGACGAACATGTCATTGACCCTAATGCCAATATGGGTAGGGGTGGTAATAATAACAATAATAGAGAAGTCCCAATTAGGAATCATTTCTTGCCTGGACCTTATACCTATGCTTCTTGTATCAACCCGCCTACCATTAATGCTCGACATTATGAGATCAAGCCTAACTGAATTATAGCTCTACCTTCTTTCTATGGGCGTGAGAATGAGGATCCCTATGGACACATTGCTAGCTTCCATGAAATCCTTTCCATGTTCAAACTTCAGCATTTTAATGATGATGCCTTTAGACTCAAGCTTTTCCCTTTTCTTAAAAAAGACAAGGCTAAACATTGGCTTCAAACCTTAGCCCCAAATTTGATTTCAACATGGGATCAACTTCAGGATGCGTTCCTTAAAAAATATTTCCCTATCATTAAAACTCAAAACTATCGTTCAATGATTATCTCTTTTAAGCAAAATGAAGATGAGATGTTTCATGAAACTTGGGAAAGATTTAAGGATCTTCTTAGAGAGTGTCCACATCATGAGGTACATGAGTGGCAATTAACCCATTCATTCTATAATGGTTTTAATGATCGTTATAGAACGATGGTCGAAACCTGCTGCGGGGGTGTTGTTCTTAGTAAACCTTGGACCGCTCTTTGGGAAATGTATGACAACATTGCTTAAAATTCACAACACAATGCCTAGGTTTCTAGGAGTCGATCTACCACTGTTCGTAATTCTCGGGGTGTGAGGACCTGTCCCCTACTCCTGGGTCGACCGGCTGGGTCGGGCTCGTAGCTCGTTTGATTGTTTCGCGACGAGCTCGCGATCCGGTGGATCGCATTGTTTCTTGGACCGCAAGGGCAATTTGGTAAATTGCGTCTTGTCGGTTTGTTTCACACTCGTGGGTGCACACACTAACTGTGTTTGTGTAAATGTTTTATTAGAATGGTTAGGTGGACCTAGGATTGAAAGACCCGTGCTTGGGCTAGCATTCTAGCCCAAGTCTAGCTTTCTGCACCCAGTGGATCGATCTTCAATTGCTAAATGTTTGATTAGAACGGTTAGGTGGACCCAAGATTGAAAGATCCGGGCTTGGGCTAGCATTCTAGCCCAAGTCTAGCTTTCTGCACCCAGAGGATCGATCTTCAATTGCTAGGAGGATAGATCATTTGGTGAATGATCGATCATCCCTTACTAGAAGGATCGATCATTTGATGTCAGGGAGTTGCGATCGTCATGGATGATCGATCATTCCTCCTTGAATGATCGATCATTCTTATGTTGGTTTGTTTGTCTATATAACGGACGCGACTTTCTTCTTTCAATCCTTTTGAAATCCGCGTTCTTGAGCTCAGTGTTGTTGGATTTGGAAGAGATTGAAGGCGATCGTTGGCTTGGCAGCTGGGATTGAAGCTGCTCTAGTTTAGGAAGGGATCCTACCTACTTATTTTTCCGGTTTTGTGAGTTTTGAGTTGTTTATGATTTGTTTTGCTTAGATCTTGCTGCATGTTTGATGGTTTTTAGCATGCTTACCGGTTTTTGACTCGTGATCCTTCGTACTACCAGATCCCAAGGTTTTGTAGGATTTGGTGGAGTTTTCTAGCGGTATTTCTCCTCGTCCGATGGTTGGAGAACCCATCGGGATTGATCATCCTGGGTTGGTCATGCCTAGCCCGTGAAGGATCGATCATCGGGTTGGAGATGATCGATCATGTTCCTTGGCTGGCATGGGCGAGGTCCCTGGTCACGCAGATGATCGATCTTCCCTGGGAAGATCGATCCTTTGGGTGGGTGATCGGTCTTCCTGGAGAGAAGATCTATCCTTTGTAGCTTGACAGGGGCTGAATCTTCCCATTTACGAGGGTGATCGATCCTTCCTCTAGAAAGGATCGATCCCTCTTGCGGCAGGGAAGAGTTTCCAATGGTTTTTGGTCGCGGAGCTTGATTATGCCGTTTTCTTACCGTCTTATAAACTGGTACATATTCTTAAGCATAATAGCCCTACAATGAAGGGTAATGGTGAACCAGGAGAGTGATGACTCCTGGAATGTCTAGAATAAGTGGGTGGGTAGCCCTACAGCTTTCCTTAGCCTTGCATTTCGGCGTACGCCGAGGGCTTATCTGTGTAGTTTGTTAGCTGTTGTTTGCGGGGCTGCTTCCCGATGCAAGTTGCTGGTGAACTGGTTGGCAGTGGGAGGTGGTTCCACTACAACAGTTCTTGACCTTAAATACCTGTTCACCACCCCGGGCCGGCAGGGTGCCGATCCCAGACCGTGTTTTCTTATCATCACATATGCTGCATGTTTATCTGCCTTATATGCGTATGTGCATTGCATGCATTCTGGTTGTAAATTAGTTACATAAGGTTAGGGCGTGGGTGATCTATGAGTCGCCGTCCCGAGGCTTGGAAGCTCGGATTTAGCCCTAGGACTGAGGTCGGTTAGCTTGGACCAGGTTTGAATGGTTGTGTACAGTCGATTTCGATGATAGGTCTGGATGACTCGTACACTTGTTGCTTGATGATTTTTAGAGGTCGTGTCGGCCTCGAGCCGGGAGTTGAGGGTGCAACCGGTGTCGATTAATGTTCATTGGGGGCTGAGGGGGCTAGTACCGGCCCAGGCAGTGTCTGTTCCTGCCTGCGGAGGCGACCATTATGGGCCTAGTCCATTTTGCGTGACCATAGCTGGAACCCGCAGCAGTGGTGACTAGTGTGGGCCCAGTCCCTTTGGGGTGATCGCAGTTGGAACCCTGCGACACTAGGTGTATCCAGGATAGGCCCAGTCCGTTAGGGTGACCATGGTTGGATATGCCTAGAGACACCGGTGAAGGGTTATGGGGCCCATGCAGCACACCCAAGTCTGGCTTGGGGGTGACACTATTGTATTTCCCTCTTTCTTTTGTGTGCACCATGCTGAGCTTAGTGCTCATTCCTACCCGGGATGATCGATCCTTCCAGCAAGGGATGATCGATCATTCACCAAATGATCGATCCTCCTAGTAAGGGAAGATCGATCCTCTGGGTGCAGAAAGCTAGACTTGAGCTAGAACGCTAGCCCAAGCCCGGATCTTTCGATCCCGGGTCCACCAACCGTTCTAATCAAACATTTACACAAACACGGTCAATGTGTGCACCCGCGAGTGTGAAACAAACCGAGAAGACGTAATTTACCAAATTCCCCTTGCAGTTTAGGAAACAATGTGATCCACCGGATCGCGCGCTCGACGCAAAACAATCAAACATGCTACGGACCCGACCTATCCGGTCGAACCAAGAGTAGAGGGACAAGTCCTCACATGGGAAATTCATGAAATTTCTGAATTCCAAATTCTCTCCGCACAAGTAGCCATCCTAACTAAAGATTTAAACCAGTTGAAAACAGTGCAAAGTCTTACTCAACAATTGCCTCACACTTCTTCTGAGACCTGTGCCCTTTGTCTTAGCTCTGATCATCATATCACTGATTGTCACTTGGCTCCCAATTTCACTGACTTTGTTCAGGAACAAGTTAATGCGACTTATGGTTTTTCCAAACCTCAGAACAACCCTTATTCTAATACCTACAATCCAGGCTGGAGAAATCATCCTAATTTTAGTTGGAAGCCACAACAGTCAAGTACTTTTCAAGGACAAAACAATATAGTTAATCCTTCCGCTTTCAAGTAACCACCAAAACCTTCTGTAAATCCGAACCTTGGGTACCCTCCACAATCACATTCAACATGTCTGGCCCAAATCACCTTTGAACCCACTTTGAGTTCCATTCTTTCAGTCATAAATGAAAATTTTAGTGGAGTGAGAAGTGACCTAAAAAGTGATATCTCTAAAATTCAGAATAATGTGTCCAAAATAGAGAACCAGTGTAATTCTAATACCCAATCCATTGCTAAACTAGAGAATTCATTGGGCCAACTTTCTAACAGCTTGTCTAAAAGAGAGGAAGGACACTTGCCAACCAACCTCTGACCAACCTGAGAGGCCAACACTATGTAGAAAGCCAAAATTTTGGGAGTGCCAAAGCTGTTGTCACCCTTAGAAGTGGCAAAACAGTAGATAATCAAATACGTGAACCAGTCAGTCTGGACGATCAAACACCCGATCAGATGATCAATCGTCTATCCCAAGATGATTCTTATTTTTCATCTAATATTGGCCCATCTGATTCTAGAGAGCCTGATCCAGCTAAATATATTCCTAAAGTGTCTTTTCCTGCAGCCCTTAAGGATCCTTCTTCAACAATAAAATCCCAAAAAACCGCCGAAGAAATCCTTGAGACATTTAAACAAGTCAATATCAACATACATTTGCTTGATGTCATTATACAGATTCCTTCTCATTCCAAGTTTCTTAAGGATCTGTGTACCCATAAACACCAGGCTAAATCCAAAGTGTCTAAAAAAATTATCCTTACCGAGCAAGTCAGTTCAATTCTGAAACATGATACACCTCCCAAACTGAAAGATCCTGTTACCCACCATACCTTGTTGTATAGGATACTATCATATAGATGGTGCCCTACTTGACTTAGGTGCCAGTGTGAACCTCATGCCTTACTACCTTTACAAGGAATTTGGGATGGGAAAACTTAAAGAGACACCAATAATTCTGCAATTAGTTGATAAATCCATTAAGACACCTAGAGGTATATTAGAAGACGTTTTAGTTAAGGTGGATAATTTCTTCTATCCTGTTGACATTGTTGTCTTGGATATGGAGCCTGTTGTCCACAGCAAAAAGACTGTACCCATTATTCTAGGACTTCCCTTTTTGGGCACTGCTAATGCCAGCATAAATTATCGAACTGGTGTGATGGATGTTTCTTTTAGACATATGCATGTTAAATTGAATATTTTAAAACTGGATGTTTGTCTGAGCAGGATGACGAATGTTATAATGTTGATATTTTGACTGAAGGAATTGTTTTAGGCCACATCGTTTCTAAACGTGGAATAGAGGTTGATAGAGCTAAAGTCGAGTTAATTGCCAAACGACCTTCCCCTTCATCTGTGCGTCAAATTCGTTCTTTTCTAGGTCATGCTGGATTGTACCGTCGATTCATCAAAGATTTTTCTAAAATTTCACGACCCTTGTGTGAATTACTAGCCAAACATGTCCCTTTTGTCTTCGATAATGCATATTTGACTGCTTTTAAGACCATTCGTGATTTATTATCTACCGCACCTATAGTTCATGCACCTGATTATTCCTTACCTTTTGAAGTAATGTGTGATGCCTCTGATTCTGCCACAGGAGTTGTTTTAGGACAACGAGTAAACAAACTCCCACATATGATTTATTATGCTAGTAGGACCCTCTCTGAATCCCAATTAAATTATACAACCACTAAGAAGGAATTATTAGTCGTCATATTTGCATTGGAAAAGTTCCGTCCCTACCTCTTAGGTTTCAAAATCCTTATCTATACTGATCATGCTGTTCTGTGATATCTTTTAGCTAAAACGGATGCCAAACCTAAACTGATTCGATGGATCTTGCTTTTGCACGAATTTGATCTAGAGATTAGGGATAAGAAAGGCTCAGAAAAAGTAGTTGTTGATCACTTGTCTCACCTTCCATTGGAACATATTCTTGATAACACTCCTGTTGATACGTCCTTTCCCGATGGGCATCTCTTTTAGGTGACTCGTCTTTCACAACCTTGGTATCCACATACAAACTAAATATTTACTGTTAATGGTCGTAGATTAAAACACTATGCGGAGAATATTGCTCACGACAATGTTATTGAGTTCGTTGAACTGATGGATCCATGCAAGCACTGATCACCAGTAGGGGCATCTAACGAAAGACGTAAAATTACGCGCTTCTTGGGAGGCAACCCAGTTTTATGATTTTTTCCTTAGTTGTTTAGATTTTATTTTTTAGGAAATTTTCCATGATTTTTCTTTTATTTTCCTATAAGAATAATAAGAATAACTTGAAAATCAAAATTCCTGGCGGACGGTCGACCGGCAGATCGTCCGTGACGCTCTATCAAAAATAAAGCTTCTCAAGGTCGATGTGGCGATCGACCGTCACCTCCATCCACAAATCACGTTACCCGCGGTCGATCAGGTGATCAAAAAACTCGCTCTCGCGGTCCATCTATCGATCGACCGTCTGCTTTTGTTCTCAAGTAACCCGCCCCCACGGTCGATCAACCATCAGCTCCTTCCTTCCTCGTCACTGACCGTCGGTCGTCGCCACCTCTCCGGCCATCCCCGTCCCTCCAAACCAACACCTACATCCATATGCTCCGAAGCCCAATTTACGATCGAACGGCGTAGATATTCAATCATGACGATATTATGGATGCTGATTATTTGGGGTGCGGCGTATGGATGGTTTAATGTATTTTATTACTTTAATGTTTATATTTTTAATTTTGTGGATGAATGTTTGTACCAGTTTCCTGGTAAATTTATACAAAGGAGACTGCCAAAATTGTTAATTATTTTTATGCCTTTCTGCAATTTCTTCTATATTTTCCATACTATTATATTTGATCTTTTGGAAAGGTCCTTTGATGGCAGGTTTTCCTGTGGAAACAAATAGTGGGCGATTAACCCGTACACCGATCAGGGGATATTATTTTTCTTGTTTTTATTTATCTCTCATATAACATGGTGATATTTATGGCTTTATTTTTTTAGTATCTTTTAGAGACATGCTTTTCTTCAATGACAACTCTGTTATATGGGCGGTTTGGTGATCCTAACGAGCGCGACGACTATATCTGGCACGATATTATGGCGATCTCTACCCTTTATTCCTTTCTTTATTTTTATGACTTACTGTAATTGGGGGCAATTACACTTAAGTTACGGGGTAGATTTTAGGAATTTAATTCTTATTATTGTACATCCCTTGAATTATGTCAAAAGAATGAACTTATGATATTTATTGACAAAAATGCTTGTTTTAGAAATTTATTTTAGGATTTATTCTGAGACTTGTATGCCATATAAGGGATAGTAAATTTTTGCTATGCATGATATTATTTCTAAACTTTAACACTTTTACCATGATTTAAGGATAGCTCGACATATCCTAATGAACATATTCACTTTCATATGTTAAGGGGTTGATATTAGATTCTTAGCATGATATTAGGATAGATATACAATTCTATGTCATGGCACAGAAAATACATGAACACATGCAATTATCTGAGTATGCCAAAAAAAAGGACTTTCAACTTAGTAACCGGCCAGTGTGCCTGGCCAACATGGTGTTCGCGTAAAACGGTTGAATTTCCTGGAATAAAAAAAAAAGAAAAAAAAAGAAGGGTTGCATACTTAGTAATTGGGCAAGGTGCCTAACAAGGTGTGTTATTCACGTAAAACGGTTGAAATCCCTGAAAGAAAAAAAATAGATATTGATATGTCATAAGTAGAAGATATGTGCTTGGCTATGATTGTGATCTTGAATAATTGAAGTGTTTAGATATAATTGATGTTCTAAAGCATGTGGAATCCTATTCACACATAGGAGCGTTAAAGTTATTTTTAGTCATGATTAAATAAGTTAAAGTGTTGGAAATATGTTATAACATGTTTTGATTTACTATGTTTTTATTCGACTATGAATTGAAGGATCTATTCATGGATATGATTTCTATTTCATGCCTTAGAGTTGATGAATATTGTAATTGATTTCTAATGGCATATTTAAGAGGATGTATAGATGTTTGTGGGTGTCATCCCTAAAAACCCTCAGAAGACTATAAATCCTCCACTATGGTAACCCAGAGGTTTAAAGGCTTGTTGCATATGCTAAGTGCAATCATGAGACCTACGAAAGTGGCTAGTTAGATTTATTTCTTTCTTTTTATCTTTTCTTTACTCGAGGACTAGCAAAGTGTAAGTTGGGGGGTGTGATGAGTCACTGAATATTCATACTTGATCGAGCCAATCCTCCTAATCTTTTGACAGTAGTCCGTCCCACTCCCCGACATCAGATTTTGCGCCTGGATCTCCACTGTCACATGCGTCCTCTTTCTCTTCTGATGATGATTCTATATCCACTGCTGACTCGCCGAGACCACCATCACCACCGACGGTCTTATGCTTTCCACTTAGGCTAAATTCTGGCTCTTCTACCCCTGTCAGCTCATCTGATGCATACCCTGCTGGTGTTGAGTTTTACGGGTCATTACCACCTACTGATGTGGTTGCCCGCATCGTCCACGACATTCAACATAACCCAGAAATTGAGGACCCCTGGATTTCTTTTCAAACTCCTGGCGGTTCAAAGATCGTAGTGCCTCCACGTTCCCTCATTGACCCTGCTCTCCTAACGCCTCCTGAGTCACCATATGCGTCAGACGATCCTGATCATCCCCTGACCCTGATGCCTAGTGACTACAATTTGGATGAGTACTCTTCGTTTGCTGGCTCTGGCACTATGAGTCTGAGGACAACGATAGCAAGGACGAGATGCACGATGACTGAGGAATTATTCTGAATTTGTTTCGTTCGGACTATTTTAGTGGATGATTGCTTCTCTAGATTTTCTTTTATCGTGGTGATATGGTTTGCTGTAGGTCTGATAGTATAGTGAGTTTTTATTTTTCCTTTTGGATTAAATTTTATATTTTGACTCATGTAGATGACTGATCATCAAAGTTTTATGTCTAACTAATTTACAGGATATTCTGCCAAATGTTTCCATATCTTTTATACCGTTCTACTAATTTTTGCTATATTTTTCTTTCTATTATATTTGATCTTTTCGAAAGGTACTTTTATGACAGATTTTCTTGTGGAAATCAATAGTGGGTGATTAATCCGTACACCAATCAAGGGGATATTATTTTTATTGCTTTTTAATTGTCTCTCATATAACATGATGATTTTTATGACTTTATTCTTTTAGTATCTACTAAAGACATGGATTTTTATGACTACATTTGGCACGATATTAAGGTAGTCTTTTCCCTTTATTCTTTGATTCATGTTTATGCCATAGTGCAATTGGGGACAATTACATTTAAGTTGGGGGTAGAATTCTAGGAATTTCAATTCACTATTTATTTTATTTAAGTAGATTTTATACATCCCTTGAAATATGTCAAAAGAATACAATTATGATATTTATGGATAAAAATGCTTGGTTTAGAAATTTATCGTATGAATTATTCTGAGACTTGCATGTCATATAAGAAATTGTAAATTTTTGTTATGCATGACATTATTTCTATACTTTAACATTTTTACCATGATTTAAGGATAGTTTGACATATCTTAATGCACATGTTCACTTTCACAGGTTAAAAAGTTGAGATTAGATTCTAAACATGATACTATGATAGATTTACAGTTTTATATTGTCACGCCCCGACCCAGAAAACCCATCCAGATCGGAGAGTGAGCAACCTAAACATGTTAAATCATCAATGGGCGCAAAAATTTTGACAGAGTCTCCTCTAAAAACTGTCAGGCCCGGACCTAGAAAACCCATCCAGATCGGGGAGTGAGCAACCTAAACCTGTTAAATCATCAATGGACGCAAAAATTTCGACAGAGTCACCTCAATAATTCTTACACAAGGAGCCTGTAGAATCTCTATATTACACGATAAATTTAAATACTTGATCATGAAGGCATAAATGTGGATTTGCAACTACTATAGCTATTGCAGACCCAATTTAAATAATTAAAGAAACATCATTCCACATTAATATCAAAATTAAAGTTATACACTTTGTCGTCAAATAAGAAGCATAAGTCTCCAAGATTTACTGACATCGAATAAATGTAAAATACTAAACTGAAGCCCTCAATCCTCCAACAAACTCAAAGTCCACCCGAAGTAGAAGCGCCTCCAAGAGCTGATCTGCCTGTGGCTACAGAAGTTCAAGGAACAGCGTCTGCACCTGCAAAACGCAGCCCGGGAAGGGTGAACAAGAACAAGGAGAAAAACAAACACCCAGATCCTAGCAATCATGCTTCAAACCAAGCCCTAGATGCGTAACCAAGGGCTAGGGTAGGAATCCCTACCTCTGGGCGTCTAGGTCGCGTCCTTCCTCTTCTTCTCCGACTGCGGCAGTCGTCGCCGCCTCCAAGCTCTTCGTCGTCGCCGCCAATGTCACCAAGTCCTCCTCTCCTTCTCCGATCGAGTCGCCGCCGCCTCTTCCTAGCTGTCAAGATCTCTCCCTCTCCTCAGCCGTCGCGCCGTGACCCAGGCAAAGGTCTTGCGAAAGGTGGGTGAACAGTAGGCCTGGGTCTTAAGTACTCGGGTTACTTAAGTGGCCGTTCGATCAGCCTAAGTTAACCACAACCGTTCAGATCAAGATCTACTTGATCGATCTCCGATCTTCAAATGCAGAGCAATCTTATGGATCTAATCAAGCACATACATCATTACAAGGCTGTGTGTGCGCTACGCGTGTGTGAAACCAACCGACAGGTTGCAATTTGACCAAATTGGCCCTGGGGTTGCAAAGAGGCAATTCGATCAGCGGATCGCGCTTGACGCGGAAACAAGGCAAGAAGGGACCGGCCCTCAACCGATGCGATCGAGCCAGGTGGGAGGATCGGGTACTCACATATATCATGTCACAGAAACTACATGAACATATGCAATTATCTGAATATAAAAAAATGGATTTTCAATTTAGTAACCGAGCAGTGTGCCTAGCCAGCGTGATGTTCGCGTAAAACAGTTGAAATTAATAAAAATATATGACTAATTATGATTTGTAGCCTTCATGGTTTGAGCATTAGAGTCTGAAGGGTGTTCTACACTTGGTGCCCTAAAGCCGTTTGGTTTGGGAGTCACTGACTTCAACCTCGTTACATGGATCATGAAGAAAGCATAAGAGATCATAACATTGCACTTGACGTAAACAAAAAAAAATGAATAAAAACATAGATTGCTATGTGATAAGTGGAAGATATGTGCTTGAATAGGATTGTAATCTTGAATAATTAAAGTGTTTAGATATACTTGATACTCTAAAGCAGGTGAAACTCTATTTAGACACTAAAGTGTTGAAGTAGTTCTTAATCATGATTAAATGTGTTAAAGTGTTGGAAATATGGTACAACATGTTTTGATTTACTATGTTTTTTTATATGATTATGAGTTGAAGGGTTTATTCATGGATAGTATTTCTATTTCATGCTTTAAAGATGATGAATATTACAATTGATTTCGGATGATATATTCAAGGGAATGTATAGATGTTTGTGGGTGTCATCCCTGAAAACCCTCAGGAGACTATAACTCCTCCATTGGAGTAACCCAGGGGTTTAAAAGCTTGTTGCACATGCTAAGTGCAATCATGATACCTACGAAAGTGGCTAGTTTGATTTATTGCTTTTTTTTTATCTTTTCTTTGCTCGAGGACTAGCAAAGTGTAAGTTGGGAGGTGTGATGAGTCACTAAATATTCATACTTAAACCCGTTAATTTACCTTTGTTAGTCTGAGAGTGTTTGTATTTGATAGTTTGTTAGTTGATTTCAGGTTTAATGAAGAGTCAAGTTAGAAAATACAGAGAAAGACAAATATGTTGAAATTACGCCGCTCCAATGTCAGTTTGAAGAGAATTTGCCAAAATCTCCAGATAAATCCACAATTCCTGAAATTTGGAGGACTACTAGAAGCCTTCAAGACATACAACTTTTATATTAGATACTTTGCAAGATTCCTGATAGAGTAATACCAGTTTTGAAGACTATGAAGAAATACAGAAGCTAAAAATTGTTCTGTCGCATGTCAGAAGAATATTTGTTATATATTCTCGAAAAGTCGAAATATTATGAAATCTTCGGAATATGACAGAGAGCTTCCTAATCAGCAATGTACGTGTTGAACATGTTTTCTGATTCCTAATGGATTGGACCCAGTTTCGATCGGAATAGGTTGCTAGGGATTAATTCAGGGAATCCGAGTTGCAATAGAATCCAACTTAGCCCAAAACCCTACTTTCAGAAGTTAACTTATAAAAAGGGGTTTTGTGGCCGAAAAGCGGGAGGCCCCCATAGAGAGAAAATAGAGGATTAGGGTTTATGAAATCCAAGTAGTTAATGCATGGATCTCGATTGTTCTTCATCAAATCTATGGCTTCCATCACCAAGATGAGTGGCTATTCCTTTACTTAGGGATCTCATGAAGCTTTAGTGTAGCTTTTTTGTATTTTCTAGTTTGATACTTGTATTCTTTTCTTGACATAATCTTATAGATATGGATTTATTGTTAATAGAGTGGAGGGAACAGAGTTTCTTGACGTATATTTTGGCCTACCTGATTTCGGTGATTGATGGTAGAGATCTATAAGATAGTTTTGATGTGATTTGTGAATAACCGATGTGATATTTTATACTTAGTGACAATAGGTTGTGCTAAGGTTACCCTGAAAAGACTCTATACTAATCGAAGATAAAATATGCCTTTGGAAAACACTTACCTTCTTTTAGGGATTCATGTAAGCTTAAGAAGCTATGAATCTATAATGTCTGGATAAAAAAATAAGATGATAATTAGAGAATACAGGAAGTGAAACTAAAGTGGATTGAGTAATCCCTAGTTTTTCACATTGATCTATCTTAAATCCTTTTTACATTGCTTTCTTAGTTAATTTTCATTAAATAATTCTAAAAGAATCCAAATCAATCTTTCTTCGCTTTATGATTAGAGTTTCGAGATTTAATTATGATTTTTCCTTGTTAGTCAAAGTTTTCCCTGAGGACCGACCCCGAATTTCGGCATTATTCTACCCTATAGTTTAGTATTTTAAATAAGGGTTTATAAATTTTATATTTGATTTAGTTTGCATCTAATTTAACGACGCATTTGCAAGCGATCAGAGGTTGTTCAAGGTCAATGGACAGCGACTGAAGCAAATTCCAGAGAAGGCGGTCACTGATGAGCATTACGTTCCTCTCATAGACCCTGTCTACGAGGGATGACCTTTCTACTTTCTATCATTTCCCTTTTTGATTAGGTTAGGTTGCTTTAGGTTTTTTGCTTTCGTACTCGTTTAATTTTGTTTGCTATTTTATGTTTCTTTTAGGATGTTTGGACCATCGTCTACCTTGCTTGGGAGCTTCAGCCAACCATTCTACGGATGTGAAATTCGGCCACCCTAAGGAGCCTTGGGCAGGATTTCAGCTATTCTATTAGGTAGCCTCGCTCCTATTTAAATTCATCATTCTTATCTGTTTTATCTAATATTTAAAGCAACACCCTGTTTTGTTTTCTTGTCATGATTAGTACACATTGAGGACAATGTAAATTTTCGGTTGGGGGGTGTAGGCATACATGACCTCATGCATGCCACCTTATTGAGTTCAACAATTTTAGATTAAGCATGATTGTGGAAATTGTGTATGAGTCGGAAATTTTTATACTTATCATACATGTTACTTCATATGGGTCTGGCTGATGCATGGATGGCATGTCTGATAACTTGAATGTAGGAAATTATGTGATTCACATACATCATTCTATGTGCAGTAGCAATCAGGTCCATCGGAGGAATAGGGATGTTAGTCTTAATCTGGATAGTCATCTTAGTTTTTGGCTTTATATGTGAGTTGAAAAAATTGAGAATCTGGAGCTGGATTCGTAGGCGCTGGATTCGACTTTTGAGCCCGATGAGTGTTCTACACTTAGTGCCCAAAAGCCGTCAGGGTTGGAAGTCACTGGCTCGAGGTCGTTACATGGATCCAGTTGTAGCTTAAGGGATCTCAGTTATGCCTATAAAAAAAAGGCCAAAAAGTACTTTGGTACCCTGTAGTTTCATGGTTTTGCAGTTTAGTACCACGTAGTTTAAAAATAGCAAAATAATACTCCAAGTTACCAAACTGTGCAGTTTAGTACCAACCGGCAAACTCTGTTAGTCCATTTGACAGAAAATTCTTTTTTTACTAATTTTGACCAGGTTTTTTAATTTTGACCAGTTTTTTAAGCTGATGTGGCCATTTTTTTCGCTGATGTGGTGTTTTTACCGTGCTCTGTTTTCTTCGGCCCCCCTCCCTTCCTTCGCTGCCATGGATCCTGGCGTACCCTCGCCTCAGCTACACCTTGGTGGCTGTGAAGAAGGGAGGGGGTGGTGATGGGCAGAGGGGTGGCAGGAGAGGGTGTCGAGGAGGGAGGAGAAGAGGGAGGGGTCATCGTCGAGGCGGACGCCGCGGTCTGCGGCTAACCGGAGCTCGGCGAGGAGGGAAAAACCAGTTACTTATAGGAGAGGGAGCGGTGGCGGCAGAGGAGAGAGGAAGGGATGAGGCTGTGGAGAAGGGAGGGGGTGGTGATGGGGAGAGGGGTGGCGAGAGAGGGGTGTCGAGGAGGGAGGAGAAGAGGGAGGGGTC
>OY986975.1:6584124-6785125 GCA_963920575.1 Narthecium ossifragum | reverse complement strand
GTACTCTGAATAGCCTTATCACCAGCCCAATTGGTGGATTCTTCATCCTTAATTACGCTCTTTAGTATTTTTTTTACACTTATGTGCTGCTTCACAAAGCTATATGAAAAACGCAGGAAATAGGTGTCAAAAGGAGCCAAGAAGATGAAAAGATTACATGGGCCAAATTCAAAGATTAAACTGAACCTTCTAAAGAAAAACCAGATTAAGTGTCATAGATGATTGGAAAGCTCTGGAAGTCTATTTTCTGGAGAATTTCACGCTTCATGATTCTGATTTTCCTAAAGCAAGTTACGGCATTTTTAATACCAATGGCACGGTGCTGAGAAAGAAGCAAAAATTTTAGAATTAAAAGATCGATCTCCTTTGCATTAAAAGATCGATCTTCTATGCGCCAGAGATGACAAAGAGCAATATTTGAGAAGACTGATCTTCTCTCTAAGAAAATCAATCTCTTCTGAAACTGAAGTGATATTTGAGACAAAAACGATCGATCTTCTGTATAGTATAGAGCACGAAAACGTCCTATACTCATACACATACCACCAACACATGAGATTAACTTCTACACTTCAAACATGCTAATCACCATCCAGACGAACACATGTGACGTGAAAAATAAAATTTACATACATAAACAACTTCTACCCACAATTAGTCCAAACACACGACTATCTTCCGAACCAATCATCCAACCCTCGCATTTAAACTACAACATGCTTTTTTTTTGAACTATCCGAACTTTACTGATACGAGGACGAACTGAGCCAATCCAAGAAGGGACCCACGTCCTTACTTGGGTGGGCCCACGCCAAGGAGCTGGCTGCAACCAGGTCCCTTTGGGCGTCCTAAGCCCAACCAGCCAAAAGGATTCTAATTCCCTAGCTGGTTTGCTTACTCAGTTGATTTCCTAGTTAGTAGTTATGTTGATTGAGTCAGTTTGCTAGTTGAGTTCAGTTTATGATTTGCTTAGATAGTTCCTATTATGAGTCCTAGTTTTGGTTGAGTCAAGTCACTAGCTTACTTAGTTCATCCCTAGTTATTAGGAGTCAGTTTGAGTTGAATTAGTAAAGAGTCTTTTACTTGCTGTCCAAGCAAGAAGGTATTCAGGTTGTAGTAAAACTCTCTTGAGACCTCTATAAAAGGACCTCTATAGCTTGTATTAGGGTTTCTTATGCATGGACGAATTTAATAGAGTTATTATTTAGTAGAGATAAATCCTAGGAGTAGAAGTAATATAGAAGTAGCTGTAGCTCTAGTTTCCTCAGAAATCCATCAGCCACCTTCATCTCTCTACAGCCGGATTCTTCTCCACCAGCCGGCCACTATCATCACCGCCGCTACCAGCCACCTCCGCCGTCCAACCCCAAGTCCTCGGCGTCCCCTTGGCTGCCGTGCTTTCCTCCACCACGTTCTCCAACGCTTGGATCTCCATGAGAAGCCAGCCAACCCTAGAGGAGCTGCAAGGTATCCCTCTTCTCATCCTTCTCCTCCTCTAGTCTTCGCCTTCCTCGTCGAATACCTAGGGTCCTTCTCCTAAAACCCTAAAGGTATCTCTCGACCTAGCCATAGATTTGGCTAAAGAGGATCTGAGACATGGCAAGAGACCAGATACGAAAGCCCTAGAGAAGGTACATCGTAACATTTGCCTTTTTACACGCGCACTCTCCGCTTCTTGCGGAGCAGAGACCTGGTTACTTAGCAAAACACATAATAGTTTTTTTAGCTATCAGTAGTTCTACCTTTTTACGTGAGCTCCCCGCTTCCTGAGGCAAGAACACCCGGTTACTCAGTAAATCACTTAATAGTCGCTTAGGCACAGCTTGTTCAAGCTCCAGAATTTTTTTTTTTTTTGCATCCAATACTCAACATACTAGCTAAAGTTGAAATTATGGTCCAGATTACAATAGCATGCTCAATCCTTTGGTGAATATAATTGCCACCGCACATAAAGTGTTCGTGTGTGAATCACATGATGTTCTACCTTCAGGTTATCACACATGCAATCAATGTCTAGGTCAATCCATGTGAAAACAACATGTATAAGAAGCATAAACATTTCAGCTCATGTACAATTTAATACTATTAAACCAACAAGGTATCATAAATAAGGTCATGAATGTCTACACCCCCAACCAGAAATCAACATTGTCCTCAATGTGTGCATCCTAAACAATAACATATGTTGGAGGTGGCTATCCAAAAATTCCATGTAAAAGAGATACAAGATAGTTTAAATAAGAAAAAGACTACCTGATAGAGTAAGCGAACGTCTCCTCAAGGATCCTCAGGGTGGTTGGAAACCTAAAAGAAAACAAAAGAGAAAACATAAAATTGAAAACTAAAACTGAAAACTAAAACTTAAAAACAGGTTACCTTGGTGGGTTGTCTCCCACCCAGCGCTTTATTTAACGTCTCAGCAAGACGTACTACAAAACCTTAAATTCAACCATGTTTGTACGGCAGTAATGTTTCAAGGAATGCCACGACCTCCCTTGCTCTCTTATAAATGTGCAAGTCATCCTCCACCATTGTCAAATCCACTTCCAATGTAGTCTTTACTTGCTCCTGCCTAAAATTAGAAAACATCAATGAATCTACAACATCTATTGAAAAACAATCAAAAGAGTTTGAAGAACAAAACATAGACTCAAACAGTTTAAATTCAACAGTTTCACCTAAAACTGTCATGCTGAGCTTACCATCCTTCACATTAATCATAGTCTCAGCTGTAGCCATAAATGGACGACCCAACAAAATAGATAAATTTCTTTCATTCAACAGTGCATCATCCATATCCAATATCAAAAAATCAGCAGGATAATTAATATATCAACTTGTACTAAGATATCTTCTACAATGCCTAATGGATATTTAATTGAACGATCTGCAAGTTGTAGAGACATAGTAGTCGGTTTTAATTCACCCACACTTGTACTAAGATGTCTTCTGCCCTGGTCTTTCCTATTCCACTTCCCAGATTTTTCCAATTTGTTTCACTTTCCCCCCTATTGTTTCCTATTTTACTTGGATATTTTTTCTCCTCCGGTGTGGGCTCGCTCATGGCTCGTCATTAACTCACCTCGGAGTAACGAACCAAGTCAAGATATCAAGTTAATATGTATTATAATATTTTATATTATTTAATATGTAATATATGATTTAGTATATTATAATACATTTGTGGCGCAAATATCGATACATTTACACATTGAAAATTATAATTGGAAATATAAATGAAAACTTCAATACTAATAAAATTTCAAATATAAATAGAAAATTAAAATATATCTATCCCTGTTTGAACTTTTAAGTCCAAAACTTTTTTCCATCATATGTAATAATTACTAATTTATCCACATTCTTTCTATCCTAAAATTCCCTTCAGGCTGTCCCAACAAAACGGCCCTTATTGGATAAGCATTTATGGAGACCTGAGCCCACCGGGCGACGGATGCTGGCCGCATCCGTCTCCGTCGTCTCCATCGAAGCACATGCACATCTCTCAAAAGCTCCCTGCTACCGGTATTAGGTAGGTTTATCCATCACAACTCGGCATGACGCCAACCTTTTAATGCATAGTCAACGCTTGCTCTCATTTACAAATAGTTGGCAATGGGGGTAAGAAACGGGGTTAAGGGGGTTAAGAGGGTTAACCCCCTTAACCCCATTCTTATCCCCAAACGCTATGGGGTTAAGCTTTTGGGGTTAAGGGGTTCTTATCCCCAAAGGCTATGGGGTTAAGGCGGTTAAATCCGACAATGGGGTTAAGCTTCTCTCTCTCATTTACACCCATCAAATACATTCTAATATTATTTTGATAATGTCAATATACAAACAATGATAAAATAATATATTTTTTACATGATGTGGACCACTCATGGTATAACACCTGGCATGTGGGACCCACATATATTAATATTTTATTATAATAAGATGTTATTGATATTATTTAATACACTACGCATAGGGAAAAAAATTTAAGCCCTTAGACTTTTTTATGCGCTTCTAAAAACACATGCAAATATTTTTATGATGGTATATGTTGCGCCCCGACCACCGAAGGCCCAACCGGGTCGGGCGACGCGAATTAGAACCTAACTAAATACGGAATAATTTTGGCGAGGGGCTCCCTCTAATCTACTAGTCTCCCTAAACAATTGATAAGCACCCTTATTTAACAATAATTCCAATCCTCAATAATATAATAAGATATAATTTAAATCCTCAAAAGGGTTTACATTAATATACATCATACTCCCATAGGAGGCTAACTATAACAAAAGGTAGACGACGATCACCGCTCCCCAAGCACCACCTAAGAAGAGCTAACGCCTACACCTGCAAAACGCAGCCCGGGTAGGAGTGAGAACTAAGCTCAGTACGGTTCTACGCTACGACACAAAGAAAGGAGGGAACACAACAGTGTCGCCCTCAAGTAAGGTCTGGATGTACATAGGAGTCCCATAACCCCACCGCGTGTCCCTGAGGTTCACAATCATGATCTTTCAGCCGAGCTGGTCACACGATGGGTCACGCTCAGTAAGCAAGAAACCAACACTACTGACTCATAAGCAGAAAACCGGCACTGCTGGCAAGAAATTGCACCGCTGAGTAGGCACACTGTCACGCCCCGCCCCGAGATCTACCCACCCTGACCATGGAACGCGAGGAAAACCTGTTCTATACTAACGAAAGATACTCAATCTGCTCCCAACCATCACAATCTAATCCATAATAAAATCATTACATTCATCCTGATATATAATCACAATTTAAACCAATCTGCTCAAAGTCATATTCACCAACTCATTACAGGACAATCCAATAATTTATTACAACCTTCTGGTTTCAATAACATGAATTAAATTAATAATTAATCTCAATAATCCCAACGTCAATACAAACTTCAAATGAATTAAATGGAAAAAGATAAATTGAAATCCATGATGAATCCTCCAATGACCTCAAGCTCGGGCGTCACCACCTGATGAACCTGTAAAAGTAGGGGTGAGCAAAAAGCCCAGTAGGCGACTATCTAAAGCCACACAAAAACTAACTAATAACTAATATAAATAAGCAAGAAATTTGGCGCCTAAGTCTTAACTCAAGGGAAGTCACAACCCAAGCCCATGCTCACAATCGACCCATCGCTCTCCACCACGGTCCGGGCGACTACCATGCCAACCGTGGACACAGTTCGCTCTCCACCACAATCCGGGACACTACCCTGCCAACTGTGGGCACAGCTAGACTGACGTCGACCAGCAGACATTAGGCTACCTCCCAATAGCCACTAAGACTAAGGTTCCCGAGAATCAATAGATTCTCGAACAATAACAAATTAATTCTCTTATCCAATTTGGATTTCATAATCATTCTACTAAACCCCGATCGATCACGGGGACCACGTCCACCCATAGCCTCGATCGTAAGTTCCTAGACCTGACCCCGGCCTATACATGCAATGCGTGCCACCACAGCGGTCAATGCCAATAACAAGTACTACACCAGGAGAACTCAAGCCAAAACAACATAGCACGTGCGCCATACAAAGCACTGTTATATCCAACATCACAACCATTACTTATAAGCATCACCAGGTACATCCATGAATATAAAATTCACTGCCATAATAACCACCAAAACAATTCATGCATTGTCCGTACAATAATTACAACTCCAGCAAAATAGCAAGCACATATACAAAGGTAAACATAATATAACCAGCATAAAATTACCACCATGAGCATTACAAGAGCTATAATCATCTATACATCATCCATGATTTATGGTAGTTATACTAGTTAGTTTCAAGTATGCATCTGGATAGTCCACCTACCTCAAACAGCGGAGAAAACAAGAAGCAGCTCCCAAGCCACAATATCCAAGACCACTACGACCTCTCAGTTAACCCATACTGAAACCAACAGTTCCAAAATCCAACCCATGAGATGTACAACCATCCAAAATAAAGTGAATAGAACTGATGTATTAAAGCTTCAATTGATCTAGCCAAAGCTTTGCTGGAAAAGGAGATAACCCATTCCAACTCCAATATAAACATACAGTACCCAACTAGCAGCTAAGAGAGAAAACTCCCAAACCAAAGTAAAAATCCATCGTTTACTCATCTCTGCCATGCATTGATCCAAGTACCAAGAAAGAACTAAGAACTCAAAAACATTTCATCCTAGCTACTAAAGATCAATGGAGAAATTAATAACACTCCAATCACACAATACATCACAGTAGACATTGAACACCTAGCTCAACGATAGGGAAGTACCAAATCCCCTGCTACATAAGCAATAACCAGTTGAAATCCCTACATGAATCGAAAGGTAATAAAAAGGAATCCACCCAACCAAAGCTACTACGGTAAAGAAGCATAACATCAAACACATTACATGCAGTCATGAGACAGCCACTATCCCAAAAGAAAAATGAAACATCAAGCATCCCATCTTCGAAACCCAGAAACAGAGAGGAGAAACATTTATTGATTCGGCGTTCAAACGACGTCCAATTGGAAATTACACTTGGGCAGATGTAGCTCAGTATGTTAGGAACATGCAGGCCAAGAATTAGATCAATTACTTGATTAAATCTCCCCGAAATCACTAATCAGTCTGCTAATTGCTGTCTCATTGCAGGTTCGAAGGAAAATCACCACAAATCGTAGAAAACTCCAACAATTACGAAACCAGGTGGGTCAGAAAGTAAATCCACGGATCTACAACTTCCCTGTTGATAATTATCTGAGATAATGCTCACAAACCTCAGAAATCGAGGTTGAACACGGCAGTTCCAGAGGAGACAGAAACCCGGGAAGAATTTGCTAAAATCCAATAAAATCCAATAAAATCCAATGAAATCCAATGAAATCCATTCCAAACTCAAGGCGGTAATTAAAATATCCTAGGAGCATACTTTAGTGAGACGAAATCAAGAGATTAATGATTCAACCATTAATCAATACTTAAGCAAAGCCCTAGGTCAAAAACCCTACGTGC
Source organism: Narthecium ossifragum (assembly GCA_963920575.1). Lineage (NCBI taxonomy): Eukaryota > Viridiplantae > Streptophyta > Magnoliopsida > Dioscoreales > Nartheciaceae > Narthecium > Narthecium ossifragum. Next base: position 6,778,109 of record OY986975.1, on the reverse strand, counting down.
ATACATATAAGGCCATATCCTCTGATTTAGATCCAAAACAGAGACAACAACATACCCTGCACAGTCCAGCAATGATCCGACAACAAACCAAAAACAGAGAGAACAATCGATCCAAGAGAAATCAAACACTCGCAGCCACCCAATCAAAAGTTAACAAGAACAAATCAAACCAGGAACAGATTAAATCACATCAATCGATCAAAGGAAAACCCGGCATCTAAAGATCTAAACCATGCTTGCATTAGTCCAAGGCATCGAATCCAAACATCCACGAAGGAAACTAGAATGCTCAAGAAAATTTTATCCGATCTACTCCAAATCAAACACCCAAACAACCAATCAAAGAAAAAAAAACCCGTCAAGGAGATCGCAGCGAGAGAGAGAAAGACGCGACGAGGAAAGAGGGAATAGAAGGAGGTTGCCAACCTCCAGCTGATGAAGGACCTTCCCGCCGGCGGCGTTGATCGCAACGACGCCAATCCACTCTCTCCTCCTCGTGAGCGACGACTAGAGAAGAATCCGGCGACTGGACATTTTGCTAAAAACCCCCTAACACGAAGTGATAAATACGTATAGGTCCTCAATTTACAAACAGATCCTCACACACACCCTCTACCCAAGCGTCGTTATAACCGGACACCAGCTATACCTCAGAATTCGACTCGAGGCCGACACGACCTCTAAATCATCGATCAACATGTATTCAGGTCATCTAAGCCTATCATCAATATCGACTGAATACTACCATCCAACCTGGACCATGCTACCCGCCACGGTCCTAGAGCTAAATCTGAGCTACACGAAAGCCTCAGATCAGCGATCAACCCATTGCCCACGCCCTATCCTTATGCATCTAAGGCACAATAAAAATGAATGCTATGATCATGCATAGGTCAGAAGTAAGCAGGCAAAAGTATGATAAAATAACAAACAAGTCCAACTGGATTGCTGCGGCAATACTACCGACGCCTGATATCGCTCAAATGTGTCACACACAGCGGTCGCGGTGCAGTACAGCATAAGAGAGGTCGAACCCACAGAGGGACAAGCAGTAAAGATCCAGAAACACAGATAACAATATATCGAAAACAATCAAGAGCGATAAAAGTTAAGAAAATAGATTGAAGATGTAATGATAAGATAAAGTTAACGAAAGAAATCAAGATTTGAATGAGGCAAGGCTTCAAGAATCACTTCACTCGGATTTAGGTTGTTCTCTTCTCAATGGTTTATATAATACTCAGTTAAGGGATTCATGTCCCAATCACCTTAACCGGAAGATATAGAATTATGAATCTAATAAAATATAAATGTCTCTTTCTATGGTCGGTTCTTCTCGTTGTAACCCTAACTCCGTCCTACCAGATCCTAAGAATACACGATACCGGCTGTCACTACAGGCAACGTGCAGCAAAAATTCATCGGGACAAAGCCCTAACTCTATCTAACCAGATCTCTAAGAATACACAATACCAATTCTCACAATCGGCAATACATAGCAAAGATTCCTCGGGAAAGAGCCCCAACCTTGTCTTACCAAATCCCTACGAATACACAATACCAGTTGTCGCTACGGACAATGCATAGCAAAGGTCTCGTGAGACTCGGTGGGAGAATCAAAAGAGATAACTATGGGATTATAAGATCATGAAAGAAGCATGACTGGATTCATAATATTAATCATCCACATAGAAACCTATAATCTAAAAATAATCTTTGAAAATCCAATACATAGAAAAGAGTTTAACAATAAAGATTAAAACTATGAACCATTGTTGGAGAAGAAGCCCTAGTCCTTACTAGATCATCCGTCCGCCATGCCCGCGGATTACTCGGCCATGGATGGAGATTTCTTCATCTTGTTTCTTGCTCTTCTCCCCTCCAAAGCTCTGTAGAAAACCCCCTTGGAACCAGCCTCAATTTCGGATTAAATAAGCATATATATAGGGGAACCCCGAAATTAGGGTTTTAGTTGAGTTGGACTTCTGGTGCAACTCAGATTTCCTGAATTAATCCTAGCAGCCCTATTCCGGTCGCAGTTGGGTCCAATCCAGTCGGAATTTGGCAACTTGATCAACACGAAAGTTGTAGATTAGGAAGTCTTCTATCAGATCCCGAAGAGGTCATAATATTCTGAGTTATATGGAATATTTGAAGAATATTCTTATCAGCTTCGACAGAATAGTTTTCCAGCTTGTCTAACTTCATCTATTCTTCCAATCTGCTATCATACCATCCAGAATCTCACAAAATATACAATATAAAAGTTGTAGATCTCGGAACCTTCTATCACGTATTCAAATTTCAGAATATTTGGATTTCCATAGAATATGGTACGAATATTTTCCTACCAGTCGACGAAACTGTATTTCTTCTCATTTGGTGTAACTTGGGTCGCCCCGACTAAGATCGATCTTCATGGGGGAAATGATTGATCATCTTGAAACTATCTCTCTGTCAACTCTCTGTAGCATAAAATGATCGATCCGTGGACGAGAAAGGATCGATCCTTTGAGCATCAAATCAATCTTCTTCTTCCGTAACTGCTTTGTCTGGACCTCTCGTACTCAAAATAGTATATCGTCCTCTAGGAATCTCCAAATCACAAACTGTAAAAACTTCTGGAAACTAGACTTCCAGAGTTTTCCAACTATATATGGCATATCAACTGGTTTCTTCCGAGAAGGTATAGTTTTGGCATTAAAGATCCATATTTGCTTTAATTTCCTACATAATACAAATAACTTTGTGAAGCAACATATACGAATGAAATCATCTATATTAATCATGAAAACTAAGCAAATAAGCTGCTCTTAGTCATGTTCAGAGTACACTTTCATGCACTCATCACACCCCCCAATCAGCTTATTGCTAGTCTCTAGCAATTCAAATCGCATAAAATATAATTAAGCACACTAACGGTTCAAGGATGTAGACATGCATGATAAAAATTCTGCCTTATCAAGTCAATAGTGTGTTACACAGTACAGAGCACGAAAACTTCTTATACTCATACACATACTACCAACATATGGAATCAACTTCTACACATCAAACATGCTAATCAGCATACAGAAGAACACATGTGACATGACAAATAAATGTTACGTACAGAAGCAACTTCTACCCACCATCAGTCCAAGCACACTACTATCTTCAGGACCAATCATCCAACCATCGCATTTAACCAACAACATGCTCTTTTTTTCCAACTATCAGACATTTTGCCTTTTTACGCGAACACTCTCCACTTCTCGAGGCGCAGAGACCTGGTGATGTGCTGTCGCAGGCACTCAAAAATAAAACCAATACTCGTTAAAATAAATGTAGTAGTGCGAGTACGAGTCGATCCCACGAAGAGTGTTCAGCCTAGTTTTGTGCTTAGTGAACAAAGAGGAGGGTTTTAAACGTGAGGAAAAACAGTAAAGAAATAATCTAAAGCAAAGAAACGAGTTAAATCAAGAGAACAAACCTTGGTCTGAGTCAACATCCACCATCGGAATCCAACAACTGATCATCGATGCAAGTATCAATCAATTCATACCATGAATATTCACCGTTCGAATTAAATTCGAATCTCTCCTCGATCATAGTTAATTAGAAACAAGCGATCCAATTAACCCTAACTACTAAACAACCTAAGACAAGCGCTGTAGATTTAATCTAGTAGCAGCGTTAAGAATAGGGAGATCGATGAAGCTAAACAACACAAGCACAAGCGGTTGCATTTAATCTACTTAAATATTCTTCCTAAGTCCTAACAATCTCTGAAACGCAGTAAATTATTAAACCCTAGTTGCTTTGCAGATTAGAGGGATCAAACAATTCCGGATTTGATATCTAACCTAGCAGTAGATCACCATGAATAATAAACTAGTAGCGCTCCTACTAATTAAACAAGACAATCATGAGGATAAACACAGAAGAATATTCAATACTCAAAGCATAAATTGAACAATAAAAACTAATTAGATCTCACAGTTTTATTGATTTCGAGGTTTCCGTCTCCTTCGACCAAGTATCAAAGTTTAGCCACACAGGGCCATGAATAACTCAAAAGAAAAGAAAAGAAAGAAAACAAAAGAAAAACTAAAGAGAAAGGAGAGAGAGAGAGAGAGCCGCCAAAAGCGTCCAAGAATCCCCCCTCAAACCCTAGAAAGAGTCCTATTTATAACCCCAAAGTCTCTCCATCAACGGATTAGATCTAAACCGTTGATTTAATTCACTGGGAAAGTTCGATCGATCCTTCTCGGGGTGTCGGATCGATCGGTCTCTTTAAAAATCTTCAATTTCTAGTTACGCCCGAGTCCGATCGATCGGACTATAGGTGTCAGATCGATCGGTTGCATAAAAATCCTCCGTCCCTTGCTATTTTCGAGTCCGATCGATCGAACTATAGGTGTCGGATCGATCGGACCCCTTAGGATGGATGGAGGGATCGATCGGACCCCTTAGGATAGATGGAGGGATCGATCGGACCATGTTCAGCCGAAAAATAAATGTTCTGTCACGATTCTGCATAGTCGGATCGATCCCACTAGGGGTGTCGGATCGATCCAACTTTCCAGCATATTTACTGTTCTGCCATCCAAACTGCGCCATCGGTACTAAATTTACCGTAACTTGCTCTAGGAAACTCAGAATCACGAACCGTAAAATTCTCCAGAAACTAGACTTCAAGAGCTTTCCAACCATATATGACACATCATCTGATTCTTCAAAACCAGGTACAGATTAATCTTTAAAGTTGATCCATGCATTCTTTTCGGCTTCTTTTCGACTTAAGGACTTCAATTGCAGTATAAATCAAAATATAAGAATAATGAGTGTATTTAGGAACTAAATAAGCACAGGATACTAAGTATTAAGGGATAAAAATATAACATTATGCATCACCATCACCCGGTTACTTAGCAAAACACTGAATAGTTTTTTTTTATAGCTATAAGTGGCTCTACCTTTTTACGCGAGCTCCCCGCTTCCTGTGGTAAGAACGCCCGGTTACTCAGTAGATCACCTAATAGTTGTTTAGGCACAGCTTGATCAAGCTCCAGAACTTTTTCTTTTTTTTTTCCTCTGCATGCAATACTCGACACTAGCTAATGTTGAAATCACGGTCTAGATTGACAATAGCATGCTCATTCCTCTGGTGAGTATAATTACCACTGCACATAAAGTGTTCGTGTGTGGATCACATGATATTCTACCTTCAGGTTATCACGTATGCAATCAATGTATTGGTCAATTCATATGAAAGCAATATGCATAATAAGCACAAAAATTTCAACTCATGTATAATTTCTAGTAACATACTCAATTCAACACTATTAAACTCAATAAGGTAGCATGCATGAGATCATGTATGCCTACACCCCCCAACCTGAAAGTCACATTGTCCTCAATGTGTGCTAAACATGTAAATAAGCAGAAAGGTGTTGGCTGAATTTTCATATATAGCATAAATAAAAATAGGAAATCGAAATAGGAGCGAGGCCACCTGACAGAATATCTGAAATCTTACACAGGGCTCTTCATTGTGGCCGACTTTCTCAAACAAGGAAGATGGAAGTCCAGGCATCCTAAAAACATAAAATAGCAAATAAAAGCAAATGAGAATGAAAGCAAACAAGCTAAAACAATCTAACCTAATCAAAAAGGGAAATGATAGATAGTAGAGAGATCATCCCTCGTAGTCAGGGTCTACGAGAGAAACGGGGTGCTCCTCATGGTCCGCTTTCTCTGGAATCTGTTTCAAGCGCTGTCAATTAACTATAAACAGCCTCCCATCCTTTGGGTCTTCAACTTCCACAGCCCCATTCTCAAATATTCTGCTAATGGTGAAGGGGCCTGTCCAGCGTGATCTCAGCTTCCCAGGATGGAGATGCAGTCGTGCATCATATAGATAAGCTTGTTGTCCAACTTTAAACGTCTTCTGCATGATCTTCTTGTCATGGTAGGTCTTTGTCTTTGCTTTGAACATCCTGGAATTCTCATAAGCATCATTCCTGAGTTCCTCCAACTCAGACAGCTGGAGTTTCCGTTCCTGACCTGCAGTATCCAATGTAAAATTTAGTGTCTTAATAGCCCAATATGCCTTATGTTCTAATTCGACTGGAAGATGGCATGGTTTTCCATAAACAAGGCGAAACGGCGACATCCCCAGGGTAGTCTTGTAGGCAGTGCGATATGCCCACAACACGTCTGATAGCCTCAAGGACCAATCTTTTTGGTTAGGGCTCACTGTCTTTTCCAGTATTTGCTTTATCTCCCTATTGGCTAATTCAGCTTGGCAATTCGTCTGTGGATGATAAGCAATGGAAATCTTATGTGTGACTCCATACCTGCGCATCAAAGCCTCAAAAGAGCGGTTACAAAAATGTGATCCCTGGTCACTGATAATAACCCTAGGAGTACCAAATCTAGAAAAAACATGCTCTTTAAGAAACTTGATAACAGTGGAATGATCATTATTCCTACATGCAATAGCCTCCACCCACTTAGAAACATATTCCACAGCCAACAATATATATAAATAGCCAAAAGAAGAAGGAAGGGGTCCCATAAAGTCTATACCCCAACAATCAAAAATCTCTACAGCTTGAATGGGATTTAAGGGCATCATATGACGTCTAGATAAAGTTCCTAACGTTAGACATCTGTCACAAGATCTGTAAAAAATATTAACATCACGAAATATAGTAGGCCAGTAAAAACCACATTGAAGAATTTTAGTAGCAGTCTTTTTCATCGAAAAATGGCCTCCACATGCATGAGAGTGACAAAATATAATGATGCTTTCTATTTCATAATCAGGGACACAACGGCGTATAATATGATCAGGACAATACTTAAACAAACAAGGATCATCCCAATAAAATTTCTTTACCTCAACAAAAAATCTACGCTTATCATGCGCACTCCAAAAGGAAGGGATCTAACCTGTCGCCAAATAATTGACAATATACGCATACCAGGGCAGTCGTGCAACTGAAAAGAGTTGCTTACCAGGGAAGTCATCCATGATTGATGGCTCATCTTCCGCTACTTCCACCATCAACCTTGATAGGTAATCAGCGACAATGTTCTCCAAGGGAAAGCGGGGACTGCTCAAGCACCTAAAAACAAAAGCAAAACAAACCAAAAACACAAGCAAACATGCAAGCACACAACATAAAAATAACTCAAGCATTCTCAAGCATACAAGAAAGCAAATCGAGGAAACTAAACTACTATATATAAGACATGGATTTTTAACCGCGCCCTTGGCGGCCGTGCCCTAGCACGATGATAAGCAAAATCAGTAAGTGCCATGATCTGAAAGGTTAACCTTAGTAGTATCACCAAGGGTAACTCACCATGTGAATCCAAATGGCAAATTACAAGTGGGAGAACTAGCTTTTGCATTCTAACACCAATAAACAAGGTAGCTGGATCTCTCAAATAGAATATGTATCGTCATTATGCTCAAGTTTCAGTGACTCATCCAATGACCTATCAATAATGTCATCATGCTCATGGTCAAGGATGCTAAGATCACAAAATCTGAAATAAATCCGTCGAAGTTTAAAAATATCTATCAAGGTCATATTCTTTTTAACTATCCAAGGAGATGAAATAAAAACAGGAAATATACCTCGTGGCTTAGAAGGAATGACTTGAAATTCAGCCGATGGAGGTTCAACGAATACATGGTCGTGGTGGTCTCGGTAGTCACCCAGATCTTCCTCGTTGCTGACCGGCCTGTACTGAAGTACTTCGTGTTCTTCTAACCGATCTGTCCATCCGAGTTCGTGCACGTTAAAAGATGTGATTACCTCGCCTAGTTGGCGTGCCTTCTCCTCGTCCTTCATAAGTAACTGCGGAATGAAAGAGTCAAAATTAGGCTTGGTTTTAGCCTCCTTAAGTAAGTCCAAAATCTCTGCCACAGAAAGTTGAGAAGAAACATGTGCATCTTCAGCATCAGAGGCATGAACATGTGCATTACTAACATTAGAATCATGAGCATAGGCATAGTGAATGTTAGTATCATGAACATGGGTATGAGCGCTAAAATCATGTGTATATGCATCACATACATTAGAATCAACAGTTTGTGCATTAATAGGACTAAAATTTTGAACATGCACGCTAGCACTACAGTCATGAGCATATGCATCATCAACATGAACATCTTGAGCATGTGCACAATAAGCATTAAAATCATGGATGTAAGCATCACAAGCACTAAAGTCATCGACACATGCATCATACGTGTTAGGCCCATCAACATCCACATCATGGGAAGTAGCAACATAAGTATCATGCACATAATCATCATAAGCACTAGGATAAGAGTAGAAAGGCTCAATGTGTTGCAGATAGCTGTTGGACGTTGAGGCGACATTGGGATGCTTGTAGAATTTGGCATTGATATGACCATGATAATCATCCCAGGTCCCCGGAACCGTCTGTGTACGAGTCGTCTCAACAAGCTCATCCAAATGCTTCATAGCTTCATCAGGATCAATCTCCAAAAACTCACCCTTGCATATTGTTTCAAGAATTTGACGTTCATGCTCAGTTAATCCATAATAAAAATAGCTAATTAAACGTCAATTAGCATAACCATGGTTAGGGCATAAAACTATTAAACCTTTAAATCGCTGCCATGCATCACGTAATGTCTCATCATCCTTTTGTGCAAAGGATGAAATCTTTCTTTTCAATGCGTTAATCATATAATTAGGAAGATACTCATTAACAGAAACATGACCCGTTCTATTATCCAAGCTCAATTCGTATATACTTTTCTTGCGAACTGTTGTTTGAGACAATCCATCTCTCGAGTTCATAAAACATGATCTCAAATAGTCTTGATATAATTCATTTTCCATGCCCTTTCTTTTTTTTAGTCAGTTTTTTTCAGCAAGTAAAAATAAAACGAAAATTCAAAAAAAAAACTAAAAAGAAAATAACGAAAACTAAGTAAAAAGAAATAAAAATCCAAAGAAAAGGGAACAAAGTTACCGCCTTCGATATCTTCAATCATCGTGATCTGTTGATTCTGGCGCTTTTCTGAACCTTCTCCCCGGCAACGGCGGCAATTTTTGATATCGCTCAAATGTGTCACATACAGCGGTCGCGGTGCAGTACAGCATAACAGAGGTCGAACCCACAGAGAGACAAGCAGGAAAGATCCAGAAACACAGATAACAATATATCGAAAACAATCAAGAGCGATAAAAGTTAAGAAAATAGATTGAAGATGTAATGATAAGATAAAGTTAACGAAAGAAATCAAGATTTGAATGAGGCTAGGCTTCAGGAATCACTTCACTCGGATTTAGGTTCTTCTCTTCTCAATGTTTCATATAATACTCAGTTAAGGGATTCACGTCCCAATCACCTTAACCGGAAGATATAGAATTATGAATCTAATAAAATATAAATGTCTCTTCTTATGGTTGGTTCTTCTCGTTGTAGCCTTAACTCCGTCCTACTAGATCCTAAGAATACACGATACCGGCTGTCACTACAGGCAACGCGCAGCAAAAGTTCATCGGGACAAAGCCCTAACTCTATCTAACCAGATCTCTAAGAATACACAATACCAACTCTCACAATCGGCAATGCATAGCAAAGATTCCTCGGCATAGAGCCCCAACCTTGTCTTACCAGATCCCTACGTATACACAATACCAGTTGTCACTACGGGCAATGCATAGCAAAGGACTCGTGAGACTCGGTAGGATAATCAAAAGAGATAACTATGGGATTATAAGATCATGAAAGAAGCATGACTGGATTCATAATATTAATCATCCACATATAAACCTATAATCTAAAAATAATCTTTGAAAATCCAATACATAGAAAAGAGTTTAACAATAAAGATTAAAACTATGAATCATTGTTGGAGAAGAAGCCCTAGTCCTCGCTAGATCATCCGTCTGTCATGCCCGCGGATTACTCGGCCATGGATGGAGATTTCTTCTTCTTCTTTCTTGCTCTTCTCCCCTCCAAAGCTCTATAGAAAACCCCCTTGGAACCAGCCTCAATTTCGGATTAAATAAGCATATATATAGGGGAACCCCGAAATTAGGGTTTTAGTTGAGTTGGACTTCTGGTGCAACTCGGATTTCCTGAATTAATCCTAGCAGCCCTATTCCGGTAGCAGTTGGGTCCAATCTAGTCGGATTTTGGAAACTTGGTCAACACAAAAGTTGTAGATTAGGAAGTTTTCTGTTCGATCCCGAAGATTTCATAACATTATGAGTTATATAGAATATTTGAAGAATATTCTTCTCAGCTTCGACAGAACAGTTTTCCAACTTGTCTAACTTCATCTATTCTTCCAATCTACTATCACCCCATCCAGAATCTCACAAAATATCCAATATAAAAGTTGTAGATCTCTGAACCTTCTATCACGCATTCTAATTTCAGAATATTTGGACTTCCACAGAATATGGTACGAATATTTTCCTACCAGTCGATGAAACTGTATTTCTCCTCATTTGGTCTAACCTGGGTCGCCCCGACTAAGATCGATCTTCATGGGGGAAATGATCGATCTTCTTGAAACTATCTCTCTGTCAACTCTCTGTAGCATAAAATGATCGATCCGTGGACGAGAAAGGATCGATCCTTTGAGCATCAAATCAATCTTCTTCTTCCGTAACTGCTTTGTCTGCACCTCTCGTACACAAAATAGTATAACTTCCTCTAGGAAACTCCAAATCAGAAACCCTAAAACCTTCTGGAAACTAGACTTCCAGAGCTTTCCAACCATATATGACATATCAACTGGTTTCTTCCGAGAAGAAGCAGTTTTGGCGTTAAAGACCCATCTTTGCTTCAATTTCCTGCATAATACAAATAACTTTGTGAAGCAACATATACGAATGAAATCATCTATATTAATGATGAAAACTAAGCAAATAAGCTGCTCTTAGTCATGTTCAGAGTACACTTTCATGCACTCATCAACGGCTGCCAGCCAATCCGCAGCGGGTCCCGGCATTACGACGGTACTGCGACCGTCTACCACGGACCCCTGCAACGGGAAGCAACCCCAAAAACTCAGAAGAACATAAGTAATATAATATTATATGTTTTGAACATATGATATTATTCAAACATCAAAATCCTCTAATTAGAGGCTAAGCGACCTTATCGATCCGACGTCCAAACGACGTCAGATTCGGGATCCAACTTAGAAAAATGCAGTAAAACATACTGGGATCAACATATCCTAAACCGAGAAATATCCAACGGCTCGGTTATCGGGAAAATGCTAATCAAAACCGTTAACTTCACTAATTACCTTTAATTGCTACAACACAACCCATCCATAGGAAAATCATAACAATTCATAGGAAAATCCGACAATTATGAAACCGGCTGGGTCTGAGAGTAGACTCAAAGATCTACAACGCTTATGTTCAGCATAAATGAAGATCATGCATATACAGACCGAAAAACACGCCGTAAGCCGGCTGTTATTCAAGAACAGAGAAACTGGAAAATCCAAATTTAAACATACTAAAATCCTACTAAAAACTCAATCAAATCATATGAAATTTAAAACAGTAATTAAGATAACCGATATGCACACAACAACACCTAGATCTACTGGTTAGATTAAGAGAAAACCCAAAAATAAACTTATGTAGGTAGAAACCTATCGAGCTACGCAAACCTCGGCTGAATCCCTGCTGTACGAGCACCAAACCGCCTTCAAACCATGTTAAGGATCTTTCTCACGCTGCGACGAGTCCAACGATCCCTCAAGCACTCAAAAAGATGGTCGGAGGAGGGAGAACGAAAGGGAAGAAGGAGAAGAGAAACAAAACGAAAAAACATAGGTCTCGGGCTACTTGAGGCTCTAGTCCGATCGATCAGTCGGACTAGGCTGGCTTGTGAGGACCCATCCCTCTATTCCTGTGACTCGTTATTGTCCGCAAGGGTAATTTGGTAAAATTGCGTCTTGCTGGTTTGTTTCACACCGGCGTGTGCACACACAGGCCTTGTTTTGGTATATGTGTTTGAATAGGATGGTTAGGTGGACACCGGATCGAAAGATCCAAAATTGGGCTTGAACCGGGCCCAATTTCCCTTCCCAGCGCAGGTTGGATCGATCTGAACTCCACTTCGGATCGATCCGACTCACACTAGGGAATGTCGGCCGTCAGTGGAACTTGGATCGATCCGAGGTGGAGGTCGGATCGATCCAACTCGCACTGAGATGTCTGTATAAGAACAGACGCCGTACCTCCTTCTCTTCTTCCCGACCTCACCGCTTCGGAGCTCATTTCCGGCGATTTCTCGGAAGAAGATAGGAAGATCCAAGGCTCTGCTTCGTGGATTGAAGCAGCTCTTGTTGAGGTAGGGTTCCTACCTACGGCATTCTTTGGGTTTGTCTCCTGTTCATCGTCGTTCTCGCCGGATTTTTGATGTGTTTTGGGTAGATCTCCATGCATAGGCGATGTTTTCCGGTTTTGATCCCATGAGTAGCTTCGTGACCTTCAGTTCTTCCAACTCACCATGTTTGGTGAAGTTTTGCTCAGTTTTCCGGCCAGGATAGTCGTCGGAAGCTGGCTGGAGGGCCGGTTGGGATCGATCTGAAGATGTCGGATCGATCCAAGTTGCACTCAAGACGGCCTGTTCACTGGTGGAAGTTGGATCGATCCAAGGTGGTTGTTGGATCGATCCCACATGTCCCATGAACAGTGCCTGAGGATGGCAGCGTATGGCTTTCCTTGGTTTTCCTTGTCGGATCGATCCAAGGGTTAGTTGGATCGATCCCAAGGTTAGCCGAATCGATCCGAAGGCCATGGTGGATCGATCGACAGTGAATGTTTTCTTTGTTTTTCCCTAGCCGGATCGATCCAAGGATGGGTTGGATCGATCCAAGCGCTAGTTGGATCGATCCAAGTTCTTTGGATCGATCCAAGGCCAGTTCGGATCGATCCAAGGCCAGTTCGGATCGATCCAAAGATGTTGGATCGATCCAACTTGTGCCAGAACGCATCTTTGATGTTGTTTTGCCCGCGGGGCTTCGTATATACGCGGTTTTAGCAGTTTTGCCCGCGAGGCTTGCCATGATGGTTTTGTGTACAGCTTTCTGATATGTTTAGTAGTATAGCTATAATTTGTTATTTGTTTACAGCTTTGTGGTTGAACCGGGAGAGCTGTAACTCCCGGGATTGTGTAGAATAAATGGGCTGAATGTATGCCCTTACTGCTTGTGATTATCTGCATGCTTCTTTACTGCTTTGTGGTGAACCGAGGGAGTCATGACCCTCGGGAGTGTTTAGTATAAATGGGCCGAAGGTGTGCCCTTGTTGTGATGCTTGTTGATATGGTTATATTAATTGTCCGCTGTATTGTTATATTATTTGCCTGCTTTACTGTTTTATATTTGCATGTTGGTATTGTTGTGTTTGTCTTGCTTTCCTGCGCATTAGAGGCATGTTAAGCTAGGGCGTGGGTTTGGGGTTATCCCTAGTACTCCAGTATCAATAGCTAAGTGTTGGCTGTCGTTACCCCAGCATGGGTGTCCTACTGGTATCGTCATTGTCCACCCTGTGTCTAGGATTATCGGAGAAAGCCCAACCCTTGAACAGTGGCCATCGGAGGACGTACTATGGACAGGAACCCTAGGGGTATCGAAGGGATTTGTGGGTTCTCTGGTAGGGCTGAGACTTTGATTTGGAGTTTAGAGGTTGTATTGAATTTGTGCTTTGAGTGCTGGGAGATGGTTGTCGTAACCACGGTTGTTCCGCCAAGTGTGGAGGTCCCGCTTGGAGAGGGGTGTCCTACGGGTAGCGTCATGTCCACCCTGTGTCTGGGACTGTCGGAGGCAGACCACCCTTGAGCAGTGGCCATCGGAGAACGTACTTCGGACAGGTGCCCTTCGGGTTATTGACGGGATTTATGGGGTCCCTGGCAGGCCTCAGCACTTGGCACAGAGATAGTACGGTTGGAGTCACCTTCCTTGTGAGTGTCGTAGAGTAGAACCCTGCTGAGCTTTGGCTCAATTCGACCTGGACCGTGTCGTTTGCAGGTGCAGGTACCAGCGCTTCTCCTGTGGGCCCCCGGTGTTCGTCCTGCGGTAGTGCGTCGCCAGCCGACCATGTCTGAGGGCCAGGAGGGCTTTTGTTGTGCCTTTGCGGAGACCTCAGGCGATGTATTATTTCTTTTTGAAAATTGTAAATGTTGTAAATTTGTATAACTCTGATGTATTTAATATTTTGTTATAGTAGATGCTAACATTACTTCCGCCCTTTGTTTATTGTATATGTCTCCGCCTGTTGGTTGTCAGTAGATGTAGGTTTCCCCCTCGTGTCCCGGTCCGAAAAGGTTGTAATGGGGTCTAGGATCAAGGTGGGAAATATTTGGGAATGTAGCTCAAAAGCCAATGGAACTAATGGAGCAAAAATGCATCAATAAGACATGTACAACCAATCACTCCATTCAACAACTTTCTTCAACTTGGTTTTAAAGTACTCGAACCATATAGCATTACGACCTTGGCAAAGAGATTGTTCAAAGAAATACTTCTTACTGAAATAGTGAACAATCTTTTGCAAAAACTTCCACCTTTGTAGAAATCATACATAGACATACCCCTTTTTTGGAGTATTAGGAGGATTTATAAACACATTTTGTAACATGAGAAACAATTTCCTCCTTCACTTTCTTCTTTTTTCTTTCTTTTCTTTTTTTTTTTTTTAAATTAGATCTCACAGTTTCATTGATTCCGAGGTTTCAGTCTCCTCGACCAAGGATTAAGATTTAGCCACGCAGGGCCATCGAGAACAATCCTCCAAAAGATTTCATTAAACAAGAGAAAACCTAGGAAAATATAAAAGAGGAGAAAGAGCAGCCAAAAGTGTCCAGAAAAATCCCCCCTCAAACCCTAGAAAGAGTCCTATTTATAGGCTTAAGTGTATCCACCCTCGGATTAGATCACAATCGTTGATTTTCTTCACTGGTAAAGTCCGATCGATCGGACTATGGGTGCTGGATCGATCGGATGCGTAAAAATCCACCTTCTCTGGCTATTCCCAAGTCCGATCGATCGAACTTTAGGTGTCCGATCGATCGGACCCCATAGGATGGATGTAGGGATCGATCGGACCATGTTCAGCCGAAAAATACATGTTCTGTCACGTTTCTGCATAGTCCGATCGATCGGACCCTGGGTGTCGGATCGATCGGACGTTCCAGCGTATTTACTGTTCTGCCATCCAGACTGCGTCATCGGTAATAAAATTGCAGTAACTTCCTCTAGGAAACTCGGAATCTCGAACCGTAAAATTCTCCAGAAACTAGACTTCAAGAGCTTTCCAACCATATATGGAACATCATCTGGTTCTTCATGACCAGGTACAGATTAATCTTTAAAGTTGATACATGCACTCTTTTCAGCTTCTTTTCGACTTAAGGACTTCAATTACATCATAATCAAAATATAAGAATAATGAGTGTATTTAGGAACTAAATAAGCATATGAGACTAAGTATTAAGGGATAAAAATATAACATTATGCATCATCAACATAGCGTCATGTCCACCCTGTGTCAGGGACTGTCGGAGGTAGACCACCCTTGAGCAGTGGCCATCGGAGAACGTACTTCTAACAGGTGCCTTTCGGGTTATTGACGGGATTTATTGGGTCCCTGGCAAGCCCCAGCACTTGGCACAGAGATAGTACAGTTGGAGTCACCTTCCTTGTGAGTGTCGTAGAGTAGAACCCTGCTGAGCTTTGGCTCAATCCTACCTGGACCGTGTCATTTGCAGGTGCAGGTACCAGCGCTTCTCCTGTGGGCCTCCAGTGTTCGTCCTGCGGTAGCGCGTCGCCAGCCGACCATGTCTGAGGGCCAGGAGGGCTTTTGTTGTGCCTTTGCGGAGACCTCAGGCGATGTATTATTTCTTTTTGAAAATTGTAAATGTTGTAAATTTGTATAACTCTGATGTATTTAATGGTTTGTTATAGTAGATGCTAACTTTACTTCCGCCCTTTGTTTATTGTATATGTCTCCGCCTGTTGGTTGTCAGTAGATGTAGGTTTCCCCCTCGTGTCCCGGTCCGGAAAGGGTGTCCTGGGCCGGGGCGCGACATGGCTTAAGTCGGTTCGTGTCCTTATCCGGACACGTCGGCCGTGCCGACCACCGACACAGGTTTCATTAGTCGCTCCCAGGAGCGACAGATCGCACATGAGCCGCCAACTGCCCTAAAAATAGGCTTCTGCGCGCCCGAGCTTGGATCTTTCGATCCCAAGCCCGCCTAGGGTTCTAGCAAACACATAAATCAAACATAAGAGTTGTGTGTGCACCACGCGAGTGTGAAACAAACCGACAAGACGCAATTTACCAAATTGCCCTTGCGGTCCACAACAAGCCACGGGCCCGACCCAAATGGTCGACCAAGGAGTAGAGGGACAGGTCCTCACAGTATAAAAATGTTTAGGTGCGTAGTAACATTTTTTGTGCGTGTTCGTTTTTCTACGTGTAAATATTTTTGTGAGCCTGTGTATAAAAACTTTTGCGCAAGCATAATATTTTTTTTTATATGCGTACTATATTAAATAATATTATTCATATGCTATTATAATAAAATATTAATATAAGTGGGTCCACATGCCACATGTTATATCATGATTGGTCTACATCGTACAAAAAAATATTTTATTTTATATTATTTTAATAATAAATAGTAAAATATTATTATTATATTAATATAAGTGGGTCTGCATTGGGATGCATTGATGTGTATAAACATTATTTTATATTATTTTAATAATAAATATTAAAATATTATTATTATATTAATATAAGTGGGTCTGCTTGGGGATGCATTGATGCAATATTATATATTTTATACACTTTACGTGCAAACATTTTAATTAATTTAATAATTAATTCAAATATTGTAATATTAACCCACTAGGTTACCCATTATTATAATATTATATATTTTATACACTTTATAATTTTTACCCTTATCCCAAACTTAACCCACTAACTTACCCTTTTTTCTTACCCAAATGTCAAAAGTGGGTTAGGTTTACCCCCATTTCTGATCCCCACTTTTTTACCCCTAACCCTCTCAACCCTGAACCAAACGGGGGCGGTATAGAGTAGTGGAGGATCAGCCTTGCATTAGTTCAAGGGCTTTTATGTAACATTGGAGGACATTTTGCGTAATTACGTGTTTTGCGGGGGGGTTTATGAAAAAACCACCCCCTACTACAGAAATCGAGTCTCTTCTCCTTCCTCTTTTTGGCTGCCAACCCGAGAGAGAGAGGGGGAGAGATCGGGAGAGAGATCGAGAGAGAGATCGGGAGGACGAAGAGGGATCATCGGCGCCGGAGAAGAAAGAAGGAGGGAGGAAAGGGGGAAGAAAACGGGGAGAATGAGAGGTGGAGATCGCCGGAAATCCGGTAGATTCGGTGAGGTTCCCATCAGATTTCGTCTCCCTCTTGGCTCAGGTGAGCTCCCATCTTATTTTCCCCTCCGATCTCTTTTTTTTGTGTGTTTTCCGTTGGGTTTTGGGGAGCTTCACGGTTCTCCGGCGATGGGTCGCCGAAGAAGTTGTTGTGGACGGCGTTGGGGACCTCCCTTGGCGACTGCAGCACCGGGGAAGGACCCCCGTGGTCCGGGGCATCTCTCCAGACCCTGTTTGGGTGTTTTCCCATGCCGGCTGAAGCTTGCTTCCCCTCCTTGCCATGGTTTCCGACGAGATTTTCGGATGGCCTGCCTCTGGCCGTGGCCGTTGATCTTCCTCTGGATCCGGTGGTTGGGGCAGTAAGCAAGGTCCCCTCTTCGCCATGGTGACTGTCCGGCAGTTAAGCAGCGGGTTTAGTGGGCCTCCAGCGAAGCTCAGGCGGCCCTTCTTGGTAGAGGGGTGTGTGTCGCCGGGGTTGGGTTGTCGCAGACGCGCTGTCGGTGCGGCAGATTCGTCGTCGGTGCGGCAGATTCCGTCGCAAGCGCGGCAGAGTCCGTCGCAGGCGCGACAGAGTCCGTCGCAGACGCGACAGAGTCCGTCGTCGGTGCGGTAGAGTCCGTCGTAGGCGCAGCAGATTTCATCGCAGACGCGGCAGATTATGTCGCAGGTGTGACAAGTTGCAGCCGCAGTGCGGTCGAGCTGCGATGCCGCGTCGGAAACGCCGGGGGGCTGGTCCACCATGGGCGGAGTCGTCGCGCGCCCCAGAGTGCGGAGCGCCCATGTCCAATTTCGTTGATTTCCGTGTCATTTTGACCAGCTTTTCGAGCTCTGTCGGTATCTGGTAGTTTGATTTTCGTTTGGGGTTGTACCTGATCGAGATCTTTATCCTTGTTCTTTAGGCGATCTTTTGAGCGGCTGTCAGGGGCCGAAGCAGGACTTGGACCCCCGGACTTATAGAGTGCATCGACTGTTCTTTTGAGGTAGGAGTTACCTCCTTCTAGGGATTTGTATATGTTATGATATGCCTGCTATATGTTGTGTTATGTTTACATGTGATGCAATGTTGTGTTGTATGCCATGTTGTACAGCTATACCTTTGTGATGATGGTTGCATGCTATGTTACGATCCGTTGGGCTAGCTGAGCCCTCTACTTGCTTAATTATGTTGTGGAATGTTATGCTATGCTATTCCTCTATTGTATGCATATATGAGAACTTGTGAATTACTATATTTGATTATATTATGATGTGTGGCTTGTGCATACATGCTAGGAATGTCAGGCTTGTCTTAGGACAGAGATTGTGATTGGGTCTAGTCAGGTCCTGTAGTTAGACTAGTCAGAGTCTAGGGCTATGTCGATGACTTGACGGATGGATTTTAATCCCCGTATGTCGATCGAGGACTTTGACTTGACTTGAGGATTTGTTATTGAGGATGTGTTATTGAGGATGTATTATTGAGGATGTATTACTAAAGTTGTTGTATCTATACTAGTATACTGAAACCGGTATAGAGTCTATAGGGGTCTGGGCGAGCATTGACGGTCGGACGCGGCGTCTGTGCATGTAAGACTTACCCAGACTAGCCAGACCATACTAGGATCAGTAAACTAGGATAGATGGGTGTGTAGGATGTTGTACCTGTACTAGTATATTGGGGCCGGGTATAGAGTCTAGAGGGGTATGGGCGAGCATTGACGGTCGGACGCGGCGTCTGTGTATGTAAGGCTTACGCATACTAGCCAGACTATACTTGGGCAGTATACTAGGATAGGTGGGTGTACACCAATGTCCTAGATTGTCGTCAGGTGACTCCTACTGGGCTTTCGAGCTCATTTTCCTTGGGTTTTTGTTGTACAGGAGGTAGGTCCGAGACCGGTACACCCCAGGGAGGTGGTCAGCAGTGGTGAGGCGTCATTTTGGGTTTATTGATCGATGGCATGTTTGGTTCGTACAAGGAATGGGGGATGGAATGGGGGATGGAATGGGAATGGGATTAAGAATGGGAATGAGATTAGGAGTGGGCTATTACCAAGGTGATTTTGTGATATCAGGATTGAAATAGGAATGAAGCATTACCGTGTTTGGTATACAAACAGAAGCATGGAATGGAATAGAAATGAAGTACAAATGACTAAAATAGCCTTGGTATTTAATAAGATGGTGGAGAACCATATCCTTACTATTGCATTCCACATATTGCTATTGATGGTTCAAATGCTCCACCTCATTGCAGAGCTCACAACTAAAAATCATCGCAGTGCCATAAATATACCTTTTCGCATGAGAAACAGATGGAAGGTGAACTCAAGAACTTGCGCATTAATGTCAAACTTTTCTACAACTTCTTCTCCGCAACATCTTCGAGGCCTTCCAGTAGGTATCATTTTCTCAATTGTGTAAATTATGAAACCAGTATAGCGAGGTTGAGAAACAAAGAAGGGAAGTCTTCCATTAAGCTTGAAAATACTTTATTGTGACAAAGGATATCTACCAGTTATAATATCATGATCTCCAATTGAGACCGAACACCCTCAGCACAAAACTTCATGGGATCAAGAAGCCACTGATATTATGCTCATTGGTTGTGAAGACTGAAGACTATCCAAATATTTTGATGTCAACAACACTATCCAAATACTCTTTAAGCCCTTAAGATGCTTTTCTTGAAGAAGAAATTCGGTCGCTAGGGGTTTAAAACATGAATTCATGATCAACAATTGACAGAGATCAAATATGACAAAAGATCAAATATGTCTAAAACTAACTACAACCAAGTCCATGTTTGGCATAAATTAAATACAATAATATGACAAAAGATCAAATATGTCCAAAATTGATATGAGCAACTTCATTCAATGCTTCATTCAATGTCGGTTGAGGTATCTCTTGATATATTGGGCTCTTTGTTCCATTGGAAGGCTAGAAAAATAGAAAATAAGTGTGTTATCTGCACCCAATTTGTATCCAGCATCGTCTCTCTCATCTTCATTGAATCCTTCCAAATTTTGCAGCTCAGAAAAAAATTTATCCTTCCTCTCAAGAAGTAACTTGTCGGTACCAATAACATGCCTAAGTTCATGAGTTGAATGCTGAATTTTGGAACCAATAGTCGAAGCAACTTGAAGAATAGCCTCAATAACTTCAGCTCACGTGTTGGATTTCATCTGTCGTTTTCCCTGAGATGAAGTAATTTCACTTGGATTACCAATGTCTACATGAGTAGAGCACATGTTTACATTTGCTTGAGAAGCAAACATGGTGGCATTACTTGTAGACATTGGTACATTCTCCTCTGCAAACCAATCGATATTGTAAGGTGGTTGATCGCTCGCAAACGTGTCGTTAAAACATTGCAAACTCAATCAAATATAAATTTATAATCCTTGTTCAATCATTACACTACTAAGTAGAATAGCGGTGAAGTCGGGAGTCGATCCACAGGGAAAACGTTGGAAACTGAAATCAATTTTTGAAACCCTAAAACTAAGGAAAAGAATCAAAGATAGAATAGAGTAATCTAAAATAATAAAGAAAAGAAATAAAAGGTTGATCAATTTAAATTAATGGATAAGTGACTTAGGAATTACTCAATCCGCCTTAGTTTCATTTTCAATCTTCTCTAGTTATCCTCTTGTTCTCTTCTCTCAATATTATGGATCATATGGCTACAAGCTCATGACATGAATCCCAAAAATAAGATTTATGTTCATAACGACATAGCCTATCTTTCTTGGTATATGTTGTCTTCGATCCTACAACTACCTTACTTTATTCTACTCTTAATGACCTTGGCACAACCTATCCTAGTATAGCATAGCCTATTTCAAAAGCAAATCATAAATCACATGAAAACCATCCTTTGAATCTCTATAATCAATCATAGAAATCATGTAGGACTGAAAATACGTCAAGGAACTCTGTTCCCTCAACTCTATTAACATTCAAAAGCATATTTATACGATCATGTTTTAAGAAGATTACAAGATTCAAACCAAAGAAGATAGAATTTTACGCTAGTGTTTCGTGAATAATCCTAAGTACAATAATTAACAACTCATCTATTGGATGAACGCCATTGGCTTGGAATAGGAAGTTGTCACCATCCGCATCCTCGCCGTCTTCTCCTCAATTCCCTCTCCAAAGATGTCAAAAAGATGATTATTTTCGGCTGGAACAACCCTTTTATATAATACAAACCCTTGATCCCGAAATTAGGAGTTATAATTGAACTTAAACTCTAATTTCCCTAAATTCCGTGTTGATGACGTCATCGGAGCGACTGATCGGACTCAACTCCGATCCATTGCTCAAGTCGGTCTGATTGGGTACTCACTGACATGTCATTATTTAATTTCAGCATTTATCAAATTTCAGCTTTCATAGATCCAACTTTGCTTCAAAACTGGCGCCAACCTATAGAGAATCTTACAAAGTCTTCAACATGAAAGTTGTAGCTCTTGAAGTCTTTTTGCAGAATATTTAGAGTTTTGTAAAATATCTGGTGATGTATCTAGAGTTTTGTAAAATATCTGGTGATGTATTTCCGGACAGTTGACGAAACAGTCTTTTTGCAGAATTTACTGATTTTTTACCGAATTTCTTGTATTTCTTCTCAAATCCTACTTAAACCTGAAATCAAAGAATATGATATCAAATACACCTACTCTCAGTCTAACAAAGGTAATTTAAGGGGTTTAATTAGAAATAATTAGTGACTTATCACACCCCCAACTTACACTTTGCTAGTTCTCGAGCAAAGAAAAGATAAAAAGAAAACAATAAATCTAACTAGCCACTTTCGTAGGTCTCACGATTGCACTTAGCATGTACAACAAGCTTTTAAACCCCTGGGTTACCCCAGTGGAGGAGTTATAGTCTCCAGAGGGTTCTCAGGGATGACACCCACAAACATCTATACATTCCCTTGAATATACCATTAGAAATCAATTGTGATATTCATCAATTCTAATGCATGAAATAGAAATAATATCCATGAATAAACCTTTGAACTCATAGTCACATAAAAATATAGTAAGTCAAAACATGTCATAACATATTTCCAACACTTTAACATATTTAATCATGATTAAAAATAACTTTAACGCTCTTGTGTGTGAATAGGATTCCACATGCTTCAGAGCATCAATTATATCTAAACACTTCAACTATTCAAGATCACAATCATATTCAAGCACATATTTTCCACTTATCACATAACAATCTCTGCTTTTATTCATTTTTCATTTCCTTTTTTTTCTACAGGAATTTCAACTGTTTTACGAGAACAACACACCATGTTAGGCACCTTGCCCGGTTACTAAATATGAAACCCTTCTCTTTTTTTTCAAAAAATTCAATAGTTTTACGCGAACACCATGCTGGCCAAGCACACTGCCCGGTTACTAAGTTGAAAGTCCTTTTTCTTTTTTCGCATACTCAGATAATTGCATGTGTTCATGTATTTTCTGTGTCCTGACATAGAATTGTAAATCTATCCTACTATCATGCTTAGAATCTAATATCAACCCATTAAAATGTGAAAGTGAACATGTGCATTAGGATATGCCAAGTTATTCTTAAATCATGGTAAAAGTGTTAAAGTATAGAAATAATATCATGAATAGCAAAAATTTACTATCCCTTATATGACATACAAGTCTCAGAATAATTCATAAAATAAATTTCTAAAGCATGCACCTTTGTCAAATCATATCATAATTTTATTCTTTTGACATAATTCAAGGGATGTATAATATTTGGTTACCAGAAAACATATGAGCATGAAATTTATGAATGCTACCCCCAACTTAAATGTAATTGTCCCAAATTACACTAATTCATAAAAATAAATCAAGAAGTAAAGGATAGAGATAACCATAATAAACGTCACAAAAATAAATTTATCTCTCTTCCAATTTAAGTTTAGGCACCGCCATAATTGAATAAATACTTCCTTCCCCACCTTAACCTGTCACAAAAATATATACCTTTCCAAAAAGATCAAATATAGCTAATAAAAATCGAAAAAGCTATTGGAATCATAGAAAATTTCGACAGAGTCTCCTTTGTATTTTCATGATATATTGATCAGTACAAACATTCATCACAAAAAATAACTAATGCACATGAGACTGAAAAGGAGATGACAGTAGCATCATAGATCATCATCTAGACATCACAGACAAAGAAATAACGAACAAACAACATCCAAGCAGAGCACCAAATTATTCCTAATCTGAAGTATGGTCCTTCTCATCCACGGTCTGCAGCCCGCGGGGAGATCAAATTTGAAATTAGCGGAGATAGAGAAAAGTGAACACCCATGAATGCTTGTGATGGTCCTGATTGAATATCTAGACCATCCAATCGGAAATCGGAACACTGTAGCATCTAGATCGTGTCAAGCAGCCATCGGATGGCTGAAAGTTCGCCGATGGGTGATCAACGATGAAACGGCTTCGCCGGAGGACGGGAAGGGTACAGGAAGAATCATGGAGGTTAGAGGAGTTCTCTTGTGAGCTATGATCAAAGAATGGGGGTCCCCAGGTAGTAGAATGGAGGTGGCCGAATCGGAGTACGGTGATGGCCGGATTTGGATTCCGATGATCAAGGCTCTAATCAAGGACGGGGATGAGTGAGTAAGGATCATGGAAGCTTGGGTAAGTGGTCTATGGTGTTTGATTGATGAATTGAGCTACCATACGGCAAATGGAAGGTGGACGGTGATGGTCGGCGATGTGTAGGTCGATGTCGGTAATCCTGACGCCAAGTCCGGGTTTTGATGGGTGGAAAACAATCGTAGTGTCAATGGTACGCTTCTGGAGGTGTTCTGGGGCAATGGGCGGCCGTGGAGGAAGGTGTTAACGACGACTGAGGGGCTCACCGGCGTCGGAGGAGACAGAGATGATGGTGAGGAAGGTCGTGAGGACGTAGAGGAGAAGATGGCGAAGGTTTTGATAGTGGTTTGGAGGGACGGGGACGACCGGAGATGCTGCAATGGGCGGCGCTGGGTAACGGCTCGGGGACGAGCCGATGAGCCGGGATGAGAAACAGTGTGGGAGGAGAGAGTAAATCCAGCGGATAATAAGGAAAAATAAAAAGAAGGTGGAGAAAAATTCCAGGAGAATATGGGGAAAATCCTAAAAATCAGGGGAAAAATCGAAAAAATTAAATAAAATTCTAAAAAGCTAAGGAAAAATCCTAAAAACTGGGTTGCCTCCCAGAAAGCACATAATTTTATGTCTTTCGCTAGACGCTCCCAAAACAAGATTTAGGAGGTCGATGGTTCTAGGTGAAGAAATACATGGCCCGAATCATGGTGAAGGTATGCAAACATGCTTCATCAAAAAATAAAAAGAAGTCCTTAGCCAACAAAATATGCATAGAACTGTAAACTTTTCGACGATCTTTGATGAAGGGACGATAGGCATTGGTATGGTCTTCACTCATAACAAGGTTCTCCTCCTCACAATGTTCAACTAATGGGGATGATATTAAGTGTAGAATCTCAAACTGAGGCTCTAGACATGGAATATTGCTAACACCCTCATCCTCATTATGTTTATCACTAATAGACACATCTTCATCATTCAACTCATCATGAAGAAGTTCAACTTGAGGTTTCTGACATGGGGTCTCACTAAGATGCTCATCCTCATTATGATCATTGTAAATAGACATATTATCATCATTCAACTAGTCATGAAAAACCGGTAATTTAGCATAACAACCCTCATCATCACTGTCATCAAAAAGACTTGCTTCATACGAATGACCGAAATACATATAAGGCCTAGAATGTAAAACCGGGTAGCATTCATCAATTTTATTTTCAGCAGCCGGCAAAACATCATCAATAGCATCATGAACTGGCAAAGCATTATAAGCATTATAGCATGCATCGACATTATTAGAAAGATAAACTTCACCAACATTGTCATCACGAACAATAGGAACAAAATTATTTGCATAATCCTCATTCTCATAATATAAATCAACCATATGGGCTAGTTGTTCTATTTGGGTCTCTATTTTCTTAATTGATTGATCATTAGAGTTAACATCTCTTCCAATTTTTTTCATCTTAGCATTCATGTTATTCATACTAGCATTCATGTTGGCATTCATGGTTATAAGTGTGCTTATGATTGTGTCCAAAGCTGAGTAAGAGGATGCTTGTGAAGGATATTGTTGTCCAAAACTAGGTTCAAAATTTTAGGCCAGTATTTCTATGTTCCATGGTTGAACATTCGGAGGTTGGTAACCTTGAAATTGGTCGTGGGTGAGATGCTTCCTTCAAGAAAAATCCATTACAATGCTGATAAAATTCCAGAAATTTGTCAAACAATTCCTAAAAAGTATAAAATAAAGAAATGGAAAAATAAGAAAGATGAAAACCTAACTAAGCAAAGAAAACAAGTTAAGAGAAAATGAATTAGTTAACCATCGAAATCCCCGACAACGGCGCCAAAAATTGATCGCTCGCAAACGTGTCGTTAAAACGTTGCAAACTCAATCAAATATAAATGTATAAACCTTATTCAATCACTACACTACTAGGTAGAATAGCGGTGAAGTCGGGAGTCGATCCACAGGGAAAATGTTGGAATTTGAAATCAATTCTCGAAACCCTAAAACTAAGGAAAAGAATCAAAGATAGAATAGAGTTATCTAAACTAATAAAGAAAAGAAATAAAAGGTTGATTAATTTGAATCAATGGATAAGTGACTTAGGAATTACTCAATCCGCCCTAGTTTCATTTTCAATCTTCTCAAGTTATCCTCTTGTTCTCTTCTCTCAACATTATGGATCATATTGCTACAAGCTCACATGAATCCCTAAAATAAGATTTATGTTCCTAACGGCATAGCCTATCTTTCTTGGTATATGTTGTCTTCGATCCTACAATTACCTTACTTTATTCTACTCCTAATGACCTTGGCACAACCTATCCTAGCATAGCATAGCCTATCTCAAAAGCAAATCATAAATCACGTGAAAACCATCATATGAATCTCTACAATCAATTACAGAAATCGTATAGGACTGAAAATACATCAAGGAACTCTGTTCCCTCAACTCTATTAACATTGAAAAGCATATTCATAAGATCATGTCTTGAGAAGATTACAAGATTCAAACCAAAGAAGATAGAAATCTACGCTATGGTTTCATGAATAATCCTAAGTACAATAATTAACAACTCATCTTTTGGATGAACGCCATCGGCTTGGAATAGGAAGCTCTCACCATCCGCATCCTCGTCGTCTTCTCCTTAATTCCCTCTCCAAAGATGTCAAAAAGATGATTATTTTTGGCTGGAACAACCCCTTTATATAATAGAAACCCTTGATCCCTGAATTAGGAGTTATAATTGAACTTAAACTCTAATTTTCATAAATTCCGTGTTGATGACGTCATCGGAGCGATCGATCGGACTCAAATCCGAGCCATCACTCAAGTCGGTCTGACTGGCAAGTCATTAATTAATTTCAGCATTTATCAAATTTCAACTTTCATAGATCCAACTTTGCTTCAAAACGGGCGCAAAACTATAGAGAAGCTCACAAAGTTGTAGCTCTTGAAGTCTTCTTTCATCTACCAAACTTTCAGAATAATTAGAGTTTTGTACAATATCTGGTGATTTATTTCCAAATAGTCGACGAAGCAGTCTTTTTGCAAAATTTACTGATTTTTGGCCGAATTTCTTGTATTTCTCTTCAAATCCTACTTAAATTTGAAATCAGACAATATGATATCAAATACACCTACTCTGAGTCTAACAAAGGTAATTTAAGGGGTTTAATTAGGTTTAATTAGTGACTTATCAGTGGTATATATTGACTTTCATCAATGTTTTCAATTTCTTCTTTCCTATTTTCCTCAACCACATCAGCAGGTCCCACTGCATCTTTTCCCATTGCTCGATCCTTGGCAAAGATTACACACAGTGTTTCAAAGTGGTCTAGCTTCTTGTGTCTGAAATTAGTTGCTCTTTTATGACTGCACAAATTTAAAATGATATGTAAGTACCATAGAAAACATTACTACAAAACTAATAATAGTAGTTAACTTGCCATTGAGCTTAAGGTAAATTTACCTTGATATATTCATCCAAAATAGCTGGCTCAGCTACCACATATTTGTTGACAGATCCCAACCAAATCCACTGGTATTTGTACCATAAATCATGTCATAGACAATTGAAAAGTCTCTTTTCATAACTTTTAACCTTGATTCTGTGTGGCTTTCCTTTTATTCCAGCATTGGGTAATTGTTCTTTGACGACAGCCTCTAAAATTATTAAATATCCCCCTTTGAACCCATTATCTGCATTATGAGTGACCTTGTTATACAAATCCAACAATAAGTATTGTGTCCTCCTCATCAGTCTATTTGTGCTTATCTCCTTGAGACAAGACTATCAAATATCAACCAAATAACAAAATATAAGCATATACCTAAGGAAATAGAAAATCATATATACTTTATACCATACACAAAATAGTATCACTTGCAACTTTATATGACTCAAGCATCAAGTTCAAAGTAGCATTTCAAGGATAAAGTTCAGAGTACATTATCCAAAAGTACTAGTGTCAATAGTACTAATACAAATAAACAATGCAAATAACATTGGTTCAACACAAAAACATGTTTAATTTCTTGATGTTCTCCACTGATTGAACATATCCTCCACCAACTGATTTCTCCAATTACTCCATGCATCATTGGTTTCAATTGTGCTAATTGCATCACCATGAACATCATTAGCTGCATCTTGACGATCTAACTCGGGTTCCAAAGGATCCTCATTCATTTCTTTCCTTATAAGATTATGTAATAGACAACACGCAATAATTATGTGATTGTGTGTTCTAACTGGATAAAATGAAGGACTCCTTAAAATTGCCCACCGCATATTCAACAAGCCAAAACATCTCTCAATGATATTTCTTGCAAATGAGTGCTGCATGTTAAAAAGCTCTTCAGCAAATTGAGGTTGATGCCCTTGTCTCCAATCATTAAGATGATACCTTATTCCTCTGTAAGGGGCTAAAAATCCATTGCAATTTGTGTATCCCGCATCAACCAAATAGTAACAACCTAGATATCATATTGGTTATTAGAAGATTAATACATATGTAAGATGTTAAATAATTATTGAAGAGTTTGATTACACTCTTACCTTGATGAACTTTTAAACCATTTGGTCTACTCAATGCATCGCGAAGCACCCTTCCATCTGCTACTGAACCCTCCCAACCTGGAAAAACGTATATAAACTCCATATTCGGGGAACAGACGCCTAACACGTTTGTGGAAATCCCATTCTTTCTATTGTGGTATCTTGCTCGGTCATTTATAGGTACTCTTACATTGATATGTGTCCCATCTAACGCACCAAGACAATTCTAATTTTCAAAGAGATGCACCCTTCAATATTATAATTAAAAAACTTGAATAGTAAGTTATAACTCAATTTTATACCTTGAACCACTTCCATCACTCATCTGTGGAATCAACAAGTATTGGCTCTGGGTTTTTTAGCAACTGTTCATGTAATCGGGTCACAGCATGTAGAACCCTATTGAAATGTCTACTAATAGTTTCTACCGAGTACATAAACCGAAATTTAATCACTCTGTTTTTCATATGATGGGCAAGAATGTGTAAAAACATAGCAACTTGCTCATTAATCTGCAAGTGCTTTGTTGTTGTTAACCCCCCTACAGTATCAAGCATGTAGCACAAGGTTTCAAAAGTCTTTTTGTCCATTCTAAGATGCTCAATGCAAGTCCGTTCACTTGCATAAATTAAATCATGAATGTGAGCTTTCTGAATCGCAAAGTCCAAGTTATAAGACTTGTTTGTAAGTCTTGTAGTATAAAGTGAAGCACCTAAAAAAAAGAATATTTAAAAGTAGCTCTACTAGGCAGAGAATTTGATTCATGTAGAAATGTCAGCTGCATACTTTCTCCTCAGCATCAATTTTCTAGTTGTCAAATTCAAACGAGCCATAGCTGCATATGACTTATAGTCAGATACAATCTCATAATATCATATTGCGACTTCTAATCATAAATACACAAGTATAGATGCAAAATTTGTCAATACATTCTACGAGCACCTACACGGCCTACCAGCAACAAGCATATGAACCATACAAAAACAAATCGGCAAAAGCTATGAATCCAATGGAGTATTTTCTGCACCTTAGCTTCATCAACCAAACTGAATGATTATTTTGGATCAACTCACATGCATGGATGGATAAAATCGAACTAGGAGATAGAGAAATTCATGCAAGTATATGTGACAGATATGAGTCAAACATAGCACATACGAATCTATGATGCCTTGTTTTCTTATAAGCCCCATATTCATAGCAGGGGCCCAATTAATTCATGTAATAGAAACCTTATTACTGAATGAAGTAGAAACAGGAAAAAAATGCGTGAAGAGCTAATTGCTACATAATCTTGACACATTAAAAATTGAAACATCACACATCCTCGTATTTGCTGAGATGAAAATACACAGGAAGTAGACAATGATAAGAGATTCTAAGCAATTGAAGCCAAGGAAGAGTACCTTATAAGGTTATACCGCAATTTTAGGAGAACAAGAGCAAGGGGACAAAGAAAGCTTATCCAATGAGATGCATGCACACATTGGCGAATCGAGAACAAAGTCCAGAGAGGGAAAAAAAACAAACTAAACAAACTAGTATCTGCAATCCTATTC
The DNA here is from genome assembly GCA_963920575.1 of Narthecium ossifragum. Taxonomy (NCBI): domain Eukaryota; kingdom Viridiplantae; phylum Streptophyta; class Magnoliopsida; order Dioscoreales; family Nartheciaceae; genus Narthecium; species Narthecium ossifragum. The sequence goes on along the minus strand of OY986975.1, from coordinate 6,747,925 downwards.
CCCTTTCATCATGGAAATTTTTCAGTGATACATACAAGTTGTACTGAATTTTGGATACTAAAGAGCAACTAGTATATGCAATCCTATCACTCTGTTGTTCTATCACTAAAGAGCAACTATTGTCTGCAATCCTATTCCCCTTTCATCATGGAAGGTATGATCTTTCTTGATACTGCAACACAATCTCACACAAACAACAAGAAAGATAAAAAGAGAGGGACAAGCAGCCAAATAACATCACCGCAGAGGGGAAAAGGTGGGTTTTATTAGTTTATACTGCCTCGTCGGTGCGGGCGGGGATTGGAGGTAGGTGCGGAGTGGCCATGGGAGTTTACCCTGTGCGGCCTACACTTGAACTACCTCATGTGCGTTGTCGGCGAGCACACGCACTTCGACGCCGCCTTTGTGCCATGGCCGCATGCCGACGAGGCGGAGGAAAAGCTCCGGGAGATCAAGGCGGCTCCAAATGATGGAAAGCCGGAGCCGGAGGAGGAGAGAAACAGGGGAGGAGAAGAGGGACGGGGAGGGAGAAGAAGAAGAGGGAAGAGGGAAAGTGGGAAACACCATACCTCTGCCGATGACCTCCAACAGCTCGGGATCGAGAGCAACACGACGGACTTGGGCTTCAAAGTAGGTTTTCTCGGCAGAGAGATCACGCGGAAGATAGAGGGTTTCGTAGGGAGAGAGAACGCACGAAAGATAGAGATCGCATGGAGAGAGATCACGATAATGGGTAGATTAGTAATTATATTTCCTAATCTCTCGATCGTCCAGAACGGAATGAGCCAGTCCGAGGTATGAGATGGGATTGGGCTATTCCCAAGTTGTCAGGAATGAAGCATTCCATTCCTGAGGTTAAGTACCAACCAAATAATGGAATGGGATTTGATCCGGGAATTGACCATTCCATTTCCAACCTTTTTGCCCAACCAAACATGCCGTGAGAGTTAGCTTTGTAGTAGGTGGAGGGAAGTAGATTGTATCCCAAATTTATTTTTATACTCTACCTAAACTCTCAATTTATGTATTTGATGCTTTGTATATGTTGCATATTTTGAAGAATTTGTATATTGTAGTATGGTGGCCGGATTATGTTGTAATTGGAAGATTATACACTCCAATGTACGTGAAATGTGTAAATGAATGTTCTGGGGCGATGGTGTCCCCAGAATTATGATTTTTGTTTTAAATACTTGATAAAATGTCATGCCGAAACTTCTATTTCTTTAATTATTTGGTATAATTGGAGGTTAAATTTGGGGTGGGGCGTGACAGTTCCTAAAGACATCATCTTTAATTATTTCGTCGGGCCTTGCGAGCCGACACCGACCGGCACGCTTCCACTATCGCCTTTCAACAAGAACCCTTTGGTGAGGAACTTCCTGGATTTCGCATTTGTTTTCAAAAAAAAATGGGGATCACGAGCCGGCGAAAATCGTCAGGGAGTTGTTGTCACGTGTGCTAGTTCCTTACTACCCTTTTGTGATGCGGGACCAAATCCAAATCCAGACCTGACTGAGTCCAATCCGGAGCAACTCCCTAGGCGATCCAGTCGCATTCGAACTCCATCCGTTCGACTCAGATCTCCGTACGACCGTGACCGTCGGATGGGCATAACTTTCAACCCCTATGTCCGATCGGGGCGTGCGACCACCCGTTTCGACAGGCTCGACCAGCCCGACGAGATTCATCGGAGATTGAAGATCTCTCCATGACCTTGACCTCCAAATCTCCAGATTTCTTTTCCTTATGGGGTAAAATTCCATTTTTGTGTAAAACTCTCCTTTTTAAGCAGGTTATCGGTCTTTCTATTTTTAGCAGGTTTCATATTTCTAGCCGGGTTTCTTCTCCTTAATTCCAGGTTTAGTTATTAGGGTTGAGTTAAGTCATGCTTGAGTCCATGTGTGTGTGGGTCTCTCCTTAACTTATAAAATGAGGTTTTAGGGTTTGTAAGGGGGATCTTTTTTTGGATTAGTAAAATTCAAGTTGCTTTCTCCTCCTTGAGAAAACTGGTTGTCTCTCCCATAGAGAGGTCGGTTGTCTCCCCCGATGAAAGATTTAACGTTTACCCTACGCCATTTTCCCGATCGGTTTGTCGAGACGGATGCAGGCGACATGGGAGTGGACTGCAATGGCGAAGGCGTCTACTTCATGGAGGCGACGGTTGATTGTGCCCTTGAAGATGTCGGCTACTTCGAAGATTTTAACTCCATCCCCAGGACTGAGCTCTTTCCTTATCCTGATTGGGAAGCCAAAGCCATGGTGCAACTGATGCAGGTAAAATTTCCTCCTCTGAATCATTTTGCCCATGTTCCCTATATGGAAATGCTCCTCTGGTTTATCTAAATAGTCATATAATTTATTTGATGGAAACAGACTCTGAGTTTTTCTTTCAAATAGAGTGCAGAGAGAAGCACTGCAGGCAACAATAAAAACTCCTTATCTCCAACCAACCAAATACCATAGTCTTCCTCTAAATCATGGTTCTCGAAATTACTGATTCTCAATTCATGCAACCAAACCCGGCCGGTTCCCTATTTTATCCAATAGCAGCCAAAACTCTTCAGCAAACTTTAATTTGAAGCTCGTCATCTACATGATAGTATAGTTATTGTGCACTGGGATATCTTGTATTTTATCACCAACTTGCTTATGTACGCAGAGTTGGTCGTGGGTCCAGCGGCAGCGCCCACGGCAAGGGTTCAATGATGGAGGTAGTATAGTGAATTTGTTTAGGTGGACCCAACCCGTTTCAATGATGGAGGTAGTAAAGGGTTTTAGGATGGAGGATCTGCCCCTCTACGCCTAGGTCAACCGCTTGAGTCGGGCCCGTGGTTCGTTGTGGACCGCAAGGGCAATTTGGTAAATTGCATCTAGTTGGTTTGTTTCACACTCGCGGGTGCACACACTAAACGTGTTTTTGTAATTGTTTGATTAGAACAGTTAGGTAGACCCAGGATCTAAAGATCCGGACTTGGGCTAGCGTTCTAGCCCAAGTCTAACTTTCTGCACCCAGATGATCGATCTTCCCATGCTAGGAGGATCGATCAATGGGTGAATGATCGATCATCCCTTGCTGGAAGGATCGATCATTTTGATGTCAGGGAGTTGCGATCGTCATGGATGATCGATCATTCCTCCTTGAATGATCGATCATTCTTATGTTGGTTCATTTGTCTATATAACAGATGCGACTTTCTTCTTTCAATCCTTTTGAAATCCGCGTTCTTGATCTCAGAGCTTATGAATTTGGGAGAGATTGAAGGCGATCGTTGGCTTGGCAGTTGGGATTGAAGCTGCTCTAGTCTAGGTAGGGATCCTACCTACTTGTTTTTCCTGTTTTGTGAGTTTTGAGTTGTTTGTGATTTGTTTTGCTTAGATCTTGCTGCATGTCTGATGGTTTTTAGCATGCTTACCGGTTTTGGACTCGTGATCTATCATACTACCAGTTCCCAGGGTTTTGTGGCATTTGGTGGAGTTTTCCGACGGTATTTCTCGCCGTCCGGTCGCCAGAGAACCCATCAGGATCGATCATTCCTCCAGAATGATCGATCTTCCTGGGTTGGTCATGCCTAGCCTGTGGAGGATCGATCATCTGGTTGGAGATGATCGATCATGTTCCTTGGCTGGCATGGGTGTGTGAGGACCCGTACCTCCAACCGGCTTCGACCGCGTTAGATCAAGGGTCTGGTTTTTGTGGTTTGGCTCGGTTGGCCTTGGGATGCGATCGGTTGATCGCATCGCTATTTTTGACCTAGGGGTATTTTCGTAAATGACCTCCCTATTGCTCAGTTTCACACCAACGTTGCACACACTGCCTTTGATTGATGTATGTGATTGATTAGAACCTTAAGGGCGCTTCCGATCGGATGATCGAAGCTCGATCGGGAGAGATCGAATCGGACGGCTGCGATCGATTCCAGTTTTCGATTTAAGCCCTTTCTTTTCTCTCTCCTTTCTTTTCTCTTGTCTTCTCTCCTTCCTCTCTCCTTCGTTGGCTGCAAGCTGATCCTTGGAGCTTGGGCTTGTGGCTTTTCGGCGTGGATCCGCTGCGATCGGAGTTGAGGATCTTGTGGATCGCCTGCACATCTATACATGCAGGTGTTTCTACCCATTTCTGGTGAAATGGTAACCCTAAGATTGCTTTTTTGTGATTTGTGGCTGGTGGTTGTAATGGAATGCTTTGAATTTCTGTATTCTAGTTCCTTAGCATGCTTAGAAGCTAACTATGGTTTCAGTTTTGTATTCTTTCGGACGAATTCCGTATTTTTGTCGATTTTCGACGGGGTTGGACTCAGATCTGATATTTCACGATCTGAATTTGATTTTTATTGTATGAATGAATTTCCCACCATCAAATAGACCTCCTTGCAAAGTTTGAATGGATTCCATCGCCATTTGATAGATCAAATCCAACAAATTCAGTTTTTCGTCGGTTTCGTCGGCTTAAGGGAAATTTGATTTAATTCGGAGGATTTGATCATCCAAAGTTGGATTTATTCGTGTCATTAGATTCCCCACATCCAGATGCACACCTAAGCCAAATTTGGTTTGATTTCGATACGTTTTGATAGATCGAATCCAAGGAATTGCATCTCAGATACTATTCAACACTATTCACTCTTCTCTGCGAGTATGAAGGATCGATCATTTGGATGAAATGATCGATCTCTTCCTTTGAAGTGCTTGTTGATCCTAACCTTGTTTTGATGATGCCAATATACATTAAATGATAAACTATATGTTTAATATTTATTACCTCTTTAATTGGAAATCTTAAATTCAATATTTAAGTCAGTTTTGTATTGACGGTCGATGCATGGATCGACCGTGGGAATGTGACGGTCGATCCATGGATCGACCGTGGGGTTGCACGTTGGATGAACCCTACTTGGCAATATGCGTTATTGGCTCACGGACGATCGGTGCATCGACGCTGAGAAGCGTTTTTCTTCACAGAGCCTGACGGACGATGCGACGGTTGATGCGGCGATCGACCGTGGCGCATTAATGAAGAAAAGTGAAGAAGCGACGGTCGATCTGAGCATTGACCCTGGGAAGCCGTTTTCTTAACAGAGCCTAACGGACGATGCGACGGTCGATGCGGCGGTCGACCGTGGCGCATTTATGAAGAAAAGTAAAGAAGCGACGGTCGATCCGAGCATCGACCCTGGGAAGCGATTTTCTTAACAGAGCCTGACGGTCGATGTCACGGTCGACCGTGAGGCTGACGGACGATGCATGGATCGACCGTCGAGCAAAAAGGCTGAGTTTTTATACGTGACAGACGATGCATGGATCGGCCGCCAGCAACACGCAGAGTAAAAAAACTAGCCGTTGGAGAGTTGCAGAGAGCCGTTGGAGCTCCTTGTTGAGCTGGTTGAAGCTCAAATATAAGTAGTTCCTTGATGTAAACTCGCCACAACTTTTATCATTATTATTGAAATCATCTGAGCAAGTTTTAGAAAAGCTTTCTACTTATTCTCTTTTGTGCTACAACCTTTGTAAACCTTCTTCAAGTGTGATGAGGTACCTTGAGAGATATTCAACAGTAAGTGGCTGTGAGTGTAAGGTCACCAAGCACCAGGAAGCTTGGAGGAAAAGCTTGTAAAGGATTTGCAAGTAGTGGAACCTCAAGGAGAGTCTTGGGAGAAGTGGACATAGACCAAGAGTTGGGTCAAACCACTATAAAATCGGTGCCATCTCTCTAACCTTCTTAATATTATTCTTGCATGTTATTTTGTTTTAGTTTCATTCCATCTACAAGCTTTTACGGTATTAGTTCTCTCCTACGTGGTTTTTCCATTGATCTAGATTTTCGAAAAAGAGTCCAATTCACCCCCCTCTTGGACCTTCAGTGCTCTGCCCCGTCTGAAGAAGCAAGAAGATTGATCCTCTTCCTGACAGAGGGTGTGTTTGAGGATGATCATTCCTCTTGTGCTAGAGGATCGATCCTGCTTCCCTAGATAGAGGACCACTTTGACGATGATCGATCTTCTTGAATGAGAAGATCAATCCTCCTTCCCCAGACAGAAGACCCCTTTGAGGATGATCGATCTTCATGGGCATGAAGATCGATCATTTGTTTGTTGAGGATTGGCTATGATGGGAAGATCGGTGAAGATCGATCTCTTGTTTGCTGCCAACACATTTTGATCCGAATTCGATGTTTTCGATTTCTCTTAGACCCGGTTTTCACACGGGGCTTTTCCGATGATAAGTAGTGGTTATTATAATATTTTAATCAGGATTTTGGCGGGTTTATCCTTGGATTATGTCGTGAATTGGATTCCGAATCGGTTATCGATTTCTACCGATTTTCAAGCAGTTTCTCGATAAGCATGCTATACATATATGTATATGTATATATATGTAGCTTGTGATTGTTGTATCTCTTTATGGATAACCGGGGGAGTGACTACCCCCGAGAATGTTTAGTATGAATGGACCGAGAGTGTGTCCTGCATGCTTAGTATAGATCTACTGTTTTGATTAATAACCCTACTGATTACCGGCGTGCGCCGGGGGCATAACCCGTTGTATTGGTAGAATACATATCTTGTATTGTGTGGCTTGTTGGTTTGGCCGGGGTTGTATCCCCTTATTGCAATTTCGGTTGACGGCTGTGGACGCCGTTGTAATGCCGAAATTGGCTCGATTGCTATTGTCGCTTGGTTGTTGGCCAGTTACCTGCGGGGTAACTGTGAAACCTTAGTCTATCAGGTGCAAGAGAGCACTGAAAACTATTGTATATTTGTGTTTATCGCTTTGCTCTAATCGCTGTATTGTTAGTATAGCTTACATGTATTTGAGACCCTTGTTATGTTCACCCCTTTGGCTAGCTAGTGGCTATGCCTAGCCCTTTATAATTAATGTCATCTTGTTGCATGCTTATATCTCTTTATCTGTGCCTGAGCATTGCATGCATCTTGTTTGCATTAGAGCATAAGACTAGGGTGCCGGTGAATAGGGTCTTCGCCGATTCGAGGCTCTCGGGTAGCTCGGATCTAGCTCTAGGACCGTGGCTGAGTAGCAAGAACTAGGGCATGATTGTTATGCCAAATCTCTGTATTCTCGAGGATGGGTGTAGTTGGCTATAATCATATTGTTATTGAGGTTTAGAGGTTGTATTGTTTCTGCAAGACCAAGTGCTAAGGATGGTTGTCGATGCATTCCCGACGTGGATCCCCAAGGCATGAGAATCCTGCTTGGGTAAGGGTGATCCTGCATGTTACTGTTCCGTAGTCTCCTAGTAACTTGTTCAGGAGGGAGGTTTCATGGCAGGAGCCCTTGGGACATCGATAGGGGTTGTGGGACCCCGTGGCATTCCTTAGGCTTAGGCGGAGAGACATCACAGTTGTTGTTTTCCTCCCTTTAGTGTGCCGTAGAGTAGAACCCTACTGAGCTTATTGCTCACTCCTACCCAGGCTGCGTTTGCAGCTGCAGGCATTGGCTCTTCCTCGGTGGTTCCAGCTGGATCAGGTCTTCGCGGCGCGTCGACTTCCGAAGGCATTTGAGATCTTAGAGGGACAGATGTATATTTTGGCAGTTTATATTTAAAGTTACCTTTTGAGGATGATGTATTTAATGTTTAATATATGAAATCATGTTCCCTCTTTTGATTGAGTTTTATTCCGAAATGTAATCTTTAGTTCTACCTTTATGCATTAGGAAGTCTTTAAGTTCAAATTTATGCCGCTTTGTATATCTGTCGCGTCGTATCAGATGTGAATAGTGCAGGTTTCCCCTCACGCCTCGGATTGGATGGGTTTTCTGGATCGGGGTGTGACAGGTGAGTCCTTGATCATGAAGGTGATCGATCTTCCTGGAAGGAGGATCGATCCTTTGGCTTGGTGATCGATCTTCCTAGAGGGAGGATCGATCCTTTGTAGCTTGACAGGGGCTGAATCTTCCCATTTACGAGGGTGATCGATCCTTCCTCTGGAAAGGATCGATCCCTCTTGTGCCAGGTGTTCGACAATAAAATCGAGATCTCGGGGGAATGAGATTTGTTAATTTTATTGTGATCAAAAGTTTGAATTACATGGTGGGATTTGTGGGAACAACACTCCTGAGTTCCCAATATCATCACAAGCTGCAGATCCTCTTTTCCTTGGTAAACTGCATACCGATGATGAGATTGGCAACTCATCAATTACAACCCAAAAGGGAAAACCCCTGATTAAGGATTCGGGCCTTAAAATCCCGTTACATCCTAAATGAAAAATAAGAAAAGGAAGAAGAAAGGAAATAAGAAGGATCTTGGGTGAAGGCTTAGGCCTTCGACCCACACCTTCATTGTCGCGAAGAACCCTTGAATCTCTTACTTTGGACTTTTGGATTGATGGCACGATCTTCAAGGAAATAAGTTTCCTTCTCCTATCTCTCAGCGTCTTCAAGGAAATAAGTTTCCTTCTTCTCCAAGCCTTCTATGTGTTCAACCCTCTTCCCCCATCCCCTTTGCCTTCACCCCTCCCCCTCTATTTATAGGTGAGGATTAGGAGTAGTTGAGATTGATTTTTGAAATGTGGTTAGGGATTTGATGGTTAAGAGGTTGGGATTTGGGTGGTTAAGATGTTTGGATTTGGGTTTTAGGGAGTTGGGATCTATTTGAATTCAAATTTGAAATTGATTTTGAATTTAAACTTCAAATTTCATATATATATTCAAATTTCAAATATTTGAACATGTTGTAATTTACCTTAACGCCCTTAGACAAAGGTAAATGTAAATTCCCAAAATACCCCTGTAATTACCAAAATACCCTTTTGGTACTTTGGTTGGTGTAGAGTCCATATATATTTTGGACAAGAATGCCTTTAAAATAAATGATACTTTAAAGGGTGGAAACAATATTTGTCATGTACGTTTGTAACAAATGTGTATTTGGAGCAAATAACCAAAATACCCCTGCGGGCTAAATGATCAAAAATGCACTTTTTATATATCCTTGGTTTGTGTAGGATGCTTTCAAAACCATTAAGGACTAATTTAGAATGTTCTAGGTGAGTGAAGCCTATATTTGGCTAGAATAACCAAAATACCCCTATAAGGCAAATTTTACCGAAATACGCTTTATGCTTCTGGTTTGTATAAAATGTTATAAAAACCATACATGAATATTTCTCAGATGTTGTAGGGATCATGAACACATATTTTGATCAAAATTCCCAAAATACCCCCTGACGGGTAAAATTACCAAAATGCCCCTGAGTCCTTCTAATTTAAGTAGGATGTTATCCGGATCATGTAAAAGGCACGATGGGTTATAAGAGAGAGTCTGAGCATATATTTTGCTTAAATCCCCAAAATACCCTTGATGTGGTAAAATTACCAAAATACCCCTATATCAACTTAACTTTTGTAGGATGCCTTAAAAGCTATATAGGGTCATGATATGATATTTATAGAGTTCAGCCATGTATTTTGTCTTGAATTCCTAAAATACCCTTGGACGGGTAAAATTACCGAAACGCCCTTCATGCTCCTGGTTTGTGTAGGATACTTTCAAAACCATGAAGGGTCACATATAGAGTAGTGTATGTGTGCTCTTTGTGTGTTTGAACTTGTATGTCTGATAACGTGCCTTCGAGGAATGTCTGAGGCGAGTAGGGGTAATTTCATAAATACCCTCAAATTTCACCTTAGTCAAAATTGGTGTCTACAGCAGGGAAGAGTTTTCAATGGTTTTTGCCCGTGAGGCTTCATTATGCAGTTTTCTTACCGTCTTATAAACTGGTACATATTCTTAAGCATGTTAGTCCTATAATGAAGGTAATGGTGAACCATGAGAGTGATGACTCTTGGGATGTTTAGAATAAGTGGGCGGGTAGCCCTACAGCTTTCCTTAGCCTTGCATACCGGCGTGCGCCAAGGGCTTATCTGTGTGGTTTGTTAGCTGTTGTTTGCGGGGCTGCTTCCCGATGCACGTTGCTGGTGAACTGGCTGGCGGTTGGTGGTGATACCACTGCAGCAGTTCTTAACCTTAAATACCTGTTCACCACCTCGGGCCGGCAGGGTGTCGAGCCCAGACCTTGTTTTTTGTTATCATCACATATGTTGCATGTTTATCTGCCTTATATGCGTATGTTCATTGCATGAATTCTAGTTGCGCATTAGTTGCATAAGGTTAGGGCGTGGGTGATCTGTGGATCGCCGTCCCGAGGCTTGGAAGCTCGAATTTAGCCCTAAGACCGAGGTTGGGGTAGCTTGGACCAGGTTTGAATGGTGGTGTACAGTCGATTTCGATGATAAGCCTACATGACACGTACACATATTGCTTGATGATTGTTGAGGTCGTGCCGGCCTCAAGCCGGGTTCTGAGGTGTAGCCGGTGTCCAGTTGTGACGGCTCTTGAGTAGAGGGTGTGCCTACTCAGCGGTGCCATTTCCTGCCAGCAGTGTCGGTTCCCTGCTTGTGAGTCAGCAGTGTTGTTTCCCTGCTTACTGAGTGTGACCCATCATGTGACCAGTTCTTCTGAAAAATCATGATCGTAGACCTCAGGGACACGCAGTGGGGTTATGGGGCTCCTGTGTACACCCAGTCCTTGCTCAGGGGCGACACTCTTACGTTACCCTCTTCCTTCTGTGTATCGTAGTGTAGTTTCCCTGCTGAATTTAATTGCTCACTCCTACCCGGGCTGCGTTTTGCAGGTGCAGGTGTTAGCTCCTTTTCGGTAGCCCCTACCGGGTAGTTGGTCGGCGGTGCCAGGCAGAGTCTGAGGAGTGGTGATCTGTCTTCCCAGAACTTTAGTTAATTAGCCTCCTACGGGAGTATATACATGTTGTATCTGAATCCTTCCCTCTTCGACGTTTTGTATATTTTATTTGGGATTTGTAATCTTCGGTTTGAGGTTTCTGTAAATTGTAGTTTTATAATTGAGGGAACCCTCGCCAAATTTTTCCGCAGTTGTTAGCTTCCTGTTCATGTCGCCCGGTTAGGCTTTCCCGGGTCGGCGCGTGACAACCCCCCAGCTCCAACGTGGCCCCTGAGCTTGCCATCCGACGCCAATCACCATCTCGTCCGTCGTCGTCGCCGATCCCGATCTCACCGCCGCCGTCCGTCGTCGATCCTAGTAGGAGGCGCGTGACAACCTCCTTCCCTGGCTCCCCGTCGCCGATCCGACGGATCTTGACTGATCCCATCGCCGTTCGTCGCCCCGTCATCTCCCCGAGATCGCGTCCAATCATCTCCTCGAGCTCACCGCAATTCAATCCATCAAGTCCGATCATCGCCCCGACCCATCCCGCCTGTCGCGGAGCTGGCCACCGTCAGATCACGATTCGAGCTCACCGTCACCTCCTTCCCCGAGCTCGGCGTCGCCGCCACCCCCCCGGGCTCCCTGTCGCCGCTACCTCCTTCCCCGAGCTCCGCGTCACCGCCACCTCCTTCCCAGGGCTCCATGTCACCGCCAGATCTCGCTGTCACCTCCTTCCCTGAGCTCCGCGTCACCGCCAAATCCCGATGCCTCCTTCGTTCATGACTCCTCCCCGACCTCCATGGCCTCCCTCCTTCCCCAAGCTCCGCGTCGCCGTCACCTCCTTCCCCGACCTTCACAGCCTCCCTCCTTCCCCAAGCTCCCAACCTCCATGGCCTCCCTCCTTCCCCGAGCTCCGCGTCGCTGCCACCTCCTTCCCCGAGCTCTGCGTCACTGCCACCTCCTTCCCCGGGCTCCGTGTCGCCGCCAAATCTCGCCGTCACCTCCTTCCCTGGGCTCCGCATCGCCACCAGATCCCGACACCTCCTTCGTTCCCGACTCCTCCCCGACCTCCACGGCCTCCCTCCTTTCCCGAGCTCCACGTCGCCGTCACCTCCTTCCCCAACCTCCACAGCCTCCCTCCTTTCTCGAGCTCCCGACCTTCACGGCCTCCCTCCTTCCCCGAGCTCCGCGTCGCCGCCACCTCCTTCCCCGATCTCCGCGTCGCCGCCACCTCCTTCCCCGAGCTCCGCGTTGCCATCACCTCCTTCCCTGGGTTGCACGTCGCCGCAAGATCTCGAAGCCTCCTTCGTTCTTGATGCTGCCACGACTCCTCCCCGACCTCCACGGCCTCCCTCCTACTACTTGGAACCCATCGACCTCCACACCTGGAAAGTAACTTGTACATGGAAAGTAATTTGTACAAATGTAGCTCATACATATGGAAAGTAACTTGTACAATTGCAAAAAAAATGGAAAGTAACTTACCCTGATTTTCATAACTGTTACATGTTTTTTTTAGAAAATGGAAAGTAACTTGTAGAATTGCAAAAAATAGTGGAAAGTAACTTCTACAAATGTAGCTTGTATACATGCAAAGTAACTTGTACATGGAAAGTAACTTGTACAAATGTAGCTTGTACACATGAAAAGTAACTTGTACAATTACAAAAATAGTGGAAAGTAACTTGTATATGGAAAGTAACTTCTACAAGTTACTTTTCACTAGTTACTTTTCATTAGTTTAATCTGGAAAGTAATTTACTTTCCATTGGTAGTTATTTTCCAATTTTTTGATAGTTACTTTCCACTGGGAATACGAACAGTCACTAGGAATATGAACAGACACTGAGAAGTCTCCCTATGTTGAGAATCTTGGAAGGGCATTTTATTACTTAAAAAAGGTATTAGGGCCTAAATGCCTTAAGAAAAAGGTATCCGGCATTTTGGGCAAATATTCCCTTCTCATAGGCCTAAATGCCAATTAACTATTTTTTCAATGGGGAGATGATGTTTATGATTGACTATTTGTATCCCATTGCTGGTTTGCTAGTTTGTTGTTTTTTCAATAGGGAGATGATGTTTATCCTATGACTGTGCATCCGGTTTGCTGGTTTGCTGGTACGTTTGTGATTTTAAAGCTACGGGGAAATGATGGTATGGGTAAATGATGAAAAATTCTGATGCACGGGGGAGTAGTGGCTTGGTGATTTGGATGGTTGAATTTGTTCAGTAACATGGGCGATGATGACACTTTATCTTCAATAATAATAGAACACTTTATCTTCAATAGTGTTCTATTATTATTTTTTCATTCATGTATGTAAACATGTCAATTTGGCATTATATGTAATTGTTGTAATAAATTATTGACTACTATAAATAAAGTTTTTGGTATTCTATCCCAGGAGTTGTGTATCATTTTTTCTCAATTCGCTCAAATTTTCATGATCTTACACATCTAATTACAGGCTCTTAAACTTTTTGGTATTTATAACCATATGCAGCTGTTTATCAATAAAAAAAATACATACATCACAAGATTTGAATCAAAATTTTGAAGGACCATGTGCCAATTTGCAAGGTTTTCACCATCTCAAGAAAAAAACATAAAAAAATTGATCAAATATGTAATTTGACAAAAATATATATATTTAAATAAAGTTATTATAAACATATAGTGAGAAAAGGGTTGGTAATCTCACCACTGTGATTCTGGGCTGACCATAACCACCATTTCATTGCCAAACAAACACAAAAAATACCAAATTCACATAATACAGTTTCATTCCAACGCCAAACAAATAGCAAAAATGTCAGATTCCATAAAATTCTGTGTTCATTCGAGCATCAAACAAATAGAAAAAATGCAATTCCATTCCATTCTAATGGAATTCATTTCCATTCCAGCATCGCATTCCAATCCATTCCATTGAAACAAACGTGCCAAACTGAACATTTTCTAAATTACATGATAGTAAAGTGTTATTTGCCCTATATTATAATACATTTGTGACGCAAATATCGATACATTTACACATTGAAAATTATAATCGAAAATATCAATGAAAACTTCAATACTCATAAAATTTCAAATATAAATAAAAAAAATAAAATATTTCTCTCTTTCACCTTTTACGTGAAAACGTTTTTTCCTATCTTATATAATAATTAATGATTTATCCCCCTCCTTCCGATCCTAAAATTCCCTTAATCCGGACCAGATTGTTCCAACAAAACGGCCCTTATTGGATAAGCATTTATGGAGAGCTGAGCCCACCGGCCAGCTGTTGCTGGCCGCATTGTCTCCGTCGTCTCCAGCGAAGCACATGCGCATCTCTCAAAAGCTACCTACCACCGGTATTAGGTAGCATCATAACTCGGCATGACAGCAACCTTTCAACGCATAGTCAACGCTTGCTCTCATCTACAAATAGTTAGCTAGTTAAACCCACAAAGGTATAGAGTAGTGGAGGATCAGCTTGCTTTAGTTCCTAAAGACATCATGTCATCATCCACTATGAGCATCTCCGTTGCAAAATCAGTTCCGGTGTTCGTCGGGCCTTCCGAGCCAACACCGACCGGCACGCTTCCACTGTCGCCTTTCGACAAGAATCCTCTGGTGAGGAACTTCCTGGATTTCGCATTTCTTTTCAATAATACTGGGGATCACGAGCCGGCGAAAACCGTCAGGGAGTTGCTGTCACGTGTGCTAGTTCATTACTACCCTTTTGCCGGTCGGTTTGTCGAGACGGATGCAGGCGACATGGCAGTGGACTGCAATGGCGAAGGCGTCTACTTCATCGAGGCGACGGCTGATTGTGCCCTCGAAGATGTCGGCTACTTCGAAGATTTTAACTCCGTCCCCAGGACTGAGCTCTTCCCTTATCCTGATTGGGAAGCCAAAGCCATGATGCAACTGATGCAGGTAAAATTTCCTCCTCTGAATCATTTTGCCCATGTTCCCTATATGGAAATGCTCCTCCTGTTTATCTAAATACTCATATAATTTATTTGATGGAAACAGACTCTGAGTTTTTCTTTCAAATAGAGGGCGGAGAGAAGCACTGCAGGCAACAATAAAAACTCCTTATCTCCAACCAACCAAATACCATAGTCTTCCTCTAAATCATGGTTCTCGAAATTACTGATTCTCAATTCATGAAACCAAACCCGGCCGGTTCCCTATTTTTTTCCTATAGCAGCCAAAACTCTTCAGCAAACTTTAATTTGAAGCTCGTCGTCTACATGATAGTGTAGTTATTGTGCACTGGGATGTCTTGTATTTTACCGCCAACTTGCTTATGTACGCAGAGTTGTCCGTGGGTCCACGGACAGCGCCCACGGCAAGGGTTCAATGATGGAGATAGTATAGTGAATTTGTTTAGGTGGACCCAACCCGTTTCATCATTGGACTCGAATCGGAATTTACTGTGTTGAAAGGACTATAGATACTCTTGTTGTAACATAAGATTAGGTTTTTATACGTGACATTAAGCACCTGCTGAGAGAGAGAGAGAGAGAGAGATTGCAACCCTTTCTTTCATAGTGAAAAGAAGAAGACAATCTCCCTCCATGGTATGAAACTTTTTCCCTACTATACAGATCGATCTAGTATTCTGCCTTTCTGTTCTGTGTTTTCATTATATTACATAGGTCCCATACTTCAGCAATAGTAGATCATAGTCCTAACATTTGTCTTAATGTAGTCATGAAACTTCCATCCAGTGGTGACAAAATTTACTTGCGGTGGCTTCATCATCGGCATGCGTACAAGTCACATAATGGTGGATGGCGTTGGGTTGTCGTACTATCTGAAAGCATTTGCCGAGATCTCAAGAGGCTGCGAACGTCCGTCCATCAATCCGGTATGGCTTAGGGACCTCATCCCCAGCCCTACACGACCCGAAGGTGCCGGCCCAGATGGTATGCCTCCGCTACCAATGACACTTTTGGAAACCCGCTTCGAGGTTTGCATCTTTGACATTCCTCAAGATTACATCCTCCAGCTGAAGAACCGGTTTGTCGCGGAAAGGGATGAAAGATGCTCCACGTTCGAAATCTTGGCGGCGAAGTTGTGGCAGTGCCGGGTAAGAGCGAGCAAGATGGACCCAGAAGTTGACGTCCACCTCTCTTTCCTTGCTGATGTACGCCATTTGCTGCCCGAGGTGCTACCCAAAGAAGGAGGTTACTATGGCAACTGCATCCAGCATGTAACAATTACAGTACCTAGCAGGAAGGTAGCACAGGGATCTATCTTTGATGTCATGAACTTGATAAGAGATGGAAAGAAGACACTGGCATCTGATTTTGAGAGTTGGTTGAAGGGATCCATATTGCCGATGCCGCTATGCTATGAGTTCCTGGCTATTACCGACTTCACTCGAGCCGGATACACAGAAACCAACTACGCTTGGGGAAAGCCGATCAGCGTTCTTCCAGCGGCGTTCTTTCCCCACTTGGCAGTGTCTGTTTTCATGAGGCTCTCTGCCCCAAAAGAAGTCACGCGTTTGTTCACCCACTGCATTACGCAAGAAAATTTGGCAAGCTTTTGTAGTGAGATGATGAACTTCTCCTGAAGAAAGTCTACATGGCAAAACCTTATTTGAAGAGCTGTTGGATGAAAGTACTGGGATGGAGCTTGCTTGAATTTGTAAGCTAGACAATAAAAGATTTTTAATTCACATCCTCTCCTAGTTTAATTTGCTACGTTTCATATTTCATCATGCTTCATTTAAATTCTTTCTTGTGAACTTGAAACGAAGACTATGTATTTTACATGTTATTGGGTCTTTGTTGCAATATGTAAAAGAATAAAATTCTGTTTACATTGGCATCTAAATTATGGTTGTTCATGTTCCATGCAATGCAACAAAATTAATTATTGCAATAACCAACATAAACTTTTCTTCCATTAGTCACTAAATTTGGAGCTTGGACATTTCATCTCCTTACTGAAGGCCACAAGTCTTTATACTGAGGTAAGGAATTTTTTGCCTTGCCAATAAGGACCCGCCATAGTTTGTTTCGGCAGTTCATGACCCCTCCCTTATTTTTTTTTACATTCTAGATCCCTTTTTCATTTTTTTAATGCCCTTTCTACGCACGAAAAAATTGCCTGTGAGCGTTTTAAATGCCCGTATAAAAATTTTACATGTGCGCAAAAATATTCTATACATAAAAAATTCTAAACTTCAAAGCTATTTTGCTCTCCGATAAAACATTATACATACATATAAAATGTGCACACATAATGGCATAATAAATGCTTACGTGGTGGGATAGGGGTTTTTTGGAGGATAAAAAGGGCTAGGGGTCCTATCCTGCAAATGAAACAGGGGGAGAGATCCTGATCTGCAAAAAGGAAATATTGCGAGTCTAAATTGACAAAAAATTCCTGAGGTATGCACCTTCATTGTCCTACTCAAGAGATTCTCCATATTCATGATCCTATTCCATTACTATGTGCTAAAGCAAAACTGGAGTTTCATATATCCTCTCCTATGGCCCTATTATTAGGCATGACAATGGAGATTAGTATTTTAGGAAATACAATCCTTGAGATAGCAATCAATAAGCATGATTTTCAGGATTGTGATATCTCTCAATATAGAACATGTAGCTGTGCACCTCTGTAGCACAGTTGTATACTCTGTTCTTTACCTTGTTTGTTTTTGCCTTATATAGGCTCTGTACTTGTGTATTTATATACAACACTATCAATGAAACAGATAGATGAGTTTCACAGAAATTCTTGAGTGCTTTAATTCTCTATATGGTATCAGAGTTTTTTCATTCTCTAACGAGAAAAACCATCTTCCTCTATGACGTCTGAATCTGAAGTGTCTTCTCACATTCCCATTGTCCATACCCTCCATGGTTCAGATAAATCCCAACCCCTTATTTCCCTGCATACCACTCAATTGCCCATGAAACTCACTCCCTCCAATTACCCATCGTGGAGCTCTACCTTTGAGACACTTCTCATTGGTTATGATCTTCTTGGGTTTGTGGATGGTACCACCATGTGCCCTCCAAAAGCTTCTTCTACAGGTTCGCAGGGAACCATCGATCCCGCCTACACCTTCTGGTACCGGCAAGACAAGTTAGTCTTACATGGCATTTTTGCTGCGGTCTCTGATGCAGTACTTCCACTTATTGCAACTTGCAAGACTTCTCATGCAGCCTGGACCAAGTTGGCTCGTATGTATGCTAGCAGATCGCGTACTAGAGTTATGCAACTGAAGGAAGAGCTCACATTATTAGAGAGGAAATCACGTTCTGTCACTAATTACCTCAATACCGCCAAATTGATAGCTGATGAATTAGCTATCATTGACTCACCTGTGAGTGATGATGACTTAACTCTCTACATTCTCAATGGCTTGGGAACAGAGTTCAAGGATATTGTGGCTCCTATCAGGGTTAGAGAAAAATCTCTCAGTTTTGAAGAGTTACATGATCTCTTGATTAGTCATGAGAGTTATTTAAAGCGCATGGACCTTGCATCGGTCAACCTTGTTGCCACTGCAAACTATACTCAGAAATCTTCTTCTGGGTACTCAAAGAACACTAAGAAGAAAAGCGGTAATTTCTCATCTCAAAGTTCCAAAAACTGGAAGAACTCTAACAACAAGTTCAAAAGCAACTTGTGTCTGTCAATTGTGTGACCAGAAAGGCCATTCTGCAAAGCAATGTCGCAACTTCACTTCGACAGAAGTTCAAGCTAATTGCGCTTCTGCTTCCAAACCTCAGAAAAAATGGCTTGTTGACAGTGCTGCCTCCCACAATATAACCTCAGATTTATCCAACTTGACCATTCACTCGGAATACGATGGCACTGATGAGGTGGTTATAGGTGATGGATCAGGTTTGCATGTCTCTCATGTTGGATCTTTAGCTCTTCATTCACCCTCTCGTATTTTCCATTTGCAAGATACTCTTTGTGTTCCCTCTATACACAAGAATCTTATTTCTGTCCATCATTTCACTAAATCAAATAATGTGTTCCTTGAGTTTCACCCATCTCATTTTTTGGTGAAGGATCAGAGAACGGGGGAGATATTGCTTCAAGGGGCATGTGAAAATGGGGTGTACCCTTTGCCTATTTCAGTCCGTGAGTCTAATCCTACGATGGTGGCATGTGTGCACGAGCGTACTTCCCTTGATGGTTGGCATAGAAGGCTTGGTCATCCTTCCTCCAAGACTGTCAAACATCTTGTTCGTAAATTTGAACTTCCTGTAGCCAAAATTAATGCTACTTCTTCATGTACTCCTTGTCATTGCCATAAAGCTCATAAATTACCCTTTCATGACTCGAGCATGCAGAGTCATTTTCCTTTAGACTTGATTTACACTGATGTGTGGGGACCTTCACAAACTCTTTCCGTTGATGGATATAAATATTATATTATATTCATTGATCATTATACAAAGTATGTGTGGTGGTTTCCTCTCAAACAAAAATCTGATGTTGCCACTATTTTTCCCCAATTCAAGTCTGTAGTTGAAAATCGATTTAACCGAAAAATTAAGAGCTTATACTCGGACAATGGAGGCGAATTCTTAGCCCTCAAATCGTATCTTCAAACTCATGGCATCAGTCATTACACCACAGCTCCTCATACCCCCCAACAAAATGGAGTAGCAGAACGGAGACACCGTCATGTCGTTGAGACAGGTCTCACTCTTCTCCGCACTGCTTCTTTACCACTTCAGTTTTGGTCATATGCTTTTCGAGCTGCTGTTTTTCTTATCAACCGCATGCCTACCCTTTTACTAAACACAAAATCTCCTTTTGAAGTATTATTTGGCCATACACCTAACTACTTGAAGCTTAGGACCTTTGGATGCCTATGCTTCCCCTGGTTGCAGCCTTACAATTCGACCAAGTTGCAGCCCAAATCCAGCCCGTGTCTTTTTGTAGGATATTCAACTACTCAAAGTGCATATCTTTGCCTTGATTTAGTTTCCAACAAATTGTACACCTCTCGGCATGTCACCTTTGAAGAACATAATTTTCCTTATACTTCAATCAATTCTGAAGCACAAAGAGAATCAGGTTCTTCTTTGTCTTCATCAAGTGGGACTCACAACACTCCACCATTGGCAAATCAGGCTCCTGTGCTGATTTTCCCATCACGGGTGCCCTCAACTTCTCCCCCTGGAGGTAATATCTCTTCTCCTACTCAACCTTCATTGCCTAATTATAGGCTTGGCACTATGTCTCCACATAATCCCTCAGGTTCTCAGCATCTTTCTATGCCTGAGCTTACAAACTCTCTCATGCATTCCCCATCCTCTCAACCTGTGTTACAACCAACTCGTACTCATCAAATGACCACTCGCTCCATGAATAACATCTTTCGTCCGAAGCAGTTATTTATGGTGACCAAGCATCCTCTCTCTCCCTCAATTGAGCCAACAAGCGTTGGTCAAGCACTCAAAGATCCCACTTGGAGAGCAGCTATGTCTGATGAGTTTACAGCTTTGGTCAAGGATGGTACTTGGGAGTTGGTACCTCCCAACCCTCACTACAATATTGTTGGGTCAAAATGGGTTTCCAGAGTAAAGCGACATGCAGATGGCAGCGTGGACAGATTTAAGGCTCGTCTTGTAGCCAAAGGTTTCACATAGCGACAAGGGATAGACTATAAGGAGACGTTTAGTCCTGTTATCAAACCAGCCACTATACGTAGTATACTCTCTATTGCTATTATGAGTGGCTGGGATATTCGCCAAATGGATGTGAATAATGCATTCTTACATGGAACTCTTGTTGAAACTGTTTACATGGCCCAACCACAAGGGTTCACTGATCCTTCTCGTCCTCACCATGTCTGCAAGCTTCAAAAGTCTATTTATGGCTTGAAGCAGGCACCAAGGTCTTGGTATCAACAGCTGCGAACTACTCTTCTTGAGTTCAATTTTGTGCCTTCAAAGTCTGATTCTTCACTATTTATATACAAGGATGATCATGTCACTGCCTACTTCCTTGTATATGTCGATGATCTACTACTTACAGGGAATGACAATGGCTTTCTTACAAAAATCATCAGACTTCTTGGTACTAAATTTTCACTCAAGGATCTTGGACGCGTGCATTATTTTCTTGGCATAGAGGTCATTCCAACTACGACGGGCTTATTTCTCTCGCAGCATAAGTACATACGAGATCTTCTTACTAGAACTCACATGGATGGTGCTAAGGATGTATGCACTCCCTTGTCTACATCTGTTCCTCTTCATCTTGATGATGGATCGACACCGACTGATAGTACAATCTACCGCAAGGTGATCGGTGCTTTACAGTACCTCCAATTAACTCGTCCGGACATCAGCTTTGCTGTTAACAAACTTGCTCAATTCATGCACAAGCCAAGTTCTATTCACTGGACAGCAACAAAGCGTTTGTTACGCTATTTGAAAAATACCATTTATCATGGTATTCTCCTTGGCAAGGGTGGACCTCCAACCCTTAGCGTCTACTCTGATGCTGACTGGGCGGGTAATCGCGATGATCGCACTTCTACCTCTGCTTATATTGCCTTTCTTGGTTCAAGTCCAATCTCTTGGAGAACAAGAAAGCAAAGAGCAGTTGCACGTTCCTCTACTGAGGCAGAGTACCGTGCTTTAGCAGCAGCTGCATCTGAAACAGCATGGTTGCAAGCGCTTTTCCGTGAACTGGGCTTTCCCTTACAATCTGCTCCTGTGCTACTGTGTGACAATATAGGGGCTACACAGCTGAGTCTTAATCCTATTCATCACACCAAAATGAAGCATATCGCCATTGACCTTCATTTTGTTCGTGATATTGCTACTAAAGGACACATTCAAGTTAAGCATGTTCACACTCATGATCAACTCGCTGATCTTATGACCAAGGCTTTATCTCGTCAACGTTTTCAATGGCTGCGCAGCAAGATTGGCATCGCTGATGGCGGCACAATCTTGAGGGGGCGTATTAGGCATGACAATGGAGATTAGTATTTTAGGAAATACAATCCTTGAGATAGCAATCAATAAGCATGATTTTCAGGATTGTGATATCTCTCAATATAGAACATGTAGCTGTGCACCTCTGTAGCACAGTTGTATACTCTGTTCTTTACCTTGTTTGTTTTTGCCTTATATAGGCTCTGTACTTGTGTATTTATATACAACACTATCAATGAAACAGATAGATGAGTTTCACAGAAATTCTTGAGTGCTTTAATTCTCTATACCTATTTGTTTGCAACAAACTAGAGATGGAAACTGACATGTTCTTCAAATTGACCTGGTTTCTAGTATTCTGATGACAGGAAATAATGACTTTTCTTTTGACTTTAGGGACCGTGCACGTGGGCCTGGGCAGCAGCAATATTAATGCGGTCAACCCACGTTTAAATCGGACAGTAAATTCGCCAGAAGTTCCAACTAACAGAGCATTTGTTTCACTGAAATGTTATGAAAAGGAATGCTGGAATGGGATAATGTTATTAAAAGGAATGCTGGAATGGGATGTGATTCCAATGGAATGGAATGGAATGTCACTTTTACTGTTTGTTTGGTAATGGTGGAATTGAATGAAATATCATTTTTATTGTTTATTTGGTGTTGGAATGTAAACAGAATCAAGTGACTTTTTCAGTTTTTGTGTTTATTTCGCGATGGAATGGGGGATATGGTCACCCCTGAATGCTAGTGGTGAGAATACCATCATGTATTCCGATTTTGATATTTATTAAATTTTTTATGACATTACTAATATAATATAATTGTGATATTTGAATATCTATGTTGATGAAAAATATAATCACTTCAGAATTTCTTTGTTTTTTATTTTTTTTTGTTTTTGTAATCATATTTGATGTTGGAGAAGGAAATTTATTGGCCAAGCTATTTTTTCATTCGATGATGGTAATCAATTTTATTGACGGAACATTTAAGTTTTGAATATGTAAGATGATGTTAATCAAAATTATAACACCCATGTAAAAAAAAAAAACTCATGTACAATATTGTCACTTCAATCTGAAACAAGTACACATTTAAACCGCATTGAATGAGAAACAAGTATACATGGAATTACAAGTATATAATCACCGTCAATAAAAATATTGTCTCTTCAATCTGAAACCCGTGTCTCGTTACTACGACACGAATATTTAGGATTTCTTTCAGAAAATTTCGACAGAATCTCTCCTCTGTACCGACGGCTAAATGAGTCAATTCTACAACATTCCTCAAATAGAAAAAATAAATCACAGTATAAAAGGGACGAATATTATTCCCGGGCAAACCTTGTCCCCCACAAACTTGCGGTTCAGGATCATTTCGAAACTGAATTGCCTGATCTTTTATCACTGGCGTCGACGGAATGTGCTACGATAGTAATATAGTATAGTTGCATTCTGTATATAGGTGGATCTTTGAATGAAACATCTTATCGAGTATTTCAAAATTTTCCCGGTTCCAGCAGCTGATATTAAAAATTTACAACCAACAGTGAAACAATCGGAATTTGTGAGCTGTTAATTACTACTGAGGTGATGTTAACAGCCAGAGCACCTCTTAGAATTAAGATGATCTTAACAACAATCCCACACTGAAACTAACACCATCCTATCATGCTGATCAAGTAGAAATTTTTTGAGTGTTTGATAACAAGCTCAATAAAGAATCATGCCATCCATCCAAATTAGCTACCTACTCTGTATATCAATAATCTACTGAAGAGTTTGATTCTGGATCTTTTTTAATAGGATTGTAAATTAGTACACCCACTAAGGTTAGTCAACCAATTAGCGGTTCTTACAATGAAACGTGTAGACTAAGGACAGAGAGGTACCCATGACAAGCTAAGGAGCTGAGGGAAGAGCTCAGCTTCCCTGAGCCTGATGATCTCTGAAGAGGTGGAGTCCATGGCCTGAGAGGAAACCATCATCTTGGATTCCAGCCTCTCAATATCCCTCATGTTCTTCTCCACCTTCACATAGCCCACCCCATTTGCCTCCTTCTTCCTTAGCATGCCCACTCTCCTCTCATGCTCCATCTTAATCCTCTCAGAACCCTGTTTCATATCAAAAGGATCTCACAAACATAAGAGAACTGTATAGCATTGAATCACAAGACAACAACTTGGAAAAGCTGGGGAAAATGAATCAAAGTTGATGCTTAAAGTTGGCAGTGTGCAGGAAATCAGAGATAGAAAAGTAGGAAAAAGAGATGGGATTAAGAAAAGGATGCAAACAATGTCCCTTCACATCAAGGTAGAGCTTCTTCTCCCAAGCATAGAGCTTATCCACAGTAGAGGAGTGGCTTATACTGAGAATACCAGCTCCACCACCAGTAGCATCTCTTAAGGCTAAGGCATTCTCTTCTCCTAATCTCCCAAACTTAGTGAAACCATTTGTCTTGGAGTTGCATCCCCAAGACCACAGCATTGGGTTCAAGCTCCTCCCATAGCTACACACTTTGCCTACTTAATAACAGAGTAGAACCATTTGTCTTGGAGTGCCTCCAATAGGAAGGAGAGCCGGGTACCGGCGTCGGCCGCCTTCAGGAAGTACTCGTCGAGATCTTTGACAATCTCGGAGAGTTCCTTCCGGCCTTTGGAGACGACCACCATGGCGAGCTCGCTGGTTGAATCCTTGGAGTACGCGCTGACCACGGAAGGCGGTGGTACCACCGCTGGAGCCACTGTGACCTCCGTGACCTCCGACACGCTGGTGGCCGCCTCCTCCCACTCTTCCTCGGTGACTGAACGAGAGGAAGGTGGGGCGAATGGGTCCCAAAAATCCCAGCTTGATGACGCCGGAGGCGGCGGGGGTGATAAGACGTGAAAAGTGCACAAATCACCCTTTTAACTAGGTCTTGTTAGTCTCTGAGCAATGCTATTTTGATTGTTTTTTCCCCATTTCAGGCTTAAGGACCCTCAACGAAGATTAGATCAAGTTTGGTGCTAAAACGAACAAATAAAGAACCTGCTAGGAGCAAAAGAGCAAAGGAGCAAAGATGGACCATCTTTGACATCAAAACTGTATCTGCTCAGGAAGAACCAGATGATGTGCTATACATGGTTGGAAAGCTCTTGAAGTTTAGATTCCAGAACTTTTTACGGTTCATGATTTGGAGTTTCCTAGAGGAAGATATGCCATTTTTAGTACAGTGGTGCAGAAGAAGCAGTTACGGAAAACCAGATCGATCTGCTTCCCATGCAGATCGATCTGGGTCGGGCAAATACCAGTTTTTGAAGTTCCCGAAGTGCAGAAGATCGATCTCCTTGGGCGCTGCGGGAAAAATAGAAGGAAATTGACTAATCCGAGTTAGGGTTTGTCTTAGGCTATAAATAGCCTTATTTGGGGGCGTTTTGGCAGCCTTTCATGGCCGAATTTTCGTCATCTCTTAGGGTTTCTCTTAGTTTCTTTTCCACAAATTAGGTTAGATCTTTGGTGGAAGATCCATGGGTGGAGCGCGGCGACAACCTTCATCGACGGATCTCCTTCCTAAGATGAGTAACTAATCTCTAGCCTACGGATTTCTATGATGTAATAGAGAATCTTTCTAGGTTTTTCCTATGGATCAGAGCATGTACTTTTTTATGGTTTAATGGATAGATTTCAGATTTTATATATCTATTGGTAATATTTATTATGGTGAATGGATTGTTTGTTCTTTGTGCCCTAATTTTGGTCTGTCTTGTCTCGGTTTTTCCGTGGGTTTGCAGCCGGATTTTGTGAAAACTCAAAACACAAAAGTCGTAGATCTCTATCTTAGCTTTCCAACGAATCTTGAATCACCTCGTTTCGAGTTCGGATGTGAAAGTTACGCTGAGATTACGATCGCTGGTTCTGAGTATTGCATGTTAGAGGCTAGGATTAGGACTTGTTCAAGATGCTTTCATGCTAGAATCATGTTAGATCTTTGGATTGGATTCTAAACCCTAGATTATGATTGTAGGAGTGCTAGAACCACTACCTTAATGCTAGAACCATTAAGACCTATGATTGTAACCTACAATTCGTTCTTTATCTTTATTGATTAGGCGATCTCAAAGTGCTAGAACCACTTTGATTATTCTCATACCAATTATCCGTTGATTTGATCTTCGTTCCGATGAAGACTTCTTACGAATCTTTGTTGAGCGGTAGGGGTTCTAGCCATTCATCTATCGACTTGTTAAAACCATTAACACCTTTTGAATTGCTTTTATCCTAGGAAGACCTAGTTAGTTCTTTATTACTGATTAGAAATCTCTTGGTTGTTTATCCTATTATTATTCAGTTGAGTTTAATTTGAGTTAAGAGTAGTTTAAAAACCAAAAATCATTTTCTTTATCAATCTTTTGATTTAGAACTATACGAGGTAATTATACTTAGCACTTCTTTTCCCTATGGACCGACTCGGACTCATTGCTATCTACCCATAAAGTAGTTAGTTAGTGATTCGAATTATAAATTTGTAATTTTGACGTCCTTGTTAAGGTAACGACACTTTTCAAGGTGTGTCAGGGGGTGGGGGGAGTATTGGGGAAGCGGTGATCGATGACGAAGCCCACATGTCGGAGCTTGGGCCCATCGGAGGATGTGCTGGTCGTGGTAGTGAAGGAGACCGACCAGGCGGAGGCGGCGGTGGCGGTGATCGATGACGAAGCCCATATGTCGGTAGCGAAGACCTTTGGTGAGGAAGAGCGTGAGAGATGATGGCGGCTATGGTCCTCCGCGAGATCAAAGTGGCATTCAAGGGTTGGAAAAGAGTCGATGGAAAAATTAGCTTGAATGTATTTAGGGTTTAGGGTTTCTGATCAAATTTTGGTAAGAAACATTTCACTAGAATGAGGGTGAATGAAATGGATCTGGAATGGATTTGGTGAAACAAACACCCTAAAGATTGGAATGGCATTCCATTCCAGCCTCCATTCCAGTGAAACAAATAACCCCTTATCCTCAGTGTTTATAGGGACAAGTAATCCTGCCTTCGAACGAATCAGATATTGATGGAAATGAATAGGCTTATATTGTGGACGAAAACCAATTAAGAGAAAAAATAGCAAAGATTCTTCAGGAACAAATTGGTCTAGTGTTCGATTACTCGACCCACCAAAAAGAATTGGTTTCGATCATGGAGTCAAGTGTTACTGTGAGATATACGAAGCGACGAGATAGGACATGACAGCTATGATGACCAACGATGTAGGAACGGACAGATGGCTCAAAGGCGTTGAAGGAAAACAGTCTATGAATGATTCCACTGATAAATGAACAACGCTAGTGAAGGTCACTAATAGATGTGCTTAAAGACTTAACAGAGAAAACGAAGGCACGAGTGGACAATCCGAAGACAGACGATGTGAGCAAATTGGGTTCCCATCTCCAAATTGGAAATCCAGTGCACCCTCGAACCGGGGAACTGTCATTCTCGTTCCCAAGTCAATTTTCCAACAAAATAATCCAAATTATCTATTTGACGGAATTCCCATTTCTGTTCCCAAATGTAGGAGGCAACTAAACGTCACATAAGTAACTGATGGACGTTTAAGAATGGATCCAATCTTCCACCATCTTACTATTTAAGTACCAAGAAAATGCTGGAATGTTAATTTTGTGTTGCTGATACAGTATAGAAACAGAGCAAGGCCAGCGTTGGGCCCTCGTCGATCGCCGGTCCTCCTGGGCATCGCTGATCCAAGATTGGCTCTCGTGAACCTTTGTTATTGCTTAGGCTGCGGCAACTCTTCTTTCCTTAATAAATAGATCTCTTAGTTAATTAAAATTCTATAACTATTGGCTAGAGTTAATTAGAACTTATATGTTACACTTAATTTTCGACGGACTTGTTCAAGAAGGCTGCACCGTCGACCATCGGGAGAATACTCGTCAAATATTCCATGAGAGTCAGAATATTGTGAGACAAGTTGGACAAATAGAAGACTTGTGGATCTACAATGTTTCTGTTGGGCACTTGCCAAGCTTGAGCGAGAGCTTAAGGGTAAAGAAATAGTCAAAGATGGTAAACGTGTAAGAAAGTTTTCATTTGATATTTCAAACGTCGATAAAATCTTTGATCAATTGTTGAAAGATAAACAAATCAAACTGAACGATGGACATGCTATGTCAAGCCCGGATCAAATCAAGGGTAAAAGATATTGCAAATGGCATAATGCTCGGTCACATCATACTAATCAATGTTTGATCTTCCGTAATGTTTTGCAGGATGCGATTGACTCCGGTAGCATTGGTTTTCAAACCAAACACATGGAGTTGATGTTAACCCATTCCCCAAAGTTGCTTCAGTGGGAATGGTACTGACTGATGTGACAAACTTTAAGTTGCCAAAGTTCAAGATTGTCATCGACGAGACTCAGGACGATAGTCGTCCAGATGTGTTCGCCCGACTCAGCCAAGACAAAGGGAAGGAGCCAGTGCTTCCACATGTCTGCCCAAGATGTCACTGGAACCTTAGTCGTCCAATGACGCTGTTCTCAGGGACTAAGTTTCATCGCCCACAACCCTGGCAATGGAATCGAGGTTAGCCTCATGCTTACCTAAGGAACTTTGTGTCTCAGCCGTATAAGCCGGAAAGGTGGTATAACTACACTTGTTATACTCATCGATCAATTCCAATAGAGGAGATGACAAGGACCCAGTACCGGCGACATCAGAAGAAGTATGGCCAGATGATGAAGGCCAAGCAAGCTCAGGATACTGATCCGGATCAGACTGAAGAGGCCGAGGAGTTTGAGGATGATGATGCTGTCTCCAAGGCAACAAACTCTTCTAGGAGTAAGTTTCATCGTCCAAACAAGGACGATGACGATGAGATCGGAGGGAACCAAGTAATTCGATTCATAATGCTCCCATATGTTATCGTCAATAATTTTATCTTGCCAAGTCGCCTTGGACAACAGTGTCCGGTGGAGAGTAGCTCAGAAATATCAGACATGGCCGACGACGGAGAAGCGCCAGCCACCTTAGTCGAAGAAACTGTGGAATCAGCCCCAGTAAGTTTGGCACTTGACGATGAATACGTCGAGGTCGAAGAGAAGATAGATGTTGCAGAAGAGGCTCAGAGGAGAGGTATGTCTACAGAGCGATTGTTGCAACAGTTGTATGAAGAAGGTAATTCTGTAGTAGGATCAGGTGGCCAGCCAAGTGGTCGATATGATTACCTGCGAATTTATAGAGACGTGAAGGTGAAGCATCTCGTCAAGAAGACAAAAGTCGTCGCCCAGATCGTTCCATTTGCATCCGCAACAATTGTCCCAACTGGTTGGGCTGATGTGGAGGAAGAGCCCATGGTTGAAGACGTTGAATGGGTAGAAGTGGAGGTTCCCATCAAGGTCCATGAAGAAGCGGCGAGAAGGAACATCTCCCAGAAGAAGCTACTAATAGAGCTCTTCATGGCAGGCAACCTAGCTGTGAGTACTCAGGGCCAACCAAGCGGTAAGTTTGATTTTCTAGTTTGTTATGGCGACCCTCTTGTAAAGAAATGGGTTCCCAAGGGCGATGTAGCAAAATATGTTCAGCAGCCTGAAGATGCGCCGATCATTCCAACTGGTTGGGATGTAGAAGCAACAAAAGTACATCGAGAACACAAGCTAACCGATCAGCAATGGCTATCATGGGATGGACAAGAAAGCCCAGAGGTTGTCCATGTTGCAGCCAAGTCCAAAGGCAAAGCAGTTCAAGATCGACCTCAAACATCGGCCAAGTCGCACATGGAAGATCATCAAGTTAAGGACAAGGTTGTGTTCGATCGACATCCAGAAGCAATGACACGCCACCTACGACCCTTACACATTAAGGCTGAGATCAATGGTATTCCTGTGAGCAGGGTTCTGATCGATACAGGGGCCGCAGTCAATGTCATCCCTGCTAAAATGATGAAGAAGCTGGGGATTCTTCCCACGGACATCACGCTAACAGGGTTTAGTGGGGTCCCAGCTCCTGCAAAGGGGATTCTTCCCTTGAATATTAAGTTTGGAAGCGTTACAAGGACGACAGCGTTCTTCGTTATGGATTCAACGACTAGCTACAATGTTTTGCTTGGTCGAGACTGGATTCACGGCAGCCAATGCGTTCCATCCTCCCTTCATCAATGCTTGTTTTTATGGAACGCCGAAGGAAATATTGAGTCCATTATGGCCGACAACATGCCCTACAATATCGATACTCACGCTGTTGAAGTTTCATTTTATGACTGCAACTATGGTCCATTACAGTTCATCCATATCGACGATACGCTGAAGGTAGTGTCAGAGAATGGTGTCATGCTGAAGGAGCGTGTGGCGGAATTATTTGATCCTACAAGACTAACCTCAGTGGTCTTTGCACCAAGAGTTGGCCGATCATCGGCCTCAAATCTAAAGTGATGGGTTCACACCCTGAGAGAAATTGGGCCGCTGTAACGGCCTTAAAAGCGAAGTTAATAGCTTATCAGGTAGAAGCGTACTGTGAGGACCCGTTCCTTCAACCCAGTCCGACTGCGGTAGGTCGAGGGTCTGGTTTTGTGGTTTGGCTTGATTGGCCTTGGTTTGGGATCGGTTGATCGTATCGCTGCTTTTAGACCCCAAGGGCAATTTGGTAAATTGCACCTTGGAGGTTGGTTTCACACCCGCGTAATGTATACACGGCCTTGATTGATGTACGTGATTGAATAGATCTAGTAGGAACGTTTGCGATCGTCAGATCCGGATGAGATCGCGACTTGGAGCCAATTCGGATCCAGTCCGATCAGTTGGCTCGTCTGAACCGGCTAAGCCACTTAAGTGGCTTAACCCTCTTCTCTCTCTCCTACTTACTTTCTCTCTCTTTCCCTCTCTCTTTGTTTTTCTTCTTTTTCCTTTCTTTCTTTCCCTCTCCCTTCCCTGGCTTCCCCGCGCCCAACCGCCTTTCTTCTCCTTCGCTCGCGACGACGCCGGCCTCTCCCCTCTTCTCCGGAGCTCCTTCGCCATCGTTGCCGGCCGTCGTCTCCTTCGAGCTCCTCCTCCTCAGGTCCGACCAGAGCTCCTCTTCCCCGAGCTCTCTCCCTCCTCCTTCCCTTTCTCTCTTCCACGGCAACCCACCCTCTCTCCCGCGGCGACGCCTCTCCCTTCCCCGGCGGCCTGGAGGCGGCGGCGAGGTCCCCTCCTCCTCCTTCCTCCCCTCTCTCTCTCCGGCGGCATCCCTCTTCCTTCTCCGACGATGGCTGCGGCTGTGGGAGGCCTCCGGCGGCTCTCCAGTGAGCTGGAGACGACGGCGACGACGGAGGTCGGCGGATCAAGGGGGATTAGCAGTGGATTAGCGTGTGAAAGTAGGTTTTCTAGCTTAATCCTTGGATTAAGCTAGATCTAGGATTTTGGTTGTTGGATCTATGGTTTTGTTTTTGTTAAATGATGCTTGTAGGCTTGATTAGCAACTGATCTAAGTTTGGGAGGATTTGATTTCGATTTATGTTGGATTTAAACATGTTTTTCCCAGATTTTAGTTGGTTCTATGTTCTTCGATGAACAGTCGCGTTCGAGCTCGATTTGTAAGCTGGGTAAGCATGATCTCGTGAAACTTTCAAGATGAAAGTTGTAGATAATCGAGTTATCTTTCGATTGCCGCTGATTTCATGATTTTTGGATTTTCTTACGGTTTTTGACGAATTGTTTCCTAAACTGCTGCGAAACAGAGATTAAGAAATTGATTAGTACAATATGTGGAAATTAGACATCAATTAGATCCAATTCTTGGGCTGCATGTTTCTAGTATGCTAATCTACATTTTCCCAAGTTTAATTTCCAATTTGACGTCGTTTGGATGTCGAATTGATAAGATTTCATCGCCTCTAACTAGGGTTTAATGTAGAAATCTGGGATTTGGCTAATTAGCAGATTTTCGGTGTTTTACCGTGTTTAACTCTTCGAGATGCATGCAATTAGTATTCCTAGTGATCTCAAGGGTTGGCATGTTCTAATGGATGGTCTTTAGATGTTTAATGGTTTGATTTTCGGCATGATTAGTTAGTTATGAATCATCCCTGTCCAATTAGCAATAAATTGCATGTCATGCTTATTTTACATCGTATTGTATACATGTATGCTTGCCTTGTGGTTGAACCAAGGGAGTCAAGCCCCTTGGGATGTTTAGATAATTAAGTGGGGCGAAGGTGTGCCCTAGTTGATGTACATTGCAAAGGTGTTTGATTATTATCTATGTGGCCGGGGTTGTGTCCCCGTTGTAGAAATTGTGGTTGAGGACTGTGGACGCCGTTGTAATGCCGAAATTTTGTTTGAAAGTGTTGTTGTTTGTTTACGGCCCGTGGGCGCCGTTATAATATTGTATTCTCGTAGTTTAGACCTTTATCTACAGTATGCATGTTTACCCCTTGGCAAGCTGTAGGCTATGCCTAGCTGTCGCGCCTCGACCCGCGAAAGCCCAACCGGGCCGGGCGACGTGAACCGGAACCTAACCAACGCGGAAAAAGAACGACGAGGGTTCCCTCTAACCTATTGGTCTCCCTAGCAATTCACCAAAACACCCTCAATAAAACAATATTAATTAGCAAAACCTCGAACCTCAGATTAAAAACTCAAGAAGATTATACAAATCCTCGGAGAGGGGAAGATTCAAAATACAACATCACTCCCGTAGGAGACTAACTAACATAGGATAAAAGCTGTAAAGGATCACCACCTCTCAAAAGCCACCAGGCGCCGCCGCACCGCCGACCAACTGCCCAGTAGGGGCCAAAGAAGAAGAACCGACGCCTGCACCTGCAAAACGCAGCCCCGGGTAGGTGTGAGCACTAAGCTCAGTAGGGATCTACACTACGACACACAGAAGGAAGAGGGAAACGCAAGAGTGTCGCCCTCGAGTAGGATCTGGGTGTATACAGGGGTCCCATAACCCCACCGCGTGTCCCTGGTGCCCAGGAGCAGCACACAGTAAGCTCAACAAACACTGGCGACACGAAAGGTCAGCACAGTGGGACAACCGCGTGTCCCTGGTGCCCAGGAGCAGCACACAGTAAGCTCAACAAACACTGGCGACACGAAAGGTCAGCACAGTGGGACACCGGCTACACCTCAGCCTCCAACTCGAGGCCGACACGACCTCTACAATCATCAAGCCACAAGTGTACCAGTCATCTAAGCCTATCATTGAATCGACTGGACACCACAATTCCAACCGGGTCCAAACTACCCAACCCTGGTCCTAGGGCTAAGTCCGAGCTTCCAGCCTCGGGACGGCAACCCAAAGATCACCCACGCCCTAACCAATGCAACTAATGCACAATCAACAATGCATGCTATGACATACACAAACAGGAGATAGGCATGCAACAGTATGACAAACATCATATAAGTAAACCGGATCGCTGCAGCGGTACCACCGACCGCTGCCAGCCGATCCGCAGCGGGTCCCGGCATTACGACGGTACCGCAACCGTCAACCGCGGACTCCTGCAACGGGAAGCAACCCCGAAAACCATTGATGAACAAAACACAATATAATATTATATTCTGAAATATAATATTATATTCAAAAACACCCAAAGCCTCTACTTAGGGGCTAATTGATCCCGTCGATCCGATGTCCATACGACGTCGGATTGAAGATCCAACTTAGCCACCCGTAGGTGTACAAACCAGGATCATCATATCCAAAAATCATAAACATCCAACGGTTGGATTAACGGGAAAACGCTAATCAAAAACCTGTAATCAACTAACTTAACAATTAATTTCTGCAAGCAGCTCTCCAGCAAACAATTCATAATAAATCTTATACAAATCGGAAAAATATGAAACAAGATAGAATGGAAAGCTAACGAATAGATCTACAACTCTTATGTTTGTGAAAAGCCAGGATCATGTACACGCCGGCCGGAAAACACGCCGCAAGCCGGCTGTTCTTCAAGAACAGCAGAAAACCATAAATCCGAGACTAATCATGCATAAAACCTACTCAAATCTCAACTGCTTAACATGAAACTTAAATCAGTAATTCTAACAGGTATAAGAAACCCAACAAAGCAAGGATCAACAAGATCCAACGGCTAGATCTCAAGAACACCTGAAATAAACATCAGTAGGTATAACCCTACCTAGCTGCGCTTTCCTCGGCTGATTCCCCGTGATTTAATCACCAACAAGCTGCCAAACCAGACCAGGAGCCTTACTCTCATTGTCACGAATCCATCGAGCCAAAGAACACCCAATTTGGTGGTCGGAGGAGGGAGAACGGAGGAGAAGAAGCTCGCCGGTGGAGAAGGGAAGAAACAGAGCACCGCGGGAAAGAAGAGAAAGAAGGAAGAAGAAGAGAAGAGAAGGGGGAAGAGGAGGGGAAGAAAAGAGGGGAAAGGGGGAGGGGACAGCCGGGAAAGAGGGGGGAAAAGTGAGGGGAGGGGAGGGAAAGTCCTCCCCCTCTGACAAGAGAGAGCGACGGCCAACGGCGGCCGTCCTTGCGAAGCAGAAAACCAACCGACTTCTAAATGATCGATCCTTCCTCAACGAAGGATCGATCCTTCAAGACGATTCACAAGGCTTTCTGGCACGAAGAGGATCGATCCTTTATGTGCTGAAAGCTAAACTTCGGCAAGAACTCAAGCCCAAGTCCGGATCTTTCGATCCCGGGTCCACCTAGCCATTCTAAACAAACACTAACACATACAAGGCCAGTGTGTGCACACGCGGGTGTGAAATAAACCAACAAGGTGCAATTTACCAAATTGCCCTTGCGGTCTATAACGAGCCACAGGGGTAGAGGGACAGGTCCTCACACTAGCCCTGTATGTTGTGATGTCATACTGTTGCATGTTTATAGTTCTGTATTTCTGTGCCCGAGCATTGCATGCATTTGATTGCATTAGAAGCATCAGGCTAGGTGGTAGGCGATGGATTCGATCGTCGATCCGGGGTTCTCGTGTAGCCCGGATCTAGCCCTAGGACTGGGGTTTGGGTAGTCGAGGATTAGGACGTGATTGTTGATCGCTTACATCATGATTAAACCTGAAATCAACTAACAAACTATTAAATACAACTACTCTAGGCCTAACAAAGGTAATTTAAGGGGTTTAATTATGAATATTTAGTGACTCATCACACCCCCCAACTTACACTTTGCTAGTCCTCGAGCAAAGAAAAGATAAAAAAAAGCAATAAATCTAACTAGCCACTTTCATAGGTCTCACGATTACACTTAGCACGTGCAACAAGCCTTTAAACCACTGGGTTACCCTAGTGGAGGAGTTATAGTCTCCTGAGGGTTTTCAGGGATGACACCCACAAACATCTATACATTCCCTTGAATATATCATTAGAAATCAATCACAATATTCACCAACTCTACTGCATGAAATAGAAATAATATCCATAAATATACCCTTCAACTCATAGTCACATAAAAACATAGTAAATCAAAACATGTCATAACATATTTCCAACACTTCAACATATTTAATCATGATTAAAAATAACTTTAACACACTCATGTGTGTGAATGGAGTTCCACATGCTTCAGAGTATCAATTATATCTAAACACTTCAACTATTCAACATCACAATCATATTCAAGGACATATTTTCCACTTATCACATAGCAATCTCTGTTTTTATTCATTTTTCTTTTCTTTTCTTCTTTCTGCAAGAATTTCAACTGTTTTACGCGAACAACACACCTTGTTAGGCATATTGCCCGATTACTAAGTATGAAACCCCTATTTTTTTTCTTTTTTTTATAGGAAATTCAACCGTTTTACGCGAACACCACGCTGGTTAGGCACACTGCCCGGTTACTAAGTTGAAAATCCTTTTTTTTTTCTTTTTTTTTTCGCATACTCAGATAATTGCATGTGTTCATGTATTTTCTGTGTCATGACATAAAATTGTAAACCTATCCAGTATCATGCTTAGAATCTAATATCAACCCCTTAACATGTGGAAGTCAACATGTGCATTAGGATATGTCAAGCTATCCTTAAATCATGGTAAAAGTGTTAAAGTATAGAAATAAGATCACGCATAACAAAAATTTACTATTTCTTATATGACGTACAAGTCTCAGAATAATTCATAAGATAAATTTCTAAAACATGCACCTTTGTCAAATCATATCATAATTTCATTCTTTTGACATAATTTAAGGGATGTATAATATTTGGTTATCAGAAAAATAATAAGCATGAATTCCTAGAATTCTACCCCCCAACTTAAATGTAATTGTTCTCAATTACACTAAGTCATAAAAATAAATCAAGAAGTAAAGGGTAGAGATAACCATAAGGCCAAAAAGCAGTTTAGTATCCTGTAGTTTCCCAGTTTTGTAGTTTAGTGCCACGTACTTTAAAAATTATAAAAAAATGCTCCAAGTTACATAATAGTTGCAGTTTAGTACCCATCATCCGACGCCGTTACATATTTTAAGGCCAAAAAGCACTTTGGCACTTTGTAGTTTAAAAATTTTGCATTTTAGTACCACGTTGTTTAAAAATTACAAAAAAATGTCTGAAGTTACAAAACTTGGAGCATTTTTAACCTAGGTTTATACCTGGAGCATTTTTAACTTGGAGCATTTGTAGTTTAGTACCACGTTGTTTAAAAGTACGTTGGATCCAAAATGACCAGTTTTGTAACTTCAGGCATTTTTTTGTAATTTTTAAACAATGTGGTACTAAACTGAAAAAATTTTAAACTACAAGGTGCCAAAGTACTTTTTGGCCTTAAAATATATAACGGCGTCGGATGATGGGTACTAAACTGCAACTATTATGTAACTTGGAGCATTTTTTTATAATTTTGAAAGTATGTGGTACTAAACTGAAAACTGAAAAACTACAGAGTACTGAACTGCTTTTTGTGAACGCTCGAAAAAAAATCGATTTTTCTCTCTTCCAATTTAAGTTGAAGTACCGCCATCAGTGAATACATACTTCCTTCTCCACCATAACCTATCACAAAAATATATACATTTCCAAAAAGATCAAATATAACAAATAAAAGTCCAAAAATGTATTAGAATCATAGAAAATTTCGGCAGAGTCTCCTTTGTATTTTCAGGATAAATCAATCCTGTACAAGCATTCATCCTCAAAGAAAATAGAAAATTCACAGACAGAAGTAAAGGAGATATCAACATCTTCATCCCAACACCAAGGAGCAATAAGAACTAACACATACCAACACCCAAAATATCCAAAAAGTTCCCCTATTTATAGCTAATGTTCATTAGAATTCCTAAAATCAAGCGGTCTCACAGAAGTAGAGTTGTGGGCCTGCTAAGATGGCCAATCTAGCAAAGCCATGGCAAACCTCTGTCGTCAAGTCGTCAATCGCGGAGTCAACTACTACTGTAAGTGCAAAAAACACCCTAGAGGCAAGTTCGGACTGGTCAAGGCTGTGGAACACTACATCGCAGAGGACTCGTAGACTCCGATCATGTGTCCTTCCTAAAGACTACTAATCCTAGGACTCAATGAAAATAGTAGGCAACAAGCTGGGATGTAGTAGATGAGATGTGGGTAGTCTGGAGTACTTGAGTGTGGTCCTGATTGAAAATCTAAACCATTGGATGCAAAATCAGAGCGTTCTAGTACGTGGATCGTGATCTGGAGCAATCGGACGGCTGAAAGCTCACAAGCGGCGGATCGACGGTGAAACCTCGTCACCGGAGGACGGGACTGGTGGGGATAGAGTCGTGAAAGGTCAAGGAATGTGTTGGTGAGGTCTGATCGAAGATTCGTGGCTTCCAGGCGGCGGAACGGCGGTGAATGGTGCGGAGGATGATGGCGGTCGGAATTGGATTCCGATGATTGGAGCGCCAATCAAGGATAGGGACGATAGAGAAAGGATCGTTGAAGGCAAAGGAACTGTCCTATGGTGTCCGATTGAAGAATTGGGCTTTCAGGTGGCGGATTGGAGGTGGTCAGAGAGGTGGATACCGCCGGGGTCGGACACAGTGATCCAGCCAGCAAACAATGGTTTTGACGGTGAAGGAAGCTTCGTGGTGGGCGGAGGAAGGTTCTGAAGCTATTTTGTGGTAGAGAACGGTCGTGGATGGCGATGAAGACGGCGGCGGAGGGGCTCATCGGCGTCGGAGGGGATGGTTTCAAGGGAAGAGGAGGGCTACAATGAAGAGGTGGACCGAAGGCGAAGGTTTTGGTGGTAGGTTGAAGGGCTGGGGGCGGCCGGAGAGGTGGCGATGGGGAACGGCTCGGGGACGAGCCGATGAAGCCGATCGAGCCGGGACGACGACAAACAGTTGGGTGGAGAGAGAAAATCCAGTGGGAAATAAGGAAAAAGGGGGAAAAGGGGAAAAATCATGGAAAAATCCTAAAAACTCAGGAAAACTTCTAAAAATTAAAAAAAACTCCTAAAAACTGGGTTGCCTCCCAGAAAGCGCGTAAATTTACGTCTTTCGCTAGACGCTCCTGAAACAAAATTTAGGAGGCCGATGATTCCATGTGAAGAAATACATGATCTGAATCATGGTGAAGATATGCAGACATGTTTCATCAAGAAAAATAGGAATACCCATAGCAAACAATGTGTGCACAGGAAGAGAAGATTTGATATGATTTTTGATGAAGGGACGATAGAAATTAACATAGTCTTCACTCATGTTAGGTTTCTCCTCCTCAAAACGTTCAACTAATGGTGATGATATTAAAGGTAGAATCTCAAACTGAGGCTCCCGACAAGGAATATTGCCAACACCCTCATCCTCATTATGTTTATCACTAATATACACATCATCATCATTCAATTCATAATTTAGAAGTTCAACTTGAGGTTCGTGACAGGGGGTCTCACTAATATGCTCATCCTCATTATGATCATTGTAGATAGACATATTATCATCATGAACAACCGACAATTCAGCATAACAACCCTCATTATCACTATCATCAAAAAAACTTGCTTCATAAGAATGACCGAAATACATATAAGGCCCAGAATGTACAACCGGATAGCATTCATCAACATCATCAACTGTATCATCAAAAGTTGGGAAAACAGTATTTTCATCAGCTTCCAAAACATTATAAATAACATCATGAACTGGCAAAACATCACGAGCATTATAGCATCAACATCATTAGAAAGATAAGCATCACAAGCATTTTCATCATTAACAAGAGGAATAGAATCATTCGTATAATCCTCATTCTCATAATACGAATCAACCATGTGGGCTAGTTGTTCTATTTGTGTCTCTATTTTGGATGTAGATTGAGCATATAAGGCTCGATCTCTTCCATGTTTAGCTATACTGGCATCTATGTTCTCAAATTTCACAATCATGGTTGTAAGTGTGCTCATGAGCATGTCAAACTGTGTGTCAGAGATCACTTGAGGGGCAGGAGGTGATGCATGTG
Organism: Narthecium ossifragum; assembly: GCA_963920575.1. NCBI lineage: Eukaryota > Viridiplantae > Streptophyta > Magnoliopsida > Dioscoreales > Nartheciaceae > Narthecium > Narthecium ossifragum. The sequence continues at coordinate 6,708,906 of OY986975.1, read as the reverse complement.
AAGGATATTGATACGCCTTGAAAAGTGTCGTGGCCTTAACAAGTACGCCAAAATTACAACTTTATAATCCGAATCACTAACTAACTACTTTATAGGTAGATAGTAACGAGTCCGAGTCGAATCCACAGGGAACTAATGGTTTAAGCCGTATACTAGGTATAATTCCTAGCCAAGGAGTTGGGAAAAAGATAATCTTTTAGATTTTATCTAGAACTAAATTAAAAAGATAAGAAAACGAATAACTAATAAAAGATAAGATAATGCCAAGGAAATCTAATCAATAATAAAGAACTTACTAGGTATTCCTAAGATAAGAGCGAATAAATCAACTCAGAAAGTTCAATATAGTCGATAGGTGAATGGCTAGAACTCCTACTGCTCAACGACGAGCAATAAAGTCCGACGTTGGGGATAAAATCAAGAATGGATATTGGTAAGTAATCAAGATGGTTCTGGCACCTTGAGATCGCCTAATAAAATGTATCAAGGATTAGAGTTACCCTAGTGGTTCTGGCACTAGCGTAGTGGTACTAGCACATACGAAATCCCTAATCTTGAATTAAGATGAATAACGGATTAAGAAGCGGTCATAATGGTTCGCATTATGTGTAATGGTCCTAGCATTACAAGGCCTTTAATCACGAGAAGGAAATCCTCACATCCATGGTCCTAGTATAGACGTTTGACGAGAATCCCTAATCTCAAGCCCTAACATGCACAAGACCTAGATCTAGGGCATATAGGAACAAATCATTCATCCATAATATAAATCCACACCAATAGATATAAAGAAAATATCAATCAATCCATTCAACCATCAAAATATGATTTACGACTCATAATCCATAGAAAACCCTAATAAATAACTTTACTACATCATAGAATCCCAAACCTAGGGTTTAGTTACTCATCTTAAGAAGAGGGCACATTGATGAACGTTGTTGAAGCCATCCATCCATGGACCTTCTCCCAAAGATCTAACCCTAACCCTAATTTATTTGAGAAGAAAGGAGGAAGAAAAAGGGGGAAGAAAGCTACAAAAAACGCCTCTCGGCCACCCCCAAGTTCGGCCCAAAAGAGTCCTTAAATAGCCTCCATCAAAACCCTAAGAAAACCCGAGTTTATCCACTTATTTTCGCCAGCCAGCCCCTTCGGATCGATCCGAAGGGGCATTTGCTTCGCTCCGAGTCAGCGACGCAGTCTTCAATTCTATGCTTCTGCATTCGGATCGATCCGAATTGACATTAGGATCGATCTCATTCTTCTGGGTCTTCTTTCTCTGCGCGTTTGCACGAAAACTTGCATAACTTTCCGCATGCAACTCCAAATCGCGAACCGAAAGATGTTCTGGAACCATGACTTCATGAGCTTTGCAACCATGTATGAGGTACCAGCTGGTTCATCCTAGAGCAGGTACAGAATTTGCGTTGAACACAAGTCAGCTTCTTTTCTTTGTTCTGACAAGCTCCTTACTCGATCGTTTTAACACCAGAATGGACATAAGCATCATTAAGGGCTCTTGGACCTGAAATGGACTAAGAGATATCAAACTAACATTGCTCGGTGACTAACAATACCTAGTTAAGAGGATGATTTGTGCACTTTTCGTGCGTTATCACAACCCCTAACTTGATCTTTGCTAGTCCTCGAGCAAAGCAAAATAAAAATTGACATAAAGCAGTAAATCTAACTAGCCACTTTCGTAGGACTCACGATTACACTTAGCACGTGTAACAAGCCTTTAAACCCCTAGGTGGCCCCAGTGGAGGAGTTATAGTCTCCTGAGGGTTTCCGGTGATGATACCCACAAACATCTATACATCCCCTTGACATATTATCAGAACTCAATTATAATATTCATTAACTCTAATGCATCAAATAGAAATAATATTCATGAATATATTCTTTAATTCACAGACACATAAAAGTAAAGCAAATAAAAACATGTCATAACAAAATTCCAACACTTCAATAAATTTAATCATGATTCAAGACTAACGTTAACACTCTAGTGTGTGAAATTGGTTCCACATGCATCAGAATATCCATTTTATCTAAGCATTCAACTATTCAAGACTATAATTCAAAGCATGCACATATTTTCCACTGGCACATCACAATATCTGTACTACTTTTACTTTCTTTTTTTTCCCTTTTTTTCACCAGGAAAATCACCCGTTTTACGCGTACAACATTGTGAGGACCCGCCCCTCTTTTGCCTTTGGCTCGTTGTTGACCCCAAGGGTAATTTGGGAAATTGCGTCTTGGCAGTCGTTTCACACTGGGTGTGCACACACAGACCTTGTTTGGTGCTTGTGTTTGTTTTAGAAGAGTTAGATGGACCCGAGATCGGAAGATCTGGGCTTGGGCTTGAGTCTCAGCCCAAGGTTGCCTCTCTGGGCAAAGGAGATCGATCTCATTTGGTGGTGAGATCGATCTGGCCTTGCTATCCAGATCGATCTGGCGTGGCATGCAGATCGATCTCTCTATACCTGGAAGTCGTTGGCGGTGGAGTTCGAAGGACGGCCACGGCGATGGCCGTCGCTTCCCCTGTCAGGGGAGGGGAGACTTTTGCTCCCCTCCTTCGCCTTTCCCCCGCCTTCGCCGGCTTTCCCCGGCCTTATCCCCTTCCCCTCCTCCTTCCTTTCTTTCTCTTCTTCTTTCTTCTTCCTCCCGGCCCTGTTTTCTTCCCCTGTTCCGGCAGCCCTCCTTCCTCCTCCGTTCTCCCTCCTCCGGCCACCGTTTCTGGAGCTTGAAGGCTCGTTGGAACCGTGACGGCGTGAGGAAGATCCTAGGCTAGGCTTCGTGGATCGAAGCAGCTTTGTGGAGGTAGGGTTCTTACTCAAAGACTCTGGTTACTTTTAAAGGTTTGAAATCCGGTTTTGTTTTCAATGGATCTTCTTGTGGAGTTGATGATTTCTGGTTTTCAAGCCTTGAGTAGCTTCGTGGTACTTGGATCTACCAGCCCACCTAGTTTAGTGAGGTTTGGTTGCGGATTCCGGCGGTATTCCTCGCCGTCCGGCCGCCGGTGAACCCAATCCGGATCGATCTCATGGGATGAGATCGATCTCGATTGGGGTGGCCCACCCCGCCCGAGTGAGAGCGATCTCCCTGGGAGGGAGATCGATCTCTTGGCGGCTGGCGTCAGTGCGTCATACGTCACCTACGAGATCGATCTCCATATGGGTGGAGATCGATCCCGTTGGGGTGACCAGGACTGGTACCTATCGCCTCGAGGCAGATCAATCTCATTGCTACATGAGATCGATCTCCTTCGATGCAGGGAGGACTTTTATTGTTTTAAATGCTGTTTTGCCCTCAGGGCTTACTATGATTTCTTATCCTGCATAATTGCTTGTTATTACTGCTTTGTACTTGAACCGAGAGGGTGGTGCCTCTCGGGATGTGTAGAATAAATGGGTTGACGGTATGCCCTTTACCGCTTTTTTACTGCTTTATATTTATCCTGCCCTGCTTCCTGTGCATTAGACATGCTAGGTTAGACTGGGTGGGGTTGACCCGTGGACTTCGGTGATCAAAGGCTAAGTGGTGGATGCCGTTACCCGACTTGTGTCCCCATGCTAGTGTCCAGCACGGGTAAGGGTGTCCTACAGGTATCGTCTGGCCCACCCTGTGTCCAGGACCGTCGGAGGTAGCCCAGTCCTCAAGCAGTGGCTATCGGAGGGACGTATGTTGGACAGAAACCCTAGGGGGGGGGGAAAACATCGATGGGATCGATGGACTCCCTGGCTAGACTTAGTCTTTAGTCGGGAGTTAGGGGTCCGGTTGGCTTTGCTGCTTGGAGTACTGAGAGATGGTAGTCTTAACCACGGTCGTTCTGCCAAGTGTGGAGATTCCGCTTGGAGAAGGGTGTCCTACTAGTAGTGCCATGTCCACCCTGTGTCAGGGATTGTCGGAGTTGCCCACCCCTGAGCAGTGGTTGTCGGAGGTGTGTACTTGGGACAGGAGCCCTTCGGGTTATTGACGGGATTTATGGGATCCTTGGCAAGCCTCGGTACTTGGCACAGAGCTTGTTGGGTTTGCCTTCTTAGCGAGAGTGGTAGAGTAGGACCCTGCTGAGCTGTTGCTCATTCCTACCTGGACTGTGTTGTTTGCAGGTGCAGGTCCTAGCTCCTCTCCGGTGCTTCCCCGTCGGTTGTCTCGTGGTAGAGCGCCGGCTCCTGACCATGTCTGAAGGTCAGGAGGGTTTTGTTTGTGCCTTTGTTGTGACCCCGGTGGGTGTTGTAGCTTTTTGGGAACTGTTGTTGATCCCTTATAAATCTGTTGTATTAGAACCCTTGTTTAACTCTTTTATATCTGTTTGTGATAGATGTTAATAGATGTTGTTAAGTTTGCTTCCGTCTTGTTCTTGTGGTCAGCTGTTTCCGCCAGCTGTGTGTTAGTTTCAATTGTTTCCGCCAGTTGAGGCGAGTAGTTGTAGGTCTTTCCCCCTCGTGTCCCGGCCCGGTTTGGCGTCCCCGGGTCGGGGCGCGACAAACATGCTGATCAGGAACATTGCCCGGTTACTAAGGTGACATCCTATTTTTTATTCATAAGGAAACTTCAACCGTTTTACGCGAACAGAACGCTGATCAGGAGCCCTGCCCGGTTACTAAGTTGAAGATCCTGCACTTACAACACATATATTTTTTTTTAACAGAAAATTGCATGTGTTCATGTATCTTCTGTGACATGACAGAGAACGGTAAATCTATCCTAGTCTCATGCTCAGAATCTAACTTCAACTCATCCACATGTGAAAGTGCTCAGTGCAATAAGATATGTCATGTTATCCCTAAATCATGGTAAAAGTGTTAAAAGTATAGAGATAATGCCATGCATAGCTAAATTTGCTAGACTTTATATGACATATAAATTTCCGAACAAATCATCGAATAGATTTCTAAATCATGCATCTTTATCTATAAAAATCATAATGTCATTCTTTTGACATGTTTTAAGGGATGTATAATAGACATGAATTCCCTAAGAATTCTACCCCCAACTTAAATGTAATTGTCCTCAATTACACTAAGTGATAAAAATAAAGCATTGAGAGAAGGGTAGGTAAAACCATAGGTCCGGTAGGGATGCGCCACGGCACAGATATCAATGGATCAGATGTAGCCCTGTAAGAAAATAAAGGAGAATACCACGTGACGTGCAAGTAATAACAATAAGCGTGAAAATTATAGAGAAATTGCGCAGCATCTCCTCTGTTTATGTAGTCAACCCGATGGTAGTACAAACATTCACCACACGTTGATATAACAAGAAAATTTTCTAATAACTGAACGATATTAGGAAAAAGAACTACGAAGAACAGGAAAACTGTGAGGACCCGTCCCTCCCCTCCTGTGGCTCGCTGTGGACCGTAAGGGCAATTTGGTAAATTACACCTTGTCGGCTTGTTTCACACTCGCGTGTGTGCACACACTGACCATGTTTGTGGTAATGTTTGCTTAGAATGGTTAGTGGGACTCGGGATCGAAAGATCCGGGCTTGGGCTTGAGTTTTGGCCCAAGTCTAGCTTTCTGGACAAGTGGGATCGATTCTCTCTAGCTAAGAGATCGATCTCCTTGTATCAAAAAGTCAAACCCGTTCTGGCAAGAAAGATCGATCTCTTCTCAAGGGGAGATCAATCTCCCTTATGTCGGTTCGTTTGTCTATAAAACAAACGAGATCGTTATCCTTTGATTTTTTTTGGGTTTTTCGAGATTCAAACCGCATTCTTGCTGGATCTGAGCTTGTTTGAGGAAGATCTAAGGCCTAGCTGCTTGGATTTAAGCCGCTCTTACTCCGGTAGGGATTCCTACCTACTTTTGTTTCGAGGTTTTGAGTTTTCCGGTTTGATTCATGTTCTTTTGCTTAGATCTCTCTATGTAAATGTTTATTTCTCGTGTTTTCATCGGTTTTGGACTCGTGGGATCTTGATCTATCAGATCCCAGAGTTTGGTTAAGTTTGGATGTGTTTTCCGACGGTATTCCTCGCTGGAAGTACGCCGGAGAACCCATTCGGATCGATCCCGTTTGAGGAGGGATCGATCCCTTATCGTATGTCACGCCCAGCCTGAGCGAGATCGATCCCCTTGAGAAGGGAGATCGATCCCTTAGTGGCTGGTGGCGGTGAGTCCCAGGTCACGAGGAAGATCGATCCCTCTGGAGGAGGAGATTGATCTCCTTCGGTTGACAGGGATGAGTTTTCCCTAAGTACTAAGAGATCGATCCCCTTGAGAAGGGAGATCGATCCCTTAGTGGCTGAAGGGTGTTTTACGTGGGTTTTTGCCCGCGGGGCTTTGTATGACAGTTTTCTTTACTGTCTTAATACCTGGTACATATGATTATGCATGCTAGCCCTATAATAGGGCAGTGGTGAACCAGGGGAGTGATGACTCCTGGGATTGTGTAGAATAAACGGGCGGATAGCCCTACAGCTTTCCATAGCCTTGCATGCCGGCGTGCGCCGAGGGCTTTATCTGCTAAGTTTGTGAGTTGTTGTTTGCGGGGTTGTTTCCCGGTGCAGGTGTTGTGGTGGACAGCTAGCAGTTGGTGATGGTACCACTGCAGCAGTCCCTAAACCTTAAATACTTGTACACCACCCCGGGCCGGCAGGGTGCCGTGCCCAGACCTTGTATTTATATCATCACATCCTGTGAATGCTTATATGTATTTATTATGCGCTTGTTCATAGCATGCATTGTGTTGTGCACTAGTTGCATCTGTTTAGGGCGTTGCCGATCCGGGGCTTCCGGGTAGCCCGGATCTATCTCTTAGGACCGTTGCGGGTAGCTTGGTCCAGGACTCGATTTGTAATATTCAGTCATTTTCGATGATAGGATTTTTAGATGCCTTGAATACTGATGTTGTTTGATGTTTAGAGGTCGTGTCGGCCTCGAGCCAAGTCCTGAGGTGTAGCCGGCGTCCGGCAGTCTTTGACTCTTGAGGGGGGCCACTCAGCGGTGTTCTTTCCGCCAGTAGTGTTCACGGTCCTGCTGTGAGTCCGCAGTGCTGGGAACCAGCGTTCTGGGACGTCCGGTGGGGTTATGGGACCCCTGTGATACACCTAGGCTTTGCTTGGGGGTGATACTGTTGTGTTCCCTCCCTTGTGAGTGTCGTAGTGTAGTGTCCCTGTTGAGCTTAGTGCTCGCTCCTACCCGGGCTGCGTTTTTGCAGGTGCTGGCGCGAGCTCTTCTTCGGTCGCCCCTACCGGGCCGATGTTTGGTGACGTGGCGGCGTCTGGCGGTGCTTGAGAGGTGGCGATCATACCGTTTTACCCTTTTGTTATAGATAGTCTCCTACGGGAGCGATAAATGTATAATTTCCCTGTTTTGAGGTTTTGTATCTATTTCAGTTCCAGTGTTTGAGGTTTGTAATTGTTGTTAATACAAGATGATTATGCTTGTTAGGGTAACCACTAAGATTAGAGGGAAACCTCGCCAAAATTTCCACAGTAGGTTAGGTTCCGGTTCGCGTCGCCCGGCCCGGTTGGGCCTACGCGGGTCGGGGCGCGACAAAAACGCAGAAATAAACCTAAAAGACACAAAAGCAAGCTAAAGCAAACAAAATGCAGAAAATCCTAAAAATGAAAGCAGAGGTAAATAGCTCCTATGTCCTAACAATCACTCCCATCAGTAGAGTTGATGGATCCTAGATCTAACATAACTGATATGGCTGCAATTATGCCATAAAAATTAGGCCAATACCCGGAAGAAATTAGAAGAGAAAGGTGGGCTCGACCAACTCGGATTGATCCGAAAGTACCTTCGGATCGATTCGAGTGATCCCAGATAGGGATGACGGTGACAAAAAACGGAGCATGGCGGAGAACTAACAAGGGAAAGGCTATGTGGGACAGGAACATAAAAAGGTGAGAGAAGAGATGAAAGGACGAGAGAGAGGAAGAGAATAGAATATAGTAGAAGGTGGACACCGGCTTTGGTTGCCGGTGTCTTTGGTCGAAACCCATGGCGAAAACCATGGGTTCCGCCATAATGTCCCACGGAGGAAGAAGAAGAGAGTTACTAGAAATAGAGAAGGAAGGCCATGATAGTCACCTGCGCGGGTAGGGAAGAGCTGCTGCCTCGTTCAGCACCGTAGACGCCGGAGCTCTCAGCCGAACCTAGAGAAGACGAACAACGAACACGGCAGACGGCGGTGAAGTGAGAGGAACGAGAGTTTAAGGGTGAATAAATAGGTGAATTTCCTATATTTCGAGTCCCCGTTCGAGTGGGAAGCCAAATTACGGCAAGAATTAAACTGGCAAACTCGGATTGGGAGAGAGATTGGAGATCGACTCAGAGATGAAGAAGTCAGTCGCCGCGGTTTTCTGGCAAGCCCGACTCGGATCGATCCGAATGGGGATGAGCCGGTCGACTGCGTAGATGATGCCAGTTCAGATTGATCCGAAGGTACCTTCGGATCGATCTGAACGTCTCCTATACTGAAGGTATCACGGAAAATTCATCTAAAATTCATCCTACATATTTATCGAGTGACTACGCTCTCATTATCTTGAATAACTTCAGCAAGTTCATACCCTTTCCACACGAAACCATTATTTCACGGGCAATAGTATAATGCAGATCCCAAAACACTGAAACTACGCAGAAAATTAAAAACGAAAAAGGATATTATTTACCTTTTCCAAACACAAACGAGACACGACACTAAAAACAAATAAATAAACTAACATTACGACACAGAATAGATGGGTTGCCTCCTACCAAGCGCTAAGTTTAACGTCGCTAACTCGACGTTATACTAAATATACTGAAATTTGGGTGGTCGTTGATTCCATGTAAAGAAATACATGGATTTAAGAATAGAGAAAACATGCAGACATGATTTATTAATGAAGAATGGATGGTCCAAGGCAAATAAATCATTAAAAATTTTAGCTAAGGTCGATCATCATCCTGCAAATCATGTGAATCAGTAAATTGGTCCATCATCAAATAGGCTTTTGGTGGTCGATGGGTGAAAGTAAAGAAATACATGTTCCTAAGAATGGCGAGTAGGTGCAAACATGTTTTATCAAAGAATAAAGAAGGATCCATGGCAAACAATTCAGTAAAAGTTTTAATCATGGGCCAATTGTCATCCTTCAAGCCATGAATTTCAATAAAAAGATCCATCCTCAAGTGGTCTTTTGGAGGTCGATGATTTGATGTAAAGAAATACATGGTCCGAAGAAGGGTAAAGCCATGCAAACAAGCTTCGTCAAAGAAAAAGGGAATGTCCGTAGCAAACAAAGTGCTAGAAGGATGAGAGGTCTTTATAAGATCTTTGATGAAGTTTCGATGAAAATGAGCATAATCTCTACTCAAAATAAGGTCTATCCTCCCCAAATGTTCAACTAGTGTGGATGACATGAATGGTAGAAGCTCAAATTGAGGCTTTCTATGAGAGGTTTGGCTAACATCACTAGATTCCTCATTATCATTTAAACAAGGCAAAACACCATCATCATCCGACACGTCAAAAATCGGTAACTTATCATTATATGTACTTTTATCACCATAATCATCAAAAATCGGTAAAATATCACTCGCATATGATGCCTCAAGTACTGGCTCATTATCATTAAAAATATCATTCACCGGTAATGACTTATCATACTGAACATTATCATCAATAGCATACTCATACACCGGTAAGTCATCATGCAACATATCAATGATATCAAATACAGGCAATATCTCCTTAGTCACATCATCATCAATTTGTTCATCGAAAACCCGCAAGTTATCATAAACCATACCACCATCACATGCCTCAAAATCATTAACCGGATAAGCATTATCAATATCATCATTAATCGTAAGAGGCTCTAAGTCACACATGCGTTCATCACTATCATCATTGTCATGAACAATATGAGGCAGTTGTCCATTCAACCATTTAATATGTGCCGCCGACCAGAAATCATCAATAATATCATCACACACCGGCGACAGATCATTCAACTCATCATGAACAAGTGAAGTCTCATTAGGGATCGCATAATTGCATGTGTCACTAACATTGGTAACTTGGGTATCACAAGTAACATCATTAGAGTTAGAGAGTGCCGACTCATTCCTACAATCATCAACCGCATCATCGTAGGATTCCATCAAAGATGTGAGTTGCTCAATTTGGGCTTGTATCCTAGCTATTGATTGCGACTGGGAATGTACAACTTCTACTAAAGATAGGTCTACTTGTGCTTGCGGTTTCAAAAAAACAGAAGGCTCATACCAATGTTGGGGTGGTGGGTATTGGGGTCGAGAAGGATAAGACGGTTCAAAACTAGGTGCATAGTGCGGTTTAGGATAGTAACCTTGGTATTGAACATTCGGAGGATAGTAACCTTGGTATTGCCAATTGGGGTATGTATGAATACTCAAATTCGGATCATAAGAGTATGCATGCAAATTATATGCTGGATTTGAACAATCATATGTGTCATTAACATAAGCGGGTGTATGACTAGATGGTAAAGAATAATCATGTAATGCATCACCCGGTGGCATATACTTATCGGCCATGTATATCAATCAAAACAATCAAGGATCACACCAAAAAGATAGAAATACGTTACAGTGGATGGTCCAAGAATGAGACGCCCATCGTCGCTTAGATGTTGTCAAATCTCGCACGGCGGTGTCTTCTATCAACACAAAGATATAGAAATGTTAGCACAAATTCTATTTTTGTATTTTTCAATTTTAATAATTTTTTTTTATGATTTTCATTTTTTTTATAAATAAATAAGAACAAAAGAAACAACTAGTTGGAAGCAACTACACTAAGTAAACAACTTAAAACCCTAATTAATTCCCCGGCAACGGCGCCGAAATTTTGATCCGCCTTGAAAAGTATCGTGGCCTTAACAAGTACGCCAAAATTACAACTTTATAATCTGAATCACTAACTAACTACTTTATAGGTAGATAGTAATGAGTCCGAGTCGAATCCACAGGGAACTAATGGTTTAAGTCGTATACTAGGTATAATTCGTAGCCAAGGAGTTGGGAAAAAGATAATCTTTTGGATTTTATCTAGAACTAAATTAAAAAGATAAGAAAATGAATAACTAATAAAAGATAAGATAATGCCAAGGAAATCTAATCAATAATAAAGAACTTACTAGGTATTCCTAAGATAGTTCAATATAGTCGATAGGTGAATGGTTAGAACTCCTACCTCTTAACGACGATCAATAAAGTTCGACGTTGGGAATAAAATCAAGAATGGATATTGGTAAGTAATCAAGATGGTTCTGGCACCTTGAGATCGCCTAATAGAATGTATCAAGGATTAGAGTTACCCTAGTGGTTCTGGCACTAGCGTAGTGGTACTAGCACATAGGAAATCTCTAATCTTGAATTAAGATGAATAACGGATTAAGAAGCGGTCATAATGGTTCGCATTATGTGTAATGGTCCTAGCATTACAAGGCCTTTAATCACGAGAAGGAAATCCTCACATCCATGGTCCTAGCATAGACGTTTGACGAGAATCCCTAATCTCAAGCCCTAACATGCACAAGACCTAGATCTAGGGCATATAGGAACAAATCATTCATCCATAATATAAATCCACACCAATAGATATAAAGAAAATATCAATCAATCCATTCAACCATCAAATTATGATTTACGACTCATAATCTATAGAAAACCCTAATAAATAACTTTACTACATCATAGAATCCCAAAGCTAGGGTTTAGTTACTCATCTTAAGAAGAGGGCACATTGATGAAGGTTGTTGAAGCCATCCATCCATGGATCTTCTCCCAAAGATCTAACCCTAACTTTAATTTATTTGAGAAGAAAGGAGGAAGAAAAAGGGGGAAGAAAGCTGCAAACAACGCCTCCCGGCCACCCCCAAGTTCGGCCCAAAAGAGTCCTTAAATAGCCTCCATCAAAACCCTAAGAAAACCCGAGTTTATCCACTTATTTTCGCCGGCCCGCCCCTTCGGATCGATCCGAAGGGGCATTTGCTTCGCTTCGAGTCAGGGACGCAGTCTTCAATTCTATGCTTCTGCATTCGGATCGATCCGAATTGACATTAGGATGGATCTCATTCTTCTGGGTCTTCTTTCTCTGCGCGTCTGCACGAAAACTTGCATAACTTTCCGCATGCAACTCCAAATCGCGAACCGAAAGATGTTATGGAACCATGACTTCATGAGCTTTCCAACCATGTATGAGGAACCAGCTGGTTCATCCTAGAGCAGGTACAGAATTTGCGTTGAACACAAGTCAGCTTCTTTTCTTTGTTCTGACAAGCTCCTTACTCGATCGTTTTAACACCAGAATGGACATAAGCATCATTAAGGGCTCTTGGACCTGAAATGGACTAAGAGATATCAAACTAACATTGCTCGGTGACTAACAATACCTAGTTAAGAGGATGATTTGTGCACTTTTCGTGCGTTATCAGATATTGTTGTCCAAAACCAGGTTCAAAATTTTGGGCCGGTGTTTCTATGTTCCATGGTTGAATGTTAGGAGGTTGATAACCTTCGAATTGCCAATTAGGGTATGTATGATTTCTAAAATTCAGATTATAAGTGTATGAATATGAATTATATGCCGGATTTGAAAAATCATACGTGTCATTATTGTAAGCGGGTCCATAACCAAAAGGTAAATCATCATTCAACATGGCACCCGGTGGCATATAAAAATTGACCATGCATGAAAAATCATATATCAGAAAGAGAAAAAGAAAACAGAAGATTTAGAGGAGAGACGAAAATCCAGAAAACAATGATCGAAACGAAAAATTTTGAATTTAGAAAACTTACCTGACTGCGCAGTTCCCATCGGACAGTATGGGGTCCGACCGATCGCTCCAGGCCGTAGGGGAGGTCCTTCCTTCAAAACAATCCGTTCCAATGCTGCAAAAATTCCAAAAAATTGTCAGAAAAATTCTAAAAAAAATATAAAATAAAGAAAGGGAAAAATAAGAAAGATGAAAACCTAACTAAGCAAAGAAAACGAGTCAAGAGAAAATCAATTAGTTAACCGTCGAAATCCCCGGCAACGGCGCCAAAAATTGATCGCTCACAAACGTCGTCGTTAAAACGTTGCAAACTCAATCAAATATTAAATTTATAATCCTTATTCAATCACTACACTACTAGGTAGAATATCGGTGAAGTCGGGAGTCGATCCACAGGGAAAACGTTGAAAACTGAAATCAATTCTCGAAACCCTAAAACTAAGGAAAAGAATCAAAGATAGAATAGATTAAACTAATGAAGAAAAGAAATAAAAGGTTGATCAATTTGAATCAATGGATAAGTGACTTAGGAATTACTCAATCCGCCCTAGTTTCGCCTTCAATATTCTCTAGTTATTCTCTTGTTCTCTTCTCTCAACATTATGGATCATATGGCTACAAGCTCACATGAATCCCTGAAATAAGATTTATGTTTCTAACGGCATAGCCTATCTTTCTTGCCATAGATTGTTGTCGGTCCTACGATTACTTTAAGTTATACTACTCCTAATGACCTTGGCACAACCTATCCTAGCTTAGCATAGCCTATCTCACTAGCAAACCATAAATCACATGAAAACCATCCTATGAATCTCTACAATCAATCACAGAAATCATATAGGACTGAAAATACGTCAAGAAACTATGTTCTCTTGACTCTATTAACAATAAAAAGCAAATTCATAGGATCATGTCTCGAGAAGAATACAAGATTCAACTAAAGAAAAACCAAAACTACACTAGGGTTTCATGAATAATCCTAAGTACAATAATTAGCAACTCATCTTTTGGATGAAAGCCATCGGGTTGGAATAGGAAGCTGTCATCATCCACATCCTCTCCGTCTTCTTCTTCCTCCTCCAAAGATTGACAAAAAGATGATCAATTTTCGGCCAGCCAACACCTTCTTATAGGTGTAGGGGTGAGCAAAACCGAACCGAACTTTTACAACCTAACCGAACCGAACAATTCGGTTCGGTATATTCGGTTCGGTTCGGTTTTTTTTTTTGTCAAAAATTCGGTATTCGGTTCGGTTTCGATTTTTATTTTTAAATTTTGGTAAATACCGAAATACCGAAAATTTTAAAATTATATACCTTATTTCGCTTCGGTTTTATATTGTAAGTAAAAAACTACGAATTATTTCGGTTTTTTCGGTTCGGTTCGGTTTTTACATGAATTCGGTTCGGTTCGGTTTTTAAATTAGTATACCGAATTAATTCGGTTAAGTTCGGTTTGGTTTTATGCACTAATTCGGTTCGGTTTGGTTTTTTAAGTTATGGTATTTCGGTATTTCGGTATTTCGGTATTTCAGTATTTCGGTATTTGGGTTCGGTATGTACCGAATTCTCACCCCTAGCCAGTACCACAATGGTTGGATGCAATCAAGCAAGAGATTCAACAAGATCCAGAACTTCAATCTTCATTACACCGTGTTGAGAGCGGCGAAGCCATAGGTCCATGGAGCTGTCGTGATGGCATCCTCTTCTTCAAGGAAAGAATTTATTTAAAGCCCACCTCCTCACTTATACAACCTATACTGAAGGAATTCCATGAAGACTCGCATGAGGGTTTTGTTAAGCTTTGGCATCGCCACAAGACCATATTTTATTGGAAGGGGGGCGGGGGGCAAAACCACAAAGCGGAGTATGTCAAGCAATTCATCCTCCGCTCATGTGACATTTGCCAATGCCACAAAGTGGAGTATGTTAAACCAGCATTATTACTCCAACCATGATCTGGAGTGATATATCAATGGATTGTATTGATGATTTACCTCTGTCACAAGGTAAAACCATAATTTTGGTCGTAGTTGACCGTTTATCCAAATAAAATCATTTCATTGCCCTTAAACATCCGTACTCGGCTTCTTCTATTGCTAAAATATTCTTTGACAATATCTTTAAGTTACATGGAATCACAACATCAATTGTTTGTGATCGTGACACCACTTTTACAAACATTTTTTGGCGAGAGCTCTTTCGTCTTCAAGGAGTGCAGTTTAATTTCTCGTTAGCATACCACCCACAAACATATAGACAAACAGAAGTACTTAATCGGACACTCGAAATGTATCTTCGTTGTCTCTCAGATTCCAAACCAAAGACATGGGCTCGGTGGTTATCATGGGCATAATTTACATACAAAACCTGCGTCCATTCAAGCATTCAATGCACTCCATTCGAGCTTGTGAGGCGTTCTCCATCTTCACTCCTCTCTTATGTCTCAGGCACGGATCACTCGGTTGCAGTGCAACATGTCGCGCCCCGACCCACGGAAGCCCAACCGGGCTGGGTGACGCGAACTGGAACCTAGCTAAATGCGGAAATAATGGCGAGGGGTTCTCCCAACTTACTGATTTCATTAAACAGTTCATAAGCACCCCTGAATAATACAATAATTTCAAACCTCAAAAGATATAATATAATATTCAAAAACCTCAAAGGGGTTACAGCAGTTTATACATCATACTCCCGTAGGAGACTAACTATAACAAAAGTATAGAAAGTGATCACCGATCCTTAGACCCCGCCAGACGCCGCCGCGCCACCAAACACCTGCCCGGTAGGGGCTACTGAAGAAGAGTTGGCGCCTGTACCTGCAAAACGCAGCCCGAGTAGGAGTGAGCATAAAGCTCAGTAGGGTTCTACATTACGTCACACAGAAGGAAGGGGGAACACAACAGTGTCGCCCTCAAGTAAGACCTGGGTGTACATAGGGGCCCCATAACCCCACCACGTGTCCCTGAGGCCCACGATCATGGTCTTCCAGCCGAGCTGGTCACATGTCTGGTCACACTCAGAAGTAGGAAACAACACTGCTGGCCCACAAGCAGGGAACGTCACTGCAGGCGGGAGATGGCACCGCTAAGTAGTCAACCTCTCTACTCAAGGGTCAACACAGTGGAACACGGGCTACACCTCAGCATCCGACTCAAGGCTGACACGACCTCTATAATCATCAAGCAACATGTGTATCAGTCGTCTAAGCCTATCATCAAGTTTGACTGGACACCACAATTCGAACCGAGTTCTAACTACCCAACCCCGGTCCTAGGGCTAAATCCGAGCTTCCAGCCTCGGGACGGCGATCCACAAATCACCCACGCCCTAACCGAGCTTCCAGCCTCGGAACGGCGATCCACAAATCACCCACGCCCTAACCATGCAACTAATGCACAACAGAGAATGCATGCTATGAACATACACATATAAGAGAATAAAGCATGCAACAATATGATCAGGCAACATACAAGTCCAACCGGATCGCTGCAACGGTACTACCAACCGCTGCCAGCAGATCCGCAGCGAGTCTCGGCATTACGACGGTACCACGACCGTCAACCGTGAACTTTTGCGACGGGAAGCAACCCCGAAAACTTCGATGAACAGTAAAAATATAATATTATAATCCGAGCTTATAATATTATATTCAAAACCCCAAAACATTCTCTACAAGCAGCCAGTTGACCCCATCGATTTGATGTTCAAATGACGTCGGATTTAAGATCTAACTTAGACTCCAGTAGATCTACATGCATGAATCAACATATCCAAAATCCAGAATCATCAAACGGTTAGATTGACGGGCAAACACTAATCAAAACCTCTAATCAAACTAACTCAACAATTATTTGCTGCAACGCAGCCCTCCAGTAATAAATTCATAACAAATCGTAGACAAATCGTAAAAATGCGAACTAAACTGGAATGGAACGCTAACGCAGAGATCTACAACTCTTGTATTCAACAAAACCCAAGATAATGCTCGAATAAGCCGGAAAACTCGCCGCAAGCCGGCTGTTCTTCAAGAACAGCAAAAACCAAAAAATCCGAGGTTAATCATGCATAAATCCTACTACAAACTCAACCAAAGATCATGAAACTTAAACCAGAAATTATAATAGGCAACATGCATCCAACAACACAATTTCATCAAGATCTAACGGCTACATTTAACGAAACCCATTAAACACTCTCGTAGGTAGAAAAACCTACCGAGACCGCTAATTCTTTGGTTGATTGCTCGCTAACCAGCTGCTAACCAAGCTCCAACCCACTTCAGTGATCGTCCTCACGTCGCCACGATTCCAACGAGCCTTCAAGCTACCAAAATGGTGGTCGGAGGAGGGAGAACGACGAAGAACAAGGTGGCTGCCCCGGAAGGAAACAGAGCAAGCAGAGCTTGCGGGAAGAAGAAAGAAAGAAGGAAGAAGAAGAGAAGGAAGAAGAGAAGGAAAGAAGGGGAAGGTCGGGGAAGGTCGAGAAAGGTGGGGAAAAAGGGGAACAAGGGGAGGAGAGGTCCTCTCTTCTCCTGACAATGGAGGACGACGGAAGCTCAACTGCCCAACTGCTCTACAGTACCCGGATCGATCCCACACACCAAGTCGGATTGATCTGAGACAGGATGGATCGATCCAAAACACTTGGATCGATCCGAACGGGTCAAAAACCCACCGACTCGCTCACGAGTCCGATCGATCGCTCCTAGGAGCGATCGATCGCTCAAGGGCCGTAAGCTGCCCAAAAGCAAGCTTCAGCGCGCCCGAGCTGGGATCTTCCGATCCCGGGTCCACCTAATCATTCTAATCAAGCACTAACACAAACAAGGTCTGTGTGTGCACACACGGGTGTGAAATAAACCGACAAGACATAATTTACCAAATTGCCCTTGTGGTCCACAACGAGCAACGGGCCCGACCCAGGCGGTCGACCTAGGAATAGAGGGACAGGTCCTCACACAACATTTCTTACTGGATCGAGATAAATTCTTGGCTACTGCATGTTTAAACTTACACAGAGCTCAAAATGGGATGAAAATCATCTATGATCGGCGTCACCGAGATATCACTTTTACAGTTGGTGATTGGGTTTATGTACGCATGCATCCTTATCACTAGAAGTTGCTAGCTGCCGAACTTTCACCAAGATTTTTTGGACTGTTTCAAATCTTGGATCGTATTGGCAAGGCTGCTTATCGCTTAGCTTTAGCACCAGATGGGAAAGTTAACCCAGTCTTTCACGTTTCTTTACTTAAGAAGCACTTGGGTCCTAATGTTTCAGTCCAAAAACTATTCCCGGCGACCCTGAGGGTGCTGAACTACTTCAACCATAGATCATACTGGGGAAACGGATTCCCCGGTATAGATTGGAAGTGCTCCAACATTGGCAAGGTCTGAATTCAGCAGATGCTACTTGGGAATCATGGTCCGAGTTCTCACCACGCTTTCCAAATTTCACCCTTGAGAACAAGGGCGATCTTGATGGGGTGGGTAATGATACCATGGATTTAGAAGATCCAGGCAACAGCTCACCGCTCCAGCAAATCATGGAAACGTGATTCGGTGCTAATATTTGAGAGATAGTTTCTTAGTTTGTCAAGTTCTTGTTTTAGTTGCCATTTGAATTCTCTACTTTTCGGTTTGATTTGAATTCCATAATTTCTTGTTAGAACAGAAATTTGCCCGTTGACCGAGTCTGTAGTCAAGGCCAAAATCTATTTCTACATTCAAAAATCAAGAGATTGTAGTTTAGTTCAACTTCTTCGAATAATCGAATCAGAGGTGTTGAGGTGTACAAAGAAGTTATTTGGTTGATGATGGAGTTGATGAAAATGGTTTATGAGCAGTGACATGGAAAATGGTGAGTGATAGATAAAATAATGGAAGATTGAGAATGGATGATAGGCTATGTTATAACTACTCCTATTTTAGGTAGATCTACTCCTATGAATGGAATTATGGTAGCACTACTCCTAGGAAAATATGGTAACTCTACTCCTATGAAAGAAATTAGTGTAGCACTACTCCTAGAAATAAAGGACTGGTTGCAGGAATTTAAAGGAAAGAAAAACTTCATTGCTGAATTTAAAAGGCTACATTCGTAATAAATATGAAAAGACTACATGAAGATAAAAAACTGGTTTGCTTTGATGGCCGGGGTTCGTTTTCCTTCTTCCTCTTGGCTTTTTATAGAGTTTCTGGTAACCACTTTTGAACTGTCAGAAACTGCCTTGAACTGTTTTGGAACTGCTCTGAACTGTCAGAATTGCATAACTGGGCGATATCTTCATTTATTTACGAAACTGCCATCAGGTAAAGCTTCTTGTCTTCCACTGCGATTTGGCCGATGATGACCTTGGAATTTGATGCAACTCTGAACATAAAAGTTATAGGTCTTCGAATTATCTTTCCATCAGTCTAAAAACCAAGTCATTTGGGCATCGTATGAGAAAGTTATCGCCAAAATGGTCGACATATATCGATGTCTTATTAAAATAATCAGCCAAAATATGGCCGATGAACTTTTGGCCGATGGAGAATCTGGCCGATTGAATTTGGACATTTGGTCGTATTTGTCAGTTTGCCACTCAACACTTTCACTATTAATTTGATACATCAAATGACCGAATTTGGAGATGACGTCACAGCAAAGTTTTAGATCTTTTCGTCCTCTTTCCAATGGTTCAAGAATCGATCAGTTTGGACACTTGGTGTAAAAGTTATGGCCAAAATACTCTAATTGTGTCAAAGCCAAAGATATAGACGACTTGATGTCAATTCCGTCTTATTTATGAAATTGCCATCGATCTTGCCAATCGCTCAAATGGCCATTGTTATGGCTAACATTTTGCCCCCCGGTCTTTATAAAAATAGAAAATTTTGTAAAGACCTTATTCTGTTGGCCAATTTGGTCGATTTTGTCGGCTATATGAACGATTTTGTCGGTCAATTGAGTCGTACATAAAACATATTTTATTAGCCATTCAATCAATTATCCTTGTCGACCATATGCGATTATTGGTCGATCACTTTTATAAGTCCCTGGCCGATCAACATTTTTTAAGCATTGGTCGATGACCAATTCTTGATCGCCCAGCCATCTCCCAATCGTCCCTTATTTACTGGTCGCGCGCATGGGAGGAGTACAGCAGCGCTGGGCCATCGTCGAGCAATGATGGGCGATGAGGGATAATGGGCGATGGCCGTTGTGGGATGATCGTCGAGCAACAGACGATGGGTGATGAAGGATGGTCGATGATCAATGTTGACAATGGGTGATGCTCTGTTTCCTTTCTTCCACAACGGGTGATGAAGCATCGTCGTCGATCGACGGACGATGGGCGACCATCAGATTTGTGGTGAAAGAGCAAGGTGACGAGGATGGAGATGGAGTTCAGGGGTGAGGGAGGCGAACACCGGCCTCGGATCCATCAGATCACCGTCGACCAATGAATGATTGGTGATGCTTGACGATCAATGAGTGACCGGTGATGACCGAGTGAGGACGATAAGGTTCGTCGAGCAATGGATGACGGCGATGAGGGCTGGTTGTCGTGCAACGATGGTCGATAATGGTCGTCGACGATGGCCGGGTGCGGGCGATGATGGTTGTCGTCGAGCTCTGTTTCCCTTTTTCCGCGATGGGTGATGAGGGATCGTCGTCGATCAACGGACGATGAAAGATGGTCGATGACGCACGATGGGCGATAAGAAAGCTGGCCGATGAGAAGGCTGGCTGATGAGAAGGCTGGCCGATAAGAAGGTTGGCTGATGATGGTCGTCGACGAGCGATGAACAAAGTTGAGCGATGAGCAAAGCTGAGCGACGGTCTTCGACGGGCGATGAAGAAAGCTGAGCGATGAGCAAATCTGGGCGATGATCGTCGACGGGCGATAAGCAAAGCTGGGCGATGGTTGTCGACGGGTGATAAGCAAAGCTGGGTGATGGTTGTCAACGGGTGATGTTCTGTTCCCCTCCCCAACAGCGAACCTGGGCTTGCCTGAGGGAGGCCGCGTGTCACACCCCAACCCAGAAAACCCATTCAGGACGAGACGTGAGGGTTCCTATCTCTATTCATCTTCAAGTGGCGCGATACAATGCGAAATTATAGATAAACTTAACTCGTGCAGCAGCAGCAGGGTTTGAAAAAGGAATCGATCGTGATTTGGAACCTGTTCTTTCCATGACCCCTCTTAGCTGATATTTTCTTATTTATATTATATATATTCCATTTTTTTTCTGTTATGGCTCGGCTAGGTAGGATAGCCGAGCCATTTCCCTTTATGATAGCGGACCGACCTGGTGAATAAAGAAACAAATTAATTCAATAAGCAAAAAAAGAGAGAGAGAGGGATTCGAACCCTCGATAGTTCTTTGTTCAAAACTATACCAGTTTTCAAGACCGGGGCTATCAACCACTCAGCCATCTCTCGGCGAGGTATCTGTATTTTATTCCTACAAATGGAACATGACCATATGAGATGATACACTAACTATCTGTAGAAATCTCCCATATGTGAATTTCTTTTTCGATGTATCTCTATGTATACTATATACATATATCATATAGTATGTCCGTTTGTGAAGTAAATACTAAACTCCCCTCGACTCCATGTCCGAATAAAATAAAGTGGTAATAAGTTCTAAAGAATCAATTGATTCATGGTCAAATCTCTCCATCATACATTTTATTACAATTTTTACTAGGTGAGGGATCAAATGTTATAGTTCATTTGTTGGTAACTTGGAGGATTACAAACATGACTATTGCTTTCCAATTAGCTGTTTTTGCATTAATTGCAACTTCATCCATCTTACTGATTAGTGTACCCGTTGTATTTGCTTCTTCTGATGGTTGGTCAAGTAACAAAAATGTTGTATTTTCAGGTACATCATTATGGATTGGATTAGTTTTTCTGGTAGCTATCCTTAATTCTCTCATCTCTTGAACTTCTTTGGTATTTCCCCGATCCAACAATGCCAAAAAAATTCGTATTGTGAAACACATTAAGATTTAATCAGAGTTTCGAAAAAAAAAATGATATTTATATATAATTGTTATTAATTCAATATCTATTATAATAATAAGATTATCTTAATTGGAATCTTATTTACTAGTTTACTAGAACTGGCCCTGCGCAAATATGATCCAGACGCATATATGATATATCATATATGTCATATATGTGTGGACATATGCGTGCGTATCAGGAACCAAGGAAATGCGGATATGGTCGAATGGTAAAATTTCTCTTTGCCAAGGAGAAGATGCGGGTTCGATTCCCGCTATCCGCCCATTTGGTATAGTTGAATACGACACTATCGTAGTTCTATCTTCTGCCCTCTTTGCCCCCAACTAGAGAGGTCATTAATTACTACGTAAACGAATCACACCTTATATATATATTTTATATTTTTGACAAAAAAAAAGTTACGGAGACAGGATTTGAACCCGTGACCTCAAGGTTATGAGCCTTGCGAGCTACCAAACTGCTCTACTCCGCGCTGAAGAACTAGGAACTAATGGACGAAGAAAGACTGGATATGCCCCTCTACCATATCTATACAAATAGAATTAACAAACTATATTCCAAAGGTGAAACAGAAATTCAATTCATATATTCATCAAGTTGTACAATTCAACATTAGATACAAAATTCTCCAAGGAAAAGATATTACACAAATAATCCCAAAAGTCCTCAATACATGAGATTCAGATCATACAATCACACCCTAAACCTGACTACCCAGCCACGGCCCTAAGGCTAGATCTGAGCTACCCGAGAGCCTCGGATCGGCGACCAAACCATCGCCCGCCTAACCTCAAATGCCTCTAATGCAATCAAGGTACATGCAATGCTCAGGCACAGATAACAAGATATAAGCATGCAACAATATGTCATTAATCATACAGGGCTAGACATAGCTTACAGCTAGCCAAAGGGTAAGCATAGCAAAGGCCTCAAATACAGAATATCTATGCTAACCAAACAAACATTAGCACAACGATATAGACACAGATATACAATAGTCTTCAGTGCTCTCTTGCACCTGACAGACTAAGGTTCCACAGTTACCCCGCGGATAACTGACCACAGTTATACAATGGCCCTCGGCACTCGCCGGCAACAGGCTAAGGTTCCATAATTTCTCATTAGCTAACATTCATAGCTAGCTAATGGTGGTTAGACAATCAAACAAACATTTAACTACAATCCAACATGTATTAGATGCAATCAAAACCATAGATTTGCCCAAGAAGGGAGTTACTCGAATCGATCCTTAAACTCGATAGAAATCCTTTCAAAACTCTACAAAATCCACTTGTAAACTTCCCAACATGTTTAAAGATCAACACAATTGAAAACCATCCAAGAAAGGCCATACAACCATGTTCAAGGGCCCACGGTAGATGCGACGGTTGATCCGACGGTCGACCGTGAGGCCACGGTCTGTAACACCCGGCCCTCCACTGGGCCCCGGCCTGCGGGCTCCGTCCAGGATCCAGCCGAGGGCCTCACCCGACACAATATTATCCGTTTTTGGCTCACCGCAGAAATATGAGAAAACTTCCCAGTGGGTCACCCATCCCGGAACCGCTTCAAGGCAAGCACACTAAACCTTGGAGTTTTCTGACGGATCACTGCCAGCACGGCTTTAAAACGCGTTGTGTCTATATACTCATATCGAACCCCAGACCATACCCAGGCGTTATGGGATTGCTTACCCGGCTACCCGACTCAGCCCCACCCTCCAGGCGCAGGCATCTTGTCCCATGGTAGACCCAGCGAGCCTCACACGGTCGATGTCACGGTCGATCCGACGGTCGACCGTGAGGCCACGGTCAATGTCACGGTCGGTGCGACGGTCGACCGTGAGACCAAGGCAAAGAAAACCAATGGGGCGACGGTCGATCCACTCATCGACCCTGGGAAGCCCAAAACCAAACAGCGTCTGACGGTTGATGCGACGGTCGACCGTCAGGTAAATGGCGAAAAGTGAAGATCCCGCGGTCGATCCATGCATCGACCCTGGGAGGCTAAAATCCCGACAGAGCCCGACGGTCGACCGTGAGGCCACGGTCGATCCGACGATCGACCGTCAGGCCCGAAAGATGTATATCAATACTTGACGGTCGATGCACCGATCGACCGTCTAGCCTTAGGCACAGTTCATCAGAACAGTGCCGGAAATCCAATTTCTTGGATTTCAAGGATAAAATCAAGTTGGAAGTTGATGAAACTTTACAAGCATGCATAAAGGATGATCCAGAATCCAATGGTGCGAAGAAATCACATTTTTGACGGACAAATCTCCAATTTAGGTAAAAACGGCCGAAAACCGATAAACGGCGACAATACAAGATTCAGCCGATAAAATACGGAAATCGCGAGGTAGGATTACTTGAAATCATTCACATTACATGCACCATGAGCTACATAGCACTCTAACAAGTACTCCTACAGCAAAAAGGCATTAAACATATCCTAGGAGAACCCGATCCTAAGATCGAGGTAGAAACACCTATCTGATGAGATAGGGCAGCTCCTCCACGCATCCCCTAACTCCGATCGCCGGAATCCACTCCTCGAAAGCCGCGCCTCCAAGCCCTAGCTCAGCCGCAGGAGAGAGAGAGAAGAGAGAACGCAGGAGAAGAAGAAAGAAAAAGAAAGAAAGAAAGAGAGAGAGAGAAGGAAGGCTTAAATAGAAAGCTGGAATCCATCACAGCCGTCCGATTCGATCTCTCCCGATCGAGCTCCGATCTTTCGATCGGAAGCGCCCTAAAGGTTCTAATCAAACACATACATCAATCAAAGGCCATGTGTGCAACGCGGGTGTGAAACTGACCACCAGGGAGCATATTTACCAAAATGCCACTGGGGTCAAAAACAGCGATGCGATCAACCGATCGCATCCCAAGGCCAACCGAGCCAAATCACAAACCCAGCCCCTCGACCTAACGCGGTCGGACCGGGTTGGAGGTACGGGTCCTCACACCGCGACTTGAGGATGCACTGTTTCTCCCCAATGGCGAAAAGATGCTATGTTCTCCTCAATGCCATTGTAGACGGCTAGTATGGTGGCTGGGATGATAGAGCAAGGGCGGCGAGGCGAAGTGCAGCGAGAGACGACGGTCTGTGAGAGCCGCTTGGGAGGCAATCTAGGTCCTCTTCTTCGTCTTCCGATCGTCGTGAGGTACATGATAAAGGATGAACATGTGGCGGCTAGTCTCCCCTGTTTGGCTCTTTTTTCCATCAGCTCTCCGATGGTTTCCCTTTCCGCCGCTGCCATCGTGGTCACCACTGCTGCCTCGACCGGAATCTAGTACGTCACCAGCCATGCCCTGGATCCGCCTCCATCATGATCACGGCTCTGCTTGCAATCACTGTGGAACGCGATGCCGTGAAGTACTTGATGGGTTCGCCATTGCAAGAGATCTTGAGGTTGCCGGATTCCCACGCTGTGATCTTCTCGGCGCCTGTGAAGGTGATGCCGTCGAATAGTATGCTGAGGGATTTGACCCAAAATGAAATCGCCGCTTGCGGCGAAGTCTTTCCCATCTGCTACTCTTCGCCATTTTTCTCCGTTGTCAGGTACGATCTTGGTATTTTGCTGGTGATGGGTTCGAGCATTGGCGGAGATTTCCACGTCGTGGAAGTAGAAGATGAAGCCACCGGAGTCGGTGACGACGATGTTGAGGTTGCAGAGGATGATGGTTTCCGCGAAGACTGTGGTGGAGAGATCGTCGAGGACTTTGGCGACGGTATGGGCATGGAGGACTCCGGCGACGGTATGGGTGTGGAGGGCTCCGACGACGGCATGGATGTGGAGGTCTCCGCGGGTGTCGTCGACATGCTGGATAATGGTGGAGCGCCTGTCGGCCTGTGAACCAAAATGGTGACGCCGACGGCATGGAGGAGAGTGGAGTACATGCGAAGGCATGGGTGTTTCCATCGCCCATTTTTACCAAATTCTATCGACCAAATTTTCTCCATGTTGATCGACCAACATACTTGCTTGACCAAAATTTTTCCCAGGCTCTTTCGTCTGTCATAAATGAGTCTTCTGATTGTACTAGGGCATTTTAATTCTTTCGAATCGTCCATCACTCGGTTGCAGTGCAACATTTCTTACTGGATTGAGATAAATTCTTGGCTACTGCATGCGAAAACTTACACAGAGCTCAAAACGGGATGAAAATCATCTATGATCGGCGTCACCGAGATATCACTTTTACAGTTGGTGATTGGGTTTATGTACGCATGCATCCGAAGTCGCTAGCTGCCGAACTATCACCAAGATTTTTTGGATTGTTTCAAATTTTGGATCGTATTGGCAAGGCTGCTTATCGCTTAGCTTTACCACCAGATGGGAAAGTTCACCCAGTCTTACACATTTCTTTACTTAAGAAGCACTTGGGTCCTAATGTTTCAGTCCAAAAAATTATTCCCGGCGACCCTGAGGGTGCTGAACTACTTCAACCATAGATCATACTGGAGAAACAGATTCCCTGGTATAGATTGGAAGTGCTCGTACATTGGCAAGGTCTGAGTCCAGCAGATGCTACTTGGGAATCATGGTCCGAGTTCTCACCACGCTTTCCAAATTTCACCCTTGAGAACAAGGAAGATCTTGATGGGGTGTGTGAGGACCCGTCCCTCTACTCCTGTGGCTCGTCGTGGACCGCAAGGGCAATTTGGTAAATTGCGTCTTGTCGGCTTGTTTCACACCCGCGTGTACACACACTGACCATGTTTATGGTAATGTTTGGCTAGAATGGTTAGTGGGATCCGGGATCGAAAGATCCGGTCTTGGGTTTAAGTTTTAACTCAAGTCCAGCTTCCTGCGAAAGACGGATCGATCCTTCCTTGCTAGAAGGATCGATCGGTCTTTGACAGGAATATGGATCGTTGCGAAAGATCGATCGGTCTCTTGGGCTGGATCGATCGTTCTCTTGGCTGGATCGATCGGTCTCTTGGCTTGATCGATCGTTCTCTTGGCTGGATCGATCGGTCTCATTGGACGGATCAATCCTGCTTAGTCGGTTCGTTTGCCTATAAAACAAACGCAACCTTCCTCCTTGAATCTCTTTGGAAAACGGGATTCTTGGGCTGAGAATTCCTGGATTTCGAAGAGTTCGTGGACGATCCAAGGCCTAGCAGCTGGGATTGAAGCTACTATTGCTTAGGTAGGGATTCCTACCTACATCCATCTCGGGTTTTGGATGTTTTTCCGGCTGTCGATGTTCTTATGCTTAGATCTTGTTGTATACTTGTTAGATTATAGTATTTCCGCCGGTTTTGGATTCGTGATGCTTCGTACTACTAGATCCCAAGGTTTTGTGGGATTTGGTGGAGTTTTCCGACGGTATTTCTCGCCGTTGGTTTGCCGGAGAACCCAACCGATCGATCCGTCTGTGAGATGGATCGATCCATCCTTGTTGATCATGCTGAACCGGAACAGGACCGATCGGCCCCGGGTGAGGGCAATCGATCCCGGTGCCTTGGATAGCATGGGACGTTCCCTATCACGAATCGGATCGATCGTCCTGGGAGGACGAATCGGATCGATCGTCCTGGGAGGACGGATCGATCGGACTCGGCGCGGTATGGAGAGTTCGCTCTCTGTCATTAGAGGAATCGATCCTCCCTTGGGGGAGGGATCGATCCGACTATGGCAAAGAGAGGAAATTTATCTTGTTTTGCTCGCGGGGCTTTGCATGTACGGTTTTCTTTACTGTCTTAATACCTGGTACATATGTTTAAGCATGTTAGCCCTATAATAGGGCAGTGGTGAACCGGGGGAGTGATGACTCCCGGGATGTTTAGAATAAGCGGGCGGGTAGCCCTACAGCTTTCTTTAGCCTTTCATGCCAGCGTGCGCCGAGGGCTTTATCTGTGTTATCTGTGAGCTGTTGTTTGCGGGGCTGCTTCCCGGTGCAGGTGTTGTGGTGGACTGCTGGCAGTTGGTGGTGGTACCACTGCAGCAGTCCCTAGACCTTATTTACCTGTTCACCACCCCTGGCCGGCAGGGTGCCGTGCCCAGACCTTGTTTGATATATCATCACATCCTGTTGCATGTTTATCTGTATTATACTGTGCATGACCATAACATGCATTGTGTTGCGCATTAGTTGCATCTGTGTAGGGCGTTGCCGATCCGGGGCTTTCGGGTAGCCCGGATCTAGCTCTAGGACCGTTGCGGGTAGCTTGGTCCAGGACTCGATTTGTAGTATTCAGTCGTTTTCGATGATAGGGTTAGATGACCTGAATACATGTTGCTTGATGATTATAGAGGTCGTGTCAGCCTCAAGCCAGACGTTGTGGGTGCAACCGGTGTCCGGTTTACTGTCTCTGAGGTGCCTACTCAGCGGTGTGGTTGCCCGCCTAGCAAAGTCGGGTGCCTGCTAGTGAGATGGCAGTGTGGTTTCCTGCCTCGCTGAGGGCGACCCAGTATGTGACCAGTTCGGCTGGGGAACATGACTGAGGCCTCCTTTCAGGGACACCAGCGATGGATTATGGGACCCTTGCTGCACACCCAAGTCTTGCTTGAGGGCGATACTGTTGTGTTCCCTCCCTTGTGAGTGTCGTAGTGTAGTGTCCCTGCTGAGCTTAGTGCTCACTCCTACCCGGGCTGCGTTTTGCAGGTGCTGGCGCTAGCTCTTATTCGGTCGCCCCTACCGGGCCGGTGTTTAGTGACGTGGCGGCGTCTGGCGGTGCTTGAGAGCTGGCGATCTTTACAGTTTTACCCTTTTTGTTATAGATAGTCTCCTACGGGAGTGATAAATGTATAATTTCCCTATTTTGAGGTTTTGTAATATATGTCAGTTTAGTCCTTGAGTTTTGTATTTGTGTTAATACATGATGATTGTGAATTGTTAGGGTAACCACTACGATTAGAGGGAAACCTCGCCAAAATTTCCGCAGTAGGTTAGGTTCCGCTTCGCGTCGCCCGGCCCGGTTGGGCCTACGCGGGTCGGGGCGCGACAGGGTGGGTAATGATACCATGGATTTAGAAGATCCAGGCAACAGCTCACCGCTCCAGCAAATCATGGAAACGTGATTCGGTGCTAATATTTGAGAGATAGTTTCTTAGTTTAAATGTCAAGTTCTTGTTTTAGTTGCCATTTGAATTCTCTACTTTTCGGTTTGATTTGAATTCCATAATTTCTTGTTGATGTTCCCTAGACTCTACCACAAGTGCATGGGTCGTGACAAGTAGAATAGGGCAAAAAGAGTATCGTTTCCACAAGGAGGATGATTCAAGTACCAATGTATCCAATTTCTTATACTATCTAAGCAATCCAAACGAGATATAACACTGACAAATCTGAACTGAAAGCAAATAAATATTAAATAGAGGAGTATGAAAGGTTTCTAGGATTTGGATTTCATCGATTGAATCTCTTTAATGAATTTAAATCTGGTTGCTGAAATTAGAACTTTGTTAGTTATCATGACTGAATTCCCTTTTCTTATGTGAAATCCTATTTCAAGGTATAACTCAAATACCTAAATTAATTCTATGTCTACTTTCTTGATCACAGGAATTAATTTAGATTCATTGGGCTCTTAGGAATCCTTAAACAAAAATCACCTTGTCATATATTTATTTCTAACATATACTATCAAGGTTTTATGAAACCACGAACTAATGTTAAACTTCAACTTTCGTTACTTCATTCAACATCTGAAACATACAAGTCATGGCCAGTAACTTGCAAAAAAAAGAAACGATTTCATCAAATAGCAACTAACAAGAATATTCTCAACAACCCAACTCAATTCAAATCAGAAACTCAATGACTTCATCCAAACCCTAGAATAAGAAGACTAGGTATTCATGGTTGATAGAAAGAAAACCAATGTTTCATAAAGACACATCATCAATCAGAACTAGGATGAAGAGAATAGAATGAAAACGCTGATCCTCTTCTTCTGGTTCTTTCTCTGCTCCTCTGCTCTTCTTTTTCTGGCTTTCCTCTTCTTTTTCTGCTGGCCGTTCTCTTCTTTTCTTTCTGCTGGCCGTTCTCTTCTTTTCTTTCTGCTGGCCGTTCTCTGCTCCTTCCTCCTTTCCTCCAGCCGTTCTCTGCTCTATTTTCTATCTCCTCTATCACTCCAGCCCTTTTTCCTAAAGTGTCCACCCTTTCTTCCATTAACCACATGCCAATCCCACTAATCAAGGAAAGATCAAATAAACTCCTAATATAACTAGGAAATGTGGTGCTCCCAGCTGGGATCTTCATGAATCAAATCTGGACTTCAAAAAATGAATCTCGTCCAACCCAAGTGCAGGTGCAGCAATTCCGAGTCTGATGGCTTCATCAATTTTTCTGTCTTTATTCAGCCTGAATCAGCAAAACCTCCAAACATCAAAGTTGTAGCGCTCTTCCTTAGCTTTCCAACACATCCTGGATCATCCCAATCAGAGTTTGGATGAAGAAGTTATGTTCAAATTACTAACTGCTGTGCAGAATGTCCAGAATTGCTCAATTAGCTTCGTTTTGCACTTTAGGTCTTCAATTGCATCTACGCCTAGCCCGAATTCTGCTTCTTCCCATCAGCCAAAGTTCAAATGATTCAATATCTAAATACCAGCAATTATCCAAAAATTCCCAAGAATTAAGTAAATGCAGAAGTCACCTAAAATTCTTGATAAAAGAGCAAGGAATGATGTAAAACACTTGAATCTGACATTCAATCTTAAGAAGATGTGTGGAAATAATTCCTGCATCACTTGTTAGAAAAGAAATTTGCCCGTTGACCGGGACTATAGTCAAGGTCAAAATCTATTTTCACATTCAAAAATCAAGAGATTGTAGTTTAGTTCAACTCCTTCGAATAATCGAATTAGAGGTGTTGAGGTGTACAAAATGGTTATTTGGTTGATGATGGAGTTGATGGAAATGGTTTATGAGAAGTGACATGAAAAATGGTGAGTGATAGATAAAATAATGGAAGATTGAGAATGGATGATAGGCTATGTTATAACTACTCCTATTTTAGGTAGATCTACTCCTATGAATGGAATTATGGTAGCACTACTTCTAGGAAAATATGGTAATTTTATTCCTATGGAAGAAATTAGTGTAGCACTACTCCTAGAAATGAAGGACTGGTTGCAGGAATTTAAAGGAAAGATAAGCTTCATTGCTGAATTTAAAAGGCTACATTGGTAATAAATATGAAAAGACTACATGAAGATAAAAAGCTGGTTTGGTGTGATAGCCGGGGCTTGTTTTCCTTCTTCCTCTTGGCTTTTTATAGAGTTTCTGATAACCACTTTTAAATTATCAGAAACTGCCTTGAACTGTTTTGGAACTGCTCTGAACTGTCAGAACTGCATAACTGGGCGATATCTTCATTTATTTACGAAACTGCCATCAGGTAGATCTTCTTATCTTCCACTGCGATTTGGCCGATGATGACCTTGGAATTTGATGCAACTCTGAACATGAAAGTTGTAGGTCTTCGAATTATCTTTCCATCGGTCTAAAAATCAAGTCATTTGGACATCGTATGAGAAAGTTATCGCCAAAATGGTCGACACATATCGATGTCTTATTAAAATAATCAGTCAAAATATGGCCGATGGACTTGTGGCCGATGGAGAATCTGGCCGATGGAATTTGGACATTTGGTCTTATTTATCAGTTTGCCACTAAACACTTGGACTATGAATTTGATACATCAAATGACCGAATTTGGAGATGACGTCAACAGCAAAGTTGTAAATCTTTTCATCTTCTTTCCAATGGTTTAAGAATCGGTAAGTTTGGACTCTTGGTGTAAAAGTTATGGCCACAAGACTCTAATTGTGTGAAAGTCAAAGATATGGACGATTTGATGTCAATTCCGTCTTATTTACGAAATTACCATCGATCTTGCCAATCGCTCAAATGGCCATTATTATGGCTAACAAGTTGCCATTTGAATTCTCTACTTTTCGGTTTGATTTGAATTCCGTAATTTCTTGTTTAGGAAGAATTTGCCATCAAGTTTTGTAAGCTGTTTATGCATGCTTGAATAAAGGAAACAACATGATTATTTCTCTCAGCCAATCGGTTTCAGGCTGAGTTACTCACCTCACCATTGGCCAGCGAAGGAAAAATAACCCAGAGGACCTTCCCCTGGTACCTATTCCCTGCGATAGGCCAGTTACGCGAGCGTTTCGTAAAGCTCAGCGTAACCTAATCCCATCTCTTGATTCATTGGAAGTCAACTGCTTTATAGGATCTTTGTTATTCAATAAGTATAGCTGAGACCCCACATGTCGTTGATGGCCGCATCCGTCTCCGTCGTCTCCGGCGAAGCACATGCACGACTCTCAAGCTCCACGTTACCCACAACTAGGCACGACACCTTACCTAACGCGTAGTCAACGCTTGAGCTCGCCTACAAATAATACACAGTTAGCAAATGAAACCCACAAAAGTACAGAGTTGTAGGGGATCACCCCAGCTTGCATTAGCTCCTAAAGACATATCATCTCCATGTCATCATCAACTATGAGCCTTTCCGTTGTAAAATCAGCTCCGGTGTTCGTCGGGCCTTGCGAGCCGACACCGACCGCCACGCTTCCACTGTCACCCTTTGACAAGAACCCTTTGGTGAGGAACTTCACGGATTTGGCTTTGGTGTTCAAGAATATTGGCGAGGAGCCAGCGAAAGCCGTGAGGGAGGCGCTGTCGCGGGTGCTTGTTCATTTCTACCCATTTGCCGGTCGGTTTGTCGAGACGGATGCCGGCGACATGTCAGTGGATTGCAATGGCGAAGGCGTCTGCTTTATCGAGGCGACGGCTGATTGTACCCTCGAAGATGTCAGCTACTTCGAAGATTATAAGTCCGTCCCGAGGAAAGAGCTCCTCCCTTATCCTGATTGGGAAATCAAAGCTATTGTGCAACTGATGCAGGTAAAATTTCGTCCTCGGAATCTTTTTGCCTATGTTCCTTGTATGGAAACGCTCCTCATGTTTATCTAGATAGACATGTGATTTATTTGATGGATTATTTACATATATATTGCTGAAAATTTATTATATTATATATTTACTCTTATATTCTTTCATATTACATATATATACTCCAGCAAATATTAAAACAATATGAAACATACCCCTCCGTCCTCATGTCTGTAAAAAAGCCCTATAAAATAGCCATTTTGCCCTTAGCCTACCCTCGTGAGCTAAATCCTAATAACTATGAATAAAGGAAAAAATGGTCATTTTACATGACTTTTTAATAGCACGAGGACAGAATGGTATGATTTAGATTTTTTCGATGTTTGTAGAGGTATATATGCAGTATAAAAAATTATAGGAATAAATATGTAATATATCAAGTTTCCATGAGCACATATCTAAATGAACCTTATTTGATAGAAATAAAAGAATTCAGTATTTGGCTGCTAACTATGGCTGGATTCTCTGAAATGAAGTTGAGCCAGCAGATCAACAAACTGAGTTTTTCTTTTAAATAGAGTGTGGAGAAAGACATGGACTTCCGTTAAATCATGTTTCTCAAAATTACTGATTCTTCATCAATACAACAAAATCACTTTTAACGGCATTTCTTTAGCAACATTTAGTCAACTGCTGCTAATGTACTCATGCGACAATTTTCTAGCGGTGATTGATGGAATTGTTGGAAAAAATTATGTGGATAGCGACGATTCTGGTGGCGATTCCATACAATCGTCGTTAAAAGATAATCTCAAAATAGAAAAGATAGTCCTACATTGTCTAAATGAACTTAAAAGACCACTCTTTACATTAGAAATGTAACGCCCTCGTTTTTCCCACACAATATTGTTCGTAGGTCACTCATCTCGGAACCCCTCCAAGGCCTTGTGGGATTTGGCTCATCCGCAGAAACCGGGAACACTTCTCGGTAGGTCACCCATCCCGGGACCGCTCCAAGACAAGCACGCTTAAACTAAAGTTTTCTGGCGGAATCACTGTCATCACAGCTTTAAAACACGTTGTGTTATAGAATGCGATTAACATACATATAGATATTTTTCCGATCCACACCCAAGTATTGTGGGATTGCTTACTCGGCTATCCGACTCAGTCAGAAGCCCCCAAGGGGCATACCACCATCAAGATACTGGATCCACACAATCCACCCTCCTTGGGGGGATTCTCACAATCCAACCCCCTTAGGCAGCCCAGTGAGGGGATGCCGGATCCACAAAATCCACCCCCTCGGGGGGTTCTCACAAGAAAACTCTCCCATATTATACCAAATAGCCTACATGAAGTTAGAGACCTCATTATTTATATGAAATCAACCTTATAAGGAGCAATAACGGTTACAACCGTTTACCTCCTATTAGTTTATTTACATGTATATTTTCCTAAGTTAATTTTGTATATTTTTATTATCTTCCCTAAGTTAGTTTTAAATATACATCCTTATATAATCATAAGCCAGGAGATTAGTTTTAAATATACATACTTATCTACCTTATAAGATCCAAGGTAGTTATTTTTATGACTCATCATCTGAGTCATAAACTTATACACACATGGCATACACGTGGTATAAAATTATAATTAAATAAATAAATAAAAAGATAGTGGCTGATGTGGCGTAAGTTATAATAGAGATGGTGAGGGCGGGCAGTTAGCCGTGTCAAGTGGCACGGGCCCACCACCTAGTTATTTATATAAGGAGAAAAAACGGTTACAACCGTTTACCTCCTATTAGTTTGTTTACATATATATTTTCCTAAGTTAACTTTGTATATTTTTATCATATTCCTTAGGTTAGTTTTAAATATACATCCTTATCAACCTTATAAGGCGCAAAAACGGTTATGCATAACCATCCCTTATAAGGTTGATTTAAGGGTTATTAGGCCATAGCCTCACATCTAACCCCCTCCTTGTCCAGAGCCCCATACATCTTGCTAAAACCCCCACCTTCACTGTTTTCAGATGAATAACCCCAAGACACCTCAAAATGACAATAATACCCCTATTTTATTTTTATTTTTTCATTCCAACATTTTCTCTCTCCTCTCTCCTCTCTCCTCTCTCCTCCGGCGAGACATCCCTCACCATCTCCGCCGCCGACCCTTCCCCGGCGACCACCCCCCTCCCCGGCGATCTCCCCTGCGGCAACCGTTCCTACCTCGGATCTGAGCACCGTGACCCCGCCTCTCCTTCCCCGGCGTACTTCTGATGAGATCCAACGCCGGCGTCGTCCATTGCAGCGACCCGAGCTCGTCCGCCGTCACTCGTCCTTCCATATCCTCCGAAACCAGCAACCATTGGTCGTCTCTTCCTTCCCCGACGCCGTCCGATCGCCCTCCTCGCTGGAACCCCCAACCCGAGCTCCTACTCTCAGATCCGGCGCTGTAAGCTCCCAACGCCACCGTCTCCGACCTCCAAATCGCCATCCAACCGCCGATCCGGAATCCCCATCGCCTCGCGACCCTTCCGCCGCCGTTTCCCGGCTAGATCCGGCCGTCGTCGCGCCGGCTTTCCCCTCCCCTGTTCGCTGCCTCCTTCCCCGATGAGCTTGCTCCTTCAGCCTGGACTGGTTCAACCGGGGCAACTGGCTTGATCCGGTTCAGCCCGACCAAGCAATCTTAGTCAGATCTGATCCAGATCCCATCAGATCCAGCCCATCAGACTCAATCACAGCTCAATCTGATCATGCTCAAATCCAACAATCCAAACTTGACCAGATTACAGCCAGATTGGGTCGGTTTTATCTTTTTAAATTCATTTTCATCTTTGTAAATTCATTTTCATCTTTCCTGCATTTTCATCATTTTAAATTCATTTTCATCTTTCTAAATTCATTTTCATCTGTCTAAATTATTGTTTTAATCTTATCAATGTATTTTCATCGTTTTTAAAATCATTTTCATCTTTTTAAATGCGTTTTTTATCTTTCCAGCATATTCATCTTTTCAACTTCATTTTTGTCTTTTAAACTTTATTTTTATCTTTTTAACACCATTTTCATCTTTTTAAATGCATTTTCATCTTTTTAATGTATTTTCATCTTTCTAAATTCATTTTCATCTTTTTAAATACATTTTCATCTTTCTAAAATCATTTTCATTTTCATCTTTGACAATTCATTTTCATCTTTCTTAATTCATTTTCATCTTTCTAAACTCATTTTTATCTTTGACAATTTATTTTCATTTTTCTGAAAATAGATTAGACAGATGAAAATAGATCAACAGAGATGAAAATAGATTCGAGAGATGAAAATAGATCGGACAGATGAAAATAGATCAACAGAGATGAAAATAGATCGGAGAGATGAAAATAGATCAATAGAGATGAAAATAGATCAGAGAGATGAAAATAGATCGATAGAGATGAAAATAGATCGATAGAGATGAAAATAGATCGGAGAGATGAAAATAGATCAATAGAGATGAAAATAGATCGGAGAGATGAAAATAGATCAACAGAGATGAAAATAGATCATAGAGATGAAAATAGATCAACAGAGATGAAAATAGATTAAAAAGATAGAAATGATCAGAAATATGAAAATGCATTTTTATCTTTCCATGATTTTCATCATTTCAACCGTATTTTTGTCTTTTAAAATTCATTTTCATCTTTCTAAATTCATTTTCATCTTTCTAAATTCATTTTCATCTTTTTAAATGTATTTTCATCTTTCCAGCATTTTCATCTTTTTACATGCATTTTCATCTTTTTAAATTCATTTTTCATCTTTTTAAATTCATTTTCATCTTTCTAAATGTATTTTCATCTTTTTAAAGGCATTTTCATCTTTTTAAATTCATTTTCATCTTTTTAGACGCATTTTCATATGTTTAAATGCATTTTCATCTTGCATGTATTTTCATCCTTTTAACTCTATTTTCATCATTTTAAATGTATTTTCTTTTTTTTACTTTATTTTATCTTTTTAACTCTATTTTCATCATTTTAAATGTATTTTCTTCTTTTTAACTTTATTTTTATTTTCTTAACTGTATTTTCATCTTTCTAAATTTATTTCCATCTTTCTAAATGCATTTTCATCTTTCTAAATTCATTTTCATCTCTCTAAATGCATTTTCATCTTTCTAAATTCATTTCCATCTTTTTAAATGCATTTTCATCTTTCATGCATTTTTATCTTTTTAACTCTTCAAATTACAACTAAATTGTCTGAAATTATCCAATAAGAGTCTCTTCAATCAGCTCAACTTTTATTCTGTAATTTTTTTTTATCTTTTTTCCATATTTTTCCTATTTTTCTACCACTTTTTCCCTATTTTGTACCCGATTTTCCCTTTTTTCCTATTTTTTCCCAACATTTCTCTCTCCCCTTCCTCTATCTCCACCCCCGGCTCGAATCCCACCACTTACCTATCACCCCACCTCTTTCCTCTATCCCGTCTTCCTACAGCCACCTACCTCCACCAGCCACCTACCTCCTAGGCTCCTACAACCACCTCTTTGCCGGACAACCACCATCTCCGGAGATGGTCGGAGGAAGCGTTGTAGAGGCGAGGGGGCCTCGGATCCGGGGCTGGGCGGAGCTGGAGGCCGGCGTGGAGGTGGCGTTGGCCCTGTTAGATCCGGAGGAGATGGAGAAGCTCGGGTGGCGTCCGAGCTCAGGTCGAGGTCGCCGGTGCCGAGGGAGGTCATCGTCACGCCTCCCAAGCCGACAACAAGCCAGACTTCATCTCTTCAGTCACCTCCAACGTCTGCAGGGACCCCGAGCCTCGCCGACCGCATCCCTAGCTTCCATCCTCGTCGGAAGCTGGCGTCGACCTCCTACCGATCAGATCCCAACACCGCCTCGAGCTCCTCCTCTCACATCATTGATCGGATCTCACCAGCCACCATCAACGAGCACCACCACCACCAACGATCATTGATGATCGCCGGATCTGTGAGAGGAGGAGCTTGGGTTGGGGTTTCGTCGGAGATGGGGGGCGGCGGAGGGGGTGGACGGCGCCGTGACGAGGTCGGTGGGGGGTGGGGGTGGAGACGGTTGGAGTCTGGTTGGAGTCCGTCGAGGAGGTCACGGGAAGCTATCCTCAAGTGGTTGGAAAGGCGATGGTGACTTCCGCGACGGCGGACGGAGGTTGGGTGGCTACGATGCACACGCTGGATCACCGGATCCCAACTCCGGCGATCATCTGCCACTGCCGTCCGCTACCGGTGCCGTCATCACCACCACCACCATGCCATTTTAGTCTTATTTTAATTACATTTAACTATAGGGGCATTTTAGTCTTTGTTTAATTACATCAGCTAAATAAACCTGTTAAATGGGGTTCTAACCTTAAAAATTCATCAAATGGGGTTTTTAGTAAAAATCTTGACTAAACTGGTGTTATCACCAATTAACCATTGATTTAATTCATATAGTTATATATATTCTATAGTTATAGTATATTAATCTAACATAATCAACCTTATATAATATCCATACTAATTCATTAATCAAATTCGGTTTTTATAACCGAATCACCCATTAACTTGATGGTTACCCTGCCAGGTGGCAGGGGGGCCCACCTAGTTATTTATATGAGATGGTGTGATTATGATATTAATCATAGTTAATAATCTGAATTGATGTGATTATGATATAATTATAGTTTGATTACCCTTTTTTCGATTTTTTTTATTTTCATATAATATACTTTTATTGGCAATTATAATTGCCATTAAAAGATCAATTAAATAGCTAGAATATATCATGCCTTTTAGCGACGATTCTGGGGACTTTACCAATAATTGATATAATCGTCGTTAGAAGTCACTGAGACTTTTCCCGACCCCGCTTATAGTAGCAATTAATTATTTACTGGTAAGCCGAGTAGCGGTGATTATAATGGCCGCTAAGTTTCAAAATAATCACCGCTGAAAGTGGTTTTTGTTGTAGTGTTATTCATGCAACCAAATCGGGCCCGTAAGTTTTTCCTATGGCAGCCAAAACTCTCCACCAAACTTTTGAAACTCTTTGTCCACATATATAATAGCATAGTTATTGTGCATTGGGATGCCTTGTATTTTATTGCCGACTCGCTTATGTCATACAATGTAGAGCTGGCCGGGTGTCCAGAGGAAGTGCCCACGACAGGGGTCCTAAGGACGGAGCCTCTGATCAAATGCTAAACAATATAGTGAATCTGTTTAAGTGGACCCGTCCCGTTTCATCATTGAGCTCAAGTCGGAATTTGTTATGTTGAAAGGGTTATAAATACTCTTGTAACTTAGGATTAGGTTTTTGTACAAGACACCAAGCACCGGTTGTGAGAAAGAGATTGCAAATCTTTCTTTCTTAGCAAAAAGAAGAAGATGATATTGTTGGAATTTTTTTAATTGGGTTTCCATTAATTGTTGATTGATTTGTTGGCAACACCAACCTTCGAACCCTGGACCTCCTTCAGGTCATCACAACCGTCTCCACCAGACATGCTACAAGGAGCTGGTAATTGTTGGTTGATTTGGTTTTATTAAAATCGGGTTGAATACAAGATCCAATGAGATAAGCTCGATAAGCCCACTGTTCTTAAGTGATCAAATTAATGGGCTTGAGCACACCGTGTTTTGTTTATGATATGGTTAAGACGGCTAAGTGTAGGCTTAATTCTAGTTCTGCTAGAGTTTCAGTTCTAATAGAATTCAGTGTTTACCCTTGTTGGGAGGACTGACTGAATGTTTATAAATAGGATGTCCCCTCTCCACTCTTCATATTATTTTCTGACTTACCCTTTCGAGAGCCGTCCTATTGAGAAGAAGAGAATGATAGGAAGACCTCGACCTCCGGAGCTCTTTCAGTTTCTCTGTGATCTTTATGGCGATCAGCATAGATATGTTTAAGTGGACCCGACCCATTTCATCATTGAACTCAAGTCGGAATATGTTGTGTTGAAAGGGCTATATAAATACTCCAGTAACTTAGGGTTAGGTTTTTGTACGAGACACTAAGCACCAGTTGTGAGTTGTGAGAGAGAGATTGCAAACCTTTCTTTCATAGTGAAAAGAAGAAGACGGTCTATCTCCATGGACATATGGAACATTTTCTAAACCACGTAGATCTAGTATTCTGTCTTTTTGGTCTTTCTATGTTTTCATTATGTTGCATAGGTCTCATATTTCAACAATAGCATATCATAATTATGAAATTCGTATTGTTGTCACGAAACTTTCATCCAGTATAACGACAGACATTATATGCCTAGGTCACACAATTTACTTGCGGTGGCTTCATCATCGGCATGCGTACCAGTCACATAATGGCAGATGCCGTTGGGATGTCACAGTATCTGAATGCATTTGCCGAGATCTCTAGAGGCTTCGAACGTCCGTCCATCAAGCCGGTATGGCTTAGGGACCTCATCCCCAGCCGTACACTACCCGAAGGTGCCGGCCCAGATGGCATGCCTCCGCTACCAAGGACACTTTTGGAAACCCGCTTCGAGGTTTGCATCTTTGACATTCCTCAAGATTACATCCTCCAGCTGAAGAACCGGTTTGTCGAGGAAAGGGATGAGAGATGCTCCACGTTTGAAATCTTGGCGGCGAAGTTGTGGCAATGCCGGGTAAGAGCGAGCAAGATGGACCCAGAAGTTGACGTTCATATTTCTTTCCTTGCTGATGTACGCCATTTGCTGCCCGAGGTGCTACCCAAAGAAGGAGGTTACTATGGCAACTGCATCCACCCTGTAACAATTACAGTACCTAGCAAGAAGGTAGCACAGGGATCTATCTTTGATGTCATGAACTTGATAAGAGATGGAAAGAAGACACTGGCATCTGATTTTGAGAGTTGGTTGAAGGGATCCATCATTCCGATACCGCTATGCTATGAGTTCCTAGCTATTAGCGACCTCACTCGTGCCGGATTCACAGAGACCGACTACGGCTGGGGAAGGCCTGTCGGTGTTCTTCCGCCGGAGTTCTTTCCCCACATGGCGGTGTCTTTTTTCACGAGGCTCTCTGCCCCAAAGGAAGCTATGCGTTTGTTCACTCAATGCATTGCACGAGAAAATTTGGAAAGCTTCCGTAGTGAGATGATGAACTTCTCATGAACAAAGTTAATTACTTGAAAAACCTTATTTACGAAGTTTTAAAAAAGTTGGACAAAAGTATGGGGAGTTTGCTTGAAGTTGGTTCCTAGTTTAATTTCCTATGTTTCTTGTTTCGTCATGCTTCATTTAAGTTCTTTTCTTGTGAACTAGAATGAAGACTGTGTACTTTACATGTAATTGTGACTTTGTTCCAAATTGTAAGACGATAAAATTTAGGGTTTGCGCTGTCATCTAAATTATTGTTGTTCTTGTTCCATGCAATTGCAACAAATGTAAACATATAAGGACCAACATAAGTCTTTTGCTTCCATAAATCATCACACTTCGACCTCGGACATGTCATCTCCGTACTAAAAGCCACAAGTCTCTTTCCACTCAAGTATGCAACTTTGTTATCCTACTCAACTAATCAAGAGATTCTTCGTATTCATAATCCTATTCCACTACTATGTGCTATAGCCAAAAGTGGGATTTCACATATATTCTCCTAATTAGGTGCTATTTGTTTACAAGAAATTGGAGATGGACACCGACTAGATTCTGAAGTTGGCCTAATTTTTGGTATTTTGATAGCAGGAAATAATGACTTCTTTTTTACCTTCTCTTTCAAAAAAATTAGAAAATGAGATTAACCTATTGTGTAGTTTCTACGTTATGTATCTCATAATTCAGATCCTATATAATTAGTTCCTTGGATGAACTCCTCATTTGCTCCTCTTTCTTGAAGAGTTGCTCATATATAATGCACCAAAGACGTGGTTAATTCGAACAAATCAAAGGATTCTCTATCACAAAATTTCTTCTTGAACTCAAAAGTTAGACATCCGTGAGCAATTTTGACGAACTCATACCATTGCAGAGGGATAAATGTTACGGATGAGATTAGGCTGAGCTCTTCTTCATGTTAGGATCTAGAGGAGAGGAGGAAGAAGAAGCAAACAATCACAGACACAA
This sequence comes from Narthecium ossifragum, assembly GCA_963920575.1. Lineage (NCBI taxonomy): Eukaryota > Viridiplantae > Streptophyta > Magnoliopsida > Dioscoreales > Nartheciaceae > Narthecium > Narthecium ossifragum. The sequence goes on along the minus strand of OY986975.1, from coordinate 6,667,141 downwards.
GATTTACGTGGTTCACCCCAGAATAGGGCTACGTCCACGGAGTCGCTGGAGGTTTTCACTATCTCAGAGGCAAAGAGTCAGATTACAAGTTACATATGGCGGCCGCCCGTACAAACCCTCATATCCTAGGGTTTCGGCACATAGGGTATAGAAAATTACATAAACTACCCCTATCAACAGATCTACAAATCCATTTTTGTTCCGGGGGCGCTGCCCCTGGACCCCGCGACCTGACCGGGCAGGTCGATCCCCGCCGGGGCGCTGCCCCGGACCCCGTCAACTCTGCGTAGTGGGTCATGGTCGGGTCCGGTATGATCAGGCTCCACAAACTCAACACTTCAAAGTTCTTCCAAGCTGAGACCATCCTACCACAGGTGATCACAGCCTGGAAGAACTTGCTTCTAGCCTGAGACCCGATACGAGTAGGAGATTCATATCAATGAAGCACTTGCTTCTAGCCTTCTGAAATGATTTGAGAAAATCTTCATCGTTCTCCTCTGGCATGCAATAGCTCATGTGGGTCAATTCGGCCAAGGGCATCACATCCTACGACCCTTCGAATGGGTTTTTCGGGGCGGGGTGTAATACATCTTCCAATGCGCGAGATTCATGATCGAGGAGTGACAACGAGGAGGACGTAAATCTTCAATGGAGGTGTTAAGGTAAGCCAGATCTTGTATGCTTGATTCACTAAAGGTATTCCGAATATCTTAGTACGCTAATTAGCACTATGACAAGGTGATGTGGGAGTTTATTTGACACATTTTCTTAAGCTCAATTGTTCAATATTCAAGTTCTTTGAATGATTTTCTGATCTTTTATCAAGAATTTTCGATGTTTTTTGCATTTACTTAATATTTGGAAATTCTTGATATTTTACAGGTGTTTAAATATTGAATCAGTTGAACTTGCGGTAATGGGAAGAAGCAGAATTTGGGCTAAGCCTTGAGAGCAAATCCTAGCTGGGCTAGTCTAGTCAAAACAAAGCATCATTCAGTTTTTTGATTCTAAATGGAGCTACAGATCTCGGTTATAGAAGTTCTTTGGTTTGTTGGAAAGCTGAGGCCGAGATCTAAAACATTCATGGAGCCCAAAAACCAGTACAACCATTTTGAAGTCCAAAACATAGCAAAAAAAGAGAAAATCCGAATCAGTCTGGAATTTAACGGTAGCCCAGACCTGTCTCAGCTTTCTGCCCATATCTGGAGTTTTATAACTCAGAATAAATCAAGCTCAGATGTGTTAGAAAGAATAGAGCGAAATATAAAACTCTCTTGAGGTCCTAACTCCAAAATTGGTCATTTTGGCACCCTAAATCCAACTGGAAATAGGGTAATCAAATTAGCCAAGATTTAATTCCTGAAACTTAGCAGCTGCATATGGGAAGACAGCTAGTCTATTGGGGAATTCGAGTCCAAGGAAGAGGAGAAGAAAAAGAGATGAGAGAAAACAGGGGAAGAAAAAGAAGAAAAGAGACGAAGGACTAGATCTCGAGAGAGGCCGGAGTTCAGCGAACTGCATCAGAGTTGTTTTTCTTCTCTTCTCTTCATTTTATTTTCTTATTGCGGATGTTGATTTGCGAAAGAATGTGTTTCTTTCTATCAGATATGAATACCTAGTTTTCTTATTCTAAGGCTTGGATGAAATCATTGAATTTCTGATCTGAGTTGAGTTGGGTTGTTTGATGAACTCGTTTTCCATTATTATGAGTTGCTGGCCATGACTTGCATGTTTTAGATGTTGAATGAGGGAACGAAAGTTGAAGTTTAACATTGGTTCATGAGTTCATCAAATCTTGACAGTATAGTCTAGAAATAGACATACACCATTGTGAACTTTGTTTAACGATTTCTCAGAGCTTAATGAACCTAAATTAATTCATGTGATCACGACAGTAGACATAGGATTAATGAAGGTATGCGGGTTATACCTGAGAGAGGATTTCGAATAAAATGAAAGGAGATCTTTGCATGATCATTGTATCATCCTCCTTACCCTATTATTCTACTTGTCACGGTCCATACACTTGATAGATTCGAGGGAACATCACAAGGGTCTATTTTGCCTTCTTCCCTATCTATTTCTCCTGGAATAGTTCAATCAAATAGGCATAAATTGGCAACACAGAGATCTTTGCATGATCATAAGATTATAGGAAAGTCAAAGAAACAATAACACCAAAATTAAAGACGTGCATGGAAATGACACAAATCCTCAAAACACCTTGAGGATTACATTCACGCCAACTAAAAGCACCGAACTATCCCTTAGCACTGAGCTGGTGCCGGAACATTGCACTTGGCCGGCAGCTGCACGGCGAGCTTGGGATCGATGCCGAGGTACGGTAGCAGCGACGAGTTCTTGTACCCGCAGAGGCAGGTGAGGTTGGCATGACCGAGAGCCGAGCAGCAGGCGTCAGTCGGCGGGGTCGCCGCGGCCCTCATGCCGGTGCTGCACGCCGGCTTACATGCCGTGAGCTCGTCCTGAGTCATGTTGCAGAGCACAGATGATGATGACGATGGAGCCGCAGAGACCTCGACGGAGACCAGAGAACTGACCAGGAAGAGTGCAAGCAATGCAACTAACGCCATAGGGAGAACCTTCTCCATCTCTTTTGTGCTTCTAGTGTTGATTGAAGATGGAGATTAGAGTGCAGAGTTGTGCTCTTTATATAGGAAGATGAAGGAGGAGTCCCGTGACTCCGTGAGTGGAGGTTGTCTGCAAGCATAGGTTCACGGGGGAGGGTTGGTGCTGGTGTTTGGCTCTGACGTACGTGTATACAAGTGTGGCAGAGGAAGTTGCCAGGATGCAATGTGGCCCATGAGGAGGGATTGGTGGTGGTGGATAGGCACTGATGCATGCATGCATGTATCCATTATTGTTATGTGTACTGTGTAGATTAGATCGTTTGGGGCGCTAGGTATAAACAAATGAGAATGAAACCGGCCAAGGTGGGTTCGGAAAACAAGCAAATACACCATGGGCAATTCTACCTTGGCTTGAACCCTCCTCCGCCTCTGCCTCTACAATAAAGAGAATTTTAGTTGGTGATTACTTGGACATTTAGCGGCAGTTAGAATCTTTCATTAACAATTTTACTGGTGATTGGGTGTTTGATATAAATTGGGGTTGGTGTAGGTGCACCATATACGGACTGCTGGGACTGCTGCGAAAGCTACCCACAACCACAAACACATTCGCCGCTACAAGGCGGTAGATGATGACAAATGATTGCAAGATTCTATCTTCATGGAAAATATAGGAAGTTATAATCGCAATTGTTCTCATTTGTAACATTCAAACTTATATATTACACTAGTGCTAAGCACATTAACATATGTACATCTAATTTAGATTGCTTTATTGTATCGGCTTCAAATTGTCAATATAAGCGCAACTAACATATTACGCTCAACTTTAGCTCAAAGGCAGAGTAACAAATCCACAGAATGCCTTCTCCTCTCCGGGTTCTTCCACAGGATCAACAGTGACAATCTTGCCTACTGACCCATCCTTCAAATTTTCTTACCAAATATCAAACCATCATTTTTTTCCTCTGAAAACACTATAGCCATACCAGATGCAAAGTGTCTATATGGAATCTAGAAAATTTGATCCCACAATTCCACAAAACTTCATATCGAAGGTATACTTGTGCCAAACCTACGAAAAAAACAAAACAAAAGAATATTCTCTTGATGAATGTCAGAATTAATGAAAACTGGTGCTATATGACGAAGGAAATGCATGTCTTCGCATATTTATAGGCACATGAAATGTTTGTGAAATTATTTGTTTAACAATAAACATGACCTACAAAACTCATGAATGAGAAATCCTAGATTAGCATATAACAATTTGCAAAGTGTCACAATAACTCAAAAAGAAAAATAACTTCTTGATGGATGGATCCTCGAAAAAGACTCTTCCCGTCAAGCACATCTACCTAGATACAAGACTTGTCATTTATGTACTCTGCTTGGCAACGAAAATAGAGAGACTAAAGCATACAATCTCTCCATAACCAACATGAGTCTTCTCTTTCACATTAATCTTGGACACCTGGTAACACCGTAAGTAGGAATACAACTCAATACAGACAGCACAAAGGACGATGAAAAGTAAAATCAAGATTTATAAGTTGAAAACATGGTCATTTTGATATTTATAAAGAGATGACAATGATGGTTAACCAGATCATTACATCCTTTATTCTTACCCACTTAAACAGCTGTTGATCAGTGCAAAAGTACCTAGAAATTGTTCCAATCTAACCCATGAAAAAAGAAATTAAAAAAAAGAGATACAAAATCTTCTTTCATGTTGATCTATTTAATGCAGAAATTAAGGATATATAGAGATTGGTTATGCTAAATATCCTCTCCAATTAACCAATCAATCATTGAACTTTAATTAACACGCGGATTTCAATTAAATACACACAAATGAATACATGGATATATAGCCACTGATATCCAAGCCAAATGTCTCCCCACTGAAGATAACATGACAGAAATTGGCATCATGAGCTATGTGTATACCCCTTTGTAGCCCCTCAGACAATCCACGAGATCGACCCTACACCAACATATATACAGAGTATAGCTTTCAGCCACTCCAAAATGAAGCTATAGAATTCAACTCACTAACTAATAAGCTAATAATTTTGGTATATTTTTTTAATGTATCAAATATTTAAATGTTGTGGTGCTTCAAGTCACTAAGTTAGGTGAATATGAGTCCATAGAATCATGAGACCATGAGCGCATAAACTTGTTAAAGATAATGTATTGATGAGAGGAGTTGCTTCTGCCGCAGCAAGAAGAGAGAGTCTTGATTGCATAACCTGGCATCAGAAAATTTTTTATTTGAATCAAACAAAAAGCAATGTCCCTTTTGTTTATCATTAAGAGCTGTAAGTGAAAATATGTCTAGCTACCTCAATAGCTCTGTGACCTAAAACATATTTGAACGGTAAACCAGATTTGTCATATGAGGTTTTGTGTTCACAGAACATTTAAGACATTAGTATACAATAAAATCAAGATTTGTAAATGGTGAAAGCACCCACATGTCATTTCCATACAATCCTATGAACATTTAGCTTCGCCATTATAAGAAAAAAATTGACCAAAACTCCCTCCATGAAGTTAGAACCAAAATCTTTGATGTAGTGAAGCAAATAGCACTTCTATGAGGACGCATGACCTACAACATTCTGATTTTCTCATTTATTACAAAAAACTAACCATAAAATTATAACCATATCCTCGTAGAGTAGTAGAATGCATATCCTAACAAAGAAAATAACGAACAACTTCGGAATTGTTTACAAGTGAAGAAAGAACTTACAGTAGGCAAAAACTCATTTAAAGGTGGATTAAGAGTCATCTCATGCAGTCGCTGACATACAAAAGAAACAATCATCGAATAGGCTAAGAGGTTTAGATTCGTGATGTAATCGACAAATTATACAAGTATTCCACGATTGCCACATGTATCCTAAAAATTCAAAAAGGTTGATTGACAAAGTTTCACCAAAATGGTCATGGAATAGTGGTTACACCGTTTAACTGCAGCTAATACGACTCTTTGCAGCCTAGCCATTCGGCTTTCAGCAATTGAAGGTGATCGTTCTCTCAGAAGTGGTGTCGCGTTGCTAGCTCCCGATCCCTTTACAAAAGAAAGCTAACAAAATAAGCTTATGCAGCAACTGATAGATCAATAAAATTAAAAGGCTTAACATTGTTCAAGTAGAATAGAGCATAAAGTAAACTTCTCAATAAGCCAATCTGCTCGACCACCTTTTAAAGTACCTATGTTTTAAAGCTTGAAAATTTTCAGCAATCGACGATGAATATATTATACATCAAACAGAAATTTTTTAACTAATGAACGCTCAACCAACGCTGCGTAAATATTCCAATGCGTGCCTTTAGGAGGAACTACTTTTGGATCTCCAACGGCCGCGATATCTAATCCAATCCTCGATCAAAACTCCGTACGCAACCCTCAACTAAACTGATAGAAAAAAACACAAAATGAGATGATTGAAATAAATCTTCCATATGCAAATACCTTGCAAGAAGAGAATGAGATTTTTGCAATTGCAAAGTGAAATGATAATTAGATCCGCTCACCTATAATCTGAGGGGAAAACACCGGTCACAGGTTGGGATTCCTTACACCAGCCACTGGTTGGGATTCCTTCTCGACTCCAGCAATGTAACATGATCAAAATAATCTCCAATCAAGAACGCCATCCTCCTTCGCCAACATTCGACTCGAATACCCATTGGACGACAGAAAATTCGAATTGCAGGCATACCATAGCTTGTAATCCGTTGGAGGCTTGAAGAAGTCGAATACGCGTGTAATCTGGTCGAGGAGTCTTAGAGGGACGCCGGTGGAGAAGGGGGCGACGACACCATCCATGGCGGAGGAGGGGAGTGAGATAGTGGGAGGATTTTGATGAGAAAAAAGATTGGAAGGAGGGGGGGAAGAGGAAGAGGAAGGGACAGTGGGAAGGAGCCGAGGCGCATCCATCGGTATTCGGAGACGCGTTGGATATTAAAGGTCATAACCCACAATCAAGCTCCCTCCTTGTCCATGCTCCCATACATCTTGCTAAAAAATCCACCTTCATAGCTTTTATATGAATAACCCAATAACACATGAAAATAACAATGATACCCTTATCCCTATTTTATATTTTTTTATTCCAGCATTTTCTCTCTCATCTCTCTCCTCTCTTCTGTCTCCTCCGGGCGGCTGGCTCACGACTATTTCCTCTTTCCTCCGGCCGGGCGGCCGGCCATTGCTCTACCTGCAGCCGTCGCCGACACCCCCTCGGTATCACGGTGAACCCCTCCACCTCCCTCCCGTTTCCCACCTCCGGCCAACTCCTCCGTCCAAACCCAACCCGACCTCCAGTCTCCTCTGGCGTTGACTGCAACCTTTCGCCGTCTTCGCCTTCCTCGACGGCGCCCGACGCCGTTTGATCGCCCTCCTCACCGGAAGCCACGCTCGAGTTCATCCCCTCTATCAGATCCGGCACCGCCTCCGCCTAAACCCACCACCCAACGGCCTTCCAACGCCGACCAACCCCGGATCCGATGTTCCCGTCGCCTCACGCCCCATCCTCCACCATTCCCCAGGACGATCCACTATCACGTTGCCCGCCCTTGCTCGCGTTCGTCGTCCCCGGCGAGCAACTGACTTGAAATGACGGGAGATGGAGAGAGGGCACTGCCGCTTCTCGCCGCACGCAGTTCTTCGCTGTCGGATCGCCCGGAGAAGAAGCTCCCGATCGTGGTGGGCGTGGATCAGCCGTCGAAAACCACTGATCCGATGGGTTGGGCGGTGGTGAACCCAAACCTCAAAACCCCTTTTCTCACATTATTTAATGTATATTATATATTAAATAATGCTTTTAAAATCCGAAAAAATAAAAGAAAACTATATAAAATTTCAGACGCTCCTCGCCAGTGACGGCCAGGTCGAGCAGCACCACCATCTTCTTCCTAGCTACGCCGACGCCACCACAACCCCATGGAGGCAAGCATTGGTACAACGACGATGATGTCGACAACAGAGAATCCAAGAGTGAAAAAGACCTTCGGGCATGGGTGGCGTAGTGACCACGTTGGTGAGATGCCAAAGATGAAAATAAGCAGACAAAGATGAAAATGATTTCAGAAATCATTTTCATATTTTAAAAATCATTTTCATCTCTAAAAAATCATTTTCATATTTCAAAAATCATTTTCATCTCTCAAAAATCATTTTCATCTTTCTCAAAATCATTTTCATCTCTCTGAAATCATTTTCATCTTTCTGAAATCATTTTCATCTTTCTAAAATTCATTTTCATCTTTCTGAAATCATTTTCATCTTTCAAAAATCATTTTCATCTTTCTCAAAATCATTTTCATCTTTCTGAAATCATTTTTATCTTTCAAAATTCATTTTCATCTTTCTGAAATCATTTTCATCTTTCTGAAATCATTTTCATCTTTCTAAAATCATTTTCATCTTTCTGAAATCATTTTCATCTTTCTGAAATCATTTTTATTTTTCATACATTTTCATCTTCTTCTCCCTAACCACTCTTCTCCTTTATTCTTTCATCTCTCATCCCTTTCCACTATCTCCACTTCTCTACTTTCGTCAAAATAGTTCACCGGAGACGGCTCTCCACACATGCAAGGCATCCCACACTGGAGAGAGCTCTCACAGATCCAATTTGGCAAAAACTGAAGAATAAGGTAGTTTTCTCGCCTTCTAACGCATCCCACACTGTCTCAGTTCGAACAACAACGTCTCACTATTAGAGCCAGTAACTATTCCCTACATACTGGGTGGCATTGATCTGAACACACCCCTTGAATCATGTCCCGGCGAAGACAAAGAACTAACTCAACTGGTCCAAGAGATGACGATTAACGGACTCACACCAGAAACCGAGGGGTAAGTTATAGAAGCACGAGTATAATTATTAGATGTGTGTGTATAAAATTCTACATACGTGCCTGAACTTATGTTCACGAGTATTTATAGGCTACGCACGTGTACACAATTTATGAATGTGTACGCGGTTTATATGCTTTTCACGTATATTCCTAGCTCACACACGTGTTCATGCACGCGTATAAATCGGAGCACGTGTATGTTTTTTAGTCCTTTTACGAGTACTGATTTTTGAACTCTATGTACACGCAGTCATGAAAACGGGTATGCTTTCGACAAATATGACCCATACGAGGAAATATATTTTGCGAATGACTGGGTAGCTGGTAGCGACTGCGAGGAGCCATCGAAGATGTTTGACTGTGACAAGGTAGATGAGTATGTTCTCAACTTCGAAACATCGGAAGTGCAAGCAACCTACATTTTGAATGCCTCTAAGCCATATGTTGGAGAGAGATACCCCGACAAGGCAAACCTTAAGCTGTCGCTCGCAAGATATGCACCATGAAGAGAAGGTTGCTGTCTCAAGGCGAGGCATAGTCGAGAACAATGCGGAGATGTTCGAGGTGTAAGGTACTTGGGCACAATAAGAAGACTTGTAGAGCACCCATTCATCCCGATGCACCCGTACGTCCTGTAGTTGTGCCCGGTACAGCACCAGCTCCATCCGCTGTATGATATTGCGTCTATCTTGTGTGTATTGTATGGTGCGGCTAGTGTAGTACACCTTTTGATGCAATGTAAAAACCAGTCATTTTGACGCTACACGTGTATTTTTTATGACAATACGTGTATTTTTTTATAACGATACCTGTATTTTTTGAAAAACACGTGTCTCAGCTTCTTTTCACGAGTATCTTCAAGATACACACGTGTACAATATTAATGAATGTGTACGAGGTTTGTTGCATACCACCCAAACAATATCAAGGCATGGCTCCTCCCGTCATCTTCTTTTCTCCCTCTCCACTACCTCCTCTTCTCTGCTCACTCTCCACTCTTCTCCTTTATTCTTTCATCTCTCATCCCTTTCCACTGCCTCCACTTCTCTACCTTCGCCAAAATAATTCACCGGAGAGAGCTTTTCACACATGCAAGGCAATGAGAAGTGTTCCACTGCATTGCCACTTCAACGGACATGGTATAAATCATGAACGCAATCCATATTATTTGCGGGGTACTTCCACGATCGACGAGTTCTCGTCGGACCTTAATCTTGCTCAACTGAAGGCTCACTTTCACTGTGAGGGCCCGTCCCTCAGACCTGACTCGACCACGTGGGTCCAGAGCCGGTTTCCTGTTGGTTTGGTTCCGCGTCGGGCACGATCGGGCGATCGTGTGGCGGTTTAGGACCCCGGGGGCATTTTGGTAAATATGCCCTCTGGTGGTCGGTTTCACACCCGCGTTCCACACACTGACTTTGATTGATGTATGTTTTTGATTAGAATCCCTAGGGTGCGTCCGATCGGAGGATCGGAGCTCGATAGGGAAAGATCGATTTGGACGGCTGAGATAGATTTGGAATTTCTATATAAGGCATGTCCCTTTCTCTTTCTTTCCTTCTCTTCTCCTGTCGTTTTCTCCTTCTCCCTCTCATTCGGCTGAGCTAGGGTTTGGAGTCTTGGGCTTCGGATCGCGGATCTTGTCAGCTTGACCAGCGAGACGCGTGGAGGAGCTACCCTACTTGCTCAAGTAGGTGTTTCTACCTCGATCCTTGGATCGGGTTCTCCTAGGATAGGTTTTATGTACTTTCGCTGTAGGAATACATGTTAGAATGCTATGTAACTCCTTGTGCATGTAGTATGAAGGATTTGAAGCATTCCTACCTTGGTTTTTCCGTATTCTAACGGTTGGTTTCCGTATTATCGCCGTTTCGTCGGTTTTTGTCCTTTTGGACCTAGATAGGAGATTTAACCGTCAAAAGCTGGATTTCTTTACTCCATTAGCTTCCTCTTTGCTAAATACACTTGCTTGCAAAATCTCATCTTATCCCAACATGTTTTGATCCTTGAAATCCAAGAAATTGGATTTCCGGCACTGTTCTGAAGAACTGTGCCAGAGGCTCGACGGTCGATCGGTGCATCGACCGTCAAGTATCATTTTACGCTTTCTGGGCCTGGCGATCGACCGTCGGATCGACCGTCGCATCGACCGTCAGGCTCTGTCAGGATTTTAGCCTCCCACGGTCGATGGGTCGATCGACCGTGGGTTCTCTCTCCTTTTCATCCCGCCTCACGGTCGACCGTCGGATCGACCGTCGCATCGTCCGTGAGGCTCTGTCTCAATTTGGGCTCCTGACGGTTGATGGGTGGATCGACCGTCACCACTGGGTTTTCTTCGCTTTGGTCTCACGGTCGATCGGAGGATCGACCGTGGTATCGTCCGTGGCCTCACGGTCGATCTCCGAATCGACCATGACATCGTCCGTGACCCCTTTGAGCTTGGTTTTTCGGGTCTTCCTTGGATGATTTGAATTGTGATTAGTATCTAAATGTGTTGGGAAGTATGTAGGTGGATTTCATGAAGTTTTCAAAGGATTTTCATCGGGTTTGAGAATTGATTCGGGTAACCCCTTTTGGGTGAAGCTATGGCTTGTTTGCAGTTAAATACATGTATGATTGTAGTTAGATGCTTATTTGACTGCTTAGCCATTAACTAGCTATGAGTGCTAGTTAATAAGAAATTGTGGAACCTTAGCCTCTTGCCGGCGAGTGCCGAGGGCTATTGTATATCTGTTGAACTTATAACTGCTGATGTAACATATAGAGACATCAAGGATAGATGTTTGCCTAGGCTCATGCATTGTATGCATTAGAGGCATTTAAGGTTAGGCGGGCGATGGTTTAGGTCGCCGATCCGAGGCTCTCGGGTAGCTCGGATCTAGCCTTAGGACCGTGGATGGGTAGTCAGGAGTAGGGTATGATTGTTGATCAAGTCTCTTGTCTTTTGAGGATCCACGCTAGTTGACTCTGATCAGTATTTGAGATTTAGAGGTCGTGTTGTCTTCCAAAGCCAAGTGCTAAGGATGGATGTTGATGTGTTCCCGACGTGGTTCCCCAAGGCTTGGTATTCCAGCTTGGGTAAGGGTGATCCTGCATGTTACTGTTCCTTGGCCTCCTGGTAACTTGTTCAGGAGAGAGGTTTCAGGACATGAGCCCTTGGGACATCAACTGGGTTATGGGACCCGTGGCATCCGTTAGACTTGAGCTGGGGGACAATACTGTTCTTGTTTTCCTCCCTTCAGTGTGCCATAGAGTAGAACCCTACTGAGCTTATCGCTCACTCCTACCCGGGCTACGTTTGCAGGTGCAAGCGGCAGTTCTTCTTCGGTGGAGCCGGTAGGATCGGCTTTTGGCGACGCGAGTACTTCCAGAGGCGCTTGAGGTTTCTGGAGGATGATCTATTGTACCCTTTTTTGATATGTATCTATATGTTGTAAACATTTTGGAGGACCTTTGGGATTTTGTATAAATCTGTATATTGGAACTTAGACATTGTACAACTTGATGACATATTATGATTAAATCTGTCTAGCCTCTGGAATATAATTGTTTAAGTTATTTATCTTTTCCGCTTTGTATCGCGCCGGTTGATGATGAATAATGTTAGGACCCTCACGCCCCGTCCTGGATGGGTTTTCTGGGTCGGGGTGTGACATTCACGTTCTCAGCAATCTATTTTCTATTGACGTTGAGTTGTTTTTAACATACGAGATACCCGATGATCCATATAGACCATATAGCCATTTAGACATAGATATGAACACCCGTTGTTAGAGCCAACAACTATTCCACACATACTGGGTGGCATTGATCTGAACACACCTCTCGAACCATGTCCAAGTGCAGACGAAGAATTAGCTCAACTGGTGGAAGAGATGACAATTAACGGACTCCCACCGGAGACCGAGGGGTAAGTTACAAAAGCGTGGGTATAATTATAAGATGCGTGTATAAAATTCTACATTCGTGTCTGAACTTCTTTTCACGAGTATTAATAGGCTACGCGCGTGTACAAAATTTATGAACGTGTACAAGGTCTACGTGCTTTTCACGTGTATTACTAGCTCACACACGTAAAAAGACCAAAACATACACGTGTTTTGATTTAGACGCGTGCATGAACGCGTGTCTGAGCTAGTAATACATGCGAAAAAGTATGTAAACCGCGTACACGTTCGTAAATTTTGTACACGTGCGTAGCATAAAATACTCGTGGAAATAATTTTATATGAACCACCTCCACAAGCTTCACGAGGCCACAACGAACCTTTCTTCACCTTCCCAACCCCGATTGCTGCCTTGATTACCGGGATCCAACTCCGACGATCCTCCACGGCGCCGACCACCTCCAATCCGCCACCTGGAGGCCCCAATCCTTCGATCAGACACCATAGGTGAACGCCTTGGCCTACCACAACTCTTTCTCCGCCAACCCCATCCTCCGGTGATGATGTTTCACCGTCGATCCTTCATCAATGAGGTTTCAGCCATCCGATTGCTTCCGGACGCTATCCAAGTACTACAAAGCTAAGATTTTTTATTCGAGGGTCCAGATCTTCGATCATGGACAAACCAAACACCCCAGGCCATCGAGGCATCCTGTGCTTCCATGGTTATTCAATTTTCTCGATCTACACAAATTTCGAATCCATTCTCACTGCTGCGGGTTGCAAACTGTGGATGAGACAGACTGTTCTAAGATTAATAAATAATTTAGTGCTCTACTTAGATGTTTTGATGTGTTGCTATTGCTAAACTTCTTTCTGATTACCTGTACTTTTATATTTTATTTCACGGATCGAATGTTTGTATATAATGGATATGTGTTTTTTTTTTATATTGTTAGAACAGAAATCTGACCGTTGACTGGTCAAATGGTCAAAGTCAAAAATCTACTCCACACTTAAATATCAGATGATTATGATTAAGTTCTACTCCTTCGAACGTCGTCCGAATAAGAGATGTCAAGTAAAATGGAAACCTAGATTAGACCTGATTTAATAATCTAATTAAAAAGCTAATTATCTAGATTAACTTAAAATTGTCTAAATTAACCTACTGAAAGTATAAATTATCTAATATTACGAAATTAAATAAAGAAAACGTTAAAGATCAACCTAAGTTGCTAAATCCAAGGAAAACGTATTTAAATCTATTCATTAATTTAATCTAATCTATGAACTACAAACTCCTAATCTTAAACTAATCTAAGGAAATGTTGTCAAGAAAACATCTTAAAAGTGTAAAAGAAATCATAACTATCTAAAACTAAATTGACCATCTAAAATAGTAATCTAATCTACTTAAAGCAGAAGAGACTAACTAAAGATTGAAGAAACGATGCCATTATATTAAAGAAATCAACTTACAGGAACATTAAATATATTGAAAGAACAAAAGGAAATCCAAGCGCGCAGGCTCTGTGTTTGATTTGCGAGAGAGTTTATATAGTGAAATAAAGAGGTATTTATACTAGAGCAGTTCAACTACTTTGTCCAGCACGTTCTTCTTCATCTTCCATCTTTCACTCTGAATGAGCCGCGTGTCCCATGCTCTCCAATATTTCCTCGTTTCTTCACTCTTTGCTTTGGCCGATGAAGGTTACATTTGAGCGATAAGCTTCTGGCCGATGATGGTTGCATCTGAGCGATAAGCTTCTGGCCGATGACGGTTGCATCGGGTCAGTGAACTTGTGAATTGTAACGTTATCTTTCTTGATTGGTGTTTTCTCTTATTTCGTTTCTTCATCGTCCAAAGCTGACAGTTTGTTCTTTTAAATGAACAAAGTCTTTGGCCGATAACCTGTTATCACTTTTGGTCGATAAACTTCTTGTGTAAGGAAGATCATCGTTCTTAGTAAAAAGTATCATCGTTTGTAAATCGTTATCGCTCTTGATTGACGGTTTCTTCATGTGGAAACAATCATCATTTCTTATTGATGATTTCTCTCTTTGGGCGATGATCTTAATCGACGATTTGAAAGTCTATCGGTCATATTTATTATGCTGACATATTAATCATTGATTGGTTAGCCATTATATTGGCTAACATTTTACCCCCCATGCGGTAATCGAGGAGTTTGAATTTATAACGAGATGACTGCATCTGATACGATTTGACAGCTTGCTTGTTAACCACTAAAGGCTAATCATGAGTATTTCTTGGGAAACAGAATTGTCGTTCTATTTTCCTCCTCTATCCATATCTTTTGATATTCCGCATTTAATGCGCCGTCCTTATCTGACATGTATACCCTTTTAACTATACTCCTTTGGCGCGAAAGAACGTTATTGGTTTGCTTTTAAGGCTTCAGCGCTCTTTCATTTCTTACAGTCACGACGCTTAGGCTTACAACTTTCTTGTGTTTTCTGAGTTATCGGAGAGTTCTTCTTCTTCTTCTCCGTCAAACTTTCCGTTTGTCACCATGGTTCATGAAATTAAAGCTGATGAGGAACTGCATAAAGAAGCTTGCAAAGCCTTTGCAGAGTTCAATAGGATGAGATCAGATGAGGCAAGAGGAAACTATTTGGTCAAAGCAGGAGATTCTTCTTCCAGGTTCTTTTCTCTGGGTCCTTGTTTTATTTCTGATCTTTTGCCTTCTTTGTGTTCCGATCTTCAAGTTATTGTTCAAAACTTTCCACTTTCCGGCGATCTTCCTTTATCCTAGGAACTTAATCTTTCCACCCTTTCTACCAAAAATCCCATTACGCCATGGCCTTTGATCAATGATAAGTTCATCAAATGGCATAGTAGAATGGTCAATCATTTAGATTCCAAGAAACTTTTTTTCTGACGCTAGTATTTTGGATTTCTTGGATTTAAGCACTAGGGTTCCTGCTCAAGAGCCCAACTTACTTCTGTCGTCGTTTCTTTTTTGGTCGACAAAGTATAACAACTTTGTTTTTCCCTGTGGCACTCTTTCTATTACCCTTCTAGACATCACCCTTTTGACCGGTCTTTCTCCTATCGGCGATCTGGTATCGGCCAATATGGAGCTTTCTTCTAAAGAAACGGTTTTTCATTCTGATAAAAACTATGGCATTTTTATCAAAGCCTATGCCAAACTTGAAGATACCGATGAGCCACCAAATGCTAGAGAACGACTAGCATTCATTTATTATTGGCTTTGTAAATTCGTTCTTTGTCTTCCTTCTAAAAGACCGGTTAAGGGTTATATCGGTCTCGCCCAAGCTATTGCTTCGGGAAAACAAGTTTTGTCTCTTTCTACTTTTATTCTCTCGACCATATATAGAGGCATCTATCTTACTCTTGAGCAATTAAGAGACGGTGGAAGTCTCACTGGTTTTGGTCCTCTTTGGATCGTCCAATTGTGGCTTAGAACCTATTTTCCTGGACTCCATCTACCTCCTTCTTCTTCATCGGCCAGAACTCAAGGCCATTTATATCTTTCTTCATCATTCATTTCCAAATCTTTCCAGCATACTTTTGATTATTTTTATACTTTATCTAGTTTTTCTTCCTATCATCCTTTCAACCATAATTCTCACCCAGCTTGTATTCATCCACTCCTCGATCTGTCGGCCAATTTGGACGATGAGGAAAAAAGATTGGCTTGGGCTCGTTTCTTGGTTGGCCGAGATCTTCATTTTGACATGGCGTGGGGCAGATCCAACAACAAATGTGGAGTGGAAGTCTATGCTCCAAACTTTGTTGCCCGTCAGTTTGGATTGAAGCAAGCTTGACCAGTTCCTCCTTTCTTTAGCTATAATATAGTCGCTAAAGGACAATGTGTCTTCCATAACATCGACAGAGTAATCATTTTAGAAAAAAGAGATATAGCTCTTTGTAATCATTTTAAGATTACAACTTTTGAACCAATGGCCGATATCGATGCTAGCATCACTGATGTTTGGGACTCGGCCATCAAAGAGCATCACTTTTATCAAGACAAAAATGATGTCTTCAACAACTTTGTTCCTCCCAAGAAGTTATGGCGTAAGAAGGAGGCTTTAGAACACGCCGAGGAAGAGGATAGGCCTCAGAAGAAGAGGAAAGTTATTTCTTCAACAGGAAAAGGTGTAGAATCGCCCAAAAAGAGACGGGGGAAGTCTATTGAGGAGACTTCGTCTCATAAGAAGAAAAAAGTATTGGTTGGTGAATCCAAGCCATCTCCATTGCCCGAGAGGCCTTTGGTCGAGGAAACCATGGCCGATGAAGTAACGGTCGAAAATGTGGTAGTTGAGGGAGTAGCAGCTGAGGAACCTGAACAACAAGCTCATTCATCTTCAGCAGTAAGAGGTGATGCAGGATTGCCAGATAGTAGGCGGAGTGTACATTCTGCTTCAGCGTCTAAGTAAGTATTTTGTTTACTATCTTATAGTTCTCTACCTTTATATCTCGAATTCATTCTTCCTTGTTTTGTAGAGAAAAATTGGATTCCACTACTCCTTCCCACCTTTTATCTCCTTCTAGTTCTTCCTCCCACTTGGGTGGTGAAGCTGTTTGTGAAGAAACTGAAAAAGATTCTATTGCCTTCTCCAGTCAGGTTGAACCCTTGACGGAACAAGTATGTGTTCACTTTTGAATGAAACATTTAATCATTCTTTCTCAATAATTTGTTTTATCGATCTTTTCTCGTTTCTGTGTTGACAACCCTCTAATAAGGAAAACATCATCATTTCATCGTCCGAAGAAGAAAGACGAGATGATGTTAACGTCGAAGATATTTTTGACGTTCTGAATCTTACTCCATCCGAACTAGGTTTGTCACTATCAGTCAAATGCTTGTTCATGGTCCTTATAATCTTTTGAGGGACCTTGGTGATTGTGAGGACCCGTCCCTCTATTCTTGTGGCTCGTTGTAGACCGCAAAGGCAATTTGGTAAATTACACCTTGATGGTTTGTTTCACACCCGCGTGTGCACACACAGCCATGATTGATGTACGTGAGTGAATAGATACAGTAGGAGCGTCCGCGATCATCAGATCCGGATGAGATTGCGGCGAGATCGCAATTTGGGGTCAAATCGGATCCAGTCCGATTAGTTGACTCAGCTAGACTAGCTCAGCCACTTAAGTGGCTTAGCTTTCTCTTCCCTCTCTCTTTTCTTCCTTCCCTGCTTACCCGTGCCCGATCCTCTCCTCCTTCCCTTTCTTCTCCCGTGACCTCTCTTTCTTCCTCTGGCCATCTCCCCCGGCGACCTGGAGGCGTGGCGAGGGCCCCTTTCCCTCCTCCGTCCTTCCCTCTCTCTCCCCCGTGGCATCTCCGCTTCCTTCTCCGGCGGAGGCTGCGGCTGTGGGTTGTCTTCGGCGGCTCTCCGGCGAGCTGGTGACGACGGCGGCGAGGGAGGACGACGGATTAGCAAGGAGGAAGCCTGGATTAGCGTTTGAATGTAGGGTTTCTACCTTGAACTTTGGAATCTAGAGTTTGGTTGTTAGATCTATGTTTTTATTTGTGTAATATGATGCCTATAAGCTTGTTTATGAACTGATTAGAGCTTGGTCGGATTTGATCTTGGTTTTTATCCGGATTTGTGCAAGGATTTCCCGGATTTCATCAAACCCCTGTTTTTCTGTGAGCTGAGCTGTTCGAGCTCAGATCCCGGCTCATTCATGCATGATCTCGCGAAACTTTCAAGATTAAAGTTATAGATCATCGAGTTATCTTTCGATTGCCGCTGATTTCATGATTTTTGGATTTTCCTACGAATTTTGACGAATTGTTTCCTAAACTGCTGCGAAACAGAAATTAAGAAATCGGATAGCAAAATCTGTGGAAATTAGACTTCCATTAGATCTAATTCTTGGTCAGCATGCTCCCAATATATCAATCAATATCTGATTAAGTTTGATTTGAGGTTTAACGTCGTTTGGACGTCGATTTGCGAAGATTTCATCTTTGCTAATTGTGGTTTACTGTAGCAATCCGAGATTTGGCTTCTTATTGGATCTTTGATGTATTATCGTGTTTGATGCTTCAGGATTCATGTATTTAATGTTCCTAGTGATCTCTAGGATTGGTATGTTCAAATTTGTATTCTCTTTGACGAATAAATAGCTAATTAGCTTTCAATTTGTAGAACATGCCTTATCATAGATGTTAGTTTTATATGTGTTATGTATACATGTTCAGCCCGTGTGGGGCTCGTGGTTGAACCAAGGGAGTAATGCCCCTTGGGATGTTTAGATTGATAAGCGGGCCGAAGGTGTGCCTTAGCTTATTGTTAGTTGTGATTATCTGTATTGTTGTGTTGTGTGGCCAGGGGTGTACCATGTTGTAGGAATTTCGGTTGACGGCCTTTTGCGCCGTCATAATGCCGAATTTTCGATTGAATGTGTTGTTGCTTGTCTACGGGCCGTGGGCGCCGTTATAGTATTGGATTCTTGTAGTTTAAACCTTTACTTCTTTATATTTATCTGTTAGTATTGTTATAACTGTTGTTATATAATTTGCATGCTTTACTGTTTCATCTATCTGCTTTACTGCTTAATTATCTGTCCGTTTATATTGTTAGTTCTCTGCCTGTTTATTCTATTGTTTTATTATTGTCTTGTTTTCCTGTGCATTATAGGCATGATAGGCTAATCGTGGGTTTGGGGTTGTCCCTAGTACTCCAGTATCAATAGCTAAGTGGTGGCCGTCGTTACCCCGGTAAGGGTGTCCTACTGGTATCGTCATTGTCCACCCTGTGTATGGGATCATCGGAGTAAGCCCAATCCTTGAACAGTGGCCTCGGAGGACGTACTATGGATAGGAACCCTGTGGGGTATTGATGGGGTGTGTGGGATCCCTGGTAGGACTTAGCTATTGATTTGGAGTTTAGGGATTGTATTGACTCTGTGCTTTGAGTGCTGGGAGATGGTTGTCGTAACCACGGTTGTTCCGCCAAGTGTGGAGATCCCACTTGGAGAGGGGTGTCTTACTGGTAGCGTCATTGTCCACCCGGTGTCAGGGAATGTCGGAGTAAGCCCACCCCTGACCTGTGGCCGTCGGAGGACGTACTTTGGACAAGTGCCCTTCGGGTTACTGACGGGATTTATGGGGTCCTTGGCAGGCCTCAGCACTTGGCATAGAGTTAGTACGGTTAGAGTCGCCTTCCTTGTGTGTGTCATAGAGTAGAACCCTACTGAGCTTTTTGCTCATTCCTACCTGGACCGCGGTATTTGTAGGTACAGGTACCAGCGCTTCTCCTGAGGGCCCCGGTGTTCGTCCTGAGGCAGCGCGTCGCCAGCCGACCTTGTTTGAGGGCCAAGAGGGCTTTGTTGCGCTTTTGCGGGGACCTCAGGCGATGTATTTATTTCTTTTTGAATAATTGTAATTGTTGTAAACTTTGTATAACTCTGATGTATTTAATGTTTTATTATAGTTAATGTTAACTTTACTTCCGCCTTTTGTTTATTGTATTCTATCTCCGCTGTTGGTTGTCAGTAGATGTAGGTTTCCCCCTCGTGTCCCGGTCCGGGATGGGTTTCCTGGGCCAGGGCGCGACAGTGATATTCAATTATCATCTGAAACAGCTTCTACTGGTGTGTCGACCTTACAACCTTTGGTCGAGGCATCTTCTGTTCCGGAGTTATCGGCCAGTGACATTCAACATAATGTCGATGTGCCCCCCAGCTCTTCAGTAATAAACACTTCTGTCACTACACCTGCTCCAACTCTCATTATGCCACAAACGACAATGGCCGATAATACTTTGGCAATTGTATCCGTCGTCGCACCATCGACATCGTTCAGCACCCCGCAAGCAAGTTCATTCACTTTTGCTGCAGATGAGGTATGAGTTCAATTTTGACTAGTCAAATTTAATTTTATGATCGATATCGATCATGAGTTTTAATCATTCTTAACTTTTAGGCCGATATGGCTGACTTGGTCAATTCCCTCCACTCTCTGAATGAGCCATGGCAAGCTCGCCTTTCTGGAAAACAAGTGGCCTATGATCCTGCAGCTATCCAACAAGGTCGATATCATGACCTTAGAAAAACATTGGCCGATTGCATGATTATCTTGGACAAGCTACCAAAGGAAGACTTTGCAGATTCAGACCGCAACATTCTTGAGAGATCGACAGCTGTATTCTTGGCAATTGATCCTGAAGTATTAGGATTTTCGTCCGAAGAAATAGATGACATCCAAAGCATAAAATCGACCATCGAAAGCTTTGATGCAGAAAAGAAGAATTTAGTCAACGAGCTGGTTCTTGTTGGAGAACGTCGAGAGCGACGAGCACTCTTGAAAAATAAGATCAGCGATAACATTAATAACCTATCGACGAACGTGGATGCCATTGGCGAAAGGGAATCGGCCATTTCTAAAGTTGATGCTCAAATCAAAGAATTAGAAGCACAAATTCTTCAACTTAAGACGCAAAGGAATTATCTCATCAAAGAGAGTAAACAAATCAACCAAGAGAGCAATAAAGATATGGAAGAATATGATGCCCTTGAAGCTGACTCTTCCAAAGATCACCAAATTGAAATCAACGCTGAATTGGTCAAAAGCAAAAATCGGCTTAAAGCGTTCAGAGATAAAATCGCTCGCATCTCTCAGCAGCTTTCTTTAAGGAGATAATTTGTAAATGTTGAACTGTTGGCCGATCGTTTTTTGTAATGAACAAATATTTGATAATTGCTATCGTCCATTTTAAGGACGTTTTTCTCTTCTATTCTATTTTCTTATATTGATGGGTAATACCTTTTAAGGTATCGGTCATTTATCATTGATCGATATAACCCACCATCGATAGTCTTTAGTTGATATGACCCATTTGGCAACACTTGATCGACCAGGTATGGTCCTTCTCAGTTGGGCGACCACTTTTCATATTTAGGGTCATTCCGATTTCTAGGTAGGATCGTTTTCCAGTCTAAGTCTCCTTATTGAAATTCTTTTGATACTACTCTCTTATTGTAGATATCGGCAATTTTCAACTTTTGTGCCTCTATATTTTCTAAGGCAATAGCTCGTTGTTCATCGAGCTCCAACAGATTGTATATTAATGCTTCTTCATATTCTTCACTAGTTGAGCGATCTTGTTCTAAAACTCTGGGCGATAGAACATTTATCTCAGCCGATAGAACTGCCTCTTGACCATATACTAACTGATAAGGCGTAACCTTAGTACTAGACTTAGGTGTAGTTCTATGTGCCCATAACGCTCTTAGTAATCCTTCATGCCATTGCCTTGGATTATCGTCCATCATCTTTCTTATGATTGATTTGATGGTTTTATTGGACGCTCTAGCTTGTCCATTAGATTGGGCATAGTAAGGTGTATAGTTGGCCATATTAATTTTATATTCAGTAAAAAAATTCTTTACCTTAGAACTTACAAACATTGTCCCTTGATCAGATACAATCGTTTGTGGAATACCAAATCTACATATGATATTCTCCCAAATGAAGTTTATCACTTGATCATCAGAAACTATTTTTAATGGAATAGCTTCTACCCACTTAGTAAAATAATCTGTCGTCACAATTACAAACTTGTGCAACATGGACGATGGAGGATATATTTTTCCTATAATATCTATCGCCCAACATCTAAATGGCCATGGCTTTACAATGATCGATAACTCACTCGCTGGTGCACGTTGTAATGGGCCATGCCTTTGGCATGATTCACATCCTTTTGGATATATGGTACATTCCTCCCCCATGCGTGGCCAATAAAAACCACTGCGCATTATTAGCCAGCACATTTTTATGCCAGATTGATGTGCCCCACAGACACCGTTGTGTATCTCGGCCATCGTTAGTTTCGCTTCATCAGGACTTAAGCATCGCAATAAAATCCTATCTGGTCGACGCTTGTATAAAACATCGTTTTGTAGAAAATAGTGTATCGCTTTAAGACGGATTTTTCTATCAAACTTAAGCGATGGTGTGAGGACCTATCCCTCTATTCCTGTAGCTCGTTGTTGACCACAAGGGCAATTTGGTAAATTGTGCCTTGTCGGTTAGTTTCTCACCCACGTGCACGCACAGCCTCTGATGGATGGTCGTGTTTGACTAGATCCGTATAGGAGGGTTTTGACCTGTGGATCGATCCAGCCAGTCTTGGATCGATCGGACTTGGTGTGTTGGATCGATCGGATTTGGTGTGTTGGATCGATCGGACTCGGAGTTGGATCGATCGAACTCGGAGTGGGATCGATCGGACTCGGAGTTGGATCGATCGGACATTGTGGGATTGTCGGTGGAGTTGCGACGACGGTCGTCGTGGTCGTCGCTCTCCACTGTCAAGGGAGAGGAGACTTTCTCTCCTCTGCTCCCCCTTTTCCCCAGCCTTCCCGGCTTTCCCCGGTCTTTTCTTCTTCTCTTCTTCCTCTTCTCCTTCTCTTCTGCTTCCTTCTTCTTTCTTCTTCCTCCGTGAGCTCTGTTTCCCCTGCTCTGGCAGCACCTTCTTCTTCGCCGTTCTTCCTCCTCCGGCCACCGTTTTGGGTGTTGCAAAGCTCGTTGGATCCGTGGCGGCGTGAGGAAGATCCCTGGCGTAGTTTGGTTGCTTGGTTAGCGGCCGTTTAGCGGGGAATCAGCCGAGGATTAGCGTTTCCGGTAGGTGTTCCACCTACGTAACTTGTTTAATGGGTTTCTCTTAATCTAGACGTTAGAACTTACTGTCCTTTGTGTTGTTGGATTCCTCTTGCTTAGTAGAATTTCTGGTATAAGTTTCATAAGCTTTGGTTGAGATTTTAGTAGGATTTATGCATGTTTAATCTCGGATTTTCCGGTTTCTGCTGTTCTTGGAGAACAGTCGGCTTGCGGCGAGTTTTGCGATCAGTACGTGGATGTTCTTGGGTTGTGATGAACATAAGAGTTGTAGATCTCTGAGTTATCTCTCAAACCCAACTGATTTCATAATTGTCTGATTTTCCTACGATTTGTTATGAATTTATTACTAGAGGGCTGCGTTGTAGCAAGTAATTGGTATGTTAGTTTGATTAGCGGTTTTGATTAGTGTTTTTCCGTTAATCTAGCCGTTGGATGATTCTAGTTTTTGAATATATTGATCTATGATATAGATCTACTGGAGGCTAGGTTGGATCCCGAATCTGACGTCGGTTGGACGTCGGATCGACGGATCAACTAGCTGCTATGTAGAGAATGGTTTTTTTTCTTGGGCTTTCCGAGTTCGATCGATCCAAGGACAAGTTGGATCGATCGGACTGAGAGAATGGTTTCTTGTTCTTGGGCTTTCCGAGTTGGATTGATCGGACTTGCGAGTCCGATCGATCAGACTACTAGTAGGATCGATCCATGCAAGTTGGATCGATCGGACTGCAAGTAGGATCGATCCATGTGAGTTGGATCGATCGGACTTCAGGTAGGATCGATCCATGGGTATGTTGGATCGATCCAGGTTGCACCAAAGATGGTCTGTTCACTGAGGGCGGTCGGATCGATTCATTGGTATGTTTGGATCGATCCAGTGTTTCCAGGAACAGTGCCTGAGGGTAGCAGAGAATGACATGTTAGTGATATTGCTATAACTGTTGTTTGTTACCGCTTTGTGGTTGAACCGGGAGTGTGATGACTCCCGGGATTGTGTAGAATAAATGGGCTGGCTGTATGCCTTTATCGCTTTGTGATTAACCGAGGGAGTCATGAACCCTCGGGAATGTTTAGCATAATGGGCCACAACCTGTGCCCTTGATTGTGCTTGTTTATACCATTGCATGCATTGTTGTTTGTGCATTAGATGCCTAGGGTTCGACTGTAGTGCTGTTAGTCTGCTGTTTGGGTTAGTGTTAGCTCTGTTGCTTGGAGTGCTGAGAGTTGGTTGTCATAACCACTGTTGTTCCACCAAGTGTGGAGGTCCCGCTTGGAGAAGGGTGTCCTACTGGTATCGTCATGTCCACCCTGTGTCTGGAATGTCGGAGAAGGTCGACCCTAGGCAGTGGCTGTCGAAGACATACTTTGGACAGGTACCCTTCGGGTTATTGACGGGATTTATGGGGTCCTTATCAGGCCTCAGTACTTGGCACGGAGTTAGTTCAGTTGCAATTTCCCCTTCTTTGTGTGTGTCGTAGAGTAGAACCCTACTGAGCTTAGTGCTCACTCCTACCCGGGCGGCGTTTGCAGGTGCAGGTACCAGCTCTCCCGCGGTAGGCCCCAGTTGCTCGTCATGCGGTGGCGCGTCGACGTCAGGGCATGTTTGAGGGCCAGGATGGTTTCTCCTATGCTTTCCAGGAGACTACCGATGCTGTAACCCTTTTTGAGCTTTATACATCTGTTGTACTTGAGGATTGTCTATGTAAATCTTGATGTAACTATATCTTATGTACAGTTTTGTAATAATAGGAGTTGTTAGATTTACTTCTGTCCTCTTACTACTTGTTGTAACTGTTTCTGCCAGTTGCTGTTAGTAGATGTAGGAAACCCCCCCCCCCCTCGTGTCCCGGTTCGGATGGGTTTTCTGGGCCGGGGCGCGACAGATGGATTTTGCAAAAAAGCGACAATTGGGGTATGCCAATCTTGTTGGTCATCAATCTGATTTACCTCAAATGAGCGATGAGATCGCTCTAGTGCAGACTGTATCGTCCCATAACTAAAATCGACATGCCCCCCAAGTGTTTTAACACTTTATAGCCTGAGGCTATTTGGGTAAGGGTATTAGCTTCATCGTTCTGTAGTCTTGGAACAAAAATTAACTCAAAATCGTTAAAACGATTTAATAATTGTAGAGCGATTTGATGAAATGGAACTAGTATATCGCTCTGGCAGTTATAATGTCCTAGTAGATGATTTATCACCAACTGTGAGTCACCTTTAATTTGCACATTGGACACTCCTAAATCCAATAAAATTTCTAGACCGATGATGAACGCCTGATATTCAGCCTGATTATTGGTACATAATTGCGATAATGTATACGCAAAGTTATATTTGCGTCCAATGGGCGATAAAATTGTAATTCTAACGCCTGCCCCATTGACAGTTTTAGAACCATCAAAGTACATCGTCCATGGAATGAGCGATATAATATTGATCTCTCGCTCTAATTCCTTTGGTATATCCATACAAGGATAATCGGTTAAAAAATTGGCCAATACTTGGCCTTTAACAGCCTTTTGAGAGACAAATTTTATGTCAAACTCTGCTAAAGTTAACACCCAATAACCAATACGCTGATGTAAAATTGATTGAGAAAACAGGAATTTCATTACATTGCATTTAGAAATCAAGTAGATAGTTACAGGCTTTAAATAAGCTCTCAACTTGGTACACATAAAATACAAGGCCAAACATAATTTTTCTATGGCCGAGTACTTTTGCTCATAAGGTAATAACTGTCTACTTAAATAGTACACTGCTCTCTCGACTCCATCTTTTCCGTCTTGCGCCAAGAGACCTCCAATTGATCGGTCTGCTGCAGCGATATAAAGCTTCATGGGATCCTTCAATCTTGGCGGTGTCATAACTGGTGGCGTTGCTAAATACTCCTTCAAGCATTCAAATACTTTTGATGTCGTTCTTCCCAGACGAAGTCGTCTTCATTCTTTAGTCGTAAGAGCGATGAAAACTCTTGAGTCTTGCCTGCACAGTTAGCAATAAATCTTCTCAAAAAATTCACTTGACCAAGAAACTTTTGCAATTCTTTCTTAGTCTTTGGAGGACTAGCGTCAATAATAGACTTTGCTTTATTTTGGTCGAGTTCTATTCCTCGCTGATGAACAAAAAAACCAAGAAAGTTTCATGCTTGTACCCCAAATGCACACTTTAAGGGATTCAATTTCAAATTATACTCTCTCATTCGCTCAAAAGTTTTGATCAATTGAGAAAAGTGATCGGCCATAATTGGTGATTTTACCACAATATCATCGACATAAACTTCTACAAATTAGCCAATCATATCATGAAAAATCAAATTCATCGCTCGCTGATAAGTAGCACCAGCATTTTTTAGACCAAAGGGCATAACAACCCATTCATAACTACCAAATGATCCTGGACATCTAAATGCTATTTTATGAACATCGTTCTCGGCGATATAAATTTGGTTATACCCCGAATACCCATCCATGAACGAGTATATTTCATGTCCAGCGGTTGAATCGACCAAATTGTCAACCGATGGCATAGGATATTCATCCTTGGGTGTTGCCAAATTCAAGTTTCTAAAGTCTATGCATATTCGAAGTTTGCCATTTTTCTTCTTAACTGGCACTATTTTAGAAAGCCATTCTACATATCTGGCCGTTCTAATAAAATTGGCGCATAATAATCGTTCAATTTCTTTTTTTTACTTCTGGGATTATATTAGGAGCAAAACGTCTTGGCGCTTGCTTGTATGGCTGAAAATTTGGTCGAGTAGGAAGTTCATGCTCGACGATGTTTCTATCTAAGCCAGGCATTTCTTTATAGTCCCATGCAAAACAATCCTTATATTAACGTGAAATGGTGATAAGTTCATACCTTACATCTTGGTCGATAAGTTTGCTGATGAACGTTGGACGATGTTCCTCGCCGTCACCAAGGTTGATCTCTTCCAGCGGGTCTTGAGCTTGCAGATTTCCACGTTTTCCATAGGGTACTTCTTCATCATCCTCTTGGGGAATCTCCTTTACACAATCCAAATCGTCAGTCTCTTGTGTGATAAACGCTTCTACTTGATAAGCCACTATCTTGGCTTTTAAGGCCGTTACAGCGGCCCAATTTCTCTCATGGTGTGAACCCATCACTGCAGCGTCGAGGCCGATGATCGGCCAGTTCTGGGTGTAAAGACCACTAAGATTGGTCTTGCAGGATCAAATAATTCTGCCACGCGCTCCCTCAGCATGACACCATTTTCTGACACTACCTTCAGCGCATCATCGATTTGGACAAACTGTAGGGGACCATAGTTGCAGTCATAGAAGGACGCTTCCACGGCATGAGTGTCCATACTATAAGGCATATTGTCGGCCATAACGGATTCGACATTTCCATCGGCGTTCCATAAAAAAGTAAATTGGTGAAGGGAAGACGGAACGCACTGGTTGGTGTGAATCCAATCGCGACCAAGTAGCACATTATAGCTGGTCGTTGAGTCCATAACGAAGAACGCTGTCATCCTTGTAACACTTCCCACCTTGATGTCCAAAGGAAGAATTCCCTTTGCAGGGGCTTGGACTCCACTAAATCCTGTTAGCGTGATATCCGTTGGGATAAGATCGCTATCGGTCTACCCAGCTTCTTCATCATTTTGGCAGGGATGACATTGACGGCTGCTCCAGTGTCGATCAAAACTCTGCTTACTGGGATACCGTTGATCTCGGCCTTAATATGTAAGGGCCGCAGGTGGCGTGTCATCGCTTCTGGTGGTCGATCAAACACAACTTTATCTTGTCCTTGATGAGCCTCCGTATTCGACTTGGACGATGATTGAGGTCAATTTTGAACTGCTTTGCCTTTGGCCTTGGGGGAAATATGAATAATTTCTGGGCTTTCCTGTCCATCCCATGATGGCCATTGCTGATCGGTGTGCTGGTGTTCTCTCTGCGCCTTTGTTGCTTCTATGTCCCAACCAGTTGGGATGATTGGCGTGTCATCGGCTTGCTGAACGTATTTAGCCACGTCGTTCTTGGGAACCCATTTCTTTATAATAGGATCTCCATAACAGACTATATAGTCGAACTTATCGCTTGGTTGACCTTGAGTGCTTATTGCTGGGTTACCTGCCTTATAAAGCTCCATTAGCAGTTTCTTCTGCGAGATGTTCCTTCTCGCGGCTTCTTCATGGACCTTGATGGGTACCTCCACTTCTACCCATTCAACATCTTCAACCATGGGGTCCTCCTCCTCATCACCCCAGCCAGTTGGGACAATTGTTGTAGATGCTGACGGAACAATCTGGGCGACAACTTCGGTCTTCTTGACGAGACGCTTAACCTTCACATCTCCATAAACTCGCAGGTAATCATATCGGTCACTTGGTTGGCCACCTGGTCCAACTACTGGATTACCTTCTTCATATAACTGTCACAGGAGTTGCTATGTAGATATATTCATCCTCTGAGCCTCTGCTACAACATTCACTGTTTCTTCAACCTCGACGTATTCGTTTTCATCGTCGAGTAGGTTCACTGGTGCTGAATCCTCTGCTTCATCGGCCAAGATAGCTGTCGCCTCTCCATCTTCATCGATCAGAGTGGCTGACGCTCCGTCGTCGGCCATATATGATATTTCTGAGTCACTCTCGACTGGACATTGTTGTCCTAGACGGCTTGGTAGAATGTAGTTGTTGACGATGACAGAAGGGAGTGTTCCAAATCGAATCACGTGGTTCCCTCCTGCTTCATCGTCATCGTCCTTGTTTGGACGATGAAACTTGCTCTGAGATGACTATGTTGCCTTAGAGACAGCAACATCGTCTTCAATTTCCTCGGCGTCTTCAGTTTGAGTTGGATCATTTTCTTGAACTTGTTTGGCCCTCATCATCTGGCCATACTTCTTCTGGTATCGCCGATATTGGGTCATTGTCATCTCCTCCACTGGAACTGATCGACGAGTGTAACAGTTGTAGTTGTACCATCTTTCTCGCTTATATGGCTGAGGCACAAAGTTCCTTGGATAAGTATGAGGCTGACCTCGATTCCACTGCCAGGGTTGTGGGCGATGGAATTTAGTCTCGGAGAATGGTGTCATCGGACGAGTGAGATCCCAGCGACACCTTGGGCAGACGGGTGGAAGAGCTGGCTCCTTCCCTTTGTCTTGGCTGAGTCGGGCGAACACATCTGGACGATTATTGTCTTGAGTCTCGTCGATGACGATCTTGAACTTTGGCAACTTGAAGTTAGCCACATCAGTCGGCACCATTTCCACTGGAGCAGCTTTGGTAAATGGGTTAGCATCAACTCCCATGTGTTTGGTTGGAAAACCAATCCTACCGGAGTCAATCGCATCCTGTAAAACATTTCGGAAAACCAAACATTGATTAGTGTGATGTGACCAAGCATTATGTCATTTACAATATCTTTTGTCCATGATTTCATCAAGGCTAGGCATAACATGACCATCTTTCAATTTGAGTTGTTTATCTTTCAATAATTGATCAAAGATTTGATCGGCCTTTGAAATATCAAAAGAAAACTTTCTTACTTCATGTTTACCGTCTCTGACTACTTCTTTACCCTTCAGTTTCTGTTCAAGTTTGGCAAGTGCTTTACATATATAAAGTTTTCCCTTTAACAACTCGGGAAAACAAATGTCGTTCATATTGTAATTTTTTACATCGACGTCACTAACTTGATTAAATGGTCAAAGTCAAAATCTACTCCACACTTAAGTATCAAATGATTATAGTTAAGTTCCACTCCTTCGAACGTTGTTCGAATCAGAGATATCAAGTAAAATGGAAACCAAGATTAGACCTGATTTAATAATCTAATCAAAAAGCTAATTATCTAGATTAACTTAAAATAGTCTAAATTAACCTACTGAAAGTATAAATTATCTAATATTATGAAATTAAATAAAGAAAACGTTAAAGATCAACCTAAGTTGCTAAATCCAAGGAAAACGTATTTAAATCTATTCATTAATTTAATCTAATCTATGAAGTAAAAACTCCTAATATTAAATTAATCTAAGGAAATGCGGTAAAGAAAACATCTAAAAAGTGTAAAAGAAATCATAACTATCTAAAACTAAATTAACCATCTAAAACAGTAATCTAATCTACTTAAAGCAGAAGAGACTAACTAAAGATTGAAGAAATGATGGCATTATATTAAAGAAATCAACTTACATGAACATTAAATATATTGAAAGAACAAAAGGAAATCCAGGCGCGCAGGCTCTGTGTTTGATTTGCGAGAGAGTTTACATAGTGAAAGAAAGAGGTATTTATACTAGAGCAGTTCAACTACTTTGTCTAGCACGTTCGTCTTCATCTTCCATCTTTCACACTGAATGAGCCATGTGTCCCATGTTGTCCGATATTTCCTCGTTTCTTCACTCTTTGCTTTGGCCGAAGAAGGTTACATTTGAGCGATAAACTTCTGGCCGATGACGGTTGCATCTGAGCGATAAGCTTCTGGCCGATGACGGTTGCATCGGGTCAGTGAACTTGTGTATTGTAACGTTATCTTTCTTCATTGGTGTTTTCTCTTATTTCATTTCTTCATCGTCCAAAGCTGACAGTTTGTTCTTTTAAATGAACAAAGTCTTTGGCCGATAACATGTTATCACTTTTGGTCGATAAACTTCTTGTGTAAGGAAGATCATCGTTCTTAGTAAAAAGTATCATCGTTTGTAAATCGTTATCGCTCATGATTGACGGCGTGAGGACCTGCCCCTCTACCCCTGTGGCTCGTTGTAGACCGCAAGGGCAATTTGGTAAATTGCGCCTTGTTGGTTTATTTCACACCCGCATGTGCACACACTGGCCTTGTTTGTGTAAATGCTTGTTTAGAATGGCTAGGTGGACCCGGGATCGGAAGATCCCAGCTCGGGCGCGCGGAAGCTTGCCTTTGGGCAGCTAGCGACCCTTGAGCGATCGATCGCTCCTTGGAACGATCGATCGGACTCGTGAGCGAGTCGGTGGGTTTTACCCGCTCGGATCGATCCGACTTGGTGTTGGGATCGATCCGGGGTGCGAGCGATCGATCGCTCCTTGGAGCGATCGATCGGACTCGCGTCGGTGGCTTTTCTACCTCGCGAGGACGGCCGCCGTTGGCCGTCGCTCTCTCCTGTCTGAGGGGGAGGACTCTTCCTCCCCTTCTTTCTCTTTTCTCCCCTTCCCCTTTTCCCTCCTTTTCTTCCTCTTCTTCTCCTCCTTCTCCTCGTTTATTCTTCCTTCTTCTTTCTTCTCCCGAAAGCTCTGCTTCCTTCCCCTGTTTCCGGCAGCGAGCTTCATCTCCTCCGTTCTCCCTCCTCCGACCATCATTTTGGGTGATCTAAGGCTCGTTGGATCCGTGACAACGAGAGGAAGATCCCTGAAGTGGTTTGGAACCTTGTTGGTGATCAACTCGCGGGGAATCAGCCGAGGAAAGCGCTGTTAGGTAGGTTTCTACCTACTGATGTTGTTTTCGAGTTTTCTCTAGATCTAGCTGTTGGATGTTGTTGATCTTGGTGTTTTTAGATTCCTAATGCCTAATAGAATTACTGATATAAGTTTCATGATATTTGGTTGAGATTTGAGTAGGTTTTATGCATGATTAATCTCAGA
Source organism: Narthecium ossifragum (assembly GCA_963920575.1). Classification (NCBI taxonomy): domain Eukaryota; kingdom Viridiplantae; phylum Streptophyta; class Magnoliopsida; order Dioscoreales; family Nartheciaceae; genus Narthecium; species Narthecium ossifragum. Next base: position 6,635,553 of record OY986975.1, on the reverse strand, counting down.
TTTCTGGTTTTCTGCTGTTCTTGAAGAACAGCCGGCTTGCGGCGAGGTTTCCGGCCGGTGTGTATGTGATCGTGGGTTGTGATGAGCATAAGAGTTGTAGATCTTTGAATCTACTCTCTAACCCAACTGATTTCATATTTTTCTGATATTTCTACTATTTGTTATGAATTGTTTGCTGGAGGGCTGCGTTGCAGCAATTAATGGGTAAGGTAGTTCGATTAACGATTTTGATTAGTGTTTTCCTGTTAATCCAACCGTTGGATGATTATTAATTTTCGATATATTGATCCTGGTATATACACCTACTGATTGCTAAGTTGGATCTTGAATCTGACGTCGTTTAGACGTCGGATCGACGGGATCAATTAGCCCCTAAGTAGAGGTTTTGGGTGTTTGAATATAATATTATATTTCGGAATATAATATTATATTGTTTACTGTTCGTCAGCGGTTTTCGGGATTGGTTCCCGTTGCAGGAGTCCGCGGTTGACGGTCGCAGTACCGTCGTAATGCCGGGACCCGCTGCGGAACGGCTGGCAGCGGTTGGTAGTACCGCTGCAGCAATCCGGTTGATTTATATGATGCTTGACATACTGTTGCATGCTTTGCTTCTTATCTTTGTATGCCATAGCATGCATTGTTCAATTGTGCATTAGTTGTATTGGTTAAGGCGTGGGTGATCTGTGGGTCGCCGTCCCGAGATTGGAAGCTTGGACTTAGCCCTAGGACCGGGGTTGGGTAGTTTGGACCCGGGTTGATTTGTATTGTCCAGTCAAACTTGATGATAGGCTTAGATGACTGGTGCACTTGTTGCTTGATGATTGTAGAGGTCGTGTCGGCCTCGAGTCGGATCTGAGGTGTAGCCGGTGTCCGGTGTTTTTAAACTCTTAAGTAGAGGACTTGCCTACTCAGTGGTGTCTCTTCCCACCAAACAGTGTTCTGTGTTCTGTGTCCTGTTGAGAGTCAGCAGTGTTGTTTCCTTCTACTGAGTGTGACTAGACATGTGACCAGCCCGGCTAGAAGATCATGATCGAGGGCCTCAGGGACACGCGATGGGGTTATGGGACCCCTGTATACACCCAGGTTCTACTTGTGGGCGACACTGTTGCGTTTCCCTCTTCCTTCTGTGTGTCGTAGTGTAGATCCCTACTGAGCTTAGTGCTCACTCCTACCCGAGCTGCGTTTTGCAGGTGCAGGCGTCAGTTCTTCTTCCGTGGCCCCTACCGGGCAGTTGGTTGGCGGTACAGCGGCGCCAGGCGGAGTCTGAGAGGTGGTGATCCTTTACAGTTTTTATCATATGTTAGATAGTCTCCTACGGGAATAATGTTGTATTTGAACTCCCCCCCTCTCCGAGGATATGTATATTAAATCTTTTTGAGTTTGTAAATCTGTGGTTCGAGGTTTCATTAAATTGTTGTCTTTTAATTGGGGGTGCTTTTGGTGAACTGTTAGGGAGACCAATAGGTTAGAGGGAACCCTCGCCATTATTTTTCCGTGGTTTGTTAGGTTTCGATTCGCGTCGCCCGGCCCGGTTGGGCTTTCGCGGGTCGGGGCGCGACAGACGGTTTCTTCATGTGGAAACAATCATCATTTCTTATTGATGATTTCTCTCTTTGGGCGATGATCTTAATCGACGGTTTAAAAGTCTATCGGTCATATTTATTATGCTGACATGTTAATCATTGATTGGTTAGTCATTATATTGACTAACAGATATGTTAAGAAATACATAGAAGACTTTATCGAAATTTTTTCTGTATTCATGCATTTTTGTGCTTTAATGGTAAATTTTTTTGATACGTCACTTGATCCTTTGGAAATGTACTTCACAGTATATGGTGATGGATCAATTTGGAGAACATGCTTGCTCTCTAACTTTTTGTTATTTCTATTCACAATACCTCTTGCATTCTATGATTTAATATTTCCAACTAATTATGATGTTTTACGTGCTTAGTTTTGAGGTACGAGATATAGGTGGCAGGGAGTTGACTATTTATGTTCATGGGTATTTAATATATTTTTGGAGGTGGAATCGATTTTTAGGCACCACTATGGTTATCTCTGCCCTTATTTTTTGATTTATTTTTATAAATTAGGGTAGTTGAGGATAATTAAGTTGGGGTAGCATTCATGAATATCATTCTTATTTTTTTCCGATAACCAATATCATACACCCTTGAGCTATGTCGTATGAATGAAATTGTGATATTTATTGATTAAATATGCTTGGTTTAGAGACGTATTTTATGATTCATTCTGATTCTCATATGTGATATAAGAAATAGCTAAATTTTTACTATACATGATATTATTTCTATACTTCAACACTTTTGCTATGAATTAAGGATGACTTGACATATCCTGATGCACATGTAAACTTCCACATGTTGATGAGTTAAAATTAGATTCTAAGTATGATACTATGATGGATTTATTATTCTATGTCATAATGCAGAAAAAGATTGCAATCACATATATGTGGAAAAAAAAGAAAAAAAAAAAGAGTTTCATACTGAATAACCTGCCAATGTGCTTAAGAATGTGTGTTGTTCACATAAAACAATTGAAATTATGAAAAAATGACTAGTTATGGTTTATAGCATTCATGATTTGAGTATTAAAGTATGAAGGGTGTTTTACACCTAATGCCCTAAAGCCGTATGGTTTGGGAGTCACTGGCTTGAACATCGTTACATGAATCTTTAAGAAAACTTGTGGAATGAAAAAAATAAAGTAGAAAAGATTGCAATGTGGTGAATGAAAGTATGTACTTGGCTAAGTTCATATTCTTGAATGGTTGAAGTGTTCGGATATAATTGATATTTTGAGGCTTGTGAGACCCTTTCACGTACTTGGATTGTTGGAGTTGGTCTTAATTATGATTAAATATATTGAAGTGTTGAAAAGGTGTTTGGCATGCATTGATTTGCTATTGTTTTATTTTTCTATGAGTAGAAGAATAAATACATGGGTATGCTTCTATTTCATGCAATAGAATCAATGAATGTTTTGGTTGATTTCTAATTGCATGATCAAGTATTATATAACTGTTTGTGGGCATCATCATTGGAAACCCTCACGAGACTATAACTCATCTACTGGGGTAACCCAAGGGTTTAAAGGCTTGTTGCACATGCTAAGAACAATCAAGAGGCCTACAAAAAGGGCTAGTTAGATTTACTATATTTTTATTTTTTCTTTCCTCGAGGACTAGCAAAGTGTAAGCTTGGGGTGTGATGAGTCATGAATTATGCGTATTTTAGCCCCCTAACTTAGCTTTGTTAGCATAAGAGTAGGTATATTTGATAGTTTGTTTTTTAATTTCAAGTTTAGACATGTTTAGAGAAGAAATACAAAAAATTTGGTGAAAAAGACCAAATTTTGCATAATCTGAAAATTTAGAATTAGCCGTCGACTGTCAGGGGAAGATTCAGACTCGTCGTTATTCTACTTAGTAGTATAGTGATTGAATAAAGATAATAAATTTAATATATGATTGAGACTGTCATGGGAAGATTCAGACTCGGCCGCCCCCCTTGGCGACGCCAGAACCTCCACCCCACCCCCCGACCCTTCACCTTCTCCACATCCCTTCGCCCCACTCCGCGGCCCGCTGTCCCGTGCCCGCCCTTTCACCTCCTCCATGTGGCCACGCAGCGCCTGACGCGGTGACGCCGGAACCCCCGCCTCACCCCCCGACCCTTCATCTTCTTCACGCCCCTTTGCCCCCCCGCAGCCCGCCGCCCTGCGCCCGCCCCTTCACCTCCTCCACGCGGCCACGCAGCGCCTGACGCGACGACGCCGGAACCCTCCACTCCATCCCCCAACCCTTCACCTTCTCCACGCCCCTTCGCCACCCCGCGCCCACCCCATCACCTCCTCCACGCGGCGACACCCCTTCGCCTCCTCCACGCCCCAGACCCAACCACCCGACTCCAGCCCTCCCCCCCCTCCGGCACCCGCCCCCACCCGGCAGGGCCTGGCCGACCGGCACCCACCCAGGACACGGAGAATGGAGAAGAAAGTAAGAAACAGAGAAGAAAGAGAGCATGTATGTTTTTTTTTAATTATTTCATTTAGTTAATTATTTGTTAATGTTAGGATGTATAATTTATTAGTTTGATTTAGTTAATTATTTATTTGTTAGAATTTAGTTAATTATTTGATAATTTATTAGTTTGATTTCTAATTGTCACATTTTTATTTATATTTTTGTTTTGTTTTATTTATATAATGGAGACGTTTGTGATAAAAAAACCACGAATCAGACCAAGCGATGAATCGTCTAATACTCATGACTTGCATACTACTTCAGAGAATACTAGTTCGAAAAAACCCCGAACGAGTTTAATTAATACTAGTTTGATCATGCTAAATTATGTCGTCTTGTTGAACTTTATGAAGAGGATTTCACAGCAGCTGATCGTATGATCCTTAGAGATAAGCTTGACACATATATTAAAGATCAACTTACAAAAGCGTAGGATCCAACTTTCACCTCTCAATCGCAGCACATAATACGGTACGCATATTTTAATATTTATAATATTTTTATTTCTTAATCACAAGAAATTTTTTTAATCATTTTACTTTAGATTTCACCCCTAAGTTTCATGCTAGTTCCGCCACTGGTCATATATGTTTGACGATATCTTTCGTAGGATCAATCAGACACGCACCACTTCCTAAAAGTCAAGCCAAAATTTTTTAAATCAGAGGTGGGTGTATTTCTAGGGGAGGGCGTGACAAAGCTTCTCATTCATCTTAAACAAAGCTTATAGATGTTGACATCTCACCTAACATGACGCGTATATATATTATACAGGGCAGGGGTGACTTTTTTTGTTTTTTAATAGTTAAGCACGGCTGTGAAAAGAGTACCGACAGAGGGTGAGAGAAGATACCAATTTTCGAATTCGGGTCCTTCACAGGACACCCAAACTGTCATATCAGACAAGCTAAGGGAGGTTTGGTATAGAGGGCAGGGGTGACGAAAGCTCCTTGAAAGGTCAGAATTCAAACTTTACTATGTAAGGATACCATCGCTCATATTTTATGCACAACACTCTCGCCAGAAGCATTGTCATGACATTTCGCTTAGCATAATATATAGAGCCCTCAAGGGCTTTCTTCTCTCCCAAAGAAATTAAGATCGTAGACTTATGCAACAACATGGAAGAAGTAAGGAGATGGGAGGACATGCCGTCCGACGGCTTAGCTAAGATATTCCAAAGGTTGAGCTTGGAGGATATGACTCTCAACGTGCCCTTTGTGTGCAAGTCATGGCACAAAGCTTCCTATGACCCCTCATGCTGGCAGGTCCTCGACCTACGGGAGGTGGACTTCTCTCCGTGGAGCAATTTAGCAAGAAAGTTCACCGAGCAGTATCCCTCATCGACATATTCGTTCATTGGTCTCTTCAAGCATGCTGTTCATCGTAGCTGCGGAAGCGCTATTGAGCTCAAATTTCCACGTCTTTTGGACTCTTCTATAAGCAGCTTGGCTCACGCATCAGAAGAGTGAGTAGTTATTCTTGTTGCTACTTGTGTTACTTTCTGTTTCACAAAATATATGTCCGAACTGAGGACACAAACACTGAAATAGAAGGATGACTTTTCTTTTAAGATAATATAGACAAGGCTCTCCAATCCATTCATATGAATAAAGTTCGTAACGAGGTGCAAAAGCCACCAAGATCCTCCAAGTAAAGGGAAATAAAGAGGGAAAGAGGAGAAAAGATAGAGAATTTTACAATAACTATTTCTAGGAATGAAAAGTCTTTATTCTTGGAAGGAAAAGTACATGAAAGCGAATCAAATAAAGAAATACATGAAAAAAAAAATTAAGGCAAACTAACTCCAAGTTACAGCAATTCTACTCCTAGGAAAAGAGGAAGAAAATTGAATTGATCAGTTGTGTTGTTCATTTTATGATCCTATCTTCTCTTCTTGTCTTTCTTTCATACTTTCTTGTCTTGGAACTTCAAGAACTGCCTTCTGACCTCCATATTTGCCTTGTAATATCCTTCATTAGTGGTCACAAATTATGATAACTGCTTCAGCCCACTGACCATATCTTCAATTGCTCTTTTTTTCATTTATTTTAAATCTTGAAAATTTCATAATATTAATGAATTTTCCATCAGACGATACCCCCTACCTTCCATTGCAATGATAACATCAAAATTTGGAAAAACAAATTAACATAAAAGTTATAAGTCTTCAAATTCCCTTTTCGGGTTTCAAGAATGACCTGATTTGGAGTCCAAATAAGAGAGTTATAGGCTAAAATAACATGTGTTGAGATAAGGCCAATTTCTTAGATTCAGCCATCATTTGCCATTTTGCCATCTTGTTCTATATTTCAAAAGAGATGACCGATTGGATAAATTCGGCCAAGGATGGCCGATTGCTATTCGAGCAAGTATATGGATTCAGCCTTTATTTAATGTTTGCCATTTCATACTTCTATTGCAAGCTGGACACATTAATCGTTGGAATTTTGAGATCTTGTCAACAATAAACTGATAGATCTTCGTCTTCTTTCCAAAGATCTGAGTCTCGTCCTATTCGGATACTGAATGCAAAAGTTATGACTGAAATAATTCGCTGGTATGGTACGGGAGTGGAAAGATAAGGATAATTTTATGACATTTTTGTCTTATTTGTGAAATTGCTTAGTACAGGGCGTGTCTTAATCCTCTTTATGAATCCTCTTTGTAGCTTGGTGTATTTTTGTCGCTAACAGTTTCAATAGTGCATGGTTGATCTTGTTTCTGAGTTTTAGATTCCTATGTACAGATGCCCGAAATTGAAGGTCATAGTTCTTCCTACACTGATGTCGACTTACGAGATGCATATCCCTGAACTTGTATGCAAATGGAAGGACTTGGAATGGCTAGAGATGGAGTCGAAGCCACGCTCTTTTTTGCAGATGGTTAAGGTGATCAGCCTCAACTGTAAGAGCTTCGTCAGCCTGAAGATGTCTGGCCTTGTCACCAAAGAAGACGCCGCGGCAATCGTCGACTATCTACCGAAGCTCAAGTATCTGAACCTGACCAAGTCGTATATGCATAAGGAACAGCTAATGGTGATTATGGATGGGTGCAAGGAGCTGGAGATGTTGGATGTGACGAAGTGCTATGGTTTTGATGTTGATGATCATGAAGTGCTGAAAAGGGCAGCACATATCAAAACCTTTGAATGTAAGGGATCTAAACTCATGTGTGAAGATTATGATTCTGATGAGGAGATTGCCGGTGCAGGCTATATCGGCTTTGCTTTTTTTTGATATGTTTATAATTAGCAATTGTGATTCAGCTATATGAATATATGTTGGATATGTTTCTTTATACTTTTTGGATGGTTAATTTATTGTAACACAATATAATGACCAATAGACCATTTCAACATAAGACCGTGGCGGTGGACAAATAAGAGCAGATCTTTAGAAGATTCATAATCTCTCATCAGCGCAAATCCAGCTATATGCAAGACAAATGGAAATATATAATATTCCTCCTGAATTCGAGTTCTAGGGTGTTCGACTATAAAATTTAAACTCATCCTTTCAAATCATCAGCTTAAGCTTTTGATTTCAGAGTTAACATCATATCAAAGTTAAATAAATTTCGGATTATTATGATATACCCGCCTGTGCCTATGCAGAGTTTGTTATTTATACCTGTTAGAACATAAATTATGCAAAAATGTCAAAATAGTCTAACATCAAGAATCAGGAGATTGTAGTTTAGTCCAACTCCTTCGAACTACGTTTGAACAGAGGTGTAAGTTGTTGAGATTGGATGATGAAAGAAATAAAATAGATAAAATAGAGGGAAATTGAAGATGATGAACTATGATAAATCTACTCCTATGAGTGATAGATCTACTTCTATGAATGAAATTATGGTAATACTACTCCTACAAATGAAGAACTAGTTGCAGGAATTTAAAAGGAATAAAAGTTTCATTTCTGAATTTAAAAGGCTACATTATAAATAGAGCTAAGTCTATTGATACATGCTAAAAGATAGATAAAGTGGTTTTTGCTCTTGATTTCGGGTAACTACCTTAGAACATATAATATTCATCCTCTTGGTCTTTTATAGAGTTTCTAGTAACTACCTTAGAACCACCCACTACGATGTATAAATAGATGATGTACAAGACCCTGTGTCAGTAAGTGAAATGATAATAACAAAATTGTATTAATGTTGAATTTAGAATTGTTTTACTTGTTGTTTTAAATTTGAGATAAAATTGTAAACTGCACAGGGTTCAAATTGAGGAAATACAGGGGAGACTCTCGCCGTTCGATTTTTAGAAGAGTTTAGGACCCTCACGTCCCGGCCCGGATGACAGATAGTCTGTAATCTTAGGTCACAAACCAGAATCCGCTGGAAGATCTGCTAAGCTAATATCTGATGTAAGATTATGAGTTCTTTTGGCACTAGGTTCTGCTTCATTATGCCCAACATCTTCTACTGTAGGAGATGATGGATTTGGCTTTCTTTTAATTACAAATCTATCATAATGGACTGTTTAAAGTAGAAGAAAATTTTTAAGTGAGATAGATATCACAATTGATCTAAAAGACATCTTAATTAATAGACAATCAAGAAAATTAAAAGCATCGATGATAAAAACCAAATAAATCATACAAACGAATCCACCAAAGTTACTAATCCAAACAACATTGCCGACAATACTATGGAGGTGGAAGATAATTTAATCAGTTAAGGTTTGGCCTATCATGAACTAAATAAAACACAATTGATAGTTGTGGTTCATATGGTCTAAGAGATCAACATAAGAAAAGATTTAATGCTTGAAGTATCCCTTACCAGAAACTATGGAGGTGGAGATATTGAAATCTACAACTCAATTGATGGGGGGCTTGAATAGTTGAATAGTTGCATTTGCAATTGGCACTTGGCAGCTGCCCCCCTTGCCCCTTGCCCCTTTGCCGCTTTGCCCATGCGTATGCACCTTAGAAAATAGAAACATAGAATAGGTTTTAACCTAATGGGTCGGATCTAGGTTTGGATCCGACTCGGATCCAAAAACTAAAGTAAACCTACTCCTATACGGCTATGCTTCAGACTACTAGGATGGCATCCATTATACCTTGCCTATATAAGTACAGTCTCCAAATAGAATCATCCAACGAAAGAAGTCCACTATGATGGCACTGTGGTTTAAATAATAATAATAAAAAATCCACTCGTTACACATTACACAAGATGAAGAGGAAGTTTTCTGAAAATCCAGGGGGGGCACATGCTTGCCCCTTGATAGCTTCGCCCCTGCGTATTAGGTGGCTCTCGTCTCGATCTGTATGGATTTTCTGGGTCGGGACATCACAAATGCCCTCTATTGCAGCATTGAGCTCAAGTTTTCCTTTCAATGTCATTGGTGTGACTCCAACATATGGCCCCGAACGAACCTCTTCTCCAAGCGATCTGCAACTGGACCAAGGTATGTTAGGATTTTCTAGGAACAAGAAGCAAAGAAATCGAAAACAAAGACACACAGATTTACGTGGTTCACCCTAGAACAGGGCTACATCCACGGAGTGGCTGGAGTTTCACTATCGCAAAGGCAAAGAAGCCATTACAAGATACAATGATGGCCGCCAAAATAAACCCTCATATCCTAGGGTTTCGGCACATAGGGTGTAGGAAAAATTACATAAACTACCCCTATCAAACAGATCTCAAATCCGTTTTTATTCCGGGGGCGCTGCCTCCGGAAACCCCCGCCGGTGCGCTACCCCGGACCCCATCAACTCATAGCCGGGGTCCGCATCATAATCCAAGACAAGGAGAAGATCAGGCTCCACACTTCAACAATTCTCCCCACTTGGAGACTGTATCGAGCAAACCAACTCCTCTTTGCTTCCGAAGCGAATACTCACAACAACTCAAACCTCTTCAATTTTAAGTTTGAAGACCAACTAAAGCTGAACACAGCTTCAGTTTCTCAACAATCACAACCTTGGTCAACATATCTGCCGGATTTTGACTTCCCTGAATCTTCTCTAGTATGAAATCTCCATCCTCCAAAACTGACCGTATGTAATGATACCGGACCTGTATATGCTTAGTCCTAGCATGGAAAACCGGATTCTTGGCAAGTTGAATAGCACTCTGACTATCACAATGCAAAGTACCCTTTCCGTGCCCCTGACCATGTTCCTCCAGAAAACCTTGCAACCATACCATCTCTTTGCATGCCTCTGTCATAGCAACATACTCCGCCTCAGTAGTGGATAGAGCGACAATCTTCTGTAACTTGGAGACCCAACTAACTGCTGTACCACACAAAGTATATATATATCCTGTAGTACTTTTTCTACCATCAATATCTCCAGCCATGTCTGCATCAACATAACCTTGCAGACCATTGGATGACTTTCTGAAACACAGTGTTGAATCTGTAGATCCCCTCAAGTATCTCAAAAGCCACTTCACTGCTTCCCAGTGTTGCTTTCCTGGATTACTCATATACCTGCTCACAACTCCCACTGCATGTGCAATATCTGGTCTAGTACAGACCATGGCATACATGAGGCTACCAATAGCAGAAGAATAAGGTACCTTAGCCATGTAAGCACGCTCTTCATCTGTTGCAGGTGATTGCTCCTTGGATAGTTTGAAATGATTAGACAGAGGTGTGCTTACTGGTTTTGCACCATCCATGTTGAATCTCCCCAACACTTTCTTCACATATTCAGCTTGTGATAATAGCAAGGAACCATCTGCTCTGTCCCTAGTAATCCTCATCCCAAGGATTTGTTTGGCAGCTCCCAAATCCTTCATAGAGAAAGTTGATGATAATTGCTCCTTCAGGTTGTCAATCTCCTTTTTACATGAACCTGCAATCAACATATCATCCACATAAAGAAGTAAGATGATATAAGAACTATCAAACCTTATCACATAGCAACAGTGATCGGCCTCGGTCCTCAGAAAACCATTGTTGCTCATAAAGTTGTCAAACTTCTTGTACCACTGCCGAGGACCCTGTTTCAACCCATACAGACTCTTTTGAAGTTTGCATACCATATTTTCTTTTCCTGGCACTATAAAGCCCTGAGGTTGTTGCATGTATATGTCCTCCAAATCACCATGAAGGAAAGCCGTCTTCACGTCTAGCTGCTCCAGATGCAAGTCTTCTTGTGCTACGATTCCTAGCACCAATCTGATTGTAGTCAGCTTCACCACAGGAGAAAAAATCTCTGTATAATCAATACCCTCTTTCTGTTGAAAGCCCTTCACAACCAGCCTTGCCTTGTATCTTTTGCTACCGTCATGTTCATCTTTTACTCTATATACCCACTTGTTGTGCAGTGCCTTTTTATCTTTGGGTAACTCAGTCAACCGCCATGTCCTATTTGACATTAAGGAGTCCATTTCATCCTTCATAGCAAGATCCCACTTGGTTGAGTCAACAGCCTGAATAGCTTCCTCGTAACTCTTAGGCTCACCACTATCAGTCAAAAGAATGTAATTCAAAGAGGGAGAAAAGCGTTGTGGTGCTCTAATGGTTCTGGAAGATCGTCTGAGCACATTAACTGGAGTATGAGGTTCCTCCTGTGGGGTTACATTTTCCTGATCCTCTGGGACATTGTTCTGCAAATCATTCACAGGAAAATTTTTGAAGTTGACAACTTCTCGAGAGTCTTTGGCTTCATTATCTGCTCCCAATTTGTCCTTGTACACCACCTGTTCATTAAAAATGACATTCCTGCTTCTAATAATTTTTCGATTTTGGCCATCCCAGAATCGATAACCAAACTCAGCATCACCATAGCTAATAAAGTAGCACTTCTGAGATTTGGAATCAAGTTTTGTTCTAGCAGCGGAATCAACATGAACATAAGCCAGACAACCAAATACTTTCAAAAAAAAGTAATTTACCTCTTTCCCGGTCCATACTTCTTCTGGAATTTTACAATCCAAAGGAACTGATGGCCCACAATTTATCAAGTATGTAGCGATGTTAACAGCATCAGCCCAAAACATCTTAGGAAGACCAGCATGCAACCTCATGCTCCTAGCTCGCTCATTAATGGTTCTATTCATGCGCTCAGCAACACCGTTCTGCTGTGATGTTCCAGGAATGGTTCTCTCCATCTTTATTCCATTGGCAGCACAATGTTCCTTGAATCTGTCATCAGTGTATTCCCCTCCATTATCAGACCTAAGACATTTGACTTTCAGACCTGTCTCATTCTCCACAAGCGCTTTCCAGTTGTTAAAAGTGGCATACACATCAGATTTATTTTTCAGAAAATAAACCCATACCTTTCTGCTAAAGTCATCAATGAAGGTCACATAATAATAGGAGCCTCCAAGAGAGGCAACTGGAGAGGGACCCCATACATCTGTATGAACGAGCTCTAACTTCTCCTTCTTCAAGTTTCTTCCTCCTTTCAAAAAACCAACTCGTTTCTGCTTTCCCATGATACAGCTCTCGCACAAGTCAAATTGGACAGATTTGAGACTAGGAAGCTTTCCCCTTGACTGTAACACCTTCATGCCCTTCTCACTCATGTGACCAAGTCATCTATGCCACAAAATAGATTCATCCCCTGAATCAGCAACTACAATAGTGTCACTATTACTGCAGGTCATATAAAGTGTACCTGACTTGTTTCCACGAGCAACTACCATTGCCCCTTTTGAGATCTTCCATGGCCCAGCAACGAAATTAATAGCATAGCCATCATCATCAAGTTGACCAACAGAGATCAAATTACGCATCAACTGTGGAACATGTCGAACTTTCTGCAACTTCCATATTGACCCATTAGACACTTTTATTCTGACTTCTCCCATACCCACAATATCCATGGCTTCACCATCAGCCAAGTACACCTTCCCGAAATTACCGCTCACATAATTGTCCATAATTTCCCGGTGTGCAGTGGTATGAAAAGAGGCCCCAGAGTCTAGAACCCAAGAATCGAATGAACTAGTAACAGATAATAGTAGAGCATCATGTATCTCTTCTATAACAGTATTGACAGCATCAGTTTTATTCTCCCCTTTCTTGGGCAATCTGTAATTTTTCTTAATGTGGCCAGGTTTGCCACAATTCCAGCAACCCTCCTGTTTTCGTCCGAACCGTGATTGGCTTCTTCCTTGCCTTGATTTAGACCTCCCTCGGTTAAAGTTCTTATTTGATCCTCTACCACGTTCTTCAACGTTTCCCGAGTCCTTCCTGCGAATCTCCTCGCTAAGAATCTGATCCCTAACATCAGGGAACTTTAACTTTTCCTTACCAATTGAGTTGCTCACAGCCGTTCTCATTGCCTCCCAACTATTTGGCAAAGATGCTAAAACAATTAGGGTACGCACTTCATCATCAAAATTAATTGCAACTGATGACAATTGATTCACCACATTATTGAACTCATTCAGATGTTCTGAAACAGCAGCACCTTCAGCCATACGCAAATTGAAGAGACGTTTCATGAGATGTACCTTATTATTTGCAGAGGGTTTCTCATACATATTGGACAAGACCTTCATCAGATCCGTAGTAGTCTTCTCCTTCGCCACATTATGTGCAACGCTTCTAGACAATGTCAACCGGATAACACCCAACACTTGTCTATCAAGGAGATTCCACTCAACGTCGTTCATCACTTCTGGTTGCATCCCAAGGAGAGGCTGATGCAACTTCTTGCCATAGAGGTAGTCTTCGATTTGCATTCTCCAGAATCCGAAATCCTTCCCATCGAATTTATCAAGTCCACGAACGACTCCATCTTCGCTTCCCATTGCTCCCACTCGAACCTAGCTCTGATACTAGTTGTTAGGATTTTCTAGGAACAAGAAGCAAAGAAATTGAAAACAAAGACACACAGATTTACGTGGTTCACCCTAGAACAGGGCTACATCCACGGCGTGGCTGAAGTTTCACTATCGCAAAGGCAAAGAAACTATTACAAGATACAATGACGACCGCCAAAATAAACCCTCATATCCTAGGGTTTCGGCACATAGGGTGTAGGAAAAATTACATAAACTACCCCTATCAAACAAAGGTCGATCCCCGCCGGGGCGCTGCCCCTGACCCCGTCAACTCTGCGTAGTGCGTCATAATCGGGGTCCGCATCTGATGCAGGACAAAAACCGGCCAACTCCGACCATCGGATGGGCATAACTTTCGATCCGGGTGTCCGATCGGGGTATGCGACCAGTCGAAACGACCGAGTCGACGAGCCCGTCATTAATCATCAGAGATCTTCGATCTCTCCATGACTGATCGTCAAATCATCAAATTCCTTTTCCTTTGGTCTAAAATCTCAGTTTTAGTGAAAACTTTCCTTTTTAGGTAGTTTTATCGGTTTCTATTTTTGGCAAATTTCCTATTTCTAATAGGATTTTGAGTTCCGGTTTAATTCCGGATTTGGTACTTGGATTAGGCTAATGATGTTTGAGTCCATGTTTGAGTTGGGTTGGTCTTTCCTTGAAACTATAAAAGGAGGCCTTAGGGTTTGTGGAGTTTAGTTTTGGTTGATGAATAAAATAGGGTTTTTGGTTTCTTCCTCTATAGAAATCGGGTTATCTCTCCCATAGAGAGTTTGGTTGTCTCTCCCATTAAGAGATCCACGTTTACCCTGCGCCAGAGTGGTATCAGAGCTATCCTAGTTCCTGGGAAGAGGAACCGTGCCTCGACCTCGAACCAGAGCCCGTGCTCGACGGCCGCCTAGCGTATCTCCACCTCCGCCCAGAGGACGTGGTCGTCCTCCTGTAGTTCGTGCCCCACCCCACCGGGAGCAAGGGGTCCTGCAGCCGACCTAGACTCGAGGACGAGTCCTTTCCAACCCGGGGAGGATGATGCAGGTCAAGGAGTTCCCTTTGTTCGAATCAGGTGTCCGGACGACCGTGGGCGTAGGATGCACAATTTTTTATCCCGGAGGCCGATCGGGGCTCATCAGGTGTCAAAACGACCGGCTCGACGAGACCTACAAAAATCATGGGGGATCTTGATCCCCCATGACCGGACCCTCAAAAGCCTAAATTCCTTGTGCCTCAAATTTCCGTTTTTATTAAAACTTCTCCTATTTGGCAATTTTCCTTTTTTTGGACTTTCCATATTTGGTAAATTCCATTTTCTGATTTCAGGATTAGTTTGATTAGTAGTTGATTTGAGATTTGAGTCTATCTCCTTAGTCTATAAAAGGAGTTAGGGCTTGTATTGAAGTTTTTAGTTTTTGGATTATTGAAATTAGGATGGCTTTCTCCTCTTTGAGAAATCTGGTTATCTCTCCCATAGAGAGGTCGGTTCTTCTCTCCCGACGAGAGATCCCACGTTTACCCTGCGCCAGAGTGGTATCAGAGCTATCCGAGTTCCTGGGAAGAGGAACCATGCCTCGAACCAGAGCCGCACGTGCTCGACGGCCGCCTAGTGTATCTCCACCTCCGCCCAGAAGGCGTGGCCGGCCTCCTGTAGACGAGGGGCTGGATTATACGTCTCTGAATAGGGAGTGTATGGCCTCCTGAATCCGCCTACAGCGTTGCAATGCTCGTCGTACCCACCTCTCATCTCAGCATAGGTGGGGCAATCTTCAGTCTGGTGGTCCGCGCCTTGACAGATCGCACATGGCCCAGCCGGCCTTGTAGGTTCATTGTATGGAGAGGTTCGGGCTGCCATCATATCTTTGGTCTTTAATAGCTCCAGCTCCCTTGTTAGACTCTCCACTTTTGCCTTGAGTGCATCCTCCTCCCGCAGCTGATAAATTCCTCCACCTTGTTGCTGCGGTGGTGGTCTGGCCCTGTTTGTACTTTCTGTTGCATTCGGTCCAGTCCATGTATGAGCTTTCTCAGCAAGCTCAGTCAAGTATTCAATTGCTGCATCAGGATCTTTTTGCAAAAATTCACCATTGCACATCATCTCAACAAATTGGCGTTCTCTAACAGTTAAACCATCATAGAAATAACTAACAAGACGCCAACTTTCATATCCATGATGGGGACATAAATTCAACATGTCTTTAAATCGTTCCCACGCCTGATACAGAGTTTCACTAGCCTTCTGTGTGAAGGTCGCAATATGTCTCTTAAGTGCGTTGGTTTTGTGTTGTGGGAAATATTTGGTGAGAAATATCGGTGTCATTTCAGCCCAAGATCTTATAGATTGTGGCCTCAAGGAATATAACCAACTCTTTGCTCTATCCTTCAGTGAGAAGGGAAAGAACTTAAGTCGGATCATATCTAGTGCACCTGGTTGGCCATGGAAGATCGCTACTACTTCCTCAAACTCCCTAATATGCACATATGGATTTTCATTCTCCAACCCATGAAAGGTAGGAAGCAACTGAATCATGCCAGGTTTAAATTCAACATGTGCTGCATTAGGTGGAAACATGATGCATGAAGGTGTAGCAGTGCGTGTTGGATGCAAATATTCTTGCAAACTCCTAGGAGCTTGTTGTTCCTCATGCTCAGCCATAATGAAAGTATGATGTGAAGTTTGTGACTGTGCGTCAAAGAGATTAGCAATATATGTCTCACTATCAGAAGTTTCAGAATCACCCTCGGGGCGTCTAGCAAATCTGCCTAGTTCGTCTCTATACCGAGGCATACACCAGCAAACACACGATCCAAAAGATGCAAACCAACTAGAAAAAATCAAAACCAAAATAAAGAAATAAAGAAATAAAGAAATAAAGACTAAAGAAAATGAACGAAGTTACCGCTTTCGGTGTCTACAATCACTGTAATCTGATTCTGGCGCTTTTCTGAACCGTCTCCCCGGCAACGGCGCCAATTTTTGATGTCGCTCAAATGTGTCACGCACAGCGGTCGGGGTGCAGTACAACATAAGAGAGGTCGAATCCCACAGAGAGACAATCAGGAAAGATCTAGAAATACGAATAACAATGAATTAAAGATAATGAAGAAAACTAACTAAATTAAATTAGATCAAAGAATTAATGATAATGTACTGTTAACTAAAGATATCAGGCTTTTGATAAGGCTAGGCTTCAAGAATCACTTCACTCGGATTAAGGTTCTTCTCTTCTCAATGGTTCATATAAAACTCAGTTAAGGGATTCACATCCCAATCGCCTTAACCGGAAGATATAGAATTATGAATCTGATAAAATATAAATGTCTCTTCCTACAATTGGTTCTTCCTTTTTATAGTTCTGACTTCATCCAACAAAACCTAAGAATACACGATACCGGCTGTCACTACAGGCAACGCGCAGCAAAAGTTCATCGGGACAAAGCCCTAACTCTAATCGGATCTCTAAGAATACACAATACCAACTCTCACAATCGGCAATGCATAGCAAAGATCTCACGGTATAGAGCCCCAACCTTATCTAACCAGATCCCTAAGAATACACAATACCAGCTGTCACTACGGGCAATGCATAGCAAAGGTCTCACGAGACTCGATAGGAGAATCAAAGGAGATAACTATAGGATCACAATATCATAAAAGAAGCATGACTGGATTTATAATAATGTTTAACCACAAAGCAATCTGTGAAGATCCAATACATAAGAAGAGTTTAACAATAAAGATTAAAAACTATGAACCACTGTTGGAGAAGAAGCCCTAGTCCTCGCTAGATCATCCGTCCGCCATGCCCGTGGATTACTCGGCCATAGATGGAGATGTCTCCATCTTTTTCCTCTTGAAAAACTCCTGAAAAGAGCCTCCAAAAATGTCCAAGAAGTCCCCCTTGATTAGCCCTAAGTTTCCTATTTATAGGGTCCAAGAATTAGTAAACTCGGATTAATCAAAACCGTTGATTTTCGTCACTGGGCAAGTCCGATCGATCCTTCTCGGGATGTTGGATCGATCGGTCTCTTGAGATCTCCAATCTTCTAGCTTCGCCCGTGTCCGATCGATTGGACTAAGGGAGTCGGATCGATCGATTTCGTAAAAATCCTTCGTCTCTGGCTCTTCCCGAGTTCGATCAATGGACGGATCGATCGAACTCTGCTCCTCTAAAAAGCATACGTTCTGTCACCCTTTAATTCCCAAGTCCGATCGATCGAATTATGAGTGTTGGATCGATCGGATGCATAAAAATCCACATTCTCTGGGTATTTTTGAGTCCGATAGATCCAACTCTAGGAGTCGGATCGATCGGGCTCAGTAGGAGTGATGGTTCGATCGATCGAACCATATTCAGCCAAAAACTACATGTTTTGTCACGGTTTTTGCCAGGTCCGATCGATCGGACCTTCGCTCGGACTTCCAGCTTATTTTCCTTTCTGCCATTCAGACTGCGCATTGATACTGAAATTGCCGTAACTTCTTCTAGGAAACTCGGAATCACGAACCGTAAAATTCCCCAGAATCCAGACTTCAAGAGCTTTCGAACCATATATGGCACATCATCTGATTCTTCATGAGCAGGTACAGATTAATTGTTGAAGTTGATCCATATACTCTTTTCAGCTTCTTTTAGCTCCAATTTCCTGCATTTTCCAAACAACCATGTGAAGCAACATATAGATATAAAAATAGTAATAAAGATACTGATTAAGGATAATAATCTAGCAATTGAGATGGTTTTAAGGTTGTTCAGAGTGCACTTTCATGCACTCATCAGGGGCCTCCCCCGCGGGAACAAGGGGTCTTGCAGGCGACCATCGTTGATCTGCAACGACAGTTGGCCACCCTCCAACTCCAGCTACAACATCAGAATCGGGATCGGACACCCTCATTCGAAGAGGAAGAGGAGTTGTCATCGGACGAGTCCTCCTCTCAGAATATGTACGCCGACCCACCCCCCTTTCGACGACATGACCAGCGGGATCGTGCCATGGATTACGGATTCAAGGTGGACATATCTGAGTTCGCGGGAGGATTGCAGCCCGAGATTTTCATGGACTGGCTTTATCAAGTGGAGCGTATCTTCGAGTTCCGGGAGGTTCCTGACCACATCAAGGTAAAGCTGGTGTCTATCAAGTTGAAGGGACGAGCTTCAGCATGGTGGGAACAACTGAAGAGGGTTCGTGAGAAGCAGCAGAATAGCAAGATCCGAAACTGGGAGAAGATGAAGAAGAAGTTGAAGGAACATTTCCTTCCGTTCGGATATACCCAATCCCTCTTCCAGAAATTACATACGCTTCGCCAAGGTACGCGATCTGTTGAAGAATATACTAAAGAATTCTATCAGTTGCTTGCCAGGAACAACCTTTCAGAGACGGAGGAGCAAACGGTCGCTAGATACCTCGGAGGGTTGCGACTCTCTCTCCAGGACGCGCTGAGCCTTCACACATTGTGGACGGTGTTCGAGGCCTATCAGCGGGCGTTGACGGCAGAGAAACAGCAAGCGCGTGCGCCTGCCATGGGACGGACGCCACAACCACCTCCAGCACCGCTGAACCCGACCCCGCCGGCGAAGCCGCCGGGTCCACGACCCGTTCCCCCAAATCCGGCATCGAGATCCACCTTCAGGTGCTTCCGTTGTGGAGAAGTGGGCCACCGAGCTTCGGACTGTAGCCTACCTGCTAGCCGGCCAGGGAAGGCTTTGCTCCTTGAGGAAGACGCGGATGATCAGGCGGACCCCACCGAGCCCGTCTTCGATGACTATGGTGATGAAGGAGAGATTCTGTACGACGACGGCCCTACGACCCTGGTCCTGCGAAAGAGCTTCCTCTCGCCCAAGGAGGAGGTCGACGACAACTGGATGTAGACCAAACTATTCCAAACGACATGCACCATCGGCGAGCGGGTCTATAAGCTAATCGTGGACAATGGAAGCTGTGAGAACGTAATCGCGGATGAAGCGGTGACCAAACTGCAACTGGCAACGGAGGCCCATCCAGTTTCGTACCGACTATCGTGGCTCAAGCGCGGCAGCGAGGTAAAAGTCGATAAACGCTGCCTGGTTTCCTTTTCCATTGGTTCCAACTATCAGGATAGCGTATGGTGTGATGTGGTGACCATGGATGCTTGCCACCTCTTGCTGGGCCGTCCTTGGCAATATGATCGTTCTGTCGTCTACGACAGTCGGAAGAACACCTACACCTTGCGGATCAATGAGAAGCAACTGACCCTAGCGCCGAGACGGGAGGAGCTGCGGCCCAAGCCCAAGGAAGGCCGAATGGTGACTATGATGTCACGGTCACACTTTCTGGAGGAGGCCTACCAAGTCCGGCGGCCAACCCAAGTGCAGATTACTGATACCTTTAATCTGGGTACATACAAAGGGGTTCATTACGATCCAGACTCGAGGACGAGTCCTTTCCAACCAGGGGAGGCTGATGCAGGACAAAACCCGGGCGACCCCGACCGTCGGATGGGCATAACTTTCGATCCGGGTGTCCGATCGGGGCGTGCGACCAGTTGAAACGACCGGGTCGACGAGCCCTTCATTAATCATCAGAGATATTTGATCTCTCCATGACTGATCGTCAAATCGTCAAATTCCTTTTCCTTTGGTCTAAAATCTCAATTTTAGTGAAAACTTTCCTTTTTAGGTAGTTTTATCGGTTTCTATTTTTGGCAAATTTCCTATTTCTAGTAGGATTTTGAGTTCCGGTTTAATTCCGGATTTGGTACTTGGATTAGGCTAATGATGTTTGTGTCCATGTTTGAGTTGGGTTGGTCTTTCCTTGAAACTATAAAAGGAGGCCTTAAGGTTTGTGGAGTTTAGTTTTGGTTGATGAATAAAATAGGGTTTTTGGTTTCTTCCTCTATAGAAATCTGGTTATCTCTCCCATAGAGAGTTTGGTTGTGTCTCCCATTGAGAGATCCACGTTTACCCTGCGCCAGCATCATAATCCAAGACAAGGAGAAGATCAGGCTCCACACCTCAACAAGGTAATCCTCCAAAGCTTCAGTCTCCTTCGCGAGCTCATTTGGTTCCTCGTAGTGATTTCTCTTGGAGGTCTTCTTTTTGGGTTTGTTGTCAACGATGGGTTTGTTGTCAACGATAAACATTGTGAATTTCGACTTTGCTTGGTTATGATATCACTTCGTCATTGACTTGGGGTATCCTGACTCTACGCGACTCATGTGGCAGTAGGGGTGTCCATCCGGGGCGGGCCGGGTTGGAGGCAATACCCGATCCGGCCCTTGTAACCATCCGGACCGGGCCGGGCTAGTACCGGGCCCAATAGGCCCTCCACCCGGTCCGGCCCAGTTATGGCCCTGCTCGGCTTGGTGACCGGGCTGGACCGGACCGGGCCGATTAGGCCCGGTTGCCCCGGACCGTTTGAGCCCTATCAAACGGTCACCTGTGACACAGTGACCGTTTGAGGGTCACCTGTGTCACAGGTGACCCTGTCACCTGTGACATAGGTGACCCTGTGTGACATAGGTGACAGGGTCACCTGTGAAACCTATAGTCACATTGAGCCCGGCTCAATGTGACCCACACTCAATACAGCATAGCTCATTTTTCTTTAAAACCCGGACCGGGTTTTAGACTAATGGGCACAGGTCCGGCCCTGAACCCGGATTAGCCCGGTCCAGCAAGGCCAACACCTGGGCCGGACCGGGATATGGCCCTGGCGGGCCCGAGTCGGACCCGTACTGGGACGGGCTAATTGGGCCTTTTGGACACCCCTATGTGGCAGGCAACCTCCCTCGCAAGATCGACTTAGCCTGCTCCTTGGGAGGATGTTTAGAGAGGAAGATATCACACTTGAGAGTTGGGGCAAACTTCAGTCCATATGGCGCAGGGTAAACGTGAACTCTCTATGGGAGAGACAACCAAACTCTCTATGGGAGAGATAACCAGATTTCTATGAGGAAGAAACCAAAAGCCCTATTTTTCTTATTCAACCAAAACTGACTCTTTACAAACCCTAGGCCTCCTTTTATAGGTTTAAGGAAAGACCAACTCAACTAAAACATGAACTCAAACCCTAATCCAAGTATTAATCCGGAATTCAATAATAAAATGAAACCCTACTCAAACTAGGAATTTGCCAAAAATAGAAACCGATAAAACTGCCATAAAAGGAAAGTTTTCACTAAAACTGAGATTTAAAGCAAAAGGAGACGGAATTTGGCGATTCGACAAGCAGTCATGGAGAGATCGAAGATCTCCGATGATAAATGACGGGCTCGTCGACCCAGTCGTTTCGACTGGTCATACGCCCCGATCGGACGGCCGGATCAAAAGTTATGGTCATCCAAAGGTTTCAGTCGGACGGATGGAATCCGAATGCGTCCGGATCGCCTTGGAAGCTGCTCCGGATCGGACTCAGTCAGATCCCGCCCTGGTCCTGCATCATCCTCCCCTGGTTGGAAAGGACTCGTCCTCGAGTCGGAATCATCCAAAACCCCTCTGTATGGCACCAGATGCTTCACATTGAAGGTGTCTGGAATCTGCAAGTGAGGTGGAAGCCGGACTCGGTAGGCATTATCATTAAACTTCTGGAGGACTTCACATGGCCCAATCTTTCGGTCTCCCAGCTTGGAATATTCCCCTGCTGGCAGCCTCTCTTTGGTCAAGACGACCCACACTTCATCCCCAACGTCGAACGAGACCCGGCGTCGGTGCTGATCCGCAGCAGTTTTATACCTGGCATTGGTGATCTCCAGTTGAGACTTGACCTGATCCTGGATAGTGTGGAGATGCTCGATCAAGTCCTCAGCGCTCAAGTTGGTTCGACCAGGCTTGAAAATTGGAACCAGATCCAACACCCCCATAAGATTAGAGCCATAGACAATTTCAAAAGGACTCAGGTCGGTCGAACGATTTTTGGACCAGTTGAAAGCGAATTCGGCTTGACTCAAAGCTGCATCCCACATCTTTGGTCGGCTTCCTGCGAGGCTCCTCAGGAGGTTGCCGAGGCTTCTGTTGACTACCTCTGTCTGGCCATCAGTTTGGGGATGATAGGCACTACTGAAGCTCAATTTGGTGCCCAGCTTCTGCCACAAACACTTCCAAAAGTTGCTCATGAATTTGACGTCGCGATCAGAGGTGATCGACCTGGGAACCCCATGTAACCGCACAACCTCTTGGAAATATAGGTGAGCGATCCGAGCGGCATCCATCGTCTTCCGACAGGCTATGAAATGAGCCATCTTCGAAAACCTATCGACTACCACAAAGATGGAATCCATACCGCGAGCTGTACGAGGTAGACCAATGATGAAGTCCATGTTGACGTCGATCCACGGCGCATCAGGGACAGGGAGTGGCAGGCAGAGGCCTGCGTTGGTGGCTGATCCCCGAGATAGTTGGCAGATATGGCACTGCTCCACGTATATGGATATGTCTCTGGACAACTTAGGCCAATAGTAATTGTGAGCCACAAGAGCCAGCGTCTTGTCGTGCCCAAAGTGACCCTCGCGGTGCAGCTCCTGCAGAATCTGGCCTCGTAGGGAACAGTCAGGTACACAGAGACGAAGTCCCCTGAATAGGAACCCCTCCGTGACCTCAGCATATACGGCGCCAAAAGATGGATCATCCGGATAGAGGTCCTTGAAAACATCAAAACCCACGACCTGTGCCTCTAGTGTAGTCAGTAGGTTGGCGCGCCGGCTCAATGCATCAGCCACCCGGTTCTGCGTGCTCGCCAGGTGTCGGAGAGAGAAGGTGAACTCCTGCAGGTAGGCAACCCACTTGGCGTGTCTCCGGTTGAGCTTGTGTTGTCCATGGAGAAATTTGAGAGCCTCATGATCGGTATGCAGCACAAACTCCCGTTGCACCAGATAGTGCCGCCAATGCTTCAAGGACTGCACAATAGCATAGAATTCCAGATCATAGGTAGAATAGTTTTTGGTGGCACCTGATAGCTTCTCACTGAAGTAGGCCACTGGTCGTCCTCCCTGGCTGAGCACCCCGCCGATGCCGACTCCCGACGCATCGCAGTTGACTTCGAAGATCTTCTCAAAATCCGGCAGTGCAAGAACTGGCGCCTCTGAGATCCTCTGCTTCACCAGTTGGAAGCTTTCTTCCGCGCCTTCGGTCCATTGGAACGTCCGCCCTTTAAGACACTCGGTGATGGGGGCTGTCAACGAGCTGAAGTTGTGGATGAAGCGCCGGTAGAAGGAGGCCAGCCCGTGGAAGCTGCGAACATCATGTAGACTCCGCGGCGAGGGCCAGCTTCGGATTGCCTCCACCTTGCTGGGATCCGCGCTAATACCACCTGAAGAGACAATATAACCAAGGAAACATACCCGGTTCGTCAGAAAGGTGCACTTCTTCTGGTTGGCGAACAGCCTCTCCTGCCGCAACGCCTCGAGGACAGCCCGCAGATGCTTCAAGTGTTCCTCCTCAGATGCACTGTACACCAGGATGTCGTCAAGGTAAACTACGACAAATCGACCCATGAAAGGCCTCAGGACTTGATGCATGAACCGCATGAATGTGCTGGGCGCATTGGACAGACCGAAGGGTATCACCATCCACTCGTATAGTCTATCCTGGGTCTTGAAGGCTGTCTTCCACTCGTCCCCCGGCTTGATGCGGATCTGGTGGTATCCGCTCTTGAGGTCTATTTTTGAGAACAGCTTGGAACCTGCCAGTTGATCGAGCATATCGTCCAGCCTCGGTATGGGAAATCTGTACTTGATGGTGATCCGATTGATAGCTCTGCTGTCGATGCACATTCTCCAGGAACAGTCCTTCTTGGGTACTAAGAGAGCAGGGACGGCACATGGGCTTATGCTCTCCCGTACATAGCCCTTCTCCATCAGTTCCGCTACCTGCCTCCTTAGTTCCTCGAGCTCCTTCGGACTCATCCGGCACGCTGGACGATTGGGTAGGCTGGCTCCCGGGGTCAAGTCGATTTGATGCTGGATGTCCCGCAGTGGAGGCAAGCCCAGGGGAAGCTCCTCAGGTAAAAGATCGGCGAACTCTGCCAGGAGGGACCTCACGGGTTCGGGGACTTCCACGTTCGTCTCTGGCTCGCCTGGCAGCAACGCATAGATGACTGGATGCTCCTTCATCTCCTCTAGGAACTGCGACCGTGACAACATGGTCACAGCGCGGCCTTGCTTGGGCTTGGGCCGCGGCTCCTCCCGTCTCGGCGCTAAGGTCAGTCGCTGCTCCTTGATCCGCAAGGTGTAGGTGTTCCTCCGCCCGTTTTGGACGACAAATCAGTCAAATTGCCAGGGTCGTCCCAGCAAGAGGTGGCACGCATCCATGGTCACCACATCACACCATACACTATCCTGATAATTGGAACCAATGGAAAAGGACACCAGGCAGCATTTATCGACTTTTACCTCGCTGCCGCGCTTGAGCCACGAAAGTCGGTAAGGAACTGGGTGGGCTTCCGTTGGTAGTTGCAGCTTGGTCACCATGTCGTCCGCGATGACGTTCTCACAGCTCCCGCTGTCCACGATCATCTTACAGACCCGTCCGCCGATGGTGCACGTGGTTTGGAAGATATTGGTCCGCAGCCAGGTGTCATCAACCTCCTCCTTGGGTGACAAAAAGCTCTTCCGCAGGATCAGGGTCTCCTGGCCGTCCCCGTACAGGATCTCCCCTTCATCGCCATATCCATCGAAGACTGGTTCGGCCTGGTCCCCTTCCTCAATGAGCAGAGCCTTCCCTGGTTGGCTGGCAAGCAGGCTACAGTCCGAGGCCCGATGCCCTACTTCCCCACAACGGAAGCACCTGAAGGTGGATCCCGATGTCGGATTTGGGGGAACATGCCTCGGCCCCGCTGGCTTCGCTTGCGGAGTCGGGTTCTGTGGCGTTAACGGGTTCTGTGGTGCCGGCGGTGGCCGTTGCATCCGCCCCACGGTAGACGCCCTAGTTTGTTGTCTTTCCGCTGTCAACGCTCGCTGGTAGGCTTCGGACACCGTCCACAACGCGTGAAGGCTGAGAGCGTCCTGGAGGGATAGGCGCAGCCCTCCGAGGTACCTAGCGACCGTTTGCTCCTCTGTCTCCGACAGGTCGTTCCTGGCAAGCAACTGGTAGAATTCTTCAGTATACTCCTCAACAGATCGCGTACCTTGGCGTAATGTGTGTAACTTCTGGAAGAGGGACTGGGTGTAGCCGAAAGGAAGGAAGTGCTACTTCAACTTCTTCTTCATCTTCTCCCAGTTTCGGATCTTACCCTTCTGTTGCTTCTCACGAACCCTCTTCAGTTGTTCCCACCATGCTGAAGCTCGTCCCTTCAACTTGATAGACACCAACTTCACTTTGATGTCGTCAGGAACCTCCCGAAACTCGAAAATTCGCTCCACTTGATGAAGCCAGTCCATGAAGATCTCGGGTTGCAACCCTCCCGCGAACTCAGGTATGTCCACCTTGAATCCGTAGTCCATGGTATTATCCCGCTGGTCATGGCGTCTAAAGGGAGGTGGGTCGGCGTACATGTTTTGAAAGGAGGACTCATCCGAAGACAACTCCTCTTCCTCTTCCAGCGAGGGTGTCCTCTCTCGATTATGATGTTGTAACTGGAGTTGGAGGGCGGCCACCTGTCGTTGAAGATCAACGATGGTTGCCTGCAAGACTCCTTGTTCCCGTGGGGGAGGCCCCTCATCAACAGGAGGCCGACCACGCCTTCTGGGCGGCGGTGGAGATACACTAGGCGGCCGTCGAGCACGGTTAGCTCTGGTGCGAGGAGGCATGGTTCCTCTTCCTATGAACTTGTGTAGCTCTTGATATCACTCTGGCGCAGGGTAAACGTGAACCTCTCTATGGGAGAGACAATCAAACTCTCTATGGGAGAGATAACCAGATTTCTATGAGGAAGAAACCAAAAGCCCTATTTTTCTTTTTCAACCAAAACTGACTCTTTACAAACCCTAGGCCTCCTTTTATAGGTTTAAGGAAAGACCAACTCAACTAAAACATGGACTCAAACCCTAATCCAAGTATTAACCCGGAATTCAATAATAAAACGAAACCCTACTCAAACTAGGAATTTGCCAAAAACAGAAACCGATAAAATTGCCATAAAAGGAAAGTTTTCACTAAAACTGAGATTTAGATCAAAAGGAGACGGAATTTGGCGATTCGACAAGCAGTCATGGAGAGATCAAAGATCTCCGATGATAAATGACGGGCTCGTCGACCCGGTCGTTTCGACTGGTCATACGCCCCGATCGGACGGCCGGATCAAAAGTTATGGTCATCCAAAGGTTTCAGTCGGACGGATGGAATCCGAATGCGTCCGGATCGCCTTGGAAGCTGCTCCGGATCGAACTCAGTCAGATCCCGCCCTGGTCCTGCATCACCATATTTCTCACTATGAGCTTACCAATCCTGGGTCTTTAGGGTACCAAATAAGAACTCCTCCGCTATGTTTGGCGTACGTACATGGAAATAGGGTTGGTCAAGAGTTGGCAATCATACATTAGCCAATCTGGGCAGCTTATAAATGCTCATGGAGATTTGTGGAGAGCTTTGGAATGTTCTAGAGGAGTTTTGCAAGTGAACAATCTCTTGTACATTAGCATCACATTTTCTACAAGGAGAATGATTGTTACGAGTCGATTCGGGTCTAATCCAGATTCGACTGAAATCGACTCATTTTACTCCGACTAGAATTGGTTGAGACCAATTTAGTTTAGGCCTCCTATTTCCTAGGGCCTTCCAATAGGAGTTTCTTATTTGGATTATTTTCCTAGTTCTAACTTAGTTAGGATTTACAACTTTCCTATTTTAATTGCTTTCTTAGTTACATGTATTAGGAATAGTACCTGAATCAGGGCAGTTACTTTAATTAGGACTTTCTATTTAGGCTTTCTTCTTACTAAAGTTATTTGGTTTCCTAGTTCCAGTTGTAATAGGGATTTTGCGAAGTCCCAGCCCCAATTCTTTTCTCCGATCACCTCCTTCCTTCCTCGACGAGAAGCGCCATTGGCTACCGTTCACCTTTCCTCCAAACCTACCGCCAGCACCACCAAAAATCCTCCATCTATAGTGATCAATCCAACACAAGGGATCGAATCCAAGGGCCCTGTGGCCTTTCTTGTGCTCTCACAGTCCATCGACGAGCTCCGATCACAGTTAATCCAGCACCAATTATTCTCAATCGTTGATTCATTGATCATGCGATCCAGCCATCAAATCGGCCTGATCATTGATCCTGCCACCTAGATCTTCAATCAGAATCATATCATGCTTCCCAAGGCACTCCGATTGAGTCAAATTTAGTTAGGTTAAGTTGTTTCAAGTCTGCGTGTCCTTCTTGATCAAGTCGAGAATCGAAACTAGTTACGAGCCGGATGCCCGTGACAATGATTTGCGTCCTTGTGGTGGTCACATCGCGTGGGGATTGGGTGGATTAATTGGTTTGGGATAGAATTTCGGGGTTTTTGGGTTTCATGTATATATATAATAAACACACATGCGCAAGCGTATCTGTGTGAGGGAGAAAGAGCCAACGTGGGCCAGTGGGTGTGAAGCATTCACTTCCTGATGTGATGTATATTAATACTCTTTTTAAATTAAAAGGATGATTTTATTACAATAATTACATCATAATGCTTAGAATAATTTATAAATTAAAATCACTTTATTTGTGACTTTACCGTTTAGGACCGTTTTCTTTTTTCATTACAAAATAGACCATTTAAATACGAAATACTTACTTATATGTAAGGAATGGTGACTTATAAGGATTTCTGATCAAAATAACATGTTATCTGCTGAAAACATGAAATGGCTTCAGATTGTAAAATAAAAAATAAAGTTGATTTAATATGTAATTTTTTCTATTGCTTATGAATGATTGCAAACAACAATATCTAAAAAAATACATGATAGGCAGGTGTTTGATTATCGTATTGTTCAAAATCACACTGTTCAATATCTAAAAAAACATGATGGTTACCACAATTTTGGAGTTCAAAATCATCATTGTCAGATATCATATTGTTCGCACATTGGTTTGGATTCGTTGAATCAGGCCTTTGATGTACGCAACAAGTACGTTATCATATGCCGGAATTTTTAGAATAAGACTTTTTTTTCATCGACAAAGATACGTGCCGTGCTTTAAAATGTTCTTGTTCGCACGTTGGTTTGGATTCGTTGAATCAGTCTTTCTTGTCAGCAGGCCGAACACATATATGTTCAATATATATTTGCAAGTACAAAAGTGATAAATTTATCATAGTAAATTACATTATATTGCTTATTAAAAAGATATTGCAAAGAACAATATCTAAATAAGCATGGTGGGTACGTAGGTGACAACTACAGGGTACCATAATCAAATAGGGTGAAGTGTCATTAATTATTGTCAGATATCACATTGTTGGCACATAAGTTTGGATCCCTTGTATTCGAAGCCTTTTATGCGGGCAGCCCTTTTCAGCAGCTCATCATCAACTTCAAAACCTTGGGCAAAACCTTGGGAATTCGTCACATGTAACATCTCTAGTTTCTTGCAACCACCCAAAATAAACATGAGCTCTTCCTTGCGTATAAACGACTTGCTCAAGTGTAGATACTTCAGCTTCGGCAAATGTCCGGCGATCGCCATTGCGTCTTCTCTGCGGATGCCGCTGGTGGACATATTCAGACCAACGAAGCTCTTACAGTTGAGGCCGATTGCCTTGACAATCTGCGAGAAACACCGTGGTTTTGATTCCATCTCCAGCCATTCCAAATCCTTCCATTTGGATATCACTTCAGGGATGCCGGACGCGTCTGTCGACGACGTCAGTGCAGGAAGGCCTAGGACTTTCAATCTTGGGCACCTGGATATATATATATATATATATATATATATATATATATATATATATATATATATATGCCACGTACAACAACTCATAAACATGATCAAGTAGTCCTTTCAAGTTGATGAAAGCAATGAGAGAAGAAACATCCAACGACTCACTCATTTGATGCGTAAACCAAGCTTTTTACAGGAGAGTCCACGAAACGTGGGAATCTGAGCTCCACCATGCATCTGCAGCTGCGGTGGACGGCGAGCTTCAAGAGGCCAATGAAGGTGAATTTGGCTATGTGAGACAGGTTGGTGAACTTTCTTGCTGTATCGCTCCACGGCGAAGAGTTCACCTCCCGGAGGTCGAGGGCCTTCCAACACGAGGGGTCATGCGAGGCTCTGTGCCATGACTTGCACACTCTGGGCACGTTGAGAGTCATGTCCTCCGCGCTCAGCCTTTGAAAGATGTTGGCTAAGCAGTCGGATTCCATGTGCTCCCATCTCCTTTCTTCCATGTATTTGCACAAGGCTGCAACCTTAATTCTTTTTTGAAGAAGGCCTTTGATGAAGGCACCATACAGTCTGTTTATAGGAAACAAGGATGATGTTATATGCCGGAATTTGCAGATAAGACAAATTTTCATGGATAGAGATTTTTGTTAAACGATACGACTCGACCAGCTTTGGATCAGTTCGGAAATGACCTGACAGACACAATTAAGCAAGGCCCAACCCTGTCACTTCCATCGCGGCATGTCTGGTCGGGCCTAAACACCTTGGAAATGGCATGGTCACATTCGGAGTGAGTCCTTTCCTCTGTTTCTTTAGCAATTGACAAAGGGAATGAAGTTGTTAGTCAAAATAATAACTAACCAATTAATGATTGACATGTTAGTGAAATAACTATGGTCGATGGCCATTCGAAAACAATTGGACGATGGCATTCTAAAATAAACAAAAAGATCATCGGCCAAAAGAATAAAGTTATCAGTTAAAGATGATGATCGTTCTCGCGAAAAGAAGTCATCGGCCATGAACGATGATGATTTAAAGACAGAAAAGATATCAATTAAGGACGATAAAGACAGATGCAAGAAGAAGATATCAACCCGCGTAGCCCCAACCGGGCGGGGCGACACCAACCGGAACCTAACCTACTGCGGAAATTTTGATGAGGTTTCCCTCTAATCATAGTGGTCTCCCTAACAATTCATAATCATCATGTATTAACATACAATTACAAACCTCAAAGACTGAATACAAATCCTCAACAGGGTAAAGTTATACAAAATCTCTCCCGTATGAGGCTAACTAAACAATAGGTATAACAGACGATCGCCGCGCCTCAAGCACCGCCAGACGCCGCCACGTCATCAAACACCGGCCCGGTAGGGGCGACCGAAGAAGAGCTAGCGCCAGCACCTGCAAAACACAGCCCGGATAGGAGTGAGCACTAAGCTCAGCATGGACACTACACTACGATACTCACAAGGGAGAGAACACAACAGTGTCGCCCCCAAGTTTATCCTAGGTGTATACAAGGGTCCCATAACCCTACCGGAAGTCCGTGAACGCAAGCCCAAAACACTGCAGACTCACAACATGACACTGAACACTGTTTGGCGGGCCAGGACACCGCTGGGTTGGCACTCCTCGACCCAAGAGTCAAGAACACCGGACTCCAGCTACACCTCAGATACGACTTGGAGTCGACACGACCTCTAAACATCAAACCACATGTATTCAGGTCATCTAACCCTATCATCGAAATCGACTGAATACTACAAATCGAGTCCTGGACCAAGATACCCGCAACGGTTCTAGAGCTAGATCCGGACTATCCGAAAGCCCTGGATCGGCGATCAACCCATCGCCAACGTTCTACACAGATACAACTAATGCACAAAGCAATGCATGTTATGAGCACACGCAGGGATATACAGTTAAGCATGCAACAGTATGTGATTGTATATCAAACAAGGTCTGGGCACGACACCCTGCCGGCCCCGGGTAGTGAACATGTGAGGACCCGTTCCTCCAACCTGGTCCGACCGCGGTAGGTCGAGGGTATGGTTTTGTGGTTTGGCTTGGTTGGCCTTGGTTTACGATCGGTTGATCGTATTGCTGCTTTTGGACTCCAAGGGCAATTTGGTAAATTGCGCCTTGGCGGTCCGTTTCACACCCGCGTAGTGCACACATAGCCTTGATTGATGTACGTGATTGAGTAGATCCAGTAGAGATCGCAACTTAGAGCCAGATCGGATTCAGTTCGATCGGTTGGTTTGTCTGAACCGGCTAAGCCACTTAAGTGGCTTAACCCTCTTCTCTCTCTCCTACTTATTTTCTCTCTCCTCTTTCCCTCTCTCTCTCTCTCTTTTCCTTTTCTTTTCCTTTCCTTCTCTCTCCCGCGGCTACCCTCCCTCTCTCCCGCGACGACCCCGTCCCTTCACCGGCGGCCTGGAGGCGCCGGCGAGGTCCCCTCCTCCTCCTTCCTCCTCTCTCTCTCTTCCGCGGGCAGCCCCCTTCCTCCTCCGGCGACGGCTGCGGCTATGGGAGGCCTCCGGCGGCTCTCCGGCGAGCTGGAGACGACGGTGACGACGGGGGACGGTGGATCACGACGGATTGAAGCTTGGATTTGCGTTTAAGGTAGGGTTTCTACCTAGATCTTTGGATTGAGTTAGATCTAGGGTTTGATTGTTTGATCTATTATCTTATGTGTGTTAATTAGTCCCTCTAAGCATGCTTAGTAACTGATATAAGCTTGGTAGGATTTTATCTTGGATTTAAGCTGGATTTATACATGTTTTTCCCGGATTTTATTGATGCTCTGTTTTTCTGCGAGCTGAGCCGTTCAAGCTCTGATCGTGGCTCATTCGTGCATGATCTCGTTTGATCATCAACACGAGAGTTGTAGATCTTTGAATCTACTTTCAATTGCCGCTGATTTCATAATTTTCGGAGTTTTCTACGATTTATGGTGATTATTCTTCAGCTCTGCGACGAGACCAAAATTAGTGAATTGATTAGTGAATTCCGGGAAGATTAGCCATTAGATTAATCCAATTCTTGGGCTGCATGTTCCTAGTATGTTAATATACATTTGCCCAAGTTTAATTTCCAATTCGACGTCGTTTGGATGTCGAATTGATGAGATTTCATCGCCTCTAACTAGGGTTTAATGTAGAAATATGGGATTTGGCTAATTAGAGGATTTTTGGTGTTTTACCGTGTTTAACTCTTCGAGATGCGTGAAATTAGTATCCCTAGTGATCTCAAGGATTAGCATGTTCTAATGGATGGTCTTTAGATGTTTAATGGTTTGATTTTCGGCATGATTAGTTAGTTATGAATCATCTATGTCCAATTAGCAATAAATTGCATGTCATGCTTATTTTACATCGTATTGTATACATGTATGCTTGTCTTGTGGTTGAACCAAGGGAGTCATGCCCTTGGGATGTTTAGATAATTAAGTGGGCCGAAGGTGTGCCCTAGTTGATGTGTTTTGCAAATATGTTTGATTATTATTTGTGTGGCCGGGGGTTGTGCCCCCGTTGTAGAAATTGCGGTAGACGGCTGTGGACGCCGTTGTAATGCTGGAATTTCGTTTGAATGTGTTGTTTGTTACGGTCCGTGGGCACCATTATAATATTGTATTATTGTAGTTTAGACCCATGCTATGATTGCCCTCCGGCAAGCTTGATGCTTCGCCTAGCCCGTGTATGTTGAATTGGCATATTGTTGCATGCAACTATTCCTGTATTCCTGTGCCTGACCATTCCATGCATGTGATTGCATTAGAAGCATCAGGCTAGGTGGTAGACGATGGTTTCGATCGTCGATCCTGGGTCCTCGGGTAGCCCGGATCTAGCCCTAGGACCGGGGTTTGGGGTAGTCAAGGATTAGGACGTGATTGTCATCAATGATTATGTTTGATATCATTCGATGATTATTAGGTAGTCGGACTGGAATATTATGTTGTTCGAGGTTTAGAGGTCGTGTCGGTTCTCCAAGGCCAAGTGCTAAGGATGGTTGTCGATGTCCCTGACGTGTGTCCCCAGGCAGTGGTTTCCTGCTGGATAAAGGGTGTTCCTACTGGCTCTGATTCTCGTTTCCTCCCAGCATGTTTGGTTGATGTTCCCAGCTGATATGACTTGAAAAGTGTCGCGGCTTAACAAGTCTGTTCAAAATTACAAATTTATAATCAAACTACTAACTAACTACTTTAGGGGTAGCGAGCAGTGAGTCCGAGTCGAATCCACAGGGAATGCGTAGAAAAATAATTAAACTACTAAACTCAATCTAAGTATCCCTACCAACAAGTTGGAAAAAGATTTAGAATTAAAATGAACCTAATACTAAAGAATTAATAAATAAGAGAAAAGATACCAGGGAATTCTTAATCAATAACCAGGATTCTACCAGGTGTTTCTAATATCAGGGCATGCAAACACGATGAATGGCTTTCTAATAATTGATAAGTGAATGGCTAGTTCTCCTTATCACTCAACAAGTTCTGTTTAGGATTCCTTGTTGGCAAGAACAATTATCTAATTATCAGTAACCGAATGATTAGTTACGTTCACTGCTAATGAACCCTCTTATTAGGATGAATTCATCGCAAGTAGTAGTACGGATATGGATTTAGGTGTGAGATCAAGATGGATTTACCATCTTGATGGCCAAATCTACAAAAGTAGGATGTATGAAGGATTAGAGATAGAACGTAGTGGGACTAGCACTATACAATCCCTAATCGCGAAGAAGATTTCATCCGAGATACCATGGGACTAGCATGGTCCTCTTATTTGGATGAATCCAATCCAAGCCCTAGCATACACAAGCTCCGGAATCAAGTGCACACAAGAACAATCCATACATCCATCAAGAAATCGACACCAAGGTATAAAAGAAATAGAAATCAATCCATATAAGCCAAACAATCATGTATACAAGTCCTAGATCTCAGAAATCCATAATAGAAATCTTAGTTACATCATAAGAATCCCATGGTAAAAATTAGCAACTCATCTTTAGGGTTTGATCCATAGATGAAGGTTGATGAAGCTCTTCCGCCATGGATTTCCTCCCAAAGATCTATAAATAAAAGTTAAAAAGAAGAAAGAAATTGTTCTCCCTCTCCAAGAGAGAAGAAAGACCCTGAAAAACCCTAAAAGATGCCTATTTATAGCCTAGGTATCCACCTTAACTCGGATTAGATCTTGGCCCTTGATTTTGCTTGATAAATATCAAGGAAACGGTCATTTTCGAGTCCGATCGATCGAACTATGAGCGTCCGATCGATCCGGTGCATAAAAATCGTCAATTTCTCACTTTTCCCGAGTCCGATCGATCCGTCTCTGGGTGTCCGATCGATCGGACTCAGTAGGAGCGATCGAGGGATCGATCGGGAGGTGAATAGCTGAAAAAAATAGGTTCTGTGAGGTTTCTGCATAGTCCGATCGATCGGACTCTGGGTGTCCGATCGATCGGACCCTTCAGCGTATTTACTGCTTGCCATCCAGACTGCGCCATCAGTACTAAAATTGCCGTAACTTCCTCTAGGAAACTCGGAATCACGAACCGTAAAATTCTACAGAAACTAGACTTCAAGAGATTTCCAACCATATATGGATCATCATCTGGTTCTTCCTGAGCAGGTACAGGTTAATCTTCAAAACCAATCCATCTTCATTCCTTTGCTCCCAGCATGTCTTTATTTGTTCGTTTTAGCACCAAACATGATCTAATCGTCATTGAAGGCTCTTATACCTGAAATACATCATAGACTATTAAAATAGCATTGCTCGGAGACTAACGAGACCTAGTTAAAAGGGTGATTTGTGCACTTTTCAAGTCTTATCACACCCCCCAACTTGATCTTTGCTAGTCCTCGAGCAAAGCAAACAAAAAATTAAAAATAAAGCAGTAAATATAACTAGCCACTTTCGTAGGTCTCACGATTGCACTTAGCATGTGCAACAAGCCTTTAAACCCCTGGGTGGCCCCAGCGGAGGAGTTATAGTCTCCTGAGGGTTTCCAGTGATGATACCCACAAACATCTATACATCCCCTTTAACATGTCATCAGAACTCCATTATAATACTCATTAATTCCAATGCATCAACCAGAAATAATATCCATGAATATATTCTTTAATTCATATTCACATAAAAGTAGAGCAAATCAAAACATGTCATAGCACAGTTCCAATACTTCAACATATTTAATCATGATTCAAAAATAACTTTGACTCTCCAGTGTGTGAATTTGGTTTCACATGTATCAGAGTATCCATTATATCCAAGCATTTAACTATTCAAGATCACAATTCTAAGCAAGCACATATTTTCCACTTATCACATAACAATCTCTGTTCTTTTTCTTTCTTTTTTTTTCTTTGTTTTTTCTTTTCTTTTTTCACAAGGCTCTTCAACTGTTTTACGCGAACAACACGCTGGTTAGGCACATTGCCCGGTTACTAAATTGAAGTCCTTTTTCTCATTGTTAGGCAATTCAACTGTTTTACGCGAACAACACGCTGATTAGGCACATTGCCCGGTTACTAAGTTGAACCCCTACACTTTTCATGCACATATACTTTTTGCTGACAGAAAATTGCATGTGTTCATGTATCTTCTGTGACATGACAGAGAACTGTAAATCTATCCTAGTCTCATGCTCAGAATCTAATTTCAACTCCTAAACATGTGAAAGTGCTCAAGTGCAATAAGATTTGTCAAGTTATCCTTAAATCATGGTAAAAGTGTTAAAGTATTGAACTTATGCCATGCATAGCTAAATTTACTAAATCTTATATGATATATAAATTTCTGAATAATTCATAAGATAAATTTCTAAATCAAGCATCTTTATCAATAAGTCTCATAATTTCATTCTTCTGACATAATCTAGAGGATGTATAATAGTAGGTTATCATAAAATAAATAAATAAACATGAATTACTAGAATTCTACCCCCCAACTTAATTGTAATTGTCCCCAATTACACTAAGTCTTAAAAATAAATCAAAGAATATAGGGTAGAGATAACCTGTAGAGACTTCGTAAGAAAAGGTAACCTTGGTGAGAAAAATAAAAACAGATTTGCGGATCAAGGTTAGTCATGAAAACCAAGTAATGACGTGATGTCAACAAGCTGGTTGATGATGTGCATTCCATAACATATACGCCCTGTAAAATCAGAGAAGGAATACCCCATGATCGCATTGATGGAAATAAAGAATAAGCATTAAAAATGGAGAAAAATTGGGCAGCACTTCCTCTATTTTTTCAATAAGCACACAGGCCGTACAAACATTCATCACACACAGACAGAAAAAGTACTGGCCTAAGCTTCCACCTGCATCACACAATATAAAATTCAGCCACTCCCACAAATACAGATTAGCACATTCAGCTTCCTGTACGCCCGGGTACACCCTCCCATATCCAAAAGGCAATATATATAATGTCAAGCCAAGACAAAAGAGACAACGGAAGAAGGACGACTGGATAGATACGGATCGATCCGTCTAGAAGTAGGACTATCGATCCGACACGAAGTGAGGGAAGAACTCAACAGTAGGAAACAGGGGAAGGGAGAAAGACTCAACAAACCCAGTGGGATAGAAGGAAGGAAGACGATTTGGAAAACACGAACACAAGGATGAGAAGAGAAGGGAAACATAGAAGAGGGTGTGGTGGACGCCGGCCATGGTTGCCGGCGTCATTGGTCGGAACTCATGGCAAAAGCCATGGGTGCCGCCGGTGGCTAAGAAACAGAGGAAGCACGGATAGTAGAGGAGGAAGGAACACGGAGGAGAGGATCGGTGATGTCGGAGGACACCGGCGTCGGAGGAGGCGTTGTCGATGGTGGGATAGGCTGGAGAGCAGATATTGCTCAATTGCTCAAGAGATGGGTTGCCTCCCATCAAGCGCTTGGTTTACCGTCTCAAGCTCGACACCATGCAAGCTCAACTAAAATTGAATTTGGGTGGTCGGTGGTTCCAGGTGAAGAAATACATGGATCGAAGAATAGAGAAGACATGCAAACACGATCCATCAAAGACAAAGGAAAAGTCCCAGATAATGAAAGCATTACAAATTGTAGTCAGTGGCCAATCATCATCTTGCAAATCATGCGTTGCAATAACTCTGTCCATCATCAGATAGGCTTTTGGTGGCCTATGGTTTAAGGTGTAGAAATACATGCGCTGAAGGATGGAGAGGAGGTGCAAACATGCTTTATTAAAGAAGAAAGGAGAATTCATGGCAAATAATTCATTATAAGCGTTAGGTGTTGGCCAATTATCATCTTTCAAGCCACGGATTTCAATAAATGGAGTCATCATCAAGTAGTCTTTTGGCGGCCGATGATTTGAAGTAAAGAAATACATGGTCCGAAGAAGGGTAAAGCCATGCAAACAAGCTTCGTCAAAGAAAAAGGAAATGTCCGTAGCAAACAAAGTGCTAGAAGGATGAGAGGTCTTTATAAGGTCTTTGATGAAGTTTCGATGAAAATGAGCATAGTCTCTACTCAAAATAAGGTCTATCCTCCCCAAATGTTCAACTAGTGTGGATGACATGAATGGTAGAAGCTCAACTTGAGGCTTTCTATGAGAGGTTTGGCTAACATCACTAGATTCCTCATTATCATTTAAACAAGGCAAAACACCATCATCATCCAATACGTCAAAAACCGGTAACTTATCATTATATGTACTTTCATCACCATGATCATCAAAAATCGGTAAAATATCACTCGCATATGATGCCTCAAGTACTGGCTCATTATCATTAAAAATATCATTCACCGGTAATGACTTATCATACTGAACA
This sequence comes from Narthecium ossifragum, assembly GCA_963920575.1. Lineage (NCBI taxonomy): Eukaryota > Viridiplantae > Streptophyta > Magnoliopsida > Dioscoreales > Nartheciaceae > Narthecium > Narthecium ossifragum. The sequence continues at coordinate 6,597,123 of OY986975.1, read as the reverse complement.
TTATCATCAATAGCATACTCACACACCGGTAAGTCCTCATGAAACATATCAATGACATCAAATACAGGCAATATCTCCTTAGTCACATCATCATCAATTTGTTCATCGAAAACCCGCAAGTTATCATAAACCATACCACCATCACATGCCTCAAAATCATTAACCGGATAAGCATTATCAATATCATCATTAATCGTAAGAGGCTCTAAGTCACACATGCGTTCATCACTGTCATCATTGTTATGAACAATATGAGGCATTTGTCCATTCAACCATTTAATATGTGCCGCCGACCAGAAATCATCAATAATATCATCACACACCGGCGAAACATCATTCAACTCATCATGAACAAGTGAAGTCTCATTAGAGATCGCATAATTGCACGTGTCACTAACATTGGTAACTTGGGTATCACAAGTAACATCATTCGAATCAGAGAGTGCCGACTCATTCCTACAATCATCAACCTCATCATCATATGATTCCATCAAAGACGTGAGTTGCTCAATTTGGGCTTGTATCCTAGCTATTGATTGTGATTGAGAATGTATAATTGGTGTTAGTTCCTCAAAAGTATCCCGAACCGGTAAAACCCCAAAAGGAATCTCATCGTTGCTTGTATTATAAGCATTGGTAAGATGACCATCATAAGCATTATCATCAAAATTAGGAGGCACTACCTCATTCTCACCACCATCAACGTCATCATTATATGAATCTATCAAAGAAGCTATTTGGCCAATTTCGGCTTCTATATTGGCTATTAATTGTGAATGAGAATGTATAATTGGTGTTAGTGCCTCAAAAGTCTCTAAATCGGTACGAGTCCTTTCATCTAAAGATGGATCTACTTGTGCTTGTGATTCAAAGGTACTGAGAGGCTCATACCAATGTTGGGGTGGTGGGTATTGTGTTTGAGGAAGATAAGATGGTTCAAAATTAGGTGCAAAGTATTGGTTTGGTACGCTTGAATCTTGTGAGTGAACATTATGAGGATAGTAACCTTGGAATTGCCAATAAGGGTATGAATGATCACTCAAACCCGAATCATAGGTGTATGAATGCGAATCATATGTCAGGTTCGAGAAATCATAAGTATCATTAACATAAGCGGGTGCATAATTAGATGGTAAAAAATAATTGTTTAATGGGGCACCTGGTGGCATATACTCATCGGCCATGTATAACCAATCAAATAAACAAGGACTAAGTTAAAAAGTTAGAAATACGTTACAAGGGGCTGGTCCAAGTACGAGACGTCCGTCGTCGACCGTAAACCGTTGATTCTCCTCAAGTCGGCGTCTCCTAACAACAAGAAGATATAGCAATGTAAGTACGAATTTTTTTTTTTCGTTTATTTATTTATTTTTATTTTTTTTAGATATGAAAAGAAATTTATAAGGAATATTAGACTAAGCAAAGCAATTCAATCATCTCCTATAGCAATCCCCGGCAACGGCGCCAAAATTTTGATATGACTTGAAAAGTGTCGCGGCTTAACAAGTCTGTTCAAAAATATAAATTTATAATCAAACTACTAACTAACTACTTTAGGGGTAGCGAGCAGTGAGTCCGAGTCGAATCCACATGGAATGCTTAGAAAAATAATTAAACTACTAAACTCAATCTAAGTATCCCTACCAACAAGTTGGAAAAAGATTTAGAATTAAAATGAACCTAATACTAAAGAATTAATAAATAAGAGAAAAGATACCAGGGAATTCTTAATCAATAACCAGGATTCTACCATGTGTTTCTAATATCAGGGCATGCAAACACGATGAATGACTTTCTAATAATTGATAAGTGAATGGCTAGTTCTCCTTATCACTCAACAAGTTCTGTTTAGGATTCCTTGTTGGCAAGAACAATTATCTAATTATCAGTAACCGAATGATTAGTTACGTTCACTGCTAATGAACCCTCTTATTAGGATGAATTCATCGCAAGTAGTAGTATGGATATGGATTTAGGTGTGAGATCAAGATGGATTTACCATCTTGATGGCCAAATCTACAAAAGTAGGATGTATGAAGGATTAGAGATAGAACGTAGTGGGACTAGCACTATACAATCCCTAATCACGAAGAAGATTTCATCCGAGATACCATGGGACTAGCATGGTCCTCTTATTTGGATGAATCCAATCCAAGCCCTAGCATACACAAGCTCCGGAATCAAGTGCACACAAGAACAATCCATACATCCATCAAGAAATCGACACCAAGGTATAAAAGAAATAGAAATCAATCCATATAAGCCAAACAATCATGTATACAAGTCCTAGATCTCAGAAATCCATAATAGAAATCTTAGTTACATCATAAGAATCCCATGGTAAAAATTAGCAACTCATCTTTAGGGTTTGATCCATAGATGAAGGTTGATGAAGCTCTTCCGCCATGGATTTCCTCCCAAAGATCTATAAATAAAAGTTAAAAAGAAGAAAGAAATTGTTCTCCCTCTCCAAGAGAGAAGAAAGACCCTGAAAAACCCTAAAAGATGCCTATTTATAGCCTAGGTATCCACCTTAACTCGGATTAGATCTTGGCCCTTAATTTTGCTTGATAAATATCAAGGAAACGGTCATTTTCGAGTCCGATCGATCGAACTATGAGCGTCCGATCGATCCGGTGCATAAAAATCGTCAATTTCTCACTTTTCCCGAGTCCGATCGATCCGTCTCTGGGTGTCCGATCGATCGGACTTAGTAGGAGCGATCGAGGGATCGATCGGGAGGTGAATAGCTGAAAAAAATAGGTTCTGTGAGGTTTCTGCATAGTCCGATCGATCGGACTCTGGGTGTCCGATCGATCGGACCCTTCAGCGTATTTACTGCTTGCCATCCAGACTGCGCCATCAGTACTAAAATTGCCGTAACTTCCTCTAGGAAACTCGGAATCACGAACCGTAAAATTCTACAGAAACTAGACTTCAAGAGATTTCCAACCATATATGGATCATCATCTGGTTCTTCCTGAGCAGGTACAGGTTAATCTTCAAAACCAATCCATCTTCATTCCTTTGCTCCCAGCATGTCTTTATTTGTTCGTTTTAGCACCAAACATGATCTAATCGTCATTGAAGGCTCTTATACCTGAAATACATCATAGACTATTAAAATAGCATTGCTCGGAGACTAACGAGACCTAGTTAAAAGGGTGATTTGTGCACTTTTCAAGTCTTATCACCAGCGTGGTCGGTTGAGAAGAGTAGGATCCCTTGGGGAATCGATAGGGGTTATGGGACCCCGTGGCATCCTTTAGACTTAGGCGGAGAAACGACACTGTTGTTATTTTCCTCCCTTCAGTGTGTCGTAGAATAGCGTAGAACCCTACTGAGCTTTGTTGCTCACTCCTACCTGGGCTGCATCGGCGATGCAGGTCGATGCAGTTCTTTCCTTTCAGTTGATCTTCTAGGCATTGGCGCGCTATTCTCGAGGTGATCGCGGACTTGGAGTTTCGAGGAGCGCTTGACGATCCTGGAGTTTTCCCCTTTGCTAATAGTTGTATATTTGCAGTTATATTAAATGTATAATTTCCCTCTTCGAGGATTTGATGGTCTGTATTAAATTTTGTAATGAGGGTTGATGAAAGCATTGTATCAGAACCTGTACTATATAGTAAGATTTGTGATTGCAGATTCATATTATTGTTGAATTTTAGAATTGTTAGATTTATCGTTTTAATTTATTGTGGAGATTATAACTGTATAGGGTTCAAATTGAGAAACACAGTGGAAACTCTCGCCATTTGATTTTAGAATTAGATTTAGGACCCGCACGTCCCGGCCCGGATGGGTTTTTTGGGTCGGGGCGTGACAGAACATACATTGGGAAGCAGCCCCGCAAACAACAACTCACAGATAAAGCTCTCGGCGCACGCCGGCATGTAAGGCTAAGGAAAACTGTAGGGCTACCCGCCCGTTTATTCTAAACATCCCGGGAGTCATCACTCCCCCGGTTCACCACTGCCCCTATTATAGGGCTAATATGCTTAAACATATGTACCAGGTATAAGACAGTAAAGAAAACCGTACATGCAAAGCCCCGCGGGCAAAACCAAGAAGAAATTCTCTCTCTGCCGTAGACGGATCGATCCTTCCCCCCAAGGGAAGATCGATCCTTCTAATGGCAGAGAACAATCTCTCCATATCATGCCGAGTAAGATCGATCCGTCCCCCCAAGGGACGATCAATCCTACTCGCGATAGGGAACATCCTCACTGCCGTGCCGAGGAGGATCGATCCTTCTCCCCCAAGGGACGATCGATCCTACTCGCGACGAGAGGGATCCCATGCTACCCAAGGCACAAGGATCGATCGTCCTCACCCGAGAATGATCGATCCTGCTCGGGTTCAGCATGACTAACAAAGAAGGATCGATCCCTCTCACAGAAGGATCGATCGCGTTGGGTTCTCCGGCAACCCTCCGGCGAGAAATACCGTCGGAAAACTCCACCAAATCCCACAAAATCTTGGGATCTAGTAGTACGAAGGACCACGAGTCAAAAACCGGTGAAAATACTACAATCTAACAACTATGTAACAAGATCTAAGCAAAAGATCACAGACAATCGGAAAAACCTCCAAAAAATCGGAAGAATTGTAGGTAGGATCCCTACCTATGTAATAACAGCTTCAATCCCAGCTGCTAGGCCTTGGATCGTCCACAACCTCTTCGAAATTCAGAAAATCTCAGCTCAAGAACTCGGATTTCAAAAGAGATTCAAGGAAGAAGGTTACGTCCGTTTTATAGACAAACGAACTGACCTAAGCAGGATCCATCCGTCCAAGAGGAGCGATCGATCCATCCCAAGAGGAACGATCGATCCTTCTCAACGATCCAACTTCCTGGCATTGAACGATCGATCCTTCTAGCAAGGAAGGATCGATCCTTCTTTCACAAGAAGCTAGACTTGGGCTAAACTTAAGCCCAAGCCCGGATCTTTCGATACCGGATCCCACTAACCATTCTAGCCAAACATTACCACAAACATGGTCAGTGTGTGCCTACGTGGGTGTGAAACTAGCCGACAAGGTACAATTTACCAAATTGCCCTTACGGCTCACGAGGAGCCACAAAAGTAGAGGGACGGGTCCTCACAGACGATGATACAATAACAAAGCTCATCAACCAAACAAAACCTTCATCGACCATACTGTGATATGAAGAAACAAGGAAACAGCGGAGAACGTGGGACACGTAGCTTATCGAGAGCGAAAGATGGAAGATAACAGAGAACGTGCTAAGCGGAAGTTAACCAACTGCTCTAGTATAAATAGTCTTCTTCTTTCACTCTGTAAACTCTCTCACAAAATCAAACACACAGAGCCTGTGCGTTTGGATTTCTTACTTTCAGATTGTTTCCTGTAAGTTAGTTTTATTCAATAAAATCATCATGTTTCTTATATAATTTAGCTTTTCTCTTCTACATAATGTAGTTTAGATTGTTGTTCTTAGATGGATAAGATAATATTAAATTTATGATGTTTTTCTCCACCGTGTTCTTTAAGGCTTTCTTTACTGTTTTGCCTAGAGTAATTTAACTAATGGGTTTTCATATCTTAATCTAGATTAAATTAAGCAATTTATTTAAATACACGTCTTCTCTGATTTAAGTAATTTAGGATGATTTTTATTGCTTTCTAGATTAAATTAATAATATTAGAAGATTTCCTATTTAGAGTAGATTAAATTAAGAATAATTTAGGTTTAATCCTCATAATTAACTTTATTATATTATTTAATTAGGTTGAATCCAGATTTTTGTTTAACTTGGCACCTCTGTTCGAATATAGTTTGAAGGAGTTGGACTAAACCACAATCTTCTGATTCTTGAGTGTTAGGTAATTTTGACCTTGATTATTTGATCGGTCAACGGTTAAATTTCCACACTAACATTTTTTGCCACGCCCTGTGGGACCCTGTGTCAAGTCTTTATCGAAATTGGTCAAATTGGACTGGACGGTATGGTCATTACTAGGACGGAATTAGATACTAACAGCAGTGGTGGAAACGCCGATCACGACGATGGCCTACCTATTCCGAATGTTAGTGGAAGTGGGCAAGTTAACCCACCGCCCTTAGAACAACCACACATAGAATATCATGATAGGGTGGTTATCGCTCTGTAGAGCGAGGAAATACATCAGCCAGAGATGGCTTCGAACAAGAAGTTATAACTTCTAGGACTACAAATACTATAGTCGATGAAGCTTTGCATGCTAATAATCAACAAATGGCCAACCATATCGCTCTAGCTTTAAGGCCTTTTATTGACACCATGCAGAACTTTATCAACGCGATTTTTCCACACGCAAGTCCTTGGCAAAATATTGTTAGGGCGACCGTACCAATTATGCATATCAGTCAAAACACAACTCAGAATAATCGAATGTTTCTGCCTAACACTATTATTGGGCCTGAGAACAACACTGGTTATGTTTTTTTGCAAAACCCAATGAACGGTAAGAACCACATCAGCCAAAACATCCAAATTGGTCAGACTAGTTCAACCCATCATCGACCTCCAATGAATAATGATAACGGCCAAAGACCTAACCTAGTCGGCCAAACACCTGGATTGTTTGCATCGCCAATCCATGTGAGAGCCCGTCCCTCTGACCTGGCTCGACCGTGTGGGGCGAGGGCCATTTTCCTGCCTGTTTGGTTCCGCGTCGGGTACGATCGGATGATCGTATGACAGTTTCGACCCCAAGGGCATTTTGGTAAATATGCTCCATGGTGGTCAGTTTCACACCTGCGTTGCACACACCGTCTTGGATCGATGTATGTGTTTGATTAGAACCTTAAGGGTGCATTCGATCAGAAGATCGGAGCTCGATCGGGGAAAGATCGAATTGGATGGGCGAGATCGGTCCTGATCTCTATAAATACCCTGACCCTTTCTCTCTCTTTTCTTTCTTCTTCCCTGTCGTTGTCTCCCTCTCTCTCTCTCTTTCTCTCTCCTACCGGCTGAGCTAGGGCTTGGAGGCGCGGTCTTCGAGGAGCGGATGTTGGCGGTTAAACTTGTTGGACGCGTGGAGGAGCTGCCCTACTTGATCAAGTAGGTGTTTCTACCTCGATCCTGTGATCGGGTTCTCCTAGGATAGGTTTATTGTGTTTTCGATGTTGGAGTACTTGGTAGAATATTGTGTAGCTTATTGCATAAGTGTTATAGCTTGCTTCGAGTATTTCTACCGTTTGATTTTCGTATTTTATCGGACGATTCTCGTATTATCGCCGTTTTGTCGATTTTCGGCCATTGAGACCTAGATTTGAGATTTAACCATCAAAATCGTGTTTTCTTCGTATCAATAGCTTCCCCATCATTTATTACGCATGCATGCAAAGTTTCATTGCTTTCCAACAAGATTTGATCATTCAAATCCAAGAAATTGGATTTCTGGCATTGTTCTAAGGAACTGTGCATTAGGCTCGACGGTCGATCATCGGATCGACTGTCAAGCGTTGATACGCTTCTTTCTGGCCTGACGGTCGACCGTCGCATCGACCAGGCTTTGTCTCGTTTTGGGTCTCCCACGGTCGATGTTACGATCGACCGCGGGCTCCTTCTCTTTTTCCATTCCGCCTCACGGTAGACCATCGATGCGATTAAATGCGCATTTATGAGGGGAAAAATCATTTCAGATGAGGGGCAAAATCATTTCAGATGTTGGGATTTGACAGAAATTGCAAACAAAAACCAAATCAGACATGAATTGTAAAATCGAAAGACGATTGGATTTAAAATGTAAAAAATTCTTTAACTATGTAACGTCAACCTTATACGTTACATGGGAAGAGCTTTTGAAGGGAGAAGAGAGAAGGGAAGCCACCGCTCTTTGCTATGCGCTATTCATGGTGCTACCGTAGAAAATACTTTGTTCGAAGATGGAGGGCAACAACGCTGCCCATCACCACCGCCCCTCCAGAGGAGGCCAGATGAGTAGCTCTTCTTCTTTCGGCCCCCTGCCGGGATTCCCAAAGCCATTTGCATATCAGGCAAAAACAGATCAGCTCCAAGACACTGGTTTCTCAAGCTTGGGTGGAACATTTGCAGAGGCCTTGGGTGCATGGAAGGCTAAATCTACAGTGGTCACACCTGAAGATTTATCTAAGATGGGTGCCTTGTACGTAGGAAAAGTATACATAAGTGATGCACTGATGGACCGTTGTTGTAAGCGTTGGGAATTCTCGCTCTTTGGGTGATTTATGGGAGGAAAAGTACCCTTGGATGTACTCAAGGGAAAGCTTCCCAAGCTGTGGCGAGAAGGCAGAAACATCCCCAAGTGACTGATATGGCCAAGGGGGTCTTTGCCATCAAATTTAAGTGTGAAGAGGATAGACTCTTTGTGCTATCAGGAGGGCCTTGGTATGTGAATGGCATATCGTTAGCATTAATTAGATGGAAAGAAAATCTATGTCCTACGGTTGCTGATTTCCACAAGGCGATGGTATGTGTTCGCCTTTATGGATTAGCCATTAAATGCTTTGACGAGGAGATCGCAATGAAGGCTGGTTCCTTGTTAGGTAGCTTGGTGATGGTGGATCTTTATGCAACGGAAGCTGATAGAGGAAGATATGCACGAATGTGTGTTGAAGTTGACTTAAATTAACCTACACAGTTGGGGCTCACAGTAAATAGCAGATCTGGTCCAAGGTTTGTTCATCTGGAATATGAAAATGTGGTAATTTGTGAAGGTTGTGCTCGCATTGGCCACCGATTTGGTGTTTGCCCTTCCTGACCCACCATGCCCAAGAAGACTACTCGATCTGCGCTTAGGGTGTGGGCAAGAGTGATAAAGGAAGTGAGGACTCCCATGCCTCAACAGGAAAGGGAGAAGGGAGAGCATAAGGAGACCCAAGATCCACATGAGGTTGTGAACCAAGAGCCAAGAAGCAGGATCCCAGAAACCCTAGATCCGTCGGAGGAAGTAAGGGGAAAAGGGAAAGATGAGGTCCGATGTGTACCTGAAAAGATGAAAACTCTAGAGAAGGTCTCGAAGGTGCTATCGGAGGCGTTGCGGTCATTGACGAACGGGTGGAGCATCATTGATCGAGGATGACACGGTAATCAAGGTAACTTTGATCCGCGTGCTAGAGGTTTCAGGAAGGGGCGGTCCTTGGAGAGACGTGCAACCAACCACAGCCGGCCACGATCGTCCATCATCGGACGGAAACCAACCACTCCGTCGACGTCACTTCACAGCGGCGGCAGAAGTATCAGCAGAGGAGGCAGCCACCACATCGGTGAAAGAGGCAGGGTATTTAATGGTGGATCTAAACCCTTATTCATCTGGACACGTGGACGCCCATCGGTCACCCCATCCAACCATTTCAAATGTCTCGAGGAAGCCTGACCTTGTATTAACCTTAGCCTTAGCCCATTTAGAGTTGGTGAACCTCGGCTCAACAACGATCTAGAGCCTATTCTGAGTGAATGCACTCATTCCCCTAAGAAATATTACAATCACCATGCATAGGATGCTCACCTTATTCATGAGAGTAGAGTTACATGCATTGAGGTAGCTCTCAACTCGGAGGCCCCGGCGAAAGTAGACCTCAGATGCCTAGAATCGATGTCTGACGTTGATGATGGGGATTAGGTACCAGAACTTGCCATGGAGGATGGAGAAGTAATTATCAGTGCTAGGAAACGCAAGTGCCAAGAAAACCCAGATGAGCAACTGGGCATTACATAATCTCAACCATGAAGCTTTTCTTTTGGAATTGTAGAGGGGTAGGGCAGGTGATGAGTCACTAATTATTCCTAATTAAACCCCTTAAATTACCTTCGTTAGGCCTAGAGTAGTTGTATTTAATAGTTTGTTAGTTGATTTCAGGTTTAATCATGATTTGAGAAGAAATATAAGAATTTCGACTAAAAGGATGGATTTATGTGATAAAGACTGCTTCGTCTAATGTGAGGAGAATATTCTCTATATATTCTGTATAAGTTCAAATATTCTGGACATTTATTACGTGATAGAAGACTTCAAGAGCTACAACTTTCATGTTGGACACTTAGCGAGATTCCAGACAGATTAATACCAGTTTTGAAGAAGATAAAGATATATAGCTGTTGGAAAACTGGTCCGTCGACGTTCAGAAGAATATTCACCAAATATTCCATATAAGTCTGCATATTATGAAATCTTCGGGACAGGACAGAAGGCTTCCTAATCTACATCTTTCATGTTGAGCACATTTCCAAATTCCGAACCGTTTGAACCCAGCCGTGACCGAAAGAGGCTGTCAGAATTAAACCAGGAAATCCGAGTTGCACTAGAGGTCCAACTCAACTTAGCCATAACCCTAATTCCGGGAATACACCTATAAGAAGGTGTTGGCTAGCCGAATTTCTCATCTTTTTGAAAATCTTTGGAGGAGGAAGAAGAAGATGGAGAGGATGTGGATGGTGACAGCTTCCTATTCCAAAAGATGAGTTGCTAATTATTGTACTTAGGATTATTCATGAAACCCTAGTATAGTTTTGGTTTTTCTTTAGTTGGATTCTTGTGAACTCCTCGATACATGATCTCATGAATATGGTTTTATCGTTAATAGAGTTGAAGGAACAGAGTTCCCTTGACGTACTTTCAGTCCTACATGATTTCTGTGATTGATTGTAGAGATTTATGAGATGGTTTTCATGAAGTTATTGATTTGCCTTTGAGATAAGCTATGCTACGCGAAGATAGGTTGTGCCACGGCCATTAGGAGTAGTATAATTTAAAGTAATCCTAGGACCAAAGACAATCTATGCCAAGCAAAGATAGGTTATGCCGTTGGGAACATTAACTTTCTTTTAGGGATTCATGTGAGCTTGTAGCCATATGATCCATAATGTTGAGAGAAGGGAACAAGATGATAACTAGAGAAGACTAATAATGTTTATTATTTCTCCCTTTCTTTATTTTACACTTTTTAGGAATTTCTGACAATTTTTCTGATTTTTACAGCTACTAAATTTGATTTTCTCGGACTTGGACCTGGAGCCCATCGCCAAGAGCGATCGGTCGGACATGGGAGCGACCGATCGGGACTGTGTAGTCAGTAGGGGTGTACAACGGGTCGGGTCAACATGTTAACGGGTCGGGTCGAACCCGACCCGTTAATTTTTGAGGGCCTTATGACCCGCCCGTTAACCTGTTAATTTATCAACAGGTTAACAGGTTAACCGGTCAACAGGTTAAGAGGTAAACATGTACAGGTAACCCATTAACCCGTTATTAGTACCACATGAATAAATATAAAGTTTTAAATTACAATCTATTAATTTAAAATTCAAACAACATAAGCACGTAAATCTAAGTTGTGCCACGTGAAGAAATATAAAATTTTAAAATACAATCTATAATCTATTATATAAGGAAGGGAAGTTTTTGAAATGTCTCAACTATAAGACATAAAGAGCGGTCCAGATTCATGTCCAAACACATCCAATGATCCAGATTTCATCATCAACCATAAGATTCCCACCCAAAATTTCATTCCCACCAAAAACTCCCGCCCAAATTTCCTTCCTCTCACCCACCCACCCACTCAGCCACCCGCATACCCGCCCAGCTCAAAATTCCAGTTAAGAGAGCTGAGAGAGAGAGAGAGAGGGATGGGACTTGATGAATAAATTTTATATCTCGCAAGTATACGAATCGGTGCAATTAGTATAGTAGCAAGACGAGTATCGTACCCACAGAGATTTGTAAAGATTATTAGAGTGAAACGCTAAAGAACAGAAAAGAAAGAAAATAACGAAGGGAAAATCAGAATATGAAGTATTAAAAATAGATGATTTAATAACGAAATAAGAAAACGATAGAAATATGATGGATGAATACTAAGGTTCCGATTTCACCAAAACATCCTCATTCTATGCATTGAATCAATAAAGATTTCAGTTTAATTCCAAGGGCTCGTTCTTCCGGTATGATGATCCGTTCGATCGCGGCTTCACCAAGTACCCCCAATTAACCCTAGTTAATGAACCCATAACTAAGTGTTAACCAAGAATCCATTACGCTCTGAAGAACAATTATGAACCAAGAATACTCTTAGCTTGAACCCGGCCTCGACATAAACTCATTCATTCATAGATCCTGCAAGATTAGGGAATGAACCCTCGCCCAATCTCACATAACACAATCTCTAATACTTCTATTGGCCAGATAAAGGTATTTAAGATCTCAGTTATAATAATGAATGAAACAAAGAAAATAAACTGATTAAATAAATATTGGTTCCAATAACATAGAATGATTCAGTTAGGGCTACATCGGCACCTTAGAAAAGAAACTAGCCACTCATGTTCATCATGAAGACGACAAGAGTGTTCAAAGAAAAATAAAGAAAGAAAGACGAAGAAAACAAAACCCTATCGCGGCTTCCTCGCCTCTAGATGCTCCAGAAAAGTCCTCCCAAAAAGCCCCCTCAAAACCTAGAAGGAGTCCTATTTATAGCCTTAAGTGTATCCATCCTTGGATTAGATCAAAGCCGTTGATTTTCTTCACTGGAAAAGTAGGATCGATCCCTCCCAGGGTGTCGGATCGATCCCTCTCATTAAAAACATCAATTTCTGGCTTTGCCCGAGTCGGATCGATCGAAGTATAGGTGTCGGATCGATCCGTTGCGTAAAAATCCTCCGTGGATCGATCCCACTTTAGGTGTCGGATCGATCGGACTTTCCAGCATATTCACTGTTCTGCCATCCAGACTGCGGCATCGGTACTAAAATTACCGTAACTTCCTCTAGGAAACTCGGAATCATGAACCGTAAAATTCTCCAGAAATTAGACTTCAAGAACTTTCCAACCATATATGGCACATCATCTGGTTCTTCATGAGCAGGTACAGATTAATCTTTAAAGTTGATCCATGCACTCTTTTCAGCGTCTTTTCTCCTTTTTCCTGCATATTCCAAACAACTATGTGAAGCAACATATAGATATAAAAATAGTAGTAAAGTTCTTGATTAAGGATAATAATCTAGCAAT